>SMMW01000534.1:937500-2137500 GCA_004794655.1 Marisa cornuarietis | reverse complement strand
GGTAAATGCGCACAATTTCCTTCAACTTGATTTCTATTTATTTAAAATAAAGTTAAATATGCATCATCATCATCATCATCATCATCATCATCATCATCATCATCATCATCATCATCGTCGTCGTCGTCGTCATCGTCATCATCATCATCATCATCATTCTTTGTGAGCTTGACCTGGAAAGCAAGAGTTGATCGAAAGAGTCATTTCTTGTGGTGATTTCAGCATTCTTCCAAACAGTCGGTCATAAGAAAAAGGGGGAACGTGAAGAAAAAGAGTCCACGGGGATAACAAGAAAGAGGCCAAGAACAGAAAAATACCTTTCCATCGAGAAGTCCGCCATGCCCAATAACTCTGGAGAAGATGTGCTTGCCCACGTGACTGTCCACTGCCGAAAGTGGGTCGTCAAGCAGAATGACATCAACATCACTGTATACAGCCCGTGCCACAGACACCCGCTGTTTCTGGCCACCACTCAGGTTGATGCCCTGAACGCGAAGGTAGAAAGATGCTTACAGCTGACTTCAAATTTATTCCCATTTCAAAGGCAATACGAGAAAAAAGGCGATAATAATAATGCCAACTCTTAAAAAAAGACTTAAAAGACCATAAATAAGAATTCACATTCAAATAAATGGTGAGATAAACCACAAGATATAAGAAAATAAGAAAAAACACGCTCTCGAGATAATTAGCAAAGACATCCCAGAACTATCATCAAAAACTAACATCCGAAGAAGTTCGTGAGATACATCGAAAGATGCGATGACGAAAGACTCACATCCAAGTGAGTGAGTCAGTGAGAAAAGACTACCAAACGACGAAGAGAAAAAGAGACAAGAAGAGACAGACCTTTTCTCCTATTTCAGTCAAATCTCCACCAGCGAGTATTTCCAGATCCGGTTTCAATGCGCATGCGTCTAAAACATTCTGGTATTTCCGCTCGTCCATGTCGGCCCCGAAGAGAATGTTGCTGCGAAGAGTCTCGTTCTGGATCCAGGCCTGCTGCGGGACGTAAGCTACTGACCCCTAGGGACGGCAACAGAAACTTTGAACGTTAGCTACAGTGATCCCGTCCTGACTGTTATTAATGGCATCATTTATGCCCACCATTGCAGATCTATTGGCTAATGCTATTACTAGTGTAAGAAATACCTATCTATTCTCTATGTCTGTCTACTGAATTCGACTGACATCTGAAGGAGATTCGCATAAAATATTTGCCGCCAGTGACTTTACGCAGTAAATATCCCGGCACGATGATGCAAAAATGCTTAATGTTAAAATGTGTGAAATGTGAAATGCTTCATGGTGGACATTAGCGCGACACACACACACACACACACACACACAAACATTAATGTATACACGCGTGCGAAGGCACCTATCAAATTAAAGCCAGGGCTTAGTTGAGCAACACATCTAAACCTTAAAACTACTTTAGAAGCAATTTTATAAGTTTTTATGGAACTGAGTTTAAGGCGTTCACAAGCGTTGTATAAAATCTGTTTTAACTCAAGACCTAAGTGTGTTCAAAATTCTAAATGTGTTGTACGACCTGACCCAGGGAAAAAAGGAGCCAGCGAAACAGCTCCGCTAAGGTATAGGAAACAATTCTTTCTTACGCTGATGTTCACGTGACCTTGCAGTGTCTCCATCTCCCCCAACATGGCCGAAATCAGCGAGGACTTGCCAGCCCCCACTTGACCGACGACTGCTACAAGCCCGCCTCTCTTCACCTTCACATTGATTCTGTACCAGACAATGTTTGTACATGGGTATCTCGAGAATGGAAGACGGAGTATTCATCCCGAGTTTTTACCCAGAGACAGTATTCTGCACTGAACTTTACTCAACCATTTAAAAGAATTCTCACCCAACTCACTCTTTAATTGGACGCATAATTTCAACTAAGTGTAGGATTTTAAAAAGTTGTCATCAGTGCTTTCCAATAATAAAAGCAAACTGTTTTTAGATTCTCGATTAAAACTGTTGGCTGTTTTTAAACCCTCCCATAAACATACTGGAGATTTTAGTTGGAAAAAAGTGCACACCAGTACAACCTATTAGCATTGTTGTATCTTGATCACTACGGTCAAGATTACTATTTTATGAATGACATGTTTCTAAAACTGTGTCACTGACATTTTAGAATAATTCATCAGGAAACATCAGCTTTTCACATTCCCGTTATACTGCCTCATTATCTCAAGTGCATCCGTCATTCATGGCCTTTATATACATTTACACACTCATTCAAACAGCCATTAATTTTTTCAAATTGTTTTCAGTCTCTTCTCTCTTTTTCTCTTTCAATTTTCTTTTTGAATTACTTACTGTTTCAGCGTAGGCGCTTCTTTCCTGCTCCACGTGAAAGTGCCATCTTCGACTTTCACTGCGTACCCTGGACCAGGAAAATTAAAAAAAATTAAAACAAAGTTGAAATGTAACGCATGGTGTTAGTACAAGCCAGAGTGTCTTCTAATACCTCAGCCCGATAGGGGATTTTAGAGAAGGAGTGGTGCATCAAGTGAAAAATAGCTACTCACCCTACCACCGAGTCAAAGAAAGAGCCTCTCTTATATATATATATATAGTAGCCTAAAGTCTATCAAAGGCCTACTGAGTCAATAATGAGAAGATGGTTATCAAAAATCTCTATCGATGAAGTGGTCTAAGCCAGTGGCTATCGCTGATGTAGCCAAAGCAAGTCTATCAACGTACTGTCAAGTCAAAGAAAGTATTTATCGCCATAGCATTCAAAGAAAGTTTAATGTGTCTCTTTATTTTAGTTTTTTCTTATCCAAAAACAACCTTGTCAGTAAATTAAAAGCAGGTATCCATGCATAGAGTCACAGACAGGAATGGATGTCAAAGAACCGGCACCCACCATCTTGTGTCTCACGTGAGACCTTTGAGTTGTCCAAGTCCTCGCTGTTGATGTAATTGTTGATACGGCCCACTGAGACGATACACTGCAAGACATTATCAAAGTAATACATTTAGGTTTGTCGCAATTAACAGGTCACAATATCATTGTGTACTCACTTTTTTTTTTTTGGGGGGGGGTCCTGTTATTGTTCTGTTAGAGATTTGCTTTCGTCCAGAGGGAAGGTACAGATTTCATTACTTGGACAGTCTAAACAAAATTCATGACTGAAATGATGATGATGATGATGATGATGATGATGATGGTGGTGATGATGAAATTTTTTGGCTATAAGTATGTTCTTAATTAACAATTTTATTTTAAAATGTAGAAACCATAGTGATCAACACATGTAAAAGCTCTTGACAATACGCGTGTTTCATGACACCTTAATGCCTTCTTTGATCATCATGGGCAGGACATTGAGGGCCAGTCGGATGACATTAAAATAGGACAAGGCTACGAAACTTGTGGAGGCATCCAGGTGGTGTGAGTCGTCCACAAGGACAAAGGTCATGTAAGTAAACAGTGTCATCTGCAACAGTAAAACACAACTGTCGCATAAGTTCCTTTATAAGTATATTTTTTTATTCTCTACCTGAATGACATTCCTGATGTTTTGTTCATTTAAGAAGGAATCGCATGTGACAGAGAGAGAGAGAGAGAGGGAAGAGAGAAGGAGGCAGCGACAACCTGGACACCTTCTTACTTGAGAAAACGCATGAATCTTCATAGTCGTTTCGGTCACAGGTTAATGTTTTAAACAAGTTCTGATTTACAATGTTCTGCACAAATAATAAACTAACTTTCGTCGTCACAAACTGCCTTCAAAGGCAAAGACAAAGGAGTGAGATCTCAGTTTACAGCAATAGTAACAAACAATGGAAATGGCAATGCTGACCCAGTAGACGGCGGCGGTCCAGGCAAAAGACAGGAAGGAATCCACTAGCGACGACTTGAGCAGGACTTTCAACTCCTGGTCCCTGATGTCCGTTACTCTCTCCTGGAATGATGGCTCCCAGGCGTACAGCTTTAAAATCTGAACAAGGCCACGTGTACAGTTAGAGCTTCGCATATGTATGTATGTATGTATCTATGTATTCGCGGGGAAGAGATACAAAAAGAGGGGGTAGGGCTGAGGTATTGAATGAATAGGCCGATGAAATGGTTGTGATTAAAAGGTGAAATACTAGTACTCAAGAAAATGTGAGTCTAAAGCTAGTTATGAACTGAAAATCGGATGAGCGAAATGAAACTGTTGTTGTAAAGACTAATTAACTAATTTATGTTTCAAGATGATGTAGAATGATGCTGTTTTTCAGCACAATGTGCACAAATTGCTTACAGTTCTCAATGTTAGCACAAATAGATTACTTGTATTTGCACGCTAATGCCATCTGTCATTTTATGTCTAAGAAAGAAAGAAAGAAAGAACGAAAGAAAGAAAGAAAGAAAAGGGATAGAGTGATGGCAATGCGTAAGATTTACATCAAAGAGGCACATAAAATTCAGTAGTAAGCGGTTGATATGCTAACAACTTTGACACCAGATAAAGTGATAGCTTTTCAGAATATGGGACCAGCGGGTGCTTTAATTACAACGTTTTAACTAACTTTATTGTGAGTGATAAATAAGAGAACGAGCAGATATTTCCTGATCATGATGTAAAAATTAATAAATTTCAATTTGCTAACTGCCGGATCAGTCGATCAAAATAATCCAAGTTACCAAAGTCTAATAAAGCGTGGCTCAGACCTTTATTCCGTTAAGCACCTCGTTGATGACCTTGACTCTCTTGTCTCTGATGGTCATGGCTGCTTTCTGGAAGATGCGCATCTTGTTTACAAGGTAAGTGTTAGCGGTAAACAGAACGACCATAAAAGCCAGCCCTGGAAGAAGGACATGTTCTCAAAGTCCTGCAGCTCATCATTGGCTAGTGAACATCCTCGTTATGTCACTAATACTGTATTGAAAGCAGTTCTAGTCATGTTTAAGTTCTACGACGTTGATTAGTCTGCCACTAATGTTGTATGTAATCAGTCAACCACAGTGTTGTATATCATACCCTGTCTAATGTTTTCTTGAAATATATACGGAGCTACACAGAAGTAGAAGAGATGCTGTGACCATCCAGTCAAAGCTCAGTTTCTGAACATTAACTTACTACTCGATGACAGATAAAATCCCAAAACATCGATCAACAACCCCCCCCCCCCCTAAGATACACATAGGTAAAAAGATACGCAAACAACTTCTGTCTCTAACCACCTTCACCAACAGAGAGAAGCAGAGGCAGGACATTGGAAGCATAGTCATTCGTGCAGACACAGAAAGAGATCAATAAGAGAGAAATAAAGAAATTTTGTGCTTTTGGTCTTGCTGAAAAGTTAAAGACTTACCTGCGAACATGGAAACCCCGACGACGGTGTAGAGAAGGTAGATGGCGATGATCATCTGTACAGGACTCATCCACATCCAGAAGGAATAGGTCACGTACATCTCCACGTTGCGGGCGTCCACGGACATGAGGTTTACTATCTCACCAACTGTCGACTCCCGTCGAGCCTCGCTGTTCATTGTCAGCGCCTAGCGAGGACGGACACACACACACAGAGTTTAGAGACGGGAGAAGCTATAGTTTCAGACGGTGCGACGAAGATAAGAGCCACATTATTAAATAACCCTAATTAATCCATCTTCCATCTGCAACAAACATCTGAAATATTTTTATCATAGTTTGCACAGGTTATCACTTTGGTTGTAGGCGCCCGTAACCCTGCTGCTCAGTATGCTTGCCTTAGAGCAGTGCCCAAGGCTCACAGTTCCCCTGGGATTTTGAATGGAAAGCTCAGATGGGTCCCTGCTTTATAAGTCTCGTCACTCAATTAAGATGAGGTGACATTTTATTGTAGACGATCAGAAAAGCTAATAGAAAGTATGTCCATTTGACTCGGTGAAGTCATGTTACGCCGGTGTCATGCGCTCAGAAATCCCTATGCCTCAGAAATTAGCCTCTATAATGCGCATGCGTCATATTTAAATTCATAATTTACATATTGTCTCGAAATCCGCCGGGCACATGGATCCCACCTTGAACTGTACATGCGTCATATCAAAATAAGATAAACTGCATTCGCAATGTGCAGCAATGGCAGAGTATTCACATCAAGACTTTGACAAAGATGTCTTCCTCCAAGAAACAGCACCCGATTAAATTATATTTAAATATGACGCATGCGCATTATAGAGGGCGATTTCTGATCACATGACACCGACATGACATTCCTCCGTCCACAGTAGGAAGTGTGGAAAATGTGGATGTTTATGAACCTAGATACACCGAAAGTGTGGCCAGAGGCCAACAGTTTCAGCAAACACACTTACCTTTCTGTACACAGCTGACGTCAGGGAGGCGCTGATGCGGGTGGAGAGAGTGGTTGTGTAGAACATGCACACTTGCATACACACTGATTGTAGAGTCGACAGCGCAAACATTCCGCAGGCGTAGACGTAACCTTTCCACGCTGCTTCCTCCAAGTTTTCTGTGAAATTTATCATCTCCCTGCAAAGGGTTTGGTCGAGTGTTCAGGACTTGCTATTGCCCAAATGATGGAATCGGCTTTAAAACACGAGGTTAGAACCAGAGAGAAATTTTAATGAGAAAATCAGTTGAGAAGAAAGCTGGTAACCTTTTAGAAAACCTCAGACAATCAGCACACAGAGAAACTAAAGGAGAATGTAGATCCACAAGTCGAAGATGATCAAACCAGAGCTGATCGTAGACAAAAACAAAAACAACAATACTACCAACACGGATATATTGATGACAGTAAAATTCCACCGTCTTACCTCAAAATAAGGGGGTTAACTAAAACTGCTGCCGTGTAAGGAATCATCACAGATTGGCAACAGAGTATTTGCAGCCAAAAGGTCTTGATCACCACTCTGAGGATGGAGGCTTTGCCTTTTCGTTGAGTGCCTGCTTCCTGCGTATCTTTCTTTTCAAAAGCCACCCCGTTGTGCTCGGCAAGCAGGGGCGATTTCTCGTCAGGTATCTTCTTGTATTTCACACCCGTGTACTTCTTCGAGGTCGTGTACCAGCTGTTTTCCCTGGCAAAGATCATCATTAGAAATAAATATGTTTTCCTTCCTCAGTCCTGAAAAGGTACCCATTAAGTAGCTTGTAGAGCTGCGCTTCACGGGAATCGAACCGACTACTCGGAAGCCGATATCCTAACCTAACTACTCGGCTATCCGCTTTCAATGCTCCTTTGGTGTAAAGAATCAGACTGATGTAAAGAACTGGACTGCGGTATCATAAGCATACCTACTCACTTACACATCTGTGCAACCAAGTAAGAACCAATCAGTCAAGTGATACATAAACGGACTCTTCAAATGCATATATCCATCTATATTCTATCCAACACCGTCGTCAGTCAGTGAGATAGTGAAATGTAACTAAGGAAAGAGCAGTCTCTCCGACCTCCAATATGTACATACAGTGTTTCTTTGTCGTCAGCCCTGTTCTTCTCGAGCTCTTTCCTCAGGTGGGATTGGAAGACGGGGACGTTTTCAGCAGTTGTGTCCCTTGGATTCAGAGGAATGAGGTCCTTTTCTTTCAGACCCTTGTAGCCCTGGATTACGAGCCTGCAGACAGAAAAAACAATGTATTTTCAAATAACAGCAATCAAATATGTAATCATAGACCAGCGATCACTTAAAATTCACTTAAAGTTCACAAACGTTTAAATACTTACTTAAAGTGGCGATTGATTTAAATCAAACTTAATCTGACATTCTCCAAAATTGCATTCTGGGTGCTGAAGGCCTTGAGGAAAGCTAGTTGATAGCTTGTAATAATCTAAGCCCCGTCATTTGAACGTGATTTGAGTGAGAATAAATAATTTAAAATGTTGAGAAGCTAAGCACAATGTTCGTTGCCCCCAAAACGGCACACTTTCACGAAGAACAAATACAACGCCTACACTATAGTATCTCGCCTGCAGAACATGTTATCTGTTGAGGCTAGTGCCTCACCTAGTATTTAGCCTACAGAACATGTTACCTGTTGAGGCTAGTGTCTTACCTAGTATCTAGCCTGCAGAACATGTTACTTGTTGAGGCTAGTGTCTTACCTAGTATCTAGCCTGCAGAACATGTTACCTGTTGAGGCTAGTGCCTCCCCTAGTAGTTAGCCTGCAGAACATGTTACCTTTTTAGACTCGTGTCTCACCTATTTAACCACCAAAATGTGACCCTGGACAGCGTCGAAGCTTTCACCTCTGGGTTTCCATTCTGTTGGATCAGAACAAGAAACATGAAAAACAAGATGCAGATCACTACATATAAGAATAATTCATCATCCCTCCATGAAGAATGGAGACAATAACTTAAAAATTAATATTATTTATTATTTTTTTATCCCCGGCCCTCTCAAAAGTAAGAAAAGTATACTACAAAACTAAAAAAAATTCCCATCTTTTCTTTTGCCAGCAAAACACTGAAATCTTTATCTGTGCTAAGGAATGGCTCAAGCAATACACGAAAGCATTGCGCTAGAAAGAATAAGGTGAGATAAGATTTTGAAAAATACCAATGCAACGATATCAATATCATCAATATCTACTAAAATATTACTAACAACGCAAATATACAATTGAAAAGATATCTCAGATATCTCAGATATCACTTCTATTTTACTTTTGCTGCTGCAGTATGAGGAGGAGAAGGAGGAGGAGGGAGAAGAAGAGGAGAAGAATAAGGGGGAGGAAGAGAAAAAAGAGGAGAAGAAAAATTCTTTAAAATAGGTTAGAAAAAATAGTCTAAATACTAAAAACTATAAAACTAATAATATTAGGAGGCGTATAGCACGCTGATCCCAAAAAACAGTTCAAGGTTTACATGTACGGCTTACAAAACCACATGTGGCCACTTAGATTTTTCAATCACCGTATTGAAAGATCCAGGAGGAACGTCTTCGGCGACGCAAAAAATGATGAGTGCGACGAGAGTACATCCAAATAGAAAGTAAAACATCGTGAAGCTGAAGATGTTGTCAACGTCTTCCTGAAAAAAAAGAAAGAAGGATAACGGAGAGGGATAAAGAGGTAGAGAGAGGAAACGATGGAAAACCAGAACTCGTCCAGTGTTTACAAGACACGCTTTTTGTAAAATGTCCTGATTATGGAGGTATTAGTGAAGGAAATGCTCAGTAAATGCCTTACCTTTAGTTTTATTTTTGAGTAGAATGGAACAATGTTAGCCAGCACGGAAAGAATCCAGAAGCTAAATAGTACAGGGGAGGTCACTAATCCTTTCTTTCTTTCCAAGACTATCAGACCTGCTGCCAGCAGCTGCAAATGCAAGGACCATGAGAGCAAAGGCTTCGGACACAGACAGACAGACAGACAGACAGACAGACAGACAGACAGACAGACAGACAGACAGACAGACAGACAGAGGATAAGCTCTATATACTCTTACAAAATAAAGTATAGAACGTTTATATAAGTAAACATGTAAAGAATGTATGATGCTTACTAGAGTTGCTAGATGCAGAGCGTAGGAGGTTATTTCTGCCGTTGATGCAGTCTCTGAAGATTCGAAGGTGCGGAGCAGCTGTACAAGTCGCAGAATGAATAGCGCACCGCATGCAAACTACAACAGAACAAGTGTGCGACCACTACAACACTACAAAAACCTGCAATCCTCACATTTAAACTACAAAAAAAATCAAACACGCAAACTTTACAACAGTAAAAATCATACAACTATAACACAGGAGCACTCGAGCACTACACTTTCAAACCTCGAGAACAAATTCAGACCACAACAGAAACACTGCACAAAAAACTATATCGGTACTTCTACCTACAGTGAAACAAACACGTGCAGACTAAAACACAACAAATACAAGCACAGAAAACAAACACATTCTAATGCTAAATACTCAGAAGAAACAAACAGATAAACACAACGTAAAAGTAATACAGTAAAAGAACCGATAACACATCGATGTGTGCAAACTGCACCAGACCTATACAAAGAAACTACATGGCAATACACAGAACTGTCACGTTAAAAATAACGGAACATAAAGTTATAAAAAAAAGCTAATGCTAAAACTAAATAGTTTTAGAACAACAGTCACACCAATGAAAAACAGAGCAACAGAATCCCAGTATGAAGCCCTGTAGTCCAGAGCACGTGGTTACTTCTTCTGCTGACACGTGACACTCACCAATTTTGCGGTGAAGAGTTTAGTGATGGGAGGTCGCAGGATTTCAGGCCTGTTGCTGAGGTAGAAGACATAAAACAGTGCCACAAACCACAGGTAACCGCAAGGAGCCCACACTAAGGCGGTGTCCTGGAAACACTCGGTGAACTGCGGCCACTCGCCATTCCACGTCAGGTTCACGTCCTAGAGGAGCAAAGGTTTACAACACGTCACAATCGCCGTTATGAATGTTTGTATGAGCAAGCTATTCTACGTCACGCGGCCCTTCTATACTTCTTTATCCTACCATTTTATAAGATCCGTTTACTAGTAAAAAGCCCCTTTACTAGTCTGTACTAGCACGATAACAGAAATCACATTGTCCTTGCACAAGTCTTCTTACTGATGTCACAATGTGGAAGAGAAGAAAAGTTTCTTGCTCTTGGGGAAGGTTTTGTTCTTGGCTACAGTCAGACAGGCTGTGGAAAATGGTACAAAATGGACATGGATTCTTGGCTACAGTCAGAGATGTTATGAGAAATGGTATAAAACGGATACGGAGTCTTGAGATTCAAACAGGACATGGAAAGCAGCTGTAAAACAAACTGCAACAGTTCTTCCTTTCGTCCATGTTTTCGGTGTCATTGTTGTTTTCCGTTGCAGATATGTAAAAATGTAAATATAGGTACACAACACAGACTTAAAACTGGTGGTATTAGTATTATGTGTGTATGTCAGAGAGAGTGTTAGTTTTGACAAAAACAGTTTTCAAATGTGAAGCTAATGGTGTGTGGAGGGGAAGGGGGGCGCGCGCGCACGCACGCACGCACGCACACACACACACACGAAGTCAATGTTGGACTGCATACATGTACTTTCTATGAACTTTGCCCAAATGCAAAACCGCCTAACATTGCATTTCTAAGAACGTATCTTCGTCAGGTATGTATGTATGTGTGTACATACGGATGGACGTGTGTGTGTGTGTGTGTGTGTGTGTGTGTGTGTGTGTGTGTGTGCGTGCGTGTGTGTGTTTTTTCTGTACACGTTAGATATGAGCTTATTGTCTAAATATAGATTATACTTACCTTACATAATAACGATAGTCTTGTTTTATCGGTTAACCGCCGAACCGATACAAATGTTTGTACCCGTATAGCGTAGCACAATGGGTCAATAATAAGAACAGATGACCCACTAAATACAGATGACAAGCCCGTCCAGAACAGTCTTAAAAATGTATATTAAATAAATATTACTAGCAGTGGTGTAACGATAAAACATGAAAAGATAGGTAGGTGATATGGCTACAGTTAGAAAGGCACAAACCAGGTCGAGGTCTTTGAGTTCTTTGTTCTAAAGGTAGGAAGTGTTTTCTGGACTAAAGTTAACGTACATTTTTGTACACTGTTTTTTATTCTTCGAACATTTAGGGCAAGGCAGTGCACCTCGATGGCTTATCTAGGAGGCTTATCTAGGAGGCTTTTCTAAGTGAGAGACTCAGAATCTTGTAGATATATGTACCTTATGTGCACTTATCAAGGCCCAATAACACTTCAGGGTACTTGAGACAGGACATCTCACACTTCTTATATGGTGTGATTGTGCTTGCACATGTGTGCACGATTAGAATGAGTGAAGAATAAACGTAAGAATAAATAAATGAGCGATCAAAGAAAGGAACTGATGAATCCACCTATCTGGTAGCATTCTAAACAAAACATTTTGTAGAAAACACGGATTGATAGAAATTCATGTCTGAAAAGCAAATCTACTGAACATGCCTTTGCCGAGTGTGTCTGATCATCAGGTCTAGGGGAGTCAGTTAATCTGGTGATAAGAACGAGTTAAGTAATCATGATCATGCGAGCGACTAGCATAGATCTTCAGTAGACATGGTCGATGTCTGGCCTCAGAAAAAAAACCAGCCACGATGTATCTCGTTACATTTAAGCTCTGGAGAGCTCATTGACATGAGAGGAAGAGACAAAAGAAGGCAGCAGTACCCGAACCTTTCGTGTGCTCGTGATAACATATTATTTGTTGGTGTGTGCGTGAGTGCTTTTCTATCAGCACCAGACAGAACCATGGCACTAAAGCAAGATTTAACACCATATTACAAAGAAAAGAACATTAAAATTTCTTTTAAATGATTGTACATTTTTCTCAAAACTCATTTTATGTTAATCGAACAAAACTTTACATTTCATTTTCTAGAGATTTCGGTCTAAGGATCCTTTTCACACTAGTGACCTCACTGTACGGCTGCTGGACAGTTAAATCTCTCTCATTGTTGGGTTTTGTTTAAATAAGTTGTACTAGAACACTCAGTACCCTTTGATATCAGAGTCTCTTCACTATTTGCAAGCTTCAGTTTCTAATGTGCGGACATCTACCACTCAAAAACAGTATTTCAAACAAATCCCACCTGACCTGAAGACAAACATCAACAGTAATAAAATATGTCATACATGCTACAGTCAACATTTATGTAAAAGCGCAGTTCCTAAGACCTAACTGACTGTAATGATAAAGGCTTCTGCAAGGTCAGCGGTAGTCTCTTTACTCAGTTAGGATGCTAAACACCCGAGGTGAAGATACAGACACACAAACACTGTCTGAAAACAGGACAAAGATAAACCACAAGGTTGCCATGAATGAATACTTTTACCCAACTAACTCTCTCAGTCAGTGACAGACGCACACAACCTGTAACTGATGAAGAAGGTGAAGTAGGATCAGGAAACATAGACAGGAGATAGGAAAGGGACTTTTCCGCTGATCATAGGGCGTTCGGCACACCCTATAATCTTTCACATCACAAAAATGAACATATTCCTATTTTATTCAGTGTGGTGCCACTTACCCAGAACGGTTCTCCGTTGCAAAAGGCTTCCATTGTTAGCAGTTACTCTTGTCTTGTTAATTGGTATTTCTGTCTTGGACCAAGGAAGGCGTGACACCAGTGTGTACCTTATTCTGTTAAACAAAGGATAAATGCATGCTGACAGTGTATTGTACATAGAGAACAGTGTATAATACCTAGAGATCAGCGAAGATATTTTTCTCTTTAAGGATGGAGCAAATTCAGAGGCGGAGATCGAAGGGTGCTCACGCAAGAAAGAAAAGTGATGGCGACTCACGGGTGCTTCAGTCGTGTTGCAACCCAAGTCGCGCAGCTCGTGGACGGTCGTCTGCTTCTCAACACATGCAACGGTTAAAGGCCTGTCACCATCAGACGCAATTATATATATGTGTGTGTGTGTGTGTGTGTGAAGCAGGCCCCTGCTGATAACGGAGTCGTTGCATCACTTCTAGAAATACTGTCTGCGCACAACAGTTGGCGAGCAATGTGGTAGGTAATGCACGGTAAGTGGCGAGGTATTTGAAATGGACTGAATTACACGGTGTACATGTCTCTTCTGAGACCTGTTTCCAGAAATGTTGCATCGGAAGCCTTTTCTATGTCTGATAAAGTGTCTTGCTGGTCGATTTTATGTGAACCAGTGAACAGTTCACCTTTGCTTCACCACCTTATCTAACCAACAAAAGAGCTCACGAGTACCTCAGAGAAAAGAAATTAAAGAGTCTCTATTGGTCATAGCGTCAGTGACCGTAAGTGGTTCATCGTGTGTAGCCCATGGTATATTGAAGGCGGAGCTCAACCGTCTGCTTCCGCCGAAAGGATCTCATTGCCCGGGATAAATCAGGTTCGAATTCCTGTTGGGCGGACAGGGGAGTCTACCACGAAATGCCCGGGCAGCCCTCGTGCCACCGATTGTCTGCTTCGCAGTCAAGTGTAGAAGGTACGAGGGTACACATGTGCCTCAAGTGCTTCTTTCTAGTGTTTACTTCCGACAAGACAAGAGACACTACATCGTATATTTATATATATTATTCGTAAATTAGCTTCTGATTTAGGAACTGGAATTATAACTGGGTATTGACGTGAGTACTAAGTCTCGTCTCTCTTCGAATTATTTCATTCTTGCCTGATGTCAGCCAAACGCTTGACATCGTCTTGGAAGTTTGTGTGAATTTGGTTTTGGTAACGTGACTTCTCCTGATACTCGATCAGGAGTGGGAAACGTCCGGCCCGCGAAATCATTTGATCCAACCCGCCAAGGCAACCGCAGATTTCAGTAAATCTCTAAGCTTTTTTTCATAGCAACATATATAAATTTATATTAAGAGGAGCATATTGATAACGTAAATTTTGAATGATAAGCAAAGAACATCCATTACGGGATAGAGAGGAAACATACGAGTATTTGACGGGGCTAACAAATATGCTTCTCATCGACTGCCCTTGGCCTATAAAAACAATTTTGGAGAATTATGCATACATATGAACTTTACCCCAAGTCGACGGTAGACCACTTCCAGTTTGTTGATATGTGCAGCGTTCGTCGATCATGTCAGCTCATACAATAATAAAAAAAGATCGTCACCATTGCTGTGTACCTTAAAGAACAGTTCAGATTATGTCACCCGATGTGGTTATGTCGTTTAGAATTATCTAAGTCTGTCAGCAAACTGAAAAATAATAAATGAATGCTGCTTAATATATACCCACGCCCATACTTTATTTCTCTATATATACATTTTTAATATAAAACGAATTTCTTAAACCTTTTTCCACCTTAAATTGCACCACAGAAAATAGAGGACTAAATAATTGTACCCTGTAACCACGTCCATAGGTTAAGACAGGGTATTCTGCGGAGTTTGCTTGCCCATGAATTTCGTCAGTCGCCAATGGAGGGCAATTAACACTGCGTGACCTGACATTAGTTCTTTAAGTTAATGGTGAGGCCCCATTTTATTCATTTTTTTTATAGACGCCTTCGTTTAGTACAGATCCGGGTAGCCAAGGCTTCTTATTCGCTTGATGTGCAAGTCGTCGCTCTTACAAATAAAGTTGGCTCCGAAAACTCTGCGGTCATAACATACACCCCACGCCCCATCGGTATGGAGGACTGAGGGTTAGAAATAGGAATGTGTTAGAGGGAGTGGTGAGGGCGAGTGGGAGAGTGAGTGGGGAGAAACAGGAGTGTCTGAGTAAGTTGTATGAAAGACGAGTGGTATCGAAGGCAAGAGTAATTGTGAAAGATAGAACACATGTGTTAGCACAGTACTATAACCTTCTTCCCTCCAAGCGACGTTATTATGTCCCAAGAGTGTCCACTGCCCGCTCTAAGAACAGTTTTATTAATAAGTCTGTTGCCTTTCTTAATAAGTGATGCAGGGGCCTGTGATCAGTTGTACTTTTTTTTTTTTTTTTGAATGTGTATATTTTAGGATGTGTGTGAATTGTTTATTGTTGTGGTCAACTTTTTTTAGTATAAGCCAGCTGTCACACTACGTCTCTTAATTTCTCCATGTTGAGATAATAAAGTTGAATTGAATTGAATTGAATCGACAGGCAATTCGATCCCTTCTTTTCACACTGAAGCGCGCATGTGGGCGGTAACACAATCATGTAGGTTCACAATATGATGAGGGAAAATTAACTCCAATCAATTCTCCCCAAATTTTCTCTGAATTTAAGACTGTGTACTGCTTAACGAGGCCTGATGTCTTGAAGTCGGGCTCACGTCAGTTTTCAACATACAACTGACTATAGTGCTCACCCCCCCCCCCCCGAGTCGACTCGACAATGGTCAAGATCGAAACTCTGTGAGGTCAGCTCGCTCAAGTTGATAACTAGTCAAATCGTCTACATCCGTGAATTCATTTTGCATACATACATGGAACTGTCTCTAGCTGATGAAAATCGTTGGTGCCTGTGCAAAAGTCGCAGGTAAGACGCAGGAAAAGAGTTCAGTTACGTCCCTTGCTAAGAGGTCTTTCAGTGCAAAGTCGCGAAAGCATCGTGAGCTGAGTTTCGCTTGTATAAACTACGAAAAATGTACAGTTGCCAGCATCTTCTTATTATTACTCCGTCTGATCTAGTAAACTAGACATCTAGATTTAATAATGAAGAAGTAACATCACGCAGAAAATCAGTTTGCTGTTTCAGAGATTTTCTTGCCCCCAAGTGTATTACTAATGTAAACAAAGATGAAGGATTAGCCGGACCTCAGAAGTAAAACTCACACTTTCGGGTTTTGCAAGTATTGTAAGTATTATCATCTGTCAAGCATGAGAGGTACTGAAGAAAGTCAGTATGCATGTCTTAGACGATTTAGCATTACATCAGCATATCCTTTATTTTGTTTCGCTTTCAGGTGCGATTGGATAGATGGAAGTTGGAGAACCAATGGATTTCTATGATTTTTTTTGTCCGCTTCCCAACCTTACCTGATTAAACCTCCCCCAAATGAAAAATCGAAACAAATCCACTTCTAGGTTGGCACGTAGCCTTAATCGTTCCCTACCGGTAAGAAAGAAGCGATTACAAATGCTGTTAAATGACATCTCCACCATTATACCCAATCAAATTTGGGCACACTATTTTACAAACATTAGCAGACGACTTTCCATACCCTTTACCCGCTGAATTTTCATTCTAAAAATCCGTGAAGGCTATACCAGACAAGATAAGAAAACTTTTTCTAAACAAACCCTTAGCCATAATTGTGTTTAATTCAATCATATGCAATATATCAATCTGTCCAGGTACCAAATTTCCCTTCAGTGTCATTTAGCAAAAATGTCAGCATAACATTGGAGTAGTATGGTATTTCACTAGAGAAATACATGGAACAGCTTTCTTATAGGTGGTTTTGCGACGCCATAACAAAAATGGCTTACCTGTAGGCGGAACTATGCAAATTAGTGACGTCACTATTACGTCATCATCTTCTGCTTTCTCTCCTCGCTAAACTCCCTTGATATCGTCTCCTTCATCTTCTCCGAATCCTTCCTCCAATTCTTCCGAGAAATAATATCCAGAAATGAACAAAATTTTTCCTGAAGTCGCCTTCCCCATCTTCTTCGAATCCTTCCTCCAATTATTCCGAGAAATAATATCCAGAAATGAACAAAATTTATTATTTAACGACTAAAACCAGCCAATAATTTAACACAACTCCATGTCAGTCATCACGTCACTCGACCAGTCCTCAACATTTGTCCTCTACAATAAAACCTAACCCTACCTCCTACCCCCTACCCCTAACCCAAACCCTAACCCCACTTCATAAATCACACACAATACCAACCAATGCCCAACCTCACACCCCTCTCAAATATCGATCCTACCCGGTCTCCCCTCCCACAAAATAGTACAGCCCGCCGTGACCTATTAAAACCACCTATATGAAAATTCTGCCGAAATACATTTATGAAAAATCCACCTTTTTAAATTGGTTACCAGTTGAACAGTACATCATAATTAAAGCAGAGTGTGGCTGGTGGGCAGGTAGTTTGAATTATTTTGAGTCAGATCCCATGCAGATCCACACTGTTTGCCTGATCCTTACCAAATTTGACAGAAAGATTCTTTTTGTGTCTCAGAAGATTATGGCAGTGTTTCTCAAACTTTTACTTGTGACCCCACCCTTACCTCCAACGAAAAAAGGCACATCTCCCCCCCCCCCACCACTTAGCCACTAAAACCGATATGAGATATGAGAAAATGACCGCCTTTGCACCCCCTCCCCCTCTTGTCAGCATGTCACACCCCACAGGTTGATAACTGCAGGATTATGGGTATTTTTGGTTGGTGTGTGTTACTGTAAAGCATGTTTATATATTTATCTTCTCTGTTCTCCAAATTGAAGGAAAGAAAATGAAAAACCAGCCATGCAGAGCAAATTGCAACATACCTCTGCTACTTGTAGCAGATTTAAACAGTGGTGTCATTTAAGACAAAACCAACAAGAGATAGGTGGAGAGCGGGGGTTGGGGGGAGAGAGAAAAAGGGAAAACAAGGTAAAGGGAGGGCAAAGTCAAGTAAGTAATGTGGGACAAATTTAATCTCTGCTCTTTACTAGAAGTAGGTTGCAGTTTCTCTTGCCTTCTCCCCTCTGTTGATCTGGTCAGAGTGCAAATGCACTGTGTACTGACAGTCACTAGAGCAAGACTACATAACTCAGCTAACAGTAAATAATTGTTGGAATAGTCCTATGCTGGTATGGGAAATACAGGACAAAGTCAGTCTGTTGGTTAATGTCAGTTTCTTTTGACAATCTCATAATAATAATAATATGTTGTTTTGTGACATTTGATTAGCTGTCAGCATTTAGCTTTCACCAGTTTCATGTTATTTTGCCATATTAATGCTTTATTTATGCTACTTTTATGATGGCATTCTAATAATATTTCTGCTACAGCTTGGGAGCATGGCCAAGGTCCACTTTACATCAGTATATGAATTCTGACCATGACACAGCACAGACAACACAGCTCACCATCCCGTATCAACCTTCTTAGTGAGAAAACTCGCTTGGAAACATTTTACAACTGGCCAATGACTGCCACACTGGAACCTGAAAGACTTGCACGAGCAGGATTCTTCTATATAGGACCACAGGATCGTGTCCGGTGTATATTCTGTGGTGGTGTTCTCAAAAGCTGGCAACCTACTGATGATCCATTTACTGAACATCAGCAATATTTTGCGCAGTGTCCATTTATTAAAGGGGAAGATGTGGGAAATATTCCAATTGAAGCTTCACAGACTTCAGTGGTGGCAAATGAGCAGCTTCGGTATCATCCTTTTAGTCCTCATTATAACACGGTGCAAAAGAGACTCAAAACATTTGTTGAGTGGCCTAGCAGGGTTACTCAGCGTCCCGAAAAAATGGCTGAAGCAGGATACTTCTACTGCGGTGAGTATACATCAGCATCATTGGTTAGGCAAGTGGACAGGTTGTCTTTGCCCCAGCTAGTAGTTTAGACATAATTTTGTGCTCTTGCATAGTATATGACTGGCTATTTAAAAAAGCATAGATATAGTATTATAATGACTACTATTTAAAAGGACATTTTAAGCTGTACTGTAATGCTCAAAATACTTGGAACACTTATTATTGACTGTACTGACAAGTGAGATGTTCCATGGAGAAAATCTCATGTCTTTAATGTACCTTGATTGTTGTACATGGAAAAGAGTCAGATAAACTTAAGCTTGAAATAAAGTTTTATTTATTTACTTTTGTTTATGCAGGTGTAGATGATGCTGTGCGATGTTTTTTCTGTGATGGGGGGCTTCGAAATTGGACTGCTAGTGATGATCCATGGGTGGAGCATGCTCGGTGGTTTCCACGTTGTCCATATCTTCAAGAGGAAAAGGGCTCAGATTTTGTTGCTAGCATTTTGCAAAGGTTTCCACAGACACAGAATGAAGTAAGATGTTCGTACTAAGGTTTAAGTTAGGGTTACAGACAGGAGGTTTTTCTTCTTTTTTATTCTATTGAAAGCCATCCAACTTGCAGAAACAATCTCTTGACATTTTTTTACCCATGCAGCAAAGAGAGATTTCATCAGCATATACTAATACATCCTTGAAATAAGATACTGGGGAATGGAAAATTACCAGAGAAATGTGTTCTAATTAGCAGAGTTTTTACAGGATTCATCATCTGTTCTTAACACTTTTATTTAATTTGAGTGATTATTGATGAATTTTCTAAGATTCCAAGGAGAGTATTAAAATGAAACGTAGCCGTAACTGCTTCAGCTTATTTTCTGATAGTTTTTAGTCGATGGAATTCTGTAATACTTATGTGATTGTTTTCCTTTTTGCAAGAGAAGACAAGCATACCAATGGGCGCAAACTCCTGCACAAGGTTAATTTTATTCTCTGTACTGTAGTTGATTCCTAAATTTTGTCTTTAAAACAATACCTATTTTTAATCATTTGTTTTAGCTTTATAATTATATTGAAATAGAAAATATTGTACTTTATTTAATAAAATAAATAATTTATCTTACCACGTTATCATCTGTACATGTAGTTTTTTTTTAATCTAATTTTTATCAGTGTTAAGTATAGAATCATTATGCTGTATTATAACTTCAAATTTTCTTTACCGACTGTGTAGGTGTTCCAGCTCAGAGAAGGAGGGAGACAATGGCTATGGAATCAGAAGCTGTCCAAGAAGTCTTGAAAATGGGATTTGAGCCAACCCGAGTGCATGCCTCTGTACAGCAGTTGATGGCCACTACAGGTGGTTTTCATGAATTCTTGTGTGCATATAAAAATGTGTGTGTGCTTGTGTTTGTGTGTGTGTGTGTGTGTGCATGCGCATATGCATGCATACTTACATGTTTTATAATGCCCATTAGTGATTTATCTACTTGTGTGGTTAGTATATAATGTGACATTATTTCCTCTCTTCTGTGCATCTATTGAGAAATGAGCTTAAAAGTGTATTTTTCAAACTCTGTTTTCAAACATTTCTTTCACTTGCATACTTGTATATCAAACATGCAGTCAACCTACATAGCTGTCCACAAATGATGGAGAATTTCTGTGGCAACATGCAAATAATTTGTTTAGGAGGGCAGCTCCCATCTCTGGCTCAGCTTTTGGACAAACTGCTCCAGGAAGATGATGTCCGATCAGTACAGGGGCCAGGAGAGAGACAAGAGATTGAGCCAGTCTCACATTTTACATCTGGTATGGATAGTCTCTACCACTTAGCTGTTTTGAATAGTACAAGCTGATTAGAATATAGCATCTACTCCTACAATAGAGACACCCATACTTTGCTTAAAATTTAAAAAAGTATTTCTTAACCTATAATATTTTTTAACTAAGTGGTCTGCTTTTTCTTATAGCAAATCTGAGTGTATGTTGTTGTTGCAGGCTTACCTTCATACCTCATTCATAAACTCCAGAAAGTACAGAACTTTGCTGCATGTCTAGAGCTAGGAAACGGGACCATGCCACCCCTTTTTTCATTTTCTACACTGGCTACCCATCCATTCTCCCATTCAGTACAAACTGTCCATGCTGTGTTTTAATTTCTTTGCATAGCCTGCCCTGACTATTTCTCTAAACTTCTTTTCCCCCACATCCTAGCCAGACAGTTATGCTTTTTGTCTGATGACTGTTTCCTAACTATTCCTGTCACCAGAACAACATAGGGTCACAGGATTTTTAGCTACTGTGCAGCAAAACAATGGAACTCTCTCCCCCTTCCCTATCCGCCACCTACTCACCATTGAATCCTTTAAATGTGCGCTGAAAGCACACCTCTTCCTTGAGCATTACCCCTAACAACAGTCCACACATTTCTACTCCTTTAACCCCTTACCCCTCCTCTCACTTTTTTATGTTTACTTCCTACTGGTCATTCTCTACAGAATCATGACACTCTTGTTACCTCATTATTCTTTGCGTTTTCTATTTTTGTCTTTTATTAGTCATCAGTGCTGTTGTGCATTCGGTCTCACGAGCATGGCTATGTGATATACAAATCATGGATTTATTATTAAGTGAGGATACTTGCAGCTATAATTGCAAAAACACAATGAAATCATTTATAGAAAATTTCTTTACAAACTAAACACAAAAATGCATCAATATTTTACAAGGGAGAGATATAAATTTAAATTAAAACTTCTTTTGGTGTTACTTTCTGTTTGAAGTGTAAATCTTTTTTAAAAAGAGCAGGTGACATATACTCAACATGGTGCTTAATTTTGACTACTCTTAAACAGCAATAAAGCTGATGGTGGGATGCTGAAAAGTGATTAAAAGGAGAGAATTATAGAAAAAAGCTTAGACTTAAAGTTTTGACTTACTTTCTTTCCTTTATTAGACTTAATCTCTTTTTTGCAATGTCTTGTTCAAAGTCAGCTGGTCTACTCTGTACCAAGTTGTCTTCAGAAGGCTGTTTAATGTATTACAGCATGATCCATAGTGCTAATACCTTAGAGTTTTTTCCCCACTTCATTCTTTAAGTCATATGCTACTGCACAGTGTTTAGGAGAACACTGTAGACCATTTTGAATCTACATGACTTGAAATCCTGATAAACAGTATAGAGATGTTCATAAGTAGTTTTTGTAATTTGAAGGGGGAATAAAGGGAATTTGAGACTTTTATAAATTGGGTTGATTTGTTCTCGAGACATTTGGTAATATTTTAATAACATAATGTTAGAATGAGGAAAGGAAGAACTAGTTAGTAGAAAAGAGATCCTACTTTGTAGTAATTTATTTCTACCTACTTCAAGACTGAAGATTTCGTTTTCATGTGCAATTTATTTGTGACATGGTGATGGAGCAATCCATTAAAACATCATCCATGTTGGTGCAAAAGATATACATGTAATTTTATATCTAACAATGCATAATTCCCTTACAGGCTCTGAAACTAACATATTACCGTCCTCTGAGATCAACTTAGACCCTGTGAGCGACAGGATACTTTGCAAAATCTGCATGGACAATCAAGTAGAGATGACCTTTCTGCCATGTGGTCACTTAATTTGTTGTGTTTCGTGTGCCCACAATGCCCACACCTGCCCCATGTGTCGCAGACCTGTCAGAGCCAGTATACGCACATACCTGTGTTGATTTTAATGCATTGCTGTATCTTGTTCAGCTTTAAGAGCTTCTTCTCTTGTGCTTTATTCATCTTTCAGATTGGTGTCAGACAAGAACTGTTCTTGTAAGCATTGCTTATAGTTTATTGTGATATTAAGGGAGAAATGGAGATGTGTAGATAAAAATGTGCTGTTGAAACAAATGAATGAGAGGAGATATGTAGGTATGAGTGACATTTGATTTTTTTTTGTCACTCATATTAGGTATTTTACACTAATTTTTGCAAACATTCTTTACTATTATTATTTTAAAGACTTGTTTTTTTCCCTTTTTTCAGGAATTTGAAGTTTTAGTAAACTGTTAGTATCAAGGGTTAGTGTGACAGGTTAAACAGTTGCAAAAATGAAAAATGGCCATGAAATAGTTTAGAGATTTACCTTACGAAAAAAAAATTGTGACAGGGATTTAAGGTTAGGACACTGATATTACCAGATGGACATGCTGGCTCTACAGGACATTTCTGAAGGTTAAATGTGTGGGTACATCCAGTAAAGTACATGAGCAGTGCTGTCCAGCACTAAACTGATGGAATATGTGGAAGATGTATGGATATATATCCTAGTTTTAAGCGCTAAGAGCATGCTCTCTATGAGTGTGAATATGCGCTATAAAAAACTTCACTATTATTATTATTATTATTATATATCCAAACTGATAGCAACTGCAATAAAGCATAAAATGAAGTATTGGCAATACTACATATGTTCACAAACAACCATGTAAACTTATTTTTGAACAATATTTGGTCAGCCACTGGCACTGACTGTAGCTCTCAAAAATTAGTAAATAGTTTTTATCAAAGTAATAACTGTGGTCAATTCTATAAGGTCCAATATTTTTGTTGTGCCCATCAAAACTCGAGGTTACAAAATTACATTTACCCCTGTTCAAAAAAGAATGTGTCAGTAATGACACATAAAATAATAATAACAGGTAGTATAAATGAAAACTTTTTATAATCTTAATTATTTTATAAAAATATTTTTTGGATCTATTTTTCAGATATACAGCAAATACTTCAACTTTATCAATGTTTATATAGTATCTGCATGAAAGTTTTGGGATTTTTGATAAAATGAGCCATAGTTGAGCGAATAGATTGCAAAAAAACTGTTTTTTGTGCATGAAGATGTTTGAATGCCATTTTAAGTTTTCTTCTGACTGTGTAGTAAGCAAAGTACTATTAACACTGTGACTAATTGATCACCTGTGTTATAGGATTAAATTGAACTCTGAAATGTATTTGAAATGGATTATTAGGAGACTGTGATTAGCTGTGATTTCTCTACAGTGACTTACAGGTGTGAATTATTTTATAAACATTCAGCACTGTTTTTGTAGTGATGCAGCTTTAATTTGTATAAAAGAAATGGAGGTTAGATGTATTACTGTTGTAATGTGACATTTTTGTGTCTTTCAGAAGTTGTTTTTCTTGTTAATTTAGAACATTACATACATTTAGTAACTTCAATCTCACCTTTGTTCATGGAAAACTAGTAGCTTTTGTATTTCTTTCTTGTTTTTTATCTTTGTGAAAAGCATTTTTGACTTGCCTTTTCATACATTACACACAGAGCTTAGAGAATGGTGTCAGTTGGAATGAATCCCTTTGGAAAGTGAAATGTCATCATCGTTGCTTGAGTGGTACAGGCTGATCACCAGTGAAGATGGCTTGCAGGTATCGTTGGTGGTATTTAGGGGTGGGGGTGGATCTGACTAGATGCAGCAGCAGGCAAAGCTTTCCATGTAGGTATGTCTTGAGCAATATTTCCTGATGTCCCACGAGGGTAGTAACCGTGCTCCATGCAAAATTGTCTTAAAATCTGCATGCGATATTCAGAGTTTTCTTAGGCACTTGGTCTCAAATGCCTGAATTGCTGCCTTGCACCTGCTGTCTTTGGAAAGGGTGGATACCAAGTGTTTAAAGCTGCTTACATCCTCCAGCTGTACTCCATTCAAATGGATCTCATCTTTGCTGTGCTCGTTGTGTTGGCCATGACTTTGCCCATGTTGATGTTGGCTTTATCCCTTATGCACTCTCACAGTGAGGTCTTGCAACTGGCTGTTTTTAGGTCAATGTTGTCTGGTAAACACAAGTTACATAGATATATTGTACTGATGAAAATGAAGGTATGATGGTTGTGAAGGGGATCTTGCATGTTTTCCAGAAAGATGTTGAGCAGCACATGCAACAGGGGACATCCTTAACAAATGCCCGCTGTTGTCTGAAAGAAGTCTCCCAGTTGTGTGTTGATTAGCACTGCGTGCATAGAGTTCTTGTATATCGCTCTGATTATTTGAACTAGTCCTTCTTTAATTTTGAATTTTTGCATCACATTGAAGTTGTGTTAGAGATCCCTTTAATGTTTGTTTTTCTATTAGGATGTGACTGTTAAAGATCTGTTTCCTTTCTTTGAAATGTATGATCAGTGACTGCAGCCATTTGTTGGGGCACTCTTTGCCTTTCCAGATTATTTTGATTCAGAATGGCTAAGAACTTTCACTATTTCTTCCCACGTTATGTGAACAGCTCAACTGGGATGTTGTGACTTCCCTCCCATCAGACTGAGTATAGCTATCAACTTGACCTCTTACCATAGGGCTGATAGGTCTGCAAGTTCACTGGTTGTAGTCTGATTGCTTCAGGGGATGTTGAAGTCTATCTTAGGTATCTGGAATTTATATAGGTCATTGCAATACTCAGCCCATTGGTTTCTGTGCTTTCTGTGAGAAGGTGACCATTGATCTCTTTGATGACTGAACTCTTGTGCCGACTTTGCAGTGATATGGTCTTAGTTGCTGGCATTGGGTACAACTCAAACAACCATTGTGCTGACCTTTCTTTTCAGTAAAATGTGGAGTAGTGGCTATGCGCTAAAATTTGAAAGCATTTAGCTCATTATCTAGGCATTTGGATCGACATTCGTGCTGGTGTGAGATAGGTGTGGTGGAGTAACTTCCATTGGTCAACCCAGCTGTTGAAGATTGGGGAAGATAGGGCAGCGAGGAAGAGAAGATGGAAGCCACCCTCACATAAAGCTATCCCTAAGAAAAGTGAGGTTTGTAAGACCTCACTCCCCAATGGTAACAAAAAAAAAAGTTAGGAGGGACACTTTGATGGAAAGGAAACATTCCATTAAATACTATACCACTATACCACTATACACAACATACTTGGTGTACAGTCACTTTCGGGGTTCTTTTGATAATAGCATAAAAGTTGTCTATAAGTTGTAGAGCGTAAGAAAGTTATAGTCGGTCTGTGTTAATCTTTAAGAACTTCATTGATTCATTAAAAGTGTCATGTGGTAATTTTTACCATAGTTATTAATGATTGTCTAGCATATACAGAGATTTTGTCTTTGCTTCTGTACTTGCATCCATGGGATCATTTTACAGCCTTCTTTCTCAAGAAATGTGCTTGATACAATGTTTGGGGGTTCGGTGAAAAGACTTTTTTTTCTAGAAAAGAGAAAGTTCAGTTCCCTCAGAATTTTTGCCCCCGTGGGCCCGGCTCCTAGTGCCGGGGGTGGACACCCAACTTCTCTCTGGATGGGTGACGAAGTGGCCTGCCTCTTTCCTCCTCACTGTACTGGTTTCTGTCTCACAGGTCCTTTCACCTTTATTCCTTTTTCGTCAAAACACTTATTTCCTTCACTGCCGTTTTTCCTATTCTATCCTCTGCCTTTTGGTCCTTTCCCCTTTTTCAATGCTTCCCAAAATATCTCTTTCTCTTCCTTTTTGCTTTCTCAGTGGCCTTCTGTAGGCCCCCTGCGTTTGCCGTGCAGGGCGACCTGTGTCGGAGGAGAATGGGATCCTGGAGGCTGAGGTCACTGATGGGTTGCGACCCATCATACCAACATTCCTCTTTGGCCCAAACTTCTCCTAGACAGGAGGTTGGTGCTGGCCCGCACCAATCAATCGGCTGGTCGTGCAATGCCCTAGTTTTGCTAGAAGGCTGCGGCCTGGGTCAATCTGTTTCACATCCTTGTGGGTCAGAGTATACTTCTCCTGTAGCCCTGGTGCAGCCCTGCTGGATATACCCATGTGGTACCGCTCGGCTGCATCCCCTAGTTGGACTCCGTGGTGGGTGGGGAACAGGAGAAATGAACCTTCATCTTTTCTCATGGCCAAAAAACTTTCACATCCTGGAAAACGCTCTCGACCTTTTGATGAAAATTCCTCAGACAGTGAGGAGGAGGCACGTGATGACTTGACAAAGTTTGTAGAAAGGGCATGGCCACATTATTTGATTGTGGAGAGTGGGGATCCGGAGAAACCTATCTCGGGACTGTCCCCCTTTGCCGTCCAGAAATGTTTACAAAACATATCTTCTAACTTTTTGTCAGTAAAGCAGCTAAGATCTGGACAACTCCTAGTCCAATGCAAAAATCAAAAAGCATCCGAAGCATTAAGAAAATGGGACGGAAAACAATTTGTGGACCGCCCCATAAAAGTAACACCTCATAAAACTTTAAATTCATCTAGAGGAGTAATCAGGTGTAGAGATCTTGCTGGATTGTCAGAAGTAGACATACGTACTGAATTGTCTCAGCAGGGTGTAACCCATGTACATAGGGTCACCCTTAAGAAAGATGGAAAGTTGATTCCCACAAACACATATTTCCTCACCTTCTGTATTCCAGACCTCCCAAACTCCATTAACATTGGCTATCTTCGGGTGAAGGTGGCACTTTTTATCCCTTCACCCCTACGTTGTTTCAAGTGTCAAAGATATGGACATGGTTCATCTACCTGTAGATCAGAAGCACGCTGTGTAAAGTGCAGTGAATCTCACTCCCCAAATGATTGTCATGGAACAATCAAATGTGCAAATTGTGCTGGATGTCACCCAGCCTCCTCCCGAGACTGTCCTCGTTGGAAGGAGGAAGACAAAATCCAGCGGATAAAAGCAGAACAAGGTTTGTCGTACCCAGAGGCACGTCGCCGTGTCTTGGGAAACCTTCAAGTCTCCACACAAACAGCCGGAAACCCATCTTTTGCAGGGGTGGTTTCCCGGAAATCGGTAAAATCTACATCATGCCAAACAGATATTACATGGATAAACACAGAAACCCCCAAACCCACACACACACTCATGCCACCTCCACCTACAGACCAAACGCAGCAACCCAAACCTTCCACACCTCAACCAATTCCAGCATACACCTCAACCAGATCAACAGCACGTGCACCCACACGTACTCATCAAAAAACTGCACCTACAAAGTCACAAACTACAATTACCGCCACTCCCCAAAAATCCCCTCTAAAACCTCAACAAACCTCCCGTCCCCCTGGGTCAAAAACAGTTAGCCCTCGCACACGACGACACCCTCCATCACCTACTTCACTTTGCACCCCTTTCAGATAGCTTGATGGATATGGAGGAACGAAGGGTTCCTTCAACCTCACCCCCAGGCCGCACAAACACCTCTGGTACACGACATTCCAGGTCATCTTCTCATACTTAAATTATAAATGACAAATCTGTTACAGTGGAACTGCCGAGGAATTAGGGCAAATTTTGAAGAACTAAAAGTTGTTTTACATCAAACAGATACTAAAGTGATTGCCCTCCAAGAGACCTTTTTGCAGGACACAGATACTTTTACCTGCAAAGGTTTTCAGATACTCCGAAAGGCATCCGCAAATGACTCTCATGCTGGTGGAGTAGCTCTTTTAATTCATTCAGATATTCTTTTCAGCCCCATCCCCCTTTCCACCCCATTACAAGCTGTGGCAGCCAGAATATCCCTTAAGAAAACCATCACAGTATGTAGTGTATACCTCCCCCCTTCAATTAGCGTTTCTCGTCAACACCTGGAGGATCTTCTTCAACAGCTTCCTTCCCCTGTACTCCTCTTGGGGGATTTTAATGGACATCATCCCCTGTGGGGTGGGGATGTTAGTGATTCACGTGGTGAACTTTTATCAGGTTTTTTTTAATGATTTTGACTTATGTGTGATGAATGATGGTAGTCCAACCTTTTATAGACCCCATAATGCATCTACAACTGCAATAGATCTCTCAGTATGTGATCCCACACTGACAGTTGACTTCAACTGGCATATGTGGGATGATCTTTGTGGAAGTGACCACTACCCTATCATCCTTTCTTCTAACTCAACTAATACAGTAAAACAGGAAGACCACTGGAATTTAGCACGGGCAAATTGGAACCTTTTTAAAACACTCTGTGAATCAATGCTGTCTCCCTTAGAACAATTCATCTCACCTGTGGATTCTACAACCTCTACAGACCATCCAATGGAAAGTTTTTCCTTAGCACTATTGGAGGTCATGAACAAAAGTATCCCTCGTTACAGCCACCACAGGAGGCTCCCCAAAGTTCCCTGGTTTAATGAGGATTGCCGAAAGGCAATACAAAATAGGAAAAAGGCACAGAGAACAGTTTTTCGATCTCCCACCCCCGAGAATGTTCTAAATTTCAAACGCCTTCGAGCTCAGGCCCGTCACATCTGTAAACAACAAAGAAGGCTTTCTTGGCAACATTTTGTTTCCTCACTGACAAATCGTACCCCATGCCGACTGGTATGGTCAGCTATCAAAAAACTAAAAGGAAAGAATAGCAATAGAGCGGTTGGACACCTAAGAGCCGAACAAAATTTACTCACTGATCATCGAGAAATTGCAAACAAACTGGGCTCCACTTTTGAAATGACAACCTCTCACTACAATATTCCACAGCTTTTCAGCAAGTGAAGGCTTGCAAAGAATTAACAAAATGTAACTTTCAATCGGACAACTTGGAATCCTACAACACCGATTTCTCTATGTCTGAACTTAAACAAGCACTTTCAAAGTGCTCCCACTCGGCCCCAGGACCAGACAGTATCTCATACCAAATCATAACCAAACTCCCAGAATCATCTTTGAGGACATTATTGCAGATTTTCAACCATATATGGAATACAGGAAACCTTCCTTCCGCATGGCACGAGGCTATAATAGTTCCTATACCAAAACCAGGAAAAGATCCCTCAGATCCAAACAGTTACCGTCCAATTGCTTTAACAAATTGTTTCTGTAAGCTACTTGAAAGGATGGTAAATTCACGATTGATTTGGGTGTTAGAGTCCCAAAATCTTCTTTCCAGCATTCAGTGTGGTTTTCGAAAAAAACTGTAGTACTACAGATCAAATGGTCAGATTTGAAACGTTTATAAGGGACGCCTTTATTAAAAAAGAACATGTCATAGGAGTATTCTTTGACCTAGAAAGAGCCTATGACACAGTGTGGAGGCAAGGAATTTTGTTGGACCTATTTTCTCTAGGCTTTCGAGGCCGACTACCAATTTTCATCAAAAACTTTTTAACATGTCGTATGTTTAGAGTCCGGATACAAAATACCTTTTCAGACACCCATGAACAGCAGGTGGGAGTCCCTCAAGGAAGTATCCTGTCACCTATTTTGTTCTGTATTAAAATAGATGGCATCTTGAAGTCTATTCCCAAAAATATGGCTGCCTCGCTATATGTTGATGATTTTGCACTTTGTATACGAGGAAAGTTTCTACCAGGTCTGGAGAGACAATTACAGTTATGTGTAAACCACATCTCAAAATGGGTATTAGAAAACGGTTTCAAATTTTCTCCCTCAAAATCTGTGTGCATTCACTTTACAAAACTTAGAGGTCCTTTTCCTGAACCCTCAATTCATGTAAATGGAACAGCACTCAAGGTAGTGGAAGAGGTCCATTTTTTGGGTGTTATTTTTGATCGTAAACTTTCTTTTCAGAACCACATCCGTCATCTTCAGGCATCTTGTCTGAAGGCTCTAGATATATTGAGAGTGATAAGTAACACAAACTGGGGTGCAGACCAAATCACTTTACTCCGTTTGTATCGTTCCCTAGTGCGTTCAAAATTGGATTATGGATGCATAGTCTATGGATCTGCCAGGACATCATACCTAAAAAGGCTAGACACTGTGCACCATCACGGCCTGAGAATTTGTCTTGGAGCCTTCAGAACCACTCCAATACACAGCCTATATGCAGAGGCAGGTGAACCCCCTCTAGAGTTACGCCGACTAAAACTAATGTTGTCCTATGTCTCAAAACTTCGAGCTCTGCCCCAAAACCCTGCTTTCCACTCAGTTTTCTCCGTTCAGTTTCTGGAGAAATATAGGGCACGTGAACATGAACAAAAACCTCTACCCATACGAGCTCACCCCCATCTTCAGAGATTGGGAATGGACCCCCAAAAGACAGCACCAATTGCACTGACCAGAACACCACCATGGCTACTTCCCACACCTGAAATTCGTTTTGACCTCTCTAACCAAAAAAAGGGTGAAACCCCTGACATAGTCTATCAGCAGCTTTTCAGAGAAATAGTCACAGACTATCCTGACTTTTGTCACATATACACTGATGGATCCAAAAATACTGAAAAAGAAACTGTAGCAGCTGCAGCGGTGCCGATGGACATTTCCACACCACCACTGACAGCTCGCTTGGAAGGTCATAGCTCCATTTTTTCTGCAGAGTTAAAAGCCCTTCTACTTGCAATACAGTATATCCATACATCTAAAGAGAAAAACTTCTTAGTTATTTCAGACTCTTTGTCATCCCTACTTGCACTTCACTCTCAACGTTTAGATCACCCACTACTGGTTCAACTCTTTGAACTTTTATCACTACTGCAAAATAACAATTTTGACATTATCTTTATTTGGGTTCCTGGCCATGCAAATATTCCAGGAAACACTAAAGCTGACGAAGCAGCAAAAAAGGCCCTTCAGCAACCACTTGTGGTCCATACAACATTTGCCTCAGATTGGTACGCTTCTGTTAAAATGTATATCACACAACTTTGGCAGCTTCATTGGGACTCCATGAAGCACAACAAACTTCACGCTATTTTTCCAAAACTATCAGACTGTATAACACAAGAATTTCTAAACCGACGAGAAAAAGTGGTTATAAATAGACTAAAAGCTGGACACTCATTTATCACTCACCGATTTTTGCTTGCAGGAGAAAACTCCCCACTTTGTCCTTGGTGTAAAGACCCCCTAACCACAGAACATTTGCTCATCTCCTGTTCAAAACTAGATACAATTCGTCAAAACTGTTTTACAGCACAGACTCTTGATGACCTTTTTACCAAACACTCTTCCAAATCAATCTTGGCATATGTAAAGTCCATTCAGATGTTTCACCTGATATGATAGAACTTATGTGTTAAAAAACTGTTATTTTATAAAACTAAGAAAAGAGAAATCTCTAGACTTGTAAAATTTCTTTATATCAATCCTTGAATAGTCATATACATTGTTTTTGCCATGAGATAGCCTTAGTTGCTGACTTGGCATAAAACAACAATTAACTAACTAACTCCCTCAGAATTTTTATGTCGTTTTGTGTTGGCAGAAAGAATATTCCTAAAATGCCTTTATTTAAACCTTTTTTGGATGAATCCTTAATGCTTTAAAGTTAAGGTCATTTCCTTTTTTTCTGGCATTATCGTTTGCTAAAAGCTTTTTCTTGCATTTATAAATTGTCAGAATTTTATTAGGTCTGACAGAATATTAAACCCCAAGAAATGTTTACTGGTAATGAAGTTCTCAGTGTTGTATGGTGTAATGAGCAAACTACTGTGTTCACTTTCATGCAATGTTAATAATCTATGGTTGTTTTGGTTTTGTCTTTTTAAATTGCAACATGTCAGACGCTCATATGCTAACAAAATGCGCGCGCTCACACACACAGAGCAAGAAAGATTGAAGTCTCCTAAACAACTCACTTTAACTATACGTCAGTGCAAGAGGCAGCTAAAATGCGCGTGATCGTATGAAGAACAGACCAACTGTCTCCCCAGCTGCAACATACTCTTAAGCACAATGAAATGTCTATAAAATAGATACAGAAATTACACACAAACATGCACGCGCCCGAACACACACACACACAGGCACCCACCCGCGTGTGCACGCAAATGCAGACAAATCCTCGCATGGATTTATTTGTACACACGCATGCACAGAGACCGAAGGATTGGAATTCCATGAGTATGCATACATTATGGATGCATGTGCAAACATGTTTTCCCCTCTTCCACAAGAATTCGATAGACCAGAAAAGTACTAATGAGTGTCTCAAGAAAACAAGTACTGAAATAAGATCAATTATTCTTGGAATCTTTAAAAATGCATTATAATTTTATTATCGAAAAGAATTCCGTCAAGGCGCACATGCATAGTAATTTCATAAGTCAAAAGTTCAGAGAAGATTCTGTGGGTCAATATCAATGCACTCTTAGAAAATAATATTTTTTATTCATGAATAAAACGTCTACCAGTTAAAAATTTGTTTCTTTCACGGATAATCTCTTCTGGTGGCGTGTGTTTGTGTGTGTTTTGGGGAGGGTTTGCATGCAGATTGGATGTAATTCTCGTAAAATATTTAACATAAATTGTTGCGCTCTCTAGTATTCAAAATAATAATTGCTGGGGGTTGTTTGGTTCCCTCCTTTCACTATATTTATCTTTTGATGTGACCGTAAAAGGCGTTCTTTATCTTTCGTCTGGAAGTGAAGCTTAGATCACATGGAAACATAGATTTATCAGGTTTCTTATTTATCTTTTCCTACATAAAAGTGTTTATCAACAAGCACATTTTTTGTATGAAATTTTAGATACGAACATTTCAACAAACATGTCCAGATTCTCAATTATCACTGAGCACTGCATACTAAGCACATCAGACTTTCGCCTCATAAAATAATATGAACAGTGAACAGCTTTGGAAATACGGCAAATAAAAATTCAATCAAAATAAATAGGAGATGTAGATGCATAGGATTACTACTGACTATCATGTACCTTTTACTTGTGTCGGGCTATCGACAGGTACCTGAATGTTTTTCAGTGGACGGACGGACGGCTCTATAGCGTATTTTAAGACCATGAACGGACACGTTACTATGCCAGCCTGTACGACGGCTTCAACCACTGCAGTGCCCGCAGCACGACGATGAGCTGACGTGCAGCCTCACCTGTCCAGACTCTTGCACCTGCTTCAGACTTGCATTCATTTGTACGAAGGCGGTTACGCCTCACGAATATCCTTGCGATATCTGGATGCAAAGGGCACAGGTATGACACCAGGAAGTGTAAGGAACAGTAGTCTGTAGTCTTCTTATTCACCTCAGTCTTGCAAACGGTATCCTGAAGAAACTACAAGATTTTGCCCTACCCAACCTCTATATTTCTGACCTAGCAGGAAATATGGCCAACTTTGGCAAAAAATGTCTCTATATTAAATTCATAGGCAGAAAGACAAATAGATGCAAAGAAAAATAGTACCTAGTTTGCACGTGTGACATGAAGATACAGACTTTTTGCTGCATGCCGTGTATTATACCATGGCCCCTTCCATACACCCTACACACGGTATTGCTGGATATAGATTAGCGGGGGAATTGAGAACATGTATGTTGGACAGGACATAGAAAAACATTTAAACATGCCTGCAGTAGACAGTTAAAAAAACTAAATAAAACAAAACAAACCACGGGCTTGTGCAGATTATCAGGAAATAAAGCAGTGAGTGGTGCTAAGGTTGGCCCAGAAGTAGTAGTTATCCAAAGACATTTTTCTCGGGGCAAAGTGGGGAACTCCTAATTATTTTCGTTGTAACAACGCGATTCCCAGACCCTTTATCACAAGGCATCTTTTTCACCGCTTTATAAGTACAGTTCCAGGACTTAACAACTACGGGGTCTGGACACCACTTTATAACTCCAGAAACAAAAAGCTTTTCTTGGGTTGCACATGTTGCATTAGGGCAACGACTTAACCTCGTTTCATAACTACGGTTCCAGGACAGTGTTCCAGATAATAATAATAACGGAAATGTATATAGCGCATTTCCCTGCTTTACAGAAGGCTCAATGTGCTTTACAAAGAAATTCAAAGACACAAATTCACTCAACCGACAAAGTGAAACAGACTAAAACATGTCCACAAACAATGGTACAGAGATATATCAACAAAATTAATACACACACACACACACACACACACACACACACACACACACACACACACACAAGAAAAACCTCTGGACTACAATAAAAACACGTACACGGACGCACGCAAAGTAACATGCAAATGTAATGTCTATAGAAGGACGAATGGGAGGAAGAAACACATGAAGCCAGTAGTCGGTAACAGTTTGCTCAACCCAATTGAAAATCTGTAAGCGAGGCTGCAAATAATAATGAAATAATGATGTTGGCTTGTATAGCGCCACATCCTGGCCTGTGGACAGCTCAAGGCGCTGACGTCAAAATAAGATGACGACAAAATGTGGGTGTGTAGCGGGACGTCTCCTCCACGTCACAGGGCAGCGTCACACACAGCAAGAACACAGTCCTCAGCACAGATAGTCAATACAGAGGAGGTGATCAAACGCCTGTGTTCAAAATGATCATTATCACCTCCACTTAATAATTTGATAGAAGAACTAGCAGTATTGGTGGTATGGGCGGTGACTGTATGTACGTTGACGTTTGATAATAATGACGCATCTGTTACTACCTGCTCTGCTGGCCGTTAGCCACAGGATATTTAAAATTTACTTTTTATGCTTATACATAATCCTTTATGTACAAGTTCTTCAAGGAAATTGGACGCTTCCTTTTTCTTACTTCTGGTTTTAAAGTTACAAAATTAAACTGGCAAGAGAAATACACGAGCACGGTTTCCTTTTCGAAAAAGACTGAAGACCCATCTGTTTACTTAAGACGGACTTAAACTTAAACAACCAAGCAACACTTGTGTCTTTATTTTTTACTTTCCTGGTGTTTATCTATTTATTTACTTTATTTTTTCTTATTTTTTATTTATTTTGTTTTTGCTGCGCAATGAGCATTCTTCCGAATGGATACCTGCGCATTACAAATGGACATCATCATCATCATCATCATCATCATCATCATCATCATCATCATCATCATCATCATCATCATCATCATCATCATCATCATCATCAACCTAGAAGGAGGCCTAAACATATAACCTATCTGCTTATGTTAGCTTGAACATTTTTTGTCAGTTAAAGAGATTCAGCCTCAAGGTAATCTTTTCTATGTCAATAGTCGGATTTACATTTATCATATAAATGGAGGCGTATGGTAAGTTTTCTTCACGTAACAGTTTTTGGGTTTCGGAGGCTAAAATTTACAGGTTAGGTTTATATCGCCTGTATCTACCGATACATGAAAACTTCGAAAACCATTCAGGTTGGTCTTTAATGATAGTAATCCCACTGCCTATCTGAGAGATTGAAGTCAGGAAGGGAACCTTTATAATAGAGATGTACCTAAATGGTAAGTACCTACCTCAGACATGAGCTTCACTGACAGCTTAGGAACTTTAGAACAAAGTTTTAAAAGCACAGGGAATTATTAGAGAAATTAATCAATTCATAAACAAAACTCAGATAACTCGAACAGCTACAGTCAAAGAAACAAACAGTATTGGAGGTAACCAGTAAATGAAATAATGTTGTTGGGCGGCAGCCACATTCTTTACGTACGATTATAACTAAATGAAATAATAAGATGAATATTTTACCATGGAAGCATGTATCTAGAAAATGTCACAGTGTAACAAGTGGTTCCAATTAAGGAAGAGAATTCTTCCAGCTCGAAGATAATTTTCTGTTTGAAGCGTAACGATGAAGAGATGGCAATTAGAAATTTGATTTTCCAGTTCCACTCAAAAAGCCTTTTAGCAAACATTACGTGTTGTGTACTGAGAGATGCTCCTGTAACAGAAATCATACATTCCCTGAAAAACTGGCTTGGTCTGGGGTGCAAGAGAATGTTTGTGGTGTGTCCGTTGTAACAGCTTTATTTGCAGAGTATTATGTATACCTTTGTGAGTGTAAACATAACAGACCTGTCACTCACCTGCCAGTGTTGTTAGATCATTTTAAATGTTCACGATAGCGAAAAGCTGGTCTTTTTTGTGTCATAGTCTTGAACATTGTGATCAGATTAAAAGGTCGGTTATACCCGGTTCCTGTGAGTTGTAAATACTGGCTGAAGTCACCAAGAGTCCGAACACCCGGGGCCAGCAATTAGTCAATCTTTTACCGAGATGCTCAAGCTCTGCGAAGAGTCTAGCATGTGGATGTACAAACCTCGACAACCCATTCTCGCACTCTCGATTCACGGACAAGCTCTACGAACGTATAGATAAATAGATGGATGCGTGCGTGCGTGCATGCGTGCATGCGTGCATCATCATTTCCTCGTGCACTGTAAGAAGAAATTAATGGATGTCAACATAGACCCAGTCAAAGATAATTTTATATTTAATTTCCATCTTGAAATAGACTTCATGATAATCAGAGAGCAATCATGATCATAAAAAGCAGTACATTTCATCTGGAAAATAAAATGGTCCTCAGACGTGAATCATCATTTAAGAACAGCAGGTTTTTAAAGCCAAAAGTTCAGCAATAATCGGCACATGTTAGTTTCGTTATATAAATATTTTTCTCTACTTATAGTGGTCGTGGGAGGCGGAAGGTTATTGCATGTCAAATGAATGTTGTCCTGGATAAATGTTTTTAGCCTTGTCTAATATCACAAATAAATAATTTTTATTTTTGTTTGCTTTTTTGTTTTTAAAATTTAGTTGGATATTATTTTTAAGCTTTTGGAAATAGTATAAAAGGCGTTGTTTTCAAGAAAAAACGCAGCTTGATTGATGCCAAACCTGACAACTTCCAGAAAGAGCATCTTTGGGTTGTCCTTTTGTGCCTTTTCCACATGGAAGCACTTGTTAGGTTTTGGAGATCCAACGATTGTAAACAGCGCTGGTACATTTAGTGCTATCGTTTAATTATGAAGTCAATAACTGTCTTTATTTGGGTCTGAATTACGGTACTTTGTAGGCGCATAAGTAAAAGCCTATGTTTTGCATGTGTTGCTACGTGTGTTGAAATAGTCGTAGTCTAAGGTTGTTGCTGTCCTGGTGGTTACGAGAGACCAGGCCAGCAAAACAACTCCCGCAAAGACCTGCAAGCCAGTCACACAGATACTGGGTGTACTGCAAGCTGTCAGGTTCATTGCTTCTGTCTGTCTTCTGCATACTCTTAGGATACAATGCAGTGACTGAAGGTCCTTTTTTGACCGGACAAATGTAAAACGAATGTTTGGTCAAGTCTGGCAAGGTTTTTATACAAAGGACATATAAAACTCGGTCAAATGTTAATTCATATTTGTCATGTTAAAAAGAGCCTTTACTTCCCGTTTCTTTTTGCTAGGTTTTTAGGACATATTGCAGCTAATGGAGAGGTTGATTTAAAGAAATGTTGACAGTATAGGCTTCCTGTACGTAGTCTTTGTCTTTATTAAAAACGATCGCCTTCAGAAATGATGGTCTTTAAGTTCAGCGACAGCCGCTTGGATCGAACATCGTGCAGTTACCATCATAGCATGCAGCAAGGTTGTAATTTTTTCTATGCATATAGAAAATTCGATGAAAGATGGCGGCTACTTCTATGTATTAGAATCAGATGCCATATTTTTAAAAAATCCAGTTCTTGCTGCATAATTAAACTCAGGCTTTTTCCGACACAAGGCTAGCATTCCACAGTTGCACTTTAATTAATAATAAATCTGATGCATGATTCTAAATATAACATTTTGGTACTTCTGTTTTGCTCAAATATATTTGTTTTATGATATCTTTGTGATTTCATGGCCTTCAGAAGCTGTATATACAACTCAGTCATGAAGGACGGGACTCTGCTCAATTCGCTTTTGTGGCTGGTTTTTTTTCCGACTATATTTCGATTCTTCGCGGCAAACGCTTGCCAACAAACAACCTGCATATTGAGTGATAACTTTTTTGTCAGCTCATATGGAACTAATCCGCCTGATGTGTCAACTTCATTTAACGATGTTCACAATGCTACAAGTTTTATGGATGGTAAGATAATTGACAATAAACAGGCATATAGTCTACTGAATGCTTTATCGACAAAGACTGTTTACAACGCCATCATAACTACAGAAAACCCCTACAATATTAGTCAAATTAATATAACTACTGGATCTTCACAAGCCACGGATCACGGTCCTTTAGTAGCCTTAACATTGAAGAATTTAACTAACTGCTTGACCACATCTCACAACCTAAAATTTTCCCCGCACAACGCTATTGTCGACATCAGAACTAAAGTCAGCGACAAACTACCCAGAATGTCCTGTGAAATCCAAGTCACCGCACCGGCGGCCATGGTGTTCCACATCAACGTCATCTCCATCAACGTCCAGTGCGCCTCCTTCCAGCTCGTGCTGACTGACGTAGGCGCCTCGTCACGGCGGCTGATCAACTCCTGCGACAACGACATCCCTAGCGAGCTGTGGAGCTTCACCAATGTCGTGGTGATGATGTTTGTAGTGACCCTCGAGTCCCAAGTTATGCAAGTGGCCTTGAACTTTACGGCGGTACCTGTCATCCAGAGACCAAAACTTGAAATTGTTTTTGCTTCGGAAAACAGAGGTAATACGAGTTGCCTACGTAAGTCTTTCTAGCTTCTTTCTGTACGTATGTCTGTCACAATCTATCAGGTTTAAATAGCCATCTTCGTGCTATTGTGCTGTTAAATTCTTAAAATCTTAGACGTTATATTTCAGTATTTACAACTATTTCAAATCAAGCTATTTAATGTTTATGGCTTGAGATAGTATTAGTAACAACATAATATTTTATTTATCTGGCACAGTCAAGTCTTTTAATAATAATAATAGTGAAGATTTTTATAGCGCATATTCACACTCATAGAGAGCATGCTCTTAGCGCTTAAAACGAGGAAGAGACGTGGACTAAGTAGACACAGAACAAAGGGGACGAAAGAAAACGACAGTACTGACAAAACAGAAAACAAATGGCATCAAGTAACAAGAACAGAGAAATATAGTGATTCTGCGAGAAAGATGGGTAAAGTAGCAAGAGGGAAGGGGGCGGGGTTAAGAAGGACGAGCATTGTGTGGACTGTGTTAGGAGAAATGCTCAAGGAAGAGGTGCGTTTTCAGTGCAGATTTGGAAGATTCAGTTGTAGGAAGGTGGCGGATATGGAAAGTAAGAGAGTTCCATTGTTTTGCAGCACAGTAGCCAAAAGTCCTGTGACCATATGTTGTTGTTCTGGTGACAGGAACAGTTAGGATACGGTCGTCAGACGAAGAGCGTAGTTGTCTTGCTTTTATGGGAATTATGAGTGTATTTTACCAGGTTATATACAGACACCGAACTGGGACGGACGTCAAGCGTACCCGGTGCACATGGACAGCTGGGTCAAAGTGGACATTCCTGAGCGAAGTACTGTTATGGTGTCTATGGCTCATATCGATGTTGAAGGTGAATTGCCAACTGCTTGTCCAGTCGACGGTGTGGAACTGTATCTCAACGAAATATCAAATCAATCTTCCTGGACACGATGCAAAAAAACTTCAGTACTCCCCACGCTGTATCAAACTCATGCTTTATACGTTCATTTCTACAGCAACCAATACGGCAGCAACACTGGCTTCCGTCTCTTCTTCAGCATCCACAACCAGTCTGCACTTCCGGTTAGGCTGGAGGACGGTAGGTGGAACTGCTCCGGCTTAAACTGGACCGACTTCAGTGACCACTTCTCTTGTAACCTGAAGTCTGATTGTGTTGGTAGTGAAGACGAAGCTGTTTGCCCCTACACCAGTGACCGTTGTGCAGTAGGTCAAGCTTCTTTTGAAAACTCTTGTTATATCTGGCAGAAGCCCTCGCCTGTCATGACGTGGAAGGAGGCGTTTGACTTTTGTCTGTCCCGCGGGGCGCGTCTGGCCAGTCTCAACACTCCGGCAGAGTGGAAAAATGCTATCAGCTTGATGAGCCTGGATGACTACTGGGTCACTTATGTAGGGTTGCTGCAGATGTTCTTGCAGAAGCAGATGTAAGTAGTGGAAAGTTTGCTCTGACGATTAACCTTTTCTATCGAGGCCTGGGGACAGTTGCACAACACATTTCTAATTTTAAACACTTTTAGGCCTTAATTCTGATTAGATAATTAGTTAAAAGTGCACAGCACAATTTTAGAATTTTTAAGATAAAGTTGTTTAAGTCTGACTTTCAGTCCTGTCAGTACAATTTTTTGTATGTTTTTCTGCAATGCATCAAAATGGCTAAGAAGGGATTTTGCTTCTCTAGAACAGTTTTAAGGTTTAGAAACGTGTTGTGCAACTGGCCCCTGAAATAAGTTGTTTTGATCTCAGTTCTTGTGGTAATTGCCGCAGACAATTAATTGGTTTTATTGTTTGCTCTAGAGACGGCTTGTACCATTCTAATGTAAAGTGGTACATTGAGGTATAAATATGATATACAGGATTCATTTTCATTTGTCATAGATACACGTAACACGCACGCATACACTAGATGTAAAGGTGTTAAACACAAAGATCTGACTGTGGGCTTCCCTAACGGTATTTTTCAACCCCCAAAATAAATTTTGTCTTTGTGCCTTTCTTTAAATTAAGTGAGCAGAAACATGAAATATACTTAAGTAAAAATCAGTCGCAGTAATTTGTCAAAAAAGGCAGCTCTAACATACGCATTACACAGGTAATCTCCCTAGAAACTATTTGGACTATGTACATCCAACACAAATTTTGACGACTGAATATTTTGAGACTCAATATTCAGACACGAATGACCTTCTCACTGGGAACTTTAAAATTCAATTTTAGTATTAACTAATTCTTCGGTCAGTCTCACAGTCATCTACACAATGATCCAATCAGATAATTATTTACTGTTCATTTGCGAATGTTATATACATCTCTAATAAAACCATAGGGTTATGTATACAGTTACTGCTTCAGACCTAGATCCGTCTTATGTTATTGCAAAACTGTTCAGAAATCTGATTACAAAGTTTTGAGGATGTAGTGAGATAATCCGTGTAGAAATTGGGACGCGGTCCCGCCCTGGTCGGTCGCCAAAGACCGTCAAGCGGCGAAAACTGGTTTGGTTTGGGCATGTGGCTCGCTGTTACATCCTACCTCAGACTCCAGAGGTGTGTGGAAGGATGACTTCGGCGAGATCAACAGGCGACCCCATGACCTTCTTAGCCATTTCCCTATTTGACCGGCCATTTTCCGTTGTGGCCGACTTCGGGCTTTGGCCGTAACATATACACGCTGTCAAGTTAGTCTTCATAGCAAAACACTCTACCATGCACACATACACATTTAAGGGCAATTACCCTGGTCTCTGACATCAATCCAATTTTTCAGTCTTCATCCCTAGGCTATAGCTAAGCGTACGATAATAATCTCAGCTACAGTTTCTGTGCAGTGATTATCATTGTCGAAAGTCAATTAAAGTGCAAAGTCTTCAAGTAACAATATAATGTTTACTATTAACGAACCTTCTGCTGAGTCGACATAGGTATCTGAACGCTTGGCAATGGAGTGACGGTACGATCGCCTACTTCATTGCAATCAGTGGCCTCGCTACCATGCCAGCCTGTGGCCAGTTCCACATAAGCACCATGATGGAAGGGATCAAACTCAAGGAATGTGATTTTCAGAGACCAGCACACGTCCTGTGCGAGATGGAAGCTGAGTCAGGAAGTCAGCTCCCGCCAGAGAATGACAAGCCACAGATCACATTTCTAGACGCCTCCGCTTGGGAAAATGACTCGAAAGTGATGTGCCCAGAAGGTCACGTGACACATAAGTTTCTGTCATGTGACTTACCTAGCTCTTGCTGGCAGCGGGGCTCATCATCATTGTGTGACGCGCCGTTGGGTATTCTTCCCCCGACTTTTATTTGTGACAACGGCTTTGATCGGGTCCCGTACACACTGGTGTGTGATCATCGCACGGACTGCTCCGACGGAAGTGACGAAGATTTCTGTGAATTTGCATCATGTTACATTAGTGGAAAATATGACTGCGGTAATCAGCAGGTAATTACTAGCTTTCGCACTTGTAATTAATTGAAAAGAAGGTCGTGTTTCGTTTTTTTCGGTTGTTGAAGGGTCCCGAAGAAAAAGGGTCCCAAAGAAAAAAGAACAACAACCAGCATAAACAGTCAAGCATCCCTCCAAACAGATCCAACTAAACAAATTAGCAGGCACGGAGGAAAAACACATTCCTTACCGACTACCGCGAGGGGCAACTTGAGAGACCTGACAGGGGTAGGAATAGGCAGGTAACAGCTGTGGGAGAGGTACACAAAAGGGGACACAGCCTGAGTTCTTTGATGAACATCCACGATGTCTGTCACCCGCTGTTCTCAGGCCCGCGCAGACCAGCCTCTGCTTCTCTGTCGATCGCAGCCCGTCAGCCAACGGCGGTGGCGACCCGCTGTCCAGCGTCGACCAGAGGAGAGCCTTGCGATCACACCATCTGCCCACAGGACCGGAAAATGACGAATAACGGCGAAGATTAACGACGATCAGAGATGATTAGGGACAAATATTAAAGACGTTTGATGATCCTTGATGATCTCTGAAGACGATTGACGATTGACAATTGAGGACGATTTCTGAAGATGATTTGACTATTGACAAATGACAGATGACGGTCGTCGATTTTGATTTGATTCCTGAAGACGATTCCTGATTTGACGATTAAGGACAATGATTGATTTGAGTCTGGGGGCAAGGATTAAGACACAACACAGTTCAACGCCTTCCGGCCATGAGCTAAGCCCTCCCGACTCCCACGTTACCTCTTACCCAGCCGTTACAGTGCCTCAACACAATATTCTGCTAGTGTCGTCCGCTACGAGACGCAAAAAACCAGAACTGAAACACATATCGCTTTTTTCCGCAACCCTCCTATGTCGCAAACCATAAATCAACATACTCAAAATCACGACCCCGTGACAGAAAAGACTAGCATTTCCACACACATGCACGCGTGCACACACAAACCTCACAGCCACATTTGATCGCGCATTGTACACATCTGCTTACTGTCCAGGAAAGCCCTCGGCTGCAAAAAACATGGGCAGGAATTATTCTAACTCACTCACCCAACGGCTCGTGACTCGTGTTCTTTTGTCGCCCCCAGAAAACACGAGAAAGAACACTGGTTGCTGGAACCCGTCCCATGCACCAAGCCAGGGACTGCACCAAGCTAATTCCAGCACACCAGCATCCTTCAGCACCTGGCGAACCCTCAGCTACTCCAGACGACGGGCGCTCAGGTCTCTCCACCAGCGCAAAAGTTCTTTTTCCGCCCTTTCGTCCTCCCGGGACGCTAATATACCTGTACGAAAAGTTTCTAGACTGTTCGAGAAACCTCCAGAAACTTTTGCGATCCACAGGGCTCGGCGTCCGCGTTCATACCCCAAAGAGGCACAGCTCGCGATACCTCGAACGTGGTGTTCGCACACCGTGGGAAAGTAAAACCCAGAGAGAAAGGGACGCAGGGCTACTGTGTAATTAAGAGTAGTAAAACTAATTCACTCATCCAGCGTCGCCAGGGGACGAAACTAGGGTGGGAATGACCGCAGGGCCACCCTCTTCCCCTGTCCCGACAGGTGTCGAGCCAGCGATGCGACACGCGACATTCACCATCGCTGAATTAGGGATATATCTGTTCTTCTGTGGTGCAGTGTAGGGTTCTGTAAAAATACACTGTTATGTAAATGTGAAAATGTCAAACATCTTCTATAGGTTATTCATGCTACCTTATCGGGTCGCTGATCTATATCCTAGAGCTTTGACCCAGGTGTGACATATCCACAGATCCGTGGCCAGCCACTGACCTATAACATTAAATAGCTTACTAATAATGATAGCTTCCTAGCGCTGTCGAATATAGCAAAAAAAAAACCTATAAACATAAATAATAAGAAAACGTTATGGATAACATTTTAAAGTAACTAATAATTTACTGAGAAACAAAAAATCATCTTGAATCTTTGCAAAAGTACAGATGCATAAAGAATTGTCTCTTTCTACGATTCTTACTATATATAAACTGTCAATAGGAAAATTGCTATTGTTTCAGTGCATTTCTGAGAGAGAGAGGTGTGATGGTATAGAGCAATGCGTCACTGGTGTGGACGAGGCAAAGTGCCTTCAAAGAAGCTTTAGGACTGAAGGCCTTTTGCCCCCTGCCATCGTGGACCTTGACAGCTTAGGCCAACTTGTAGTGAAGCCACTAGAGACTCAGTTGCCGCTATCCTCCCCACAGTCCACTGCATGTCCAGACACTCATTTCCAGTGTCCAGGTGTGGAGTACTACTGTCTGCCGGTGTATCTGCGCTGTAACGGGGTGTACGACTGTCCTGGCTACTCAGACGAAGTGGACTGCGATACGTACACGTGTCCTGGCTTGTACCGATGCCGCGCCTCGCACGTCTGCCTTCATCCTCACCACATGTGCGACGGCTTCAACCAGTGCCCGCAGCACGACGATGAGCTGACATGCGGCCTCACTTGTCCAGACTCTTGTACCTGCTTCGGACTTGCATTCATTTGTACGAAGGTCGTTCTCCTTCACGAATATCCATCCCTGCGATATCTCGATGCAAAGGGCACAGGTATGACCCCAAGAAACGTGAAGAACAATCGCCTTCTTATTCACCTCAGTCTTGCAGACTGTCACCTGGAGGAACTAGACGATTTTTCCTTACCTAACCTTTGTGTTCTTGACCTAACAGGAAATTATTTACATGTTATCCACAGTGGACAGCTAAAATATTTGCCAAATCTTAAAACTTTGAAACTCTCAGGTAATCCTTTAACGTCTATTTTCCCGCGAAGGTATGTAATACCCACTTCACACACCAGACTTCGTTACCTAGACTTGTCTGGTGTACGCATAAATACATTTGATCCAAGCAGTTTCAATATTTTTAGTCATCTAGAAGTCCTAAATTTGTCCAAGACCGGATTGGACATCGTTTCTGGGAATGGTTTTCAACTGTTTACAAACCTGCAATCTGTCGATCTTCGGGGATGTGCAGTAGAAGTTTTTCCTCCTGACCTACTTAGGGGCCTTAACTTTCTAGAAGCTGTCTACACAGACAACTACAAGCTCTGCTGTCAAGCGATGCTACCAGAGAAGTTCAATCCAATCAACTGCCATTCTCCTCATGATGAAATATCATCTTGTGAGGCGCTGCTGAGATCTGATTTCTACCGGGCACTACTAGCGGTATTCGCTGCTATGGCTTTACTCGGTAATGTCTGTAGTTTCATTTATCGTGTCTTTCTGGACCGAAACACCAGCCAGTTAGGGTTTGGTGCATTTGTCATACACCTAAACGTCTCTGATTTTATTATGGGAGTGTACCTGGTGATGATTGGAGTCGCTGACCGTGTGTATCAAGGTTCCTACCTGTGGAACGACAGCACGTGGAAAAGAAGCGGTGCCTGTCAGATGGCCGGGTTTCTGTCTCTACTGGCCAGCGAGGTGTCTGCTTTCATCGTGTGTCTCATCACACTGGATCGTTTCCTTGTCCTTCGCTTTCCCTTTGTCGGTATTCACTTTAACAAGAGGTCGGCTCACATCGCCTGCATGCTAGCGTGGGCAGCAGGGATAACTCTGGCCTCAGTTCCTCTACTACCGATGACGTCACACTGGCAGTTTTACGGCCAAACAGGAATCTGTATTCCCCTTCCTGTTACCCGTAATGATTACCCGGGCCATGATTACTCGTTTAACGTTCTGATGGGCCTCAATTTCGTTCTCTTAATGCTCATAGCCATCGGACAGGCTTTCATTTTCTGGTCTATTCGTACCAACAGCATGTCTATGTGGGACAGCACCAAGAGATCAAAAGATTTAACCATAGCTCGCCGCCTCATCAGCGTGGCTGTCACAGATTTCTTGTGTCGGTTCCCCATCGGGCTTCTGGCACTTCTGGCCTCTCAGGGCGTGTCCATTCCTGGTGAGGTCAACGTGGCCATGGCTATCGTAGTTTTGCCGGTCAACTCGGCCTTGAACCCATTTCTGTACACACTCAACACCATACAGGAGCGAAGACGACGCCAGAGGGAGGCCAGACGAATGAAGCTTTATTTGTCTCAAGTCAACACGACCTCGGTGAAGAACTTGGAGCCTAACGCTGGCATCAAGAACGTCATGACAGCGATGAAGTGACGATGCAAACTAACGCGAGAAATAATTTTTTATAATTTAAAAATAAAATTAAAAGTTATAAACATTGAGAACTTTGTAAAAAGGACAAAGTGCTTTTGAATCAGAGCGACAGATCAAGATCGTCGTTTAATAGTTATGAACAAACGCGCTGTTAGCAATATCTTTAAATTATGAACAATGTCTAATTGTAGGTATATTGTTTAGTCAACATGCACACATTTTGCTTATGTTTGTGTTTACGAAGTCAGAACATCTAAATCTTTGTAGATATTTATATAAAGGCAAGAAATATAATTTAATGATTAAGCTATATATATATATATATAGAGAGAGAAATATAAACAATTCAGGAGGTTTGAAAAGTAAGTCGAATTTAGAACAGAGAAAAAATTTAAGATGATTGCTTTTTTATTTTGTTTAAACGAGCTATATCTTTATACCGTGTTTCTTCAAAAGTAAGCTTTACAATAATTTTTCGTAATGATTGGGATAAAAGCCCTACCCTTAATGTAATCCATAGTTAAGATCGTCAGCCAGAATGACGGACTTAGTTCTCCCCTTGAAACACAGGGTGGTCGTATTGAATTATAAATTTGTATATGCATATATCAATAAAATATATTAATTAATGCTTAAAATAAATTATAATATAAATTATAAGATTTTTGTACATGAAAAATATGGCGTCCCCTGAACAATTCTTAAAATTAATACAAGGCCAGCTCTTATTTTCGGGGATTCACGGTACCACGGAGAATGTGTAATACTGTACAGTTTTGCAGCAATATTGTCAATAACATCACAAAATGGATCAGATTTACAGATTTGGTGAAGATGTGCTCTCGTTCTTCAGAAAACGCAAAGATCAACCAAATAACAAGGACTGAGAATATCGTGATTTTGCAAAAGAAGACGAGTAGGGGAGTAACAATAAGCGGAAAAGGTGAGGTTGTGAAAAAAGTACTAACATTGTATGGACTGTAGTTAGGAGTTTAAGGAAGAGGTGCCTTTTGAGTGCATATTTAAAGGATTCAATTGTTCGTAGGTGGCGGATATGGAAAGGGAGAGAGTTCCACTGTTTCGCTGCACAGTAACTAAAATTCCTGTGACCATATGTTGTTGTTCTTGTAACAGTAATAGTTAGGAGACGGTCGTCAAACAAAGAGCGGAGTTGTCTGGCCGGAACGTTAGGGAAGAAAGTTCATAGAAGTAATCAGGGCAGGAGTCAGCAAAGAAATTAAAACACAGCATAGAGGGTTTGTACGGTTTGTATTATCACTTGTAGATGTCTGTTACATTGTTCCTGCATTTCTCGACAACCGCGCGACTTTGGCCACGAGGAACTTCTTGTCACGTGATCGACAGTCATGATGCAGTTCTTACCACGAAAACATAGGGAAAAGTTACGAACAATAGTCACACTCTAGTCACTTCAAATCTCGACACTGGGCTCGCGAGCCCTCACTCCTGGCTGACATTGAACAATGCGACAACACCACCCAGATACGACATAGTCCTCTCGACTCTGGTGACTGGAACACAGATGTTCTTTTCTCTCTCGACAAGGGCAATTTCTCCTGCCAGCCTTGATGTTGAACTTCTTTCTCTCACAGGTAGCGCAAGTTCTTGGAGTTTCTAAGACGACAGCTGTCAGTCTCACCGGTCTGTTGTGGCTAACTGGCTTCTTTTGCCAAAGTTCTCTTACCCATGCGTTTCGACTTTCTCCCTGTTCTTTGTCTTTCTGGCTCAGCCCGCACTATCCCTCCTTAAATATGGAAGTAGACTACAAAACAATCTAGATATATAATCTATCTATCAAAGTGTTCTTTTAAAATACTCGAAATATTTTAGTATACGTTCCTGTTCATCAGTCCGTTTGTTTGATGCTCTTCCATTCTCGCTTTTTAATGAGCCAGAGACTCTCTCTCTCTCTCTCACACACACACATGTACGTGCGCGCATACTTTACCTCTAAATGGGCACAGAAATGTGTGTTTTTTATAATTATTAAACATATATGTATACGGTTTTGTTCGTGTATGTGAACGCGTTCGTGTCTAACAAGTAAACTTTGACGCATCTTTTGTTGACATATACAAGATAAAGGAGATAGGTTTTAATGATAATTGCATGGGATAATATCCTCTGTAACATTTTGTTTACACCAGATCCATAGAAGGCTTACAGGTTGTTCATAACTAATAAAACTACAACTGTTCTGACAGAGCAGAAACATATTTAGCTTCTCAGCATGGCGTCTACAAGACACCACAGAACAGTGCGAGGTACTTTTTAGTCAACGCAAAGGTTTTATGTTTCGACTCAAACCCTCTGCTTAATTAGTTAATTGTACATTTAGCATCTGTGTCCGTTATTTATTGCCAAAAGGTATGCTCATATGTTTGGGGTGCTCTAGTCAAACGCTGTACGATTCGTTTGCATTTCTTTGCATGTGATGTGGGTCTCGTGCACAACATTGTCTGTCATATTATAACCTTGCCTAAAAATTATATTATTAAACTTATCTCTTTTATAAAGTAGGTTGACTAGCGTATTTTATGGTGAGAGACATACATGTATATGTTATGTAAAATATAGTTGATCACATCAATAGATTATACTATGCTCTATATAAAAATTTCCTGAATAAAAGTTACATGTAAAGCAGTGATCAAGAATGTAGAAGCATGGTAGATGAATTTGTGTGTGTGTGTGTGTGTGTGTGTGTGTGTGTGTGTGTGTGTGTATGTGTGTGTGTGTGTGTGTGTGTGTGTGTTGGTCTTCTGTTCGAGTTTAAAAACAAGGAAATTTTAGATGTTGCCACCTTGAGGAAAACAGTAAAATGCATAAAACTGTATAGTAATTTAATAAGCAGAATACCAAATTATGTTAATATAATATAGAAAGAAGAAAGTATGAAAACGACGAATGAAAATGCTCTCTGTACAGCCCCAATCTTGGGAGAATAGAGGGAGGGTAGTCAGCAAATGAGACTGGAAATGTAAAAGAATATACTCTATAAATGAAAAAGACGAGTGTCAAATCTGTTTCACACAAGTCATAAATAATTCTAGGAAGCAGAGAGAACTCATTGTGACTACAGATAACAGTGACCAAGAAACCGCTGGTTGTTTTTCCCTGTGTGCTAAGAAAGCATTAAACTGCGAGGCAGATAATATAATTATATTATAATTGGGTTCTTTTAAGTTAAACTGAAATCGCTCTGACATTGTTTTCCTGGAGTTAACGCACTTTCTTACTTAATATATTACATACACCTTTAAAGATAGCAGTTTTATTTCCAAAAAATTATAATATTTTATTTACTGTTTTAGCCTTGGTTACTTATCTGGTCGGTTTCTAAGCCAAACTGCATCATGAACTTTTTATACGTTAAAACTCAAGAAAGACGATGTAAGTTTTCCCCTAACCGCCTAGAATATGGATTTTCAGAAAAAAATCATTTAACTTCACTTGTTTCAAGCAATATATAGTCTGCTTTTTTACAAGGCATGAGAACGGGTCATTAAAAATGAGCTAAAAGTTCTTTTAAAAATCGGCTTAAATGGCTTCAACATGGTTAGCGACCTGTCACAGTATTATCGAACTATTATGAACAGGTTAAAAATATGAAAAAGTGCTCTTTTTTAATTATGTTCCAAAGTTTTTAGAAAGCAGATGACTTTTACATTTCACATTTAAACCCTTTCACATAGTCAAATGACATAATGTATAGTATTGCATGATATGAATGAAACATATTTATGTCCCCCCAGAACTTTAACACATTAGTAAAACTGTTGTTTCCAAACCTTTGGGAAGGTAGGTAGATATTTAACCAGTAATGTTGGATTGCCAACTGTAGTTTTGCAAAACGTTTAAAAATGCTTCTATACAGGTCTAATGGATGTGATCAGCTATTTGGGGCTGATTTAGAACAAAACGTATGTCAGTAATCTGTAAAAATGATTAAGAAACAAGCTTACTGCTCCAAGACCGATAACCACAACCCAAGATGGGTTAAGAAACAAAATAAAAATCAGTTATGTACAGCTTGAGGAGAGTAGAAAGAAGCGGAGCGATATTGTGCATCCAATTCCTGGCAGGTTCGTGGAAGTGGCTGATCAGAATGGAAGCTTTACACAATCACATTAAGATCATTAGCATGAAAGTTTGGAGTATTTCAAGCGCCAGCAACCTCAATTTCCCCTCTTATCACCCCACCCTCATGATTACCAAATTACTGGGAAAGGTAAAAGAAGTGATCAACAAGTGTAAAGGATCTTTCTTGACAAGGCAAATGGCTTATTGGTATACTTTTATTATACTTTTCATTTTTTGCTTTCCAAAATTTCACATAGTCGTATGTTTTTTTGACATCAGAGTCTTCATTGTCGTTCTCTTTGTTTTTCTATTTCTTCTTGAGACCCGCGAATGTGATTTGAGAAACTATTTAATAAAATAGACGAAAATTAAATGTTCTTCTTCAAGCAATTGTAAGGTCTACATAATTATAGCCAGAAGCAGAACGACAAGTGTGATGAATAGATTGTCACTTCAGGGACGCTTTCATCGATGTTTTTCGAAAGGCTAAGTTGACAAAGGGAGGAAGAGAACAGCCCTTCTTGCAAACAATTATTTCTTCAACAACCCTTCTTGCAAATAATTATTTCTTACTACCAGTTGAAAAAATTATATCTATATCTCAGGGTCCCAAAATGACAGAGAAACTTTTCTTTTATCGTACGATGACTAGCATTTTAAAAAAAAACAAATTTTATACAGTAAACTCCATTTGCAATCGAAAGAAAAATTAAAACAAAAGAGCAAAAGGAAAAAACGTTTCTTCGACCAGAGTACAATATTTTTTCCAGGCTCGTTGTCTCATCGCCTTAACTCTGTGTGTGTGTGTGTGTGTGTGTGTGTGTGTGTGTGTGTGTACGTGTGTGTGTGCTGCGTGAGAGAGAGAAGTAGTTTTATTATCGCTTGTAGTAGATAGTCACAGTCTAACATTTTTCAAGATACAGTCCGTACTTACAAAAATATTTATCTGAAATAATTGAATTTTACGATAATAGCGCAAGAACCTATTTCGTCCTATCAAACTGCAAACCGTTTTCAAGTTTTCATTTGCAGTGATAACTGTTGTATGTAATTTTTGTCATCATGGGTAATTTTTATTTTTGAACTACAATAAAAGACATGATTTTTGAATACATTTTTCATTTGCACTCAAAGAAGTTCGGGCACGTAAGTAGAAATCGTATGTTTTTGAACAGTTTATATATATATATATATATTAAAGTCTCCTGATAGATTTAATATACTTAGTGTCTCCAGAGTTATAAATAGATACCTTTTCACTTTACCAATCTCGTACGTCTTGTTAAAGCTCAACCAAACCATTCCACCTGTTTGTCTCCAAATCAAACTCATTGGACTATGGGAGTGCGCGGTGTTTGTTTGTCAGAAACATTTCAGTGAACAATAAGGTACTGCGCATGCTTTGAAGTGACGGCTAACAAACATTTCCAACCACAATGTAGACCTATGGGAGCGGCGCTGAGTACATGAAGTTTAGTATTCTGTGCGAATGTGACTAACTTTTAATTCGGAGAAGGTAATGCGCTCTTCAAAAATATTATTTTACGATAGTGTTTTCATGCATTACTGTTTGTTTTATCTATCAGTTAACATTCTCGGTCCCAGACGAAAGTGAAAACCAAAGTGTAAAGTCGGCAAAACAAGCAGTCAAAACTAGTCATCGTGGATAATTCGAATAGATGAGAAAGGGTTAGCGAAAGAAGACATTGGTTTTACTGTTCCCCGTCATTACAAGAAACATTTTCCTAGCGGTGAAAACAAAAGACGGTTTGATCCGACGATTTAATAGACATAAATGTCGCGAAGAAGTTAGTGTACAAGATTTCACTTCTCGCTTAGTTCTTTGTTTGGTCTCTTTCACACTTTAATTTGAATTAATTGATTTAACAGTATTTGATGTGCAAAACGTTTTGCCCGAAAGGTGTTTAATGTGAACACGAATATAGATTAACCAGTGCATCGTTCTTTTTGCATTATCCCTCCGCAAAAAAGATGTTTTTTGTGGTACAGACACCTTTTTTTTCTCTCTTTCTTAGTTCGGCTTTTGTTGGTTTCTGACTTTATGGAGCCGTAGTTACGAAGTCGGGTAGGACAAGCGTCTTGTTTCCTAAATTATACGGTGATGTTTATTCCCCGCTGATGTTGTTTTGCCTCTAAGGCCATAGTTATAAAGTAGACGCAAAGATATTCTGGGGTAAAGTAGCATGAAATAGCATAAAGATTCTTGGAATCGCACTGTAAGTATGAAAACTAAACACTGTTCATATTACCATATTACCCTAGAGTTCATTTTACCACGTTACCCTAAGGAGATGGTTTACTCTCGCTTTAATTTCAAGAGAATTGGAGTGGCGTCCCTTCGGTTTGAGGGAGGCGGACAGTCCTGTCTGTCATGGGCTGTGGTTCTTGCCATCACCTGCTGCAAGTTTGTTTCACAGCCATCTGTCGGAGCTACTAGTCAAATATATCTTGTGTATAGAGCTATTGGTCACATATATCTTGTGTCTAGAGGAATGGGTCACATATATCTTGCGGGATGTACTGTGTGCTCTGGAATACTTGCATAGCAGAGGTGTCAGACAGGGGTCGTGAAGCTTTAATATCAGCTAGTGATCAGGTGTGTCTCAATGGCCTCCACAACTCTCTCTTAACAGTCGTAGGGGTCCAGCGCCTGCGAACATTCTACAACTACCCCATCATGCTGTTGATTGCCTCCAGTAGTTCAGTCCGGAAATTCATGTCAGTATTGATGTTTTCACTGTGTAAATGATCATGGTCAGACTTAAAAAGAAGAAAAACACTTGTCCTCATACTTTCTCGATTCCAAAATTGACAACTGTATGCTGCCAGCATTTATCATGTATACGTGTTCTTTGTGTAAAGCACTTTCATTTTAACTACCTCTGCTGGTAAATATCTTTGCTCCAAAACTAGTCATGAGAAAATCATCAACGCTAAGTCTACTTTGTGCGCTTGTTTTTCTACATTCTCCTTCAATCTTTACTTTCCTTCTTTCTATAAAGTCATTTAATTACCTTCCCGAGAGCTTCTTTGCATGAAATATTTATTAGTTTTTAATTCACAAAAATGGATATCCACGATGCAATTTAAATTAGCTTGTTAAAAGTAAATATGAGCTTTATCAATGCTGAATCTGTTTCAAATCTTGAAAGATATGCAGTATTCTTTCGATGAGCTGTTTTTTTCTACTCTTAACAAGTAAAATAAGTTTACTCTAGTGTATACTAATTGGCTTCTAACAGATATCATCAGTATACCATTTTGCAATTCACATTTGTCAGCTGTAAAATAACTGTTTGTTTCTCTACAGCCCATTAATATCAAGATACTGAAAGGTTTCTCTGAGAAGTCTGTCATCGTTGTGTCATGATGCTCAAGGCTGTGTATATATGCTTATTCTGTCTTACACTGCTCCTGCGACCTGCAAGTGTCTGGCTCATGGCCTCTGACCCTTACTCGCAGGCACAGCCTACAGAAAGCCCAAGATTTAATATCATTACCAACTCTTACAGAGTTTATCAGCCTGGTGTGTCTTCTTCGGTTTCTAACTTCCCAATCGCTACAGGTTTGATACCTGATAAAGTTAATAACAATAAAGAAATATACGACCTCCTGAATAGTATAGCTGCAGGCGCCGTGTACGACACCACAGCTGGGAATAACTATAGTATTAGTCATGAGAATGTAACATTTCGATCTTCACAAGCTTCACAAGGTCCTTATGTAGCGCTGACTTTGAACAACTTGACCAGCTGCTTAAACTCATCTCACTACCTGAAGTTTTCCACACACAGCGCTGTTATTGATATCAGAGCTAAGGTCAGTGACAAACTACCTCGACTGTCCTCCTGTGAAATTGAAGTCACTGCGCCGGCGGCCATGGTGTTCTTCATCAACGTCATCTCCATCAATGTCCAGTGCCCGTCCTTCCAGCTCGTGCTGGCTGACGTAGGCTCTACGTCACGGAGGCTCATCAACTCCTGCGACAACGACATAACTAGCGAGTTGTGGAGCTTCACCAATGTTGTGGTGATGACGTTTCTGGTGAGCATTGAGTCCCAGGCTATTCAAGTGAACTTGAATTTTACAGCAGTACCCGCCATTGACAGACCGGAACTTGAAATTGTGTTTTCTTCAGGGAATAGAGGTAAGCGCAAAACTCTGCCATTTTTTCTGTGCATGTTTGGTTTATTAGGGACTGAAAGTACTTTTGTTTGGAAAAAGGTAAGAAAATCTATATTGAGCATACATTTATTTTTGAGATATTAAATATATAAGCAAGAAACATTTTAAATATAATCTGTATGTGAGGATAGGGTCTTAATTTTAATATCAGGTTATATACAGACACCGGACTGGGACGGCATTAAAAAGTACCCGGTGTTCATGGACAGCTGGGTGAAGATTGACGTTCCTGAGCTCAGCTCTATCATGGTGTCTGTGCCTCACATAGATGTCGAAGGTGAAACACCAAACATTTGCCCGAACGATGGCATAGAATTGTATGTCAACGACACATCAAATGTGCCGACTGTGTCAAGATGCAAAAACGTACCAACACGACCAAGACTGTTTCAAACACACGCGTTATACGTTCATTTCTACAGCAACCAATACGGCAACAACACAGGCTTTCGACTTTTCTTCAGCATCCACAACCAGTCTGCACTTCCGGTTGAGCTGGTGGACGGTAGGTGGAACTGTTCTGGCTTAAACTGGACCGACTTCAGTGATCACTTCTCTTGTAACCTCAGGTCTGACTGTGTCGGTAGTGAAGACGAAGCTGTCTGCCCCTACACTAGCCCCCGCTGTGGAGTAGGGCAACCATTTTTTGAGAACTCTTGCTATGTCTGGGAGAAACTTTCGCCTAACGTGACTTGGAAGGAGGCATTTGACTTTTGTCTTTCTCGGGGAATGCGTCTGGCCAGTCTCAACACACCAGCGGAGTGGAACAACGCTCTGGACCTGCTGAGAATGGGGGATTTTAACATCGCTTATGTAGGGATGCTGCAGATGTTTGTGAATCAAGAAATGTAAGTATTAAGAGTTTTGTTCTTTCAATTAATATCTTTGGTCTGTACTTAAGATAGTAGCTACCACTTCTTGATCCTTATAGCCGGGATAATTTCAATTCTTTGTTTCGATAACTTTATTCCTCTCATTACAAGAATAAAATCCTTTTTTACGAAAAATAAATCGAAGTATTACAGTAATAAAAAATTGCCAATAGTTTTCTTTTTCTGAAACAGGGAATGTGCATTTGATAATCATCGAAGACTTCTTCTTTCATAATGTACATAAGTACCACCATCACTCATACAGCGAAAAAAAATTAAAACCAAAGTACTGATAAAAGGCTTTTGCTTGTTAAATACAGAGATAACTTCTTATTAAAGCAATCAGACTGTGTGCTCGTCTTTACCTTTGATATCAGCAACTGCAGATGAAGCTCTTTTATGCTACGCAAAGGAGAGAGTGAAGAATACTATTTAGATTTTGAAAGTAACTAAGAAACATTTTGTTTTGTAAACAAAATTGCTATATTACTTAGAGTTGAAGTAATCATTATGAAAGACGTAAGAGGAAAAACATTTTATGAATATTTTCGATGGTCTCTTGTAAACCTTCATAAAGATATTTTTGAACAGCAGTGAAGATTTTATTGCACCAACTGCTCGAATTAGTAGTAAATATGTGTACTTTTCAACCACCAATTGGTGCAATTTACCTTGTAGTGATGTGTTGGCTTGTGTGCCTCGTCGATCTACAGAGATTTGTCGGCAGGACCCTTATGCTCCTGGCAGGTTCAACCAAGCCGAACAGGTCTGTCAGGGTAGAGGCCAGACTAAAATGTTGCACCCTGGCTCTCCAGGTTTGGGGTTTTGCTTTGGATAACAGCCCATTCATGTAAAACCCAAGCTGTTACAGAAACCGCAACAGTATCACAACAAGGGCCTAGTCGGCAAGATTCCTCTCTAGAAGAGCTTATGACGCATGCTGATGAAAGCCGGAAACCAGCTCGCCGACTCATCTTTTGACGACCAAGGCAAGAACCAGGATAGGGCCCTGGAACATCAGAACCCTCTATGAAATTGGCAAATCAGTTCAAGTGGCAAGTGAAATGAGAAAAATACAACAAGGTTCTTGGGTTATGCGAAACCTGATGGAGTGGAAGTGGCTGGACCAGACTTACATCAGGAGAAACCATTATTTACTCTGACCACAAAGACCTGGACCACGACCATATCCAGGAAGTAGCACTGCTGATGTCAACAGACAATGACAATGACCAACTTTATTTGTCCCAGTGGGTAATTTGAATATGGGAATGTGCTCTAGTTCAACAGTGAAAAAAATGAAAAATGAAAAAAGAAGTGGGCAAGTAATATATTATATATATAAATTTACATCAAGGATACTTATATATGCACTTACAAAATCACACACACACACACACACACACACACACACACACACACACACACGCACCATTGACAGCTCATCTAAGATTGAGCAGCTGGACTGCAGATGGAACAAATGATTTCAGGTGTCTGTTACTTTTACATAATGGCATGGCATAACGTTTAGTAGAGATTAATAATGCAAATTGTTTTCTTAGTACATATTTAGGTAATAATAAAATACATGAAGCTTTCCTAACTATTTGTTGGTCAAAAAAAGCTAAATCCCTCTGTTTGATACCAATTATCTTAGAAAAGCCTAAGATTGCTTGACTAACTGAAAAAAGGCAACAAAGGCGCTGATGGCCTGGGAACCAGTCTCACCACGGCTAATGTCAGCAAGATTCAATGCTAAAGGAAGGAAGATTACCACCATCCAATGCTATGCACCAACAAATGCAGGAACTCCCGAGCATTATCCCTCCGCAGTAAGACCCGCATCTTCAACACCAATGTGAAGGCAATCCTACTGTATGGCTCCGAAAACTGGAGAGTGACAAACACCATCAACAACAAGCTCTTTACCAACCGATGCCTTTACCATATCCTGGGAATAAGATGGCATGAAAACGATCTCCAATGGCAGCCTGTGGAAAAGAACTAACCAGAATGCCACTAGTCAAGACATCAAACAGCACAAGTGGGGCTGGTAGGACACACCCTGCACAGCTGACACCATTGCCAGACAGGCACTTGACTGGAACCCTCAGGGGAAGAGGAGAGTTGGGAGGCCAAAACATGGGCCCAAATGAGGGGGGCTGCCCAAAACCGGGTCCGCTGGCGAGGTGTTGTTGCTGCCCTCTGCTCTTCGAGGAGTAACAAGGAATGATGATGACGTGTACTTTGTTTCTTTTCAGATTGGTTTTCAATTCATTCTGTTTAGTATATTTTTGAGAGCTCGACTCCACAAGGGCAGATTTCTACAAATTATTATTATTATTATTATTATTATTATTATTATTATTATTATTATTGCGGACTTTCGACAGGTACCTAAACGCTTGGCAGTGGACAGACGGAACAATCGCATACTTTAAGACAATCAACGGATACCCTACTATGCCTGGATGTGGGTTTTTCTACACTTTGAATATGATGCAGGGAATAAAACTAAGATACTGTGACGAACCGCATATCGCACACGCACTGTGTGAGACAGAAGCAGATGCAGACAATCAGCTCTGGCCAGAGAATGACAAGCCCTACATACCATTATTAGACATCTCTGCCTGGCAGAATGATTCCTCGAAAGTCGCGTGCCCAGCAGGTCACATGACACACACCTTCCTGTCCTGTGACGTGGCCAGCGCCTGTTGGGTGCGGGGTTCACTCTCGTCTTGTGACGCGCCGCTGTCTCTTCTCCCGCCGGCTTTTGATTGTGACAACGGCTTTGATCGGGTGCCACACACCCTGGTGTGTGATCATCGTTCAGACTGTCCTGACGGAAGTGACGAAGATTTCTGTGAGTTTGAGTCATGCTACACAAGCGGGAAATATGACTGCGGTAATCATCAGGTGATTGTATTTGTTATTAGCATTAATACTCAAGCCCGGTTAATGAGTCTGATGAAGTATAAATTAACCATACAAACACAAAACTATAAAGCAGTTTTAAGTGTGCATATTACAATATAGTGAACTAAAGATGGTTTATAAACACAAGTACACTAGTGTTATTGTATTTCCCATTTTGCTTAGCGAATAAATACACTTACATATTTCTGTTGTTGTTTAGTGCCGATATAAATGTTTAATAGGTGGTCTGGCTACGATTAAGTGTAAAAAGGGAAATCACAGAACAATATAAACTGTAGCTTTATTTCACAGACAGACTGACCGACACACACTGATAATATGATTTTCAACCCCTTTTAAATTCATAGACGGCTTGACCTAGGACTGTTTTTTTACTTAATTGTACAATGTTTGGCATAAAGGGAGCAGAAAAAATGATAATGAAGATATTTACACAAATGTTAAGGACATATAAAAGACTTTGGTTTGACTGTAAAATTATAAATTTAATGCTAACCCCAAGTTCACACGTTATTTTGTTTCAGTGCGTTTCGGAAAGCGAGAGGTGTGACGGTATAGAGCAGTGTGTTACAGGTATGGATGAGGCAAAGTGCCTCCAAAAAACGTTTGCTTCTCAGGCTGTATTGCCCCCAGCCATCGTGGACCTTGACAACCAAGGCCAGCTTGTAGTGAAACCTCTAGAGACTCAGTCGCCGCAATCCTCCCCACAGTCCACTGCATGTCCAGACACTCATTTCCAGTGTCCAGGTGTGGAGTACTACTGTCTGCCGGTGTATCTGCGCTGTAACGGAGTGAACGACTGTCCTGGCTACTCAGACGAAGTGGACTGCGATACGTACACGTGTCCTGGCTTGTACCGATGCCGCGCCTCGCACGTCTGCCTTCATCCTCACCACCTGTGCGACGGCTTCAACCAGTGCCCGCAACACGACGATGAGCTGACGTGCGGCCTCACCTGTCCAGACTCTTGCACCTGCTTCGGACTTGCATTTATTTGTACTAAAGTCGTTCTACTTCACGAATATCCATCCCTGCGATATCTCGATGCTACAGGCACTGGAATGACTCCAGGACATGTTAGGGATAAGAAGCTTCTCATTCACCTCAGCCTCGCAGACTGTGACCTCGAGGAGGTCGATCACCTGGATTTGCCAAACCTACGTATTCTGGACCTGACGGCAAATAAATTAACGGTTATCAGTAGAAAACATTTACAAAATTTGCCCAATCTTGTCACTTTTAAGCTATCCAGTAATCCGATATTACATCTGTTTGTTGAGTCCCCTGCAGTGCCATTTTATTCAAGGTTGCGTATGCTAGATTTATCTCAGATAAAGATGACTAGCCTAGACCCAATAGTTGTAAGCATCTTTTCTGATTTACAAAACCTGAATTTGTCTGAGTGCGGGGTGGAGATCGTGTCTGGGCATGGTTTTCACGTGCTTTCTAATCTCAGATCATTAGATCTTCGTGGGTGTCCGGTGGAACAATTTCCTAGTGATCTTCTACGAGGCCTTGAACTCCTAGAAGTTCTCTACACCAACAATTACAAGCTTTGCTGCCCAGCTTTGCTACCAGCAAAGTTTAATCTGGCTAACTGCCATTCTCCTCATGATGAAATATCATCTTGTGAGGCGCTGCTGAGATCTGATTTCTACCGGGCACTACTAGCGGTATTCGCTGCTATGGCTTTACTCGGTAATGTTTGTAGTTTCATTTATCGTGTCTTTCTGGACCGAAACAGCAGCCAGTTAGGGTTTGGTGCATTTGTCATACACCTAAACGTCTCTGATTTTATTATGGGAGTGTACCTGGTGATGATTGGAGTCGCTGACCGTGTGTATCAAGGTTCTTACCTGTGGAACGACAGCACGTGGAAAAGAAGCGGTGCCTGTCAGATGGCCGGCTTTCTGTCTCTACTGACCAGCGAGGTGTCTGCTTTCATCGTGTGCCTCATCACACTGGATCGTTTCCTTGTCCTTCGCTTTCCCTTTGTCGGTATTCACTTTAACAAGAGGTCGGCTCACATCGCCTGCATGCTAGCGTGGGCATCAGGGATAACTCTAGCCTCGGTTCCTCTACTACCGATGACGTCACACTGGCAGTTTTACGGCCAAACAGGAATCTGTATTCCTCTTCCTGTTACCCGTAATGATTACCCGGGCCATGATTACTCGTTTAACGTTCTGATGGGCCTCAATTTCGTTCTCTTAATGCTCATAGCCATCGGACAGGCTTTCATTTTCTGGTCTATTCGTACCAACAGCATGTCTATGTGCGACAGCACCAAGAGATCAAAAGATTTAACCATAGCTCGCCGCCTCATCAGCGTGGCTGTCACAGATTTCTTGTGTCGGTTTCCCATCGGGCTTCTGGCACTTCTGGCCTCTCAGGGCGTGTCCATTCCTGGTGAGGTCAACGTGGCCATGGCTATCGTAGTTTTGCCGGTCAACTCGGCCTTGAACCCGTTTCTGTACACACTCAACACCATACAGGAGCGAAGACGACGCCAGAGGGAGGCCAGACGAATGAAGCTTTATTTGTCTCAAGTCAACATGACGTCCGTAAAGACGGTAGAATTTATGTCTGACAACAAGTAAATGATAACAACATGGCAGCAACTACTGAACCTGACACTGACAGGTTAATTTTCGGATTTTATAGAGAAATCGTTCAGATGACGACTGTAAAGGGTGGGTTCTCACTGTCGTGCAATGGGTAACATAATCTCTTTCATTCAGCGCATCTCATTACAACACTGACGCGCATCTGCACAATAAACTATTTATATATATAAAACAGAAAAATATAAATTAAGTAAAAGAAGAAATACATGAAAAAACAGCGATGATTTTCACACAGTGGCTAGTATTTGGTACTTGGCTATTTAGCTTGGTAATGGATGACCGCCTCTCAAGTCTTCTGTTTCCAGTCAATATTTCACACTATACATAACTGTCAACATACATCATGCATCAATAATCCACCGTAGTCCGCACGTCTGTACGTGGACATAATCCAGAGTTGTTTGGCTATTCACACTCTCACTACTTTACTCTACACACAAGCTGTAAATCTCACACAGTCACACAATTTAACATCTCCGCGAGACGGACCTCCACTCGCCAGCTCGCAATTTGGGAAAGTGGTCAACCTTTCTTACTCATATCATTATGGCCGACTTGCCTCTTCTTGCATGTGGGGTGTCCCTGGTCACCCTTTGATGTTTGAACGAATCAGGGAAGCTGGCACGTAGTAAAATCTGTCAATACAGCCCGGATCAGGTCGGCGTGCCTCCGTGTTAATGGTCAAGATTTATAGCCGCCCGCTTGACCCTACTTTCAGATCATTAATAGGAGCGGTGAAAACTTGACTAGTGGACTGTTGGTGGTGAGACACAAACTTTAGGTAGAAAATAAGGACGATAATAATAATAATAATACTAACACTAATAATAATAAAATGGTGATGAAAAATATTAGAAATGTAGTTGGGAAACAATTTTATGAAACAAAGTGACTGGCAATGTCAGTCTTGAATACATTTTTAGTACAAGAACGCCGCGTATACAGCTTAGTTTGAAGAAGCGGTTTATTGTGTTTCTCTTAATTAAAAACCCTAGCGTGAAACAGTATTCTAATAATCTCTTTATAGCTTTTCCGGCCAATAATTGGCTCTACTGTCAAAAGAAAAAGAACTAAAACCACAACTTTCTGATACTTTAGTGATACTAATTTTTCGCTACATTTGATTAGAAAGCGTTGTACTGAATTTTTTTTTTTTTTTTTTTTGCCTTTTCGATGAAATGCAGAATGCGAATTTTTTCCAAAGATTATTCAACAATTTGTACTCTAGCGATGTTGTATCTGCATTTTAGCCGTAATTCGGCTTGCATTTTTTTTATTGAACTGAAAACTTTAAAAACAAAGAATGTTACCAATAATTACGGGGTCATTGACAGAAAACTTTTCATGCAAAATCGTCTTAGGTCTTAGCCACGAAATACTCATGCTGGTCATTGTCTTGATAAACTTGATTGCATTCATCACTAAAAGTATGTTTTATGCGCTAAAACCAGTTGGAATGGACACGTCTTCAAGGGACCTCCTTACCTGAACGAGAATCACCTAGGAATTACCGGATATCCTTCACGTGACATCAGCATCAGGCATACCCTGCAGTGATCGTACTGGCAAAAGGTGGCGTGGCTCGCTTCACCTATATCAGTTTTCTTTCCCTGCAGTCATTGCCATGACCTTTCACCTTAAACGTTAAATTCTTGACGTGAAACCTCATAATATAATAAAATCTCGCGCTGTGTTTCAATTTACGGAAAAAGTCGTGCCACCAGTTTGATGATGAAGACATGTTACAGTGAAGCAGGCGACAAAGCCACAGAACACCTAAAAGTAACAAAAGAAGAGACGGTTGTTCTAATCTTTTGCCTATATTATAGTTCAAAGATTTTACATATAAAGTTTGAAGGCCAGCTAATCATTTTTATGATTTTTACTTATTTTGGGGTTCTTGTTTGCCAGTCTATGAACACTTTATGTTCTTATGCAATTATTTCTAACTAAAAGCTTAGAAATTATTTTCTTTCTGCCAAAACACGTTGATGCTCAAGAACATATCGTCAAAAACAAAAAATGCAAATTTAAATAACCACGCTGCTCGGGAGGATCACGATTATTAATTATAAGAGAAAACAAGTATTATATATACTTTCTATTGAGGCCAGTTTGATAACTAAAAAAGGAACTTTAATAAACTAGATCGTCTAATGTCAATGCAGCTGTTTCGTTTTGCAATAGAAATCATTGTTTATACTTATTTACCTGCGCCGTGGCTAGTGGTACAGCAGCTACAGTGCCTGTCAGCACGACAGTGAAAACAATATGTCGTTGGTTCGTATCTAACCTCTGATATGAATCCCCAGACACTTAATCCCCAGACACTTAATCCCCGACACTTAATCCCCTAGACATTTAATTCCCAGACACTTAATCCCCGACACTTAATCCCCGAAACTTTATCCCCGACACTTAATCCCCTAGACATTTAATTCCCAGACACTTAATCCCCAAACACTTAATCTTCAAAATGAAATTTCAACTCAAGAAATTATGAAGTGAATGAAAAATTTAATTATGAAGTAAATGAAAAATTTAATTATGAAGTAAATGAAAAATTTAATTCATGTTCAAATAATTATTTTCATGTAAACATCAAAATAAGTTTGACAATTAAAATAATACTTAACTTAAACATTTATAACATTGGGGACATTTTTGAGGATTAAGTGTCTGGGGATTAACTGTCTGGGGATTAAATTCTAGGGGAATAAGTGTCTGGGGATTAAGTGTCTGGTCACCCTCTGATATACCTCTCTCTGGCACTTGCTTACAAGGCTGACACTCGTTAGTTTTCTGCTGGTACTCCCTTTTTCTCCACCGTGTGTGTGTGTGTGTGTGTGTGTGTGTGTGTTAGAGAGAGACATATGCACAGACACACAGAAAGAGAGAGAGAGCACACAGTAGTTATGATGATGGTGAATGAATTTGTAAGATACATTCGATGCCGACTGATAAGTTGTGTGCTAGTGCAACCTAATGTAAGTGCCTTGACCCAGTCTTTATTGAGGGTGTAAGGGGCTCTTTGAAGTAGTAAACATTTAACGTGTTCGTTGTTTTATCAAGTCACACTGACGATACACTGTGATAATTATTGATGATGCGATTTACAGATAAAAAAATTGGCTAATCTAGAATTTCGTTTCAAGAATTTCAGATTTAGTGTGACGATCTCCAAGTGCTATGATGTTTGGCAGCTTGAACTTTCATGATTGTACTCATAGATATTAGCGACATCACATTCCACAGTATAAAGTATAAGTTTTTGCCTGGTGCAAAGACAATTTCTTAGAACATAATGTAAGTAAGACCAAAGCGATTTTCTTTGATTTCCGTCGGAATTCTCCACCAAGTCCCGTCTGTGTCATCCACGACAAGGAGGTGGAAATTTTTCCTTCTTATATATTCCTGGTCACCATCTCCGATAGGAGACTTTGCTGGGATCCCAACACCCAAGCTGTCGTGAAGAAGGCTTAGGAGCATCTCTTCCTTCTCTGAAAGTTCAAGTCTTTCTCTGTCTCCCAGCGATTTTTTCCAGCTCTCTTATAGATTGCACTTAAAGCATGCTGTCGTTTTCGCTTATCTATTTTTACAACAGTAAAGGACAAGAGCAGCTTACATCATGTTGTATCCACCTGCTCCAAAGACATTAGAACAGCCCAGAGTGCTATTCAGACTCTATATAACAGACAAAAACTTCTGAAATCGTCTAAAATCTTTCGTGACGACAAGCAGGTCTTGTCGGAAGAATCTTTCCACCTCCCATCGGGCCGCGGATTCTATGAACCTGCATGTAGGACCAACAGAATGAGGCTGTCCTTCGTTGTTTTAGCCGAGCGACTTCTGAATGTTACTGTGTGCGAATGAATGCACTTGTCTGAACCCTGAGTGTATGAGTCTGGCGGATTTTGATTTTTTATGGTATTCTTTTGTGCTTTCATATCGAGCTTCCCCGAAATGTCCTCTGGGATAAATAAAGTGTATTAATTGTATCTTATCTAACTTCTGTCATGCACACGATTTCGAGCAGTATCTGGTTTGTGAATTCCCCCTCACAATCTGTCCTTGAGATCGGCTTACTTCAAGGATAGCTTATCTCTTGCTATTGCTCGCAAAACAGGTATGTGCCCCCGTAAAGGGGAAAAAGGACCCATCGCCTTGTGGGTTCTGCCGTGAATTATAGGCTAAGGGAGACAACCCTGACAGAAAAACAGGTGCTGACACGGCACTGGGGCAAAAGCTTTCCACGATGGAAGTACCGGCCAAAACGTTACCCTCAGTCCGAGAGAATTGTCATCAGAGACCTAGCCGTAGCCAAAGAATTGCCGTCACCGAGTAATCCCAGTCATCTGCCCTGTACGACGGCTCCAGGGACTTGGTAGTATTCAATAAGTGGGTATGCTCTTTCCCACGACGGTGGGTATACGCCAAGAATGTAAGCTTTCCCCTGTGCTACCTCCATCTACCCAGAAAAAATCATGCGCGATGCCCTCCAGGACCACCACACCTCCGTGGCGATTTGTGTTTTTTTGGGGGTGCCATTTAGTAACCTCCAGTTTGCTGACGACATAAATCTCACGACGAGTAGCAACAGCGAGTTACACACTCGCCACCAGCGGTAGAGATCAAATTTTCCACCAAATTCTGGCTCAGTAAGTCTCTCTTTGTTCTAGTCATGCTCTACGGCTGCGAAACGTGGACCTTGCTCACGGAACAAGACTAACGGATCCAGGAGTTTGAGATGAAATACTTTAGGAGACTTCTTCAGATCTCACACATAGAGTAAAAAACAAACGAATTCGTACGCAGCCTAGTCACCTGCCTGGTGGGTCTCCAGGAGTCTCTGCTCGCTACCGACAAGCAGCATAAACTGAAGTAGTTATATCTTGTAACTCGTCAGACATGACGCCTTGCCCAAGACGGTCCTTCAAGTTTACCCTGAAGGTGGCCGACGCCGTGGCAAACAGAAGAAAGGTTGGGTGACTAGCGTGGAGGAGTAGACCGGGTATTTACTGGGGAACCTTAGGCGGGCTCAAGACCGGCCCTTTTGGCGTAATTTTAACCTGCTGCGCTCCATCAGAACCGTATGACTGGTAGCTATAAAAGTCAGTTGGCTAGCTTTAGGATGAAGTGAAGAACTGAAAGTAAGAATAATGTAACAGACAAACAGACGGAGGGAGAGAGAGAGAAAAAACGAAAAACAGAGGGAAGTGACAGATTTGTCTCTTGAGCTCAGAGTATTTGCTAGTTAACGTTGGTTGTTGCTGTAGTTACTATGTCATACGCTTATGTTAAATAAAGTGTTGAATTTTTATCACTTTTGTCGACGCTTTAGTATGTGAATGAATTTGGAAAAATATAATTACGGCTCAGCTTCTCTCTTTTCGTCCAATCTGTCTCTCCTTTCCCTTTTCCACGTTTCTTCATGCACCTCTCTCTCTCTCTCTCTCTTTCTCGTGTCTATCTCATCCTCTCGCTTTTTTCTCTCGTTTTTTCCCTCACTTAACGGTGACGCCCCTGAAGACCCCGTCAAATGTGTTGTCGATACAGCGGTCTTTACCCTCGAATGTAACAATCTAGGCATGACTGTTTTAATTACTTTCTTTTGATAAACAGTGTTTTTTGTGGGGTTCTTTACAAGAAAATTAATTTTGGATATGTTCAGAAATATTTCGGCTCGTTCTAAAGCAGATGATCGCTAAGAATGAAATTTTCTAGGATATTAATGTTCTAAATTATGCCTAAAGGAGTTATACCACATACAGTGTGCGTGACTAGGATGAACTATATATGCAAGGAACTAGATAGTACTGTACTGTCTAAAGCCTACCATGCTCCCACCGACAGACACAATTACCTGTCAGTTCACGATGTGCGCTGTAATAACCCTGCGACTGACAGAGAAATCCCTCCCGACCACCAGTTGACAGCTTGCTGCAGATGAAATATTGTACAAGGCTGAGAAAGTTATTGAAATGACAGAATAAAAATGGAGACAATCGTTATCTAAGTTTTTCATTGACTTACACTTCAAGTATCAAGTGTCATCATCATCGTCGTCGTCCTCGTCTTCTTATCAACAGAACTTTAATTCAGACACCAATCCACCATACCGAGTAATAGCACAGAAAATGTAAAGTTCACATACAGGCTGCTATTTTAAAAACGTATTTATTGATGTTGGGGATTTAACGAGTAAAAAAAAATAAAAAGTTTGAGGCACACAACAACAAACTTCCCGCAGACACTAATTGTCGGTAAGAGTTTTTTCCTCTCATAAACGTTCTGGTGAATTAGTTCTTGTGTGTGCATGTATGCGTGCGCGCGCGCGCGCGTGCGTGTGTGTGTGTTTGTGTGTGTGTGTGTGTGTGTTTGGAATTACGAAACTACGTCTCACAGTCAAAAAGGATAATAATAATAAAAGTAGAAAAGACTCTGTAATATGCGTGTCAGCCTTAATCTGAAAATCAGAAACTTAAAGTCAAATGTCATCTGCACACAGGTGTGTGCAAAAGTGTGTGTAGGTGTGTGTGTGTGTGTGTGTGTGTGTGTGTGTGTGTGTGTGCGCGTGTTGTAACGGCAAAGGGAAGGGAGTGGAAACGTCTATAAGCAGCATACAAAAGATTTCAGGCTTGGCCAAGGATAAAATTAAGAAATTGGTCATCACTGTCAAATTATTCATTAAATAAAGCTGTGTGAACTATAAAAGTCTTCTGAATGTAATAATAAGTTTCCCCGATCTACTGGAAACGCTTGCAAATATTTTATAACTTTTCTTCAATGTCAATTGTTGGGTAATTTTTTGTTTAAGATCCCAATAAAAGAGGTAATTTTCGCAATTTCACATTTTCATTTCAAGTCAATGCCGTACAGACATCTTCTGAAGAAACGGTATGTACCTAGATAGTTGAGAGCGTTAGTTTAAATACACATTTATGAACAGCTTAGCCTCGTATAAAACTTTCTTTAGCTAAGTCTTGGATAAATGAATTCCTTGAACTTGACAGAAATATGACAACCCTTAGTTGATTGTATGGTCCACGATCTATTCTACATTTTAAATATAAAAAACTAAATTCAGCAGATAATGAGACAGGGCTGTCGATGATTGTCTAACTTTCAATGAGGATATTAGTCTACATATAAATCTGTGTTAAATATGGGGTACATTTATGAGCAAAAAATATGTGGATGACTTTTTAATCCCTGTGGGAATGATAATATAAACTTTACATCAATTTCCATCATTGACAGACCAGAACCTGAATTTATTTTTTTTAAAAATAGACTTAATTTATTTGGTCCTTTTTCTGCTTGTATAATGAGTTTTAAGTAACTCCGCATCAATGTCAACGTCCTTACATGGAACTGTATGTCAACGAAATATTCAATCGGTTTCGGACAATATCGAAATCATTTCAGTATCTGCGTGACACAATCAAATCCAAGTGTTGTACTGTCCTTTTTATAGATATGAATACAGCAGCAACACATGTTTCTCACCTTTCCTTACCATCGACAACTAGTCTGCACTCCTGGCTGTTCTGGTTTCAACTGCACGAAGTTCACTTGTAACCTGAAGTCTGATTGTGTTGGTAACGAAGAGGAAAATGCTTTGCCCCTACACTAGTGATCGCTGTGGAGTAGCTCAGCCTTTTTCATGAAAACTCTTGCTATAGCTTGCCGAAGCCGGCGCATCTCATGACATGTATACTGACATCGACAGCACCTGTCCTGTACAAGACTGCAGTGAGAATAGAAATGCTGTAAGAAATATTTTTAAGAAGTAATCACAATTCTTTAAAATCTCCCAGAGAGATTACAGAAGTTCAGTCTACTGGGATCTTGCAATCTGTCACTGTTTTCTTGAAAGATTATTTTAAAAATGCTGTTACGAGGAAAGATGTGCACTAAAAATGGCAATTATATCCTGCAAAACGATCCACACCAACCGAGAAAGTGATACCTAAATATTTAAAAATTCCTGGATCCCAACAGAAATTCATATCATGCAGAAATCTTATCCCGCAGTTTTTTTTTACTGCCTATCCATATAGCTTGGGTTCTCTCATAGTTTACTTTTAGACCTGACATCTTTGCAAAGACTGAGAATTTTAACACTTTCTGTATACGATTTTTCACTTCCATCCAGACACAATGCTGTATCATCTGCGAATTGTGATAATAAAAGTTCCTTATCTTGCACTTTCATACCTCTCACATTTTCATTTTCACGCAACATAATAGATAATATCTCTCCACATAGTAAAAACAAATAAGGAGACAGGGGATCCCCTTGTCTAACACCTCTATATATACGGAACCATGAAGAGTAGATACCATTTACCAAAATGCATGAGGATATGTCTGAATATAACGTGTGTATCCATTTTCTCAAATCAGTTCCAAATTGTAAGAAGTTAAGTACTTTATCAATAAATGTCCAAGATATACTATTGAACGCTTTCTCTTAGTCCACTAATAGTAGTAAACCATATATTTTTGAAATTGGTGTACATCAGAAGATAGATCATATATTAAACGTATATTGTCCCCAATGTTTCTGCCTTTTATGAAACCTTTTTGACCAGTGTGAATTATTTTGGGCAATACCTTTTTTATTCTATTTGCGATGCATGAGGATGCAATTTTATAAGTAGCATTAAGTAAAGAGATTGGACTCCAGTTTTGTTTTGTTTTGTTTAGGTTTCCCTTCTTTTGGAATACAGGATATGATACCCTGTCTTTGAGTTATGGATAAACAACTGTTTAGATAGCCATGGTTAATTGAGCGTACCAGGAAGATGCCAATATTTTAGAAGAAGAACTTAAAAAATTCACATGTAAATCCATCACTACCAGGGCTTTTATTATTCTTCATTAACCGTAGTGCTGTATGTGCTTCTCTATAGGTGATATAGGTCCTTCTAAATTAGTTTCTTCTTTATTCAATTTTACTGTATTTCCAGTTTTGTGCATTGCAGAAAAACATACAAAAAACTGTACTGACAGGACGGTAAGTCAGAATTAAACAACTTTATCTTACTTAAAGCAGTTTTAGTTTTAAAAATTATAAAATTGTGGTGTGCACTTTAAACTTGTTATCTAAATAGAGTTAAGGCCTAAAAGTGTTTAAAATTAGAAATGTGTTGTGCATCTGGCCGAGTGCTTTACAAAAGAGATTTTAAGAACTTATAAAACTGACGACAACCGTTAATTTCTTCTTTGCTGAATCTGTTGAAATCTTTATAAAATTCAGGTCATAACATCCTTTCTTTATGTTTGTTTTCAGTCCTTGACAAGTAAATTAACTTAATAAAATTTTATATCGATATGAATCTAATAAATAATATACATCAATGCATAATATTGCAATAATCACAGTCAGTTGTAAAATAAGTTGAAAAATGAGTATTTCATTAGAGAGAGCGTTCAATAAACCAGCGATTGATTTTTTCCTGTATCGAGAAAGATACCCATTTGAAAATATGCTGTAGCAATTATAAGTGTTAATAAAGAATAAGGCAAATTTCAGAAAAAGGGATCAGAAACAATGAAAAAATGTCTCTTTCCCAAAAGAACACAATAGCTATCAATAATGCAAAGACAAATCCTTTGGGTGTGTCTGTTCGTAAACTCTTGTTGCAGATTATTTATTAAGATTGTTTATTTGTTCTTCAATAGCCCAGTGATATCAAGATGCTGAAAGGTTTCTCTGAGAAGTGTCTCATCGTTGTAATAATGCTCAAGGCTGTGTATATATGTTTATTCTGTCTGACACTGCTGTTGCGACCTACAAGTGTCTGGCTCATGGCCTCTGACCCTTGCCCGCAGGCACAGTCTACACAAAGCCCGAGATTTAGCATCATTACCAGCTCTTACAGAGTTTATGAACCTGCTGTGTCTACTTCAGTTCCTAATTTTACGAATGCTTCAGGTTTCACAGTTTATAAAGTTAATATAAGTAAGCAATCAATAAATTTAACCACAAGTACTGTCTACGGCACCACGATTGCGAACACGTATAGTATTAGTCAGAAGAATATAACAGTTGGATCTTCACCAGCTTTAAACCAAAGTCCTTATGTAGTGTTGACTCTGAGAAACTTGACCAGCTGCTTAAACTCATCTCACTACCTGAAGTTTTCCACACACAGCGCTGTTATTGACATCAGAGCTAAGGTCAGTGACAAACTACCTCGACTGTCCTCCTGTGAAATTGAAGTCACTGCGCCGGTGTTCATGGTGTTCTTCATCAACGTCATCTCCATCAAAGTCCAGTGCCCGTCCTTCCAGCTCGTGCTGGCTGACGTAGGCGCCACGTCACGGAGCCTCATCAACTCCTGCGACAACGACCTCCCTAGCGAGCTGTGGAGCTTCACCAATGTTGTGGTGATGACGTTTCTGGTGAGCATTGAGTCCCAGGCTATTCAAGTGATCTTGAATTTTACAGCTGTACCCGCAATTGACAGACCGAAACTTGAAATTGTGTTTTCTTCAGAGAACAGAGGTAAGCAATGAAATGTATTTACCGCTTTTTTTGTGCATGTGAGGTTTGTTGATGACGTATTAGCGGTTTATTCTGGGAAGAGAGGTTGAGCTCTTGTTTGCCATTTTTTCTGTGCATATGGGCCTTCGTAGGGATTTAAGACACTTCTGTTCACAGTTTTGTTTATTAGAAATCTTTATTTTCACACAACCAAAAAGCCGGAAAATAAATTAGAATAACTAAAAGATTCAAATTTATGGCCTAAAGTATTATTTGCTTAACCAAAAAATCGGCTAATTAATTTATTTCGGTTTACGCAATATGTATATAAATAGATGATATGTATATAAATGTGTGTGTGCGTGCGTGCGTGCGTGTGTGTGTGTGTGTGTTTGTGTGTGTGATTAAAAAAGCGAGAATGGGAGAAAATTAAACAAAACGACTGATCAGCAGACAGACATTTTAACTCTCGTTACCTTGCAGCAATTTACACTGAAATACGTTGAGTAGTTTAAAAGAAGCACGCTCTAATATATAGATAGATTATACAACTATATTGTTTGTAGTGTACTCCCATATTCCGTACAAGTTCAGCAAGATCACATACGGCTGCTGTACATATCGTTCAGACTTTTTTCCTGATGTAGAATTCCCTGCAAACAAGCAAGATTCACGCTAGCTAGGCCCAATCTTGGTCCAATGTATCAAGATTGGACCAAGATTGGGCCTAGCTAGGGTTAATCTTGCGTGTTTGCTGGGTTATTCCTAAGAATACTATATTCAGAGTAAACAATGCATGTGTGTGAGTGTGTGTGCGAGTGATTATGTGTGTGCATGTATGTGTGTGTGTGTTTGTGTGTGTGTGTGTGTGTGTGTTTGTGTTTGCGTGCGTGTGTGTGTGATGCCAAATGAAAGTACCACCAAGATGCGAACGCTTTTAGGATGACAAAGTATAACGAGATTTAAATAAGAATTACTAGTTTATTTTCTCGCCCTACGCATCTTCATCAGCATACAATTAACATTATAAAGACCTACAACAGTTTTTACGTTCTTTTATACCTAATCTGTATGAATGGACAGGGTCTTGTTTTTTTTTAAATATTAGGTTATGTACAGACACCAGACTGGGACGGCATTAAAAAGTACCCGGTGTTCATGGACAGCTGGGTGAAGATCGATGTTCCTAAGCTCAGCTCTATCATGGTGTCTGTGCCTCATGTTGATGTCGAAGGTGAAACACCAAACATTTGTCCAAAAGATGGCATAGAATTGTATGTCAACGACACCTCCAATCGGCCGACTGTGTCAAGATGCAAAAACGTGCCAATACAACCAAGACTGTATCAAACATACGCATTATACGTTCATTTCTACAGCAACCAATACGGCAACAACACAGGCTTTAGACTTTTCTTCAGCATCCACAACCAGTCTGCACTGCCGGTTAGGCTGATGGACGGTAGGTGGAACTGTTCTGGCTTAAACTGGACCGACTTCAGTGATCACTTCTCTTGTAACTTGAAGTCTGACTGTGTCGGTAGTGAAGACGAAGCTGTCTGCCCCTACACTAGCCCCCGCTGTGAAGTAGGGCAACCATTTTTTGAGAACTCTTGCTATGTCTGGGAGAAACTTACGCCTAACATGACTTGGAAGGAGGCGTTTGACTTTTGTCTTTCTCGGGGAATGCGTCTGGCCAGTCTCAACACACCAGGGGAGTGGAACAACGCCTTGAACCTGCTGAGATTAGCAGACTTTAGCATCGCTAATGTAGGAATGCTTCAAATGTTTGTGCAGCGACAAATGTAAGAAGAACGAGTTTAGTTTTTACAATTAGTATCTTTGGTTGGGTATTGACGATAGCGACTTTTATTTTTTGCTCCTCATACCCGACATAATTTCAGTTCTCGGTTTTGCAGACCTATATTCTAGCATTAATCATGTTACCACATTAATCAATAACTATTTCAAGGACTAAAACTGGTAAGTTGATGATCTTGTTTCTCTAAAAACCGGAATGTGCAACTGGTCAGTCAGTCAGTCGTCCCTTGACCGGCACCTGTTGTTTGGGGGTTAGCAATTGATAGACGCGACAGTTGACAGGGCCGCCACTCTTGGCTATTTTGAGTGAGCAGGTCCTGTACAGGACGAACTGTCAAGTTTTTGACCTTCGTAAATCAGGTCTTTCTCTGGCCACCGCGGCCATTACATGCACAGCCCCTCGTGCCAGACTCTGTCAAATGCCTTTTTAAAATCAATGAAGGTCCCGCAGATTGTGAAGATGGTTTTTTTTGTAAGGAAACGACAGTTTAAGATCTGCACAACTGTCCTTCTACGTGGTCTGAATCCAGCGCTTTTGCGGTGGTTCTGATGCGGTTCTGTGTGACCTTCAGCATGACTTTTCTTGGGTGACTGATAAGGCTTATGGTTCTGTAGTTCTGACACTGTTTGCTGTTTCCCTTCTTTGGGAGCGGTATGATTAGTGACTGCGTCCATTCTCTGGGCCATTTCTTGCGCCCCCAGACTCTTTGGCACAGGACAGTGACGGCTTTCGTAGCTTTTCTCCACCCTGCTAGAGCAGCTCAGCTGGTACATTATAAACGCCTGGCAACTTTCCTCCCTACAGATTATGTACAGCTCTTTCGATCTCTTACCGTAGGACTGGTAGGTCTGCAGGTTCGCTGTCTCTAGCCTGGTTGTTTTTGAGAAGTTTGGCGTCGGTCTTCAGTACAGGTCCTTGCAGTACAATTAGATTGTGATCCTCTTTCCTGTTGACACAACAACAATGTCAAATTATGTCCAAAGCAAAGAATCAAATGTCGTACTATTTACATTTTGAAAGTGAAAGAAAATCTTTGTAGTTTAAATAAGAGTGCTATGTGACTAAGCGTTAAAGTAATCTTTCTGAGAGATAGAAGAGGGAAATCTTTATGAGAATATCTTCGACAGTCTCATGTAAGACTCTAGTTGAAGATGGAAGCTTCAATTCGAAATGACTAAATTTTAGCTGAAAATGGCAGCTTCAATATTAAATGACTAATTTTTTATTTCTAAACAATGATTTTACTGCAACAATTTTTCAAAGTTATTAGTAAAAGTTTGAATTTGTTTCTTTTAATACTGGTTTTCAATTTCTTGTTTATCATCCCTTTTAGAGATAATTGTGTTATGTGTGATTATTATTGTGTATAGGATTGGGTGGTTATTAGAATAATAATAATAATAATAATAATAATTATTATTATTATTATTATATGACATACGGATTTTTGACAGGTATCTGAACGCTTGGCAGTGGACTGACGGCACAATTGCCTACTATAAGACAATCAGAGGATACCCTACTATGCCGGGATGTGGGTTTTTCTACCCTATAAATATGATGCAGGGAATCAACCTACAAGGATGTAACGAACCGCAAATCGCAAACGCACACGCACTGTGTGAGACAGAACCAAACGCAGACAATCAGCTCTGGTCAGACATTGACCAGCCCCAGATCACATTTTTAGACATCTCTGTCTGGCAAAATGATTCCTCGAAAGTCGCGTGCCCAGCAGGTCACATGACACACACCTTCCTGTCCTGTGACGTGGCCAGCGCCTGTTGGGTGCGGGGTTCACTCTCGTCTTGTGACGCGCCGCTGTCTCTTCTCCCGCCGGCTTTTGATTGTGACAACGGCTTTGATCGGGTGCCGCACACCCTGGTGTGTGATCATCGTTCAGACTGTTCTGACGGAAGTGACGAAGATTTCTGTGAGTTTGAGTCGTGCTACACAAGTGGGAAATATGACTGCGGTAATCATCAGGTGATCCCATTTGTAATTAGCATTAATACTTAAGCTCGGTTAAGAAGTCTGATGAAGCATAAATTAACCATACAAACACAAAACTATAAAGCAGTTTTAAGATTGTACATTACGATATAGTGATCATGAACTAAAGTTATCATTTATAAAGAAGTACACTTGAATATACTTAAATATTTCAATGTTCAATAGGTGGTCTGGCTGTGATTAGCAAAGTTACAGAGAGCAAACCACAGGACAATCTATGCTTTAGGCTTATTTTACATAGGGGCTGATCTACAGAAACAATCTTCAGTATGAAAACACATGTTGACTTCATTGTACAATGTGTGGCACAGAGTAAGCAAATGAGGACAAAAAACTAATAATGAGAACAAATATTTACAAATAAACGAAGGAGATATAAAAAATTTTGGGCTGAATGTCAAGTTACAAATTTAAACCTGGCCCCAAGCTAACACATTTTGTTGGTTTAGTGTGTTTCAGAAAGCGAGAGGTGTGACGGTATAGAGCAGTGTGTTACTGGTATGGACGAGATGAAGTGTCTTCAAAAAACGTTTGCTTCTCATGCTATATTGCCTCCAGCCATCGTGGACCTTGACAACCAAGGCCAGCTTGTAGTAAAGCCTCTAGAGACTCAGTCGCCGCAATCCTCCCCACAGCCCACTGCATGTCCAGACACTCATTTCCAGTGTCCAGGTGTGGAGTACTACTGTCTGCCGGTGTATCTGCGCTGTAACGGGGTGTACGACTGTCCTGGCTACTCAGACGAAGTGGACTGCGATACGTACACGTGTCCTGGCTTGTACCGATGCCGCGCCTCGCACGTCTGCCTTCATCCTCACCACCTGTGCGACGGCTTCAACCAGTGCCCGCAGCACGACGATGAGCTGACGTGCGGCCTCACCTGTCCAGACTCTTGCAGCTGTTTCGGACTTGCATTCATTTGTACGAAGGTAGTTCTACTTCACGAATATCCATCCCTGCGATATCTCGATGCTACAGGCTCTGGAATGACTCCAGGACATGTTAGGGATAAGAAGCTTCTCATTCACCTCAGCCTCGCAGACTGTAACCTGGAGGAGGTCGATCACCTGGATTTGCCAAACCTACGTATTCTGGACCTAACGGCAAATAAAATAACAGTTATCAGCAGCAAACATTTACAAAATTTGCCCAATCTTGTCAGTTTTAAGCTCTCTACTAATCCGATAGTTCATCTGTTTGCTGATTCACCTCCAGTGCCATTTTCTTCAAGGTTGCGTAAACTAGATTTATCTCAGATAAAGATGACTAGCATAGACCCAATAGTTGTAAGCATCTTTTCTGATTTACAAAACCTGAATTTGTCTGAGTGCGGGGTGGAGATCGTGTCTGGGCATGGTTTTCACGTGCTTTCTAATCTCAGATCATTAGATCTTCGTGGGTGTCCGGTGGAGCATTTTCCTAGTGATCTTCTACGAGGCCTTGAACTCCTAGAAGTTCTCTACACCAACAATTACAAGCTTTGCTGCCCAGCTTTGCTACCAGAAAAGTTTAATCTGGCTAACTGCCATTCTCCTCATGATGAAATATCATCTTGTGAGGCGCTGCTGAGATCTGATTTCTACCGGGCACTACTAGCGGTATTCGCTGCTATGGCTTTACTCGGTAATGTCTGTAGTTTCATTTATCGCGTCTTTCTGGACCGAAACACCAGCCAGTTAGGGTTTGGTGCTTTTGTCATACACCTAAACGTCTCTGATTTTATTATGGGAGTGTACCTGGTGATGATTGGCCTCGCTGACCGTGTGTATCAAGGTTCCTACCTGTGGAACGACAGCACGTGGAAAAGAAGCGGTGCCTGTCAGATGGCCGGCTTTCTGTCTCTACTGGCCAGCGAGGTGTCTGCTTTCATCGTGTGCCTCATCACACTGGATCGTTTCCTTGTCCTTCGCTTCCCCTTTGTCGGTATTCACTTTAACAAGAGGTCGGCTCACATCGCCTGCATGCTAGCGTGGGCAGCAGGGATAACTCTAGCCTCGGTTCCTCTACTACCGATGACGTCACACTGGCAGTTTTACGGCCAAACAGGAATCTGTATTCCCCTTCCTGTTACCCGTAATGATTACCCGGGCCATGATTACTCGTTTAACGTTCTGATGGGCCTCAATTTCGTTCTCTTAATGCTCATAGCCCTCGGACAGGCTTTCATTTTCTGGTCTATTCGTACCAACAGCATGTCTATGTGCGACAGCACCAAGAGATCAAAAGATTTAACCATAGCTCGCCGCCTCATCAGCGTGGCTGTCACAGATTTCTTGTGTCGGTTTCCCATCGGGCTTCTGGCACTTCTGGCCTCTCAGGGCGTGTCCATTCCTGGTGAGGTCAACGTGGCCATGGCTATCGTAGTTTTGCCGGTCAACTCGGCCTTGAACCCGTTTCTGTACACACTCAACACCATACAGGAGCGAAGACGACGCCAGAGGGAGGCCAGACGAATGAAGCTTTATTTGTCTCAAGTCAACATGACCTCAGTGAAGATCGCAGATCTCATCGCTGACAACAAATAATGATAATAACATGGCAGAAAATTTCAAACGTGACACTGGCAGATTACTAAGTGAGGTATTTTGAAATTTTAAGACGTTATAAAGAAAACTTGTAGTATCACCTTCAGACAGATGACGATGGTGTTCTAAATAGCAGCATAAAAAATGTTTGCTCGTCTGGTGTGTTTTAATGTGATAAGCTCTTTGAACCAGTACGGTACCAACAATTCTTTAACCGGTCAGCTCCTTTTTCTTTTTTTTTTTGGGGGGGGGGAGACGACGAAAGTTCTTAGTGAGAATTTTTATTAAAATTCTGGCTGTCACTTGTAGAGTGTGCTATTTAATTGAATATCTCACCTTGTGTTGTTACCTCATTATCCACTCGCATTTAGCTGACCATTGAGTCTACAAAAGATCCTGTTATTTTCTCTAAAAGTCTTTAAAAACTAGCTGTCTCACCAACGCACACGGTTTGTAGGAGATGCGCTTGGTACCTTCTTTCCTTTCCGTAAGCGTGAGCTCCTTTCCCTCTTTCTACCCGATAACAAATTACCAACAATGATTTCGCCCGCTATCCATACCGAAAGTTGAGTGCTACTTCATCTTTAAGGTCTTTCGCAATATTTCGCACTAACTGCTCATGTGGACGGAAGTTTAGGATGAGGGAAGCAAAGCGCTGCCAGCGATAGTTGTGGTCTCACACAATCGTTCCCCCTATAACAATACCATCGATGATTAAGATAATGAAAATGAGTTGAAAGGAGGATTGAAAATGCAGTGGGAGAATATTTATAACAGTGAACGATAGGTAAGATCAGTCGTAAAGAAAAGGTTATAGGACACGTATGTAGCTTTTGTTTTTAATAAGCAGTTCATTATGCTCATTATAACTCTTTACCAGCCGACAATTAACCCTAATATCAGCAGTGAAACAAGAGCACATAATTATCTTGTATGACACCAAACTGTCTTTCGCTACATTTTTTATTTTATAATTTTTTGGTCCTGTTTGATGGTACTCGGTTACCGCAAATTTTCTTCCGGCGCAGTGAATATTTCTACCCCAACGACGTTGTATATGCTTTTCAAAATTGGCTGCATCTTTGAACTTAAAACTTTCAAGACAAAGAATATTAGCAAGGTCTAAAAATTATTGCCCTTGATATGTTTATGGAAAAATCATTTTTTCTTTGATCTTACCCACGAAATACACATGCTGGTCATTGAAGTGATGAACTCACTTCTTAAAGACAAATCATTATATGATCGTGACTAGAAATCTGTAAGGAGCCACGATACCAGGACAAGAAACGTGCAGGGATTACCAGATATCTTTCACGTGACATCAGCATCAGGTGAACCTCTCAGTGATTGTCGTATCAGTTTTCTGTCCCTGCAGTCATTGCCATTACTTTTACTTTAAACGTTAAATTCTCCGCTTGAGACATCATAAAACTGCAGGGCACATTCCTCATAAAAACAACCATTTCGTGCTATGTCTCTAGAAAAGGTCGTCGTACCAGTTTGACGGCGTAGACACGTCTACTTTTTTCTCTGCTTTTGCAATTTACCACAGTTTTACCACCCTTCCCCACGCGAAAAAAAATATTAATGAAAATAATTTGTCATTGACTAAAACTGGTGTTTGAATCCATTTAAGCATGCTCGCTCCAAAGCATCCTTTAACCACTTTATGTTTAAATTTCCAGTCGAACGCTTTTGAAAAAATCAAGAGATAATAGTAAACCTAGCTTTTATTAACGTTTAAATGGTATATAATATTAAGGTAAATCTACTACTGTCACCTTTATATCTGTAATAAACCATGTTTTATCGGGATGTATTGTGTAAAAGTTTATACGTTGAGCAGTGCAACATGATCCAATTTCGTTGACCTATTCAACATTGTTATTGTTAAGGGGACATTTCTTAATTCTGAAAACCTTCATTTCTGATTACTACTAAGTTTCCAGTTTTTTTCGAGAAAAAATATAAAAATTCTGAAAAACATGTTCCCACACCTGTGCTTTTTAACATTTTAAAAAGTCTTAAAGAGCATTTGATGCCATTTTTAAACTAATTGTTCCTTCAAGATCCTCAAAAGGTGGCTTTCGTTTGCTAAACTCAGTCTCTGTCTCTATCACTGTTTTGGGCTTTTATCGGTCTTCATGATACCGCTTTGTTTAATTTATGATTTGCGTTTCGTCAGTAATTATATACTGCTCAAAAGAACGGAAAGGCCAGTTCTAAAGATAATCACTGTTTCGTGTCATTAAACACACAAAAACATTGAATCAAAGCATTTCTTTATTCATTAAAAAAAAAAACCAAAGCTAAAAATCATTGTAACGATAAGAGTTTGAGCCTGTTTTCAAAATTCGGAAAACTGATGTCACAGAAAAAAATGTTAATTCGTGTGTGTACACCATTGGTCTGAATGCATGCAAGGCACCGTTGTCTCATGGACTGACCCAAAGTTCTCAAAGTCCATCGAGGGATTGCCTGCCACTCTTGCTAAAGAAATGGTACAGCTGATTGAGGTCAACTGCTGGCGGGTAGTTGGCTCTAAGTCTCGTTGGTGGCTGCTTGCAGTTGTCCCATGTGCTGGCAGTGGCTATTCTCTGTCTTAGAGCCCACTGAACAATGAACCTGTTCTGCTGCCTGGTAGCTGACCACAGCGCCCGGAATTTCTTCGCTCTGCAACACTTTCCGTTGCATTGATGCGGTCTCGTAGAGTTTGAATGACAGCCGGAGCAACTCCTGATCGGCCAGTTTCTCGAAGACCTTCGCCCTCCTGCAACCATGCAATGACCCTCCATTGGTCGACAGTACTTAACTGTCGTCTGGGAGGCATGATCAAAAAGACGCATAGAAACCAGCAATAAATACCCTCACAAGGCTATAAAAATACTGAGTTGTATTTACAATGGACAGGTCTTGAACGTGCACTGCCTGCTTTCTACTATTCGATTTTGCCTTGCGATTGCACTCATTGTGTAGGTGCATTGACCTTTCTTACTTCTGAGCATGCACAAGACACAGCTGGATTCTAATCTAGGAATAATTTCAAACTTCCTGCAACGATCTCCAAAGGTGAGGATGTATATCAGAAATCCGAGTTACCGACGTTGGCTGCGTGTGTGTGCTTTTGGTTTATAATTTGTAACGCTTTAATGTACTTCGTATATAACAGATTTAAAGGAAATTTGGTGCTAAGCTTAACGTGTCAACAAAAGTTTTATTAATTGTGTTGTAATAGGATGTTTCTGTTATGTAGTATTCACGGAAATATGAGCTTATGGGATTTACCCTTAAGAAAATGTGATCCCTCTGGTATGGGAGGTAAATTATCCAGCCCAGTTCATCGGTAACAGTACCTCTGTGTGAGCCCGAGAGCCGGGAGAGACATTATTGTTGTTTTTTTTTTCCATCGTGGATTATCATTTATGTAGAATTGTGTGTGCAGGGATATCACCTTCCTGAACGTCCTCTGGAGTATCGTATTGTTCTAAATCCACCTTCCTGGCCTTCTGCAGAAGTGAAGCTAAAACAAACAAAAGAAAGAACAGTAATAATTTTGGGCTTATATAAACATAGCGGGAAGCCCGTTGTAAGATCTTTCTTTTATTGTGTGAAAGAACATGTATGCATGTGTGCTGTAAGCGTCCGTGAAAAGGTATGACAGGTTGCAATTTCATGCTCGCATTCTGTTAAGAATTTTAGAGATGTGGCATGTACTGATTTACCAAACTATAAAGTGAGTACAGTGTAACAGACAAACAGACTACGAGAGAGCGTGAAAGAGAGAGAGAGAGAGGACGAGAATCAGAGGGAAGAGAAAGAAGTGTTATCTCGAGTTAGAATAAATGCTATTTCACATTGATTGTTGTTGTAATTACGCGGCCTTTTGATTTATGTGAAGTAAAATGTTGGATTTTTCTTACGCCTTATTGAGCGAATGAATCTGGAATTCTGTGATTACGGCTCGGCTTCTCTCTCTTTTTCCCCATCACTCTCCCACTTTTCTTCATGCTTTCTCTCTCTCTCTCTCTCTCTTTGTCTTTTCTGTGTTTCTTGCTCTTTTGTGTCGTCCTTTCTCTTATTTAGCGATGTCTGGTGGCGGTTTTTTTTCTTTCTCTTCCCCCCGAATGTAACATAGTCGACTTGATTGTTTCATGTACCCGCCTTTAATAAGCAATGTTTTCTGTGCATAAAAAAGTTATACCATATACAGTGTTAGTGTGTTAGTAGCAAGGGTCTGCTATATAATTATGTGAGGATGTCACATACAAAACACCAACCAAAGAAATCTCAATTTAAAAAGTGAACATGATATTAGAAAATTATTAACATACAAAATGATTAACTTAATGAACTATACATGAAAACATAGAAATAAATTCCCTCAGTAAACGTCTTTGATTAAAAGTTCACGTACAGTAAGTCCGCTTTTAAAGCCTCCGCCGTCAGGTCCGGAAGCTCCACCAAATACCTAAAATACGATTTACTTGAAGCTATTTACTATTTAAATACTAAAATACTATTTAAATATTAACTCAGTCAAAAATATTGTTTTCTTTTAAATCTGCGCTATACAAACTGCAGCTGCTGATAAGCGTATTAGCAATAACTATATCAATCCTTTTTGTCTTTGTATTGAATTTAGAGTTCTTTCACACTGCAGCAAACACTGCCTGACAAAAAAGCAAAACAAAAGCACCCAACCACCACCACCAAAAAACCCCCAAAAAGCAAAAAAGAAACAAAAACAGGCCATGTTGCAAGTTATTGAGAGAATCAAAACCTAAGATTCTGCAATGGCAAGTAAAAAAATATACTGCGTTACTCTACCACTCTAACATGTCTACGAATATTAGCCAAGATGAGGAAAAAAACCCACTTTCACGCTTCTGTCGCTCACAAAACTCTGATTCATGACTTACATTTTGCAAAGTCAAGCCACCAACAATGAAATGAAAAAACTTCTTTTAACTCACGAGCAACTCGTGTCGACCAGCTTTCTCGTCCTGCTTGACGTCTGCAACACAAGCGCTGTACACATTATTGATGCGACATAAAAAATAATCCCGTCAAAGAGGTGACCCCATATTCCTTTATTCTTAAATCTATAGCCAAGTATTTAGCTCTGTATCTGGAAAAGAACTTTGTTTCTTACTTTAAAAAATCATTAACATATAATTAATACTAACACATCCCGTGAAGTGATTGTCTCATTGAGCAGACCTTGAGATCTACTTTAAAATGCTAAAGCTATTCTTCATACGTCATGAAGTAAATTATTTGACCTTCCGCTGAAGTCACAGAGACAAAGGGTGAAAACAGTTGATGTTAGACAGTCGGTCAGGAGGGAGGAAGTACACTGTTATTTTTTGCTAGAGACATTAGTATATTTGCTTCTTCCTTTTTCGTCCAGTAGAACACAGGGGGATATTACACCTTCATAAATGTTTTTTTTTTCATGTATTTCTCCGCGTTCTAGGATTGTGCAGCAGGCGAAAGTGAAAAGTGAGAATTTTTCGTGGTATGTTTTTGGAAGGCTGGCTGTTTCTTGTGAGCAAAAAGATAATCAAGTTTCATCATTGTCGTCGTCGTTCTCGTCCTCGTCGATAACTGCAGCAACAGAACTTTAAATGAAACACCAACCTACCATACTCAATAACGGCATGCGAATGTAAAGTTTACCTACAGTCACTTAAGAACGTATTTATTAATGTCTGAGGCACACAGCATCTCTTTCTGCAGACATTAATTGATTTTTGCTGTCATAAACATTCGCGGGACATACTACATCTCAAAGACCTTGTCATTCCAGCGGTATCAGGCTCAGTGTTCGTCCACGCGCGTGTCCTTGCGTGCGAGCAGAGAAACAAAAATAATAGAAAAGATGATATAATGTACGTGTCAACCTTAGTATTATGTGATCATAAAATAAAATTTCATCTGCACTCAACTGTCTCTCTCACTGTGTGTGTGTGTGTGTGTGTGTGTGTGTGTGTGTGTGTGCGCATATCTCCAAACGGATAAGAAGCAAACAGTATGTAAAATGGCAAAGGGGTTAGACGTCAAAATCTCTAGTAGCAGCATCCAAAATATTTCAGGCTTGTCCAAGAATAAACATGAGAAATTAGTCATCCCTGTCAAATTCTTGATTAGCTACAGATCTTCGTACAATATAAATCTTCTGAATGTCATAATAAATATTTCTGCTGTATTGGAAATGCTTGAAAATATTTTTAAATTTCTTCTTCAGTGTCAGTTTTTAGGTAATTTTCTTTACAAAATTACAATAAAAGAGGAGAGTTGCAAACACATTTCATTTCCAGTCAATGCAGTGCGGACATCTTCAGAAGAAACCGTATGTACCTAAACAGCTGAGAGCCTTTATGATATTGCCATCTTTTAGCTACATATTTTGTGAACAAGTAAGCTTCCTATAAGACTTTCTTTAGATAACCAGTCTTGAATAAATTAATTCCTTGAACTTGAGAGGGATATAGCATCCCTTTGTTGATCATATGGTTGTGTAACCTATTCAAAATTTTAACTTTAATATAAAACAACTAAATTTAACAAGCAACGGGACTGCGCTGTCGGTGTTTGTCAAAAGTATTTAACTGAAAAACACGACATTACATAAAAAACCGTATTTTTGACCAAGTAGATCTGTGTTAAATATGAGGTACATTTATTAGCAGATATATGTTAATGACTACTTTTGAGGCTTCTTAGACCCTCTGGCCTCTCTGGCACAGTTCTTGAGTTGGTTCCACTCCTGTCTGCTCGCACTCAGTCTGCTTTTATTCACGGCTTCGCATCAAAACCTGCTGTGGTGCAACATGGAGTGAATCACGGTTCAGTTCTCAGGCCTCTCTTATTTCTTGCCAATGTCTACCCTCTTGGTCTTGTGATTTGCCACTCTGGCTTTCAGTAACACATGTATGACGACGATAATCAGCTCCTGAATTGTGGCCCAGTTGCCAACTCCACAGATTGTTCGCCAGCACTTAGCAAAGTCTTCTTTCTGTCAGACACTGGATGTTGTCAACCAAAGCACAGCTCAACCTGAAAACAGCTGAGGTCATCCACATAGCCTCTTTCTCTGGATCAATTAATCCTCTTTCCCAGTTTGTCAGGAACCTTGAAGAAATTTTCGACACATCATTGTCTTTTGGACATTCATGATAACTCTCTCTGCAAGTTCAGTTTTCCCGAATTACGTAGAATTAGCCACAATAGTCATCTAATCTCTCTTGCTTTCACTAAGCAGCTTATGTCGGCATCAGTGATGTCCATGCTCAACGATTGTAACTACTGCGATCTCGCCATCTGCCGCCGTTTTAATGAAAGATTATTTTTGAAAATACTGTTACAAAGGAAACTGTGCATTTAAACATGCACTGTTAAACGACACATATAAGGACGATAGTATCCTGAAAGTTGGGCTCAGAAGTAAAAAATGTTTGCGTTTAATGCTGCCATACGTAATGTTCTTACACTGACATAGTAAGCTACAAGTGGCAGTTATGCTAGCCACATAAATATATCGCAAAAAAATGAAAAATTCATATTGACATGTGGAGTGAAAAAATATTTTACTTGTTAAGAGCAGATATGCTTTGTCCATCAGTGCTTTGACAGAAGAGGTTAATAAAAGATATCAAGAAAATGACGGATTCAGTTAAAAAGTAATTATTTTATTGCCGAATCTATTTCGAAAAACATCAGCTATTAACATATTTTCTATAAGATGATATTTTTCGCTCTTGACAAATAAATGAAGTTAATAAAATTTAAGCTAAATATGGATCTAATAAATAATATACATTGATGCACTATTTTGCAATGATCCCAGTCAGTTGTAAAATAACTTCAAGAAGGAACGATTCAGTTAGCGAGAGTGTCTAATAAAGAATTGGTTAAGTTTCTTCTTGTACGACTATTCATATTTATAGACTGTTCGCAGATACATATTTCAGAATAGGCTGTAGCAGGTATTGTTAACTAACGGGTCTTGGTAAACGACCGTTAATAGCTCCGAATGTTTCGTTATAAAAACAAATATAATAACTCACAATTTCAAAACCAGTAATGCTAAAAACAGCAACACGCGTCTACCCTAAAACCTAAGTAACCACAGTGGCGACACACGCCCGTCCAAACCCGTGACACTAAACGGCGACACACGCCTGCAAGACTCTCACTACACCTTCTCTCTATCTCTCACCGATCACACTAATCCTTACACATGCGCTCTCTTGCTCCAACATTTGACCTCAAAGCTTGCGTCATTCATCCAGACTTGCGTCATTCACCGATGCTCACGTCATTCACACTTGCTCACGCGCTCGCTAGGATCGACCCTGACCTACTAAACATTTCATTCGTAACATACCTCCCCACTTTAAGAAGAAATTCCGCAGGACTTTCTTCCAACATTCTACGAATGAAATGTACCTTGTTCACATCACAAAATCTTACATCTGTTACAACGCTAAACAATAACCCATGACATTTCTTCGCAATTTCTCCAAACTACACTCTTCCTTACTCCCTCTAACAATAAAATGCGCTCACCTACAGAGGCCTTAAATGATATTTACAAGGTACATCCATGTAAGATGCACTAATGACACTGCCGACCTTAAACCTTTACGAGCCCAGTCGGCTCAAGAAATCTGCACCAACATTGTCAGATCCTTTCACAGAATCAATCTGTATGTCAAAATTTTGCAAGAACAAAGCCCACCTCATCACCCTATGGTTTTCAAAGCGTGCAGTGTCCAGATATGTGAGAGGGTTATGGTCCGTCTGTAATTTGAATCTGACCCCGTCTAAATACAGCCGGAATTTCCTTACGGCCCACACGATGGCTAAGCACTCCTTTTCAATCGTGGAGTACTTCCTCTTAGCATCATTTAGTTTCCTACTCGCATAGCTGACAGGAAACAGCTTCTCATCGTGATCCTGCATTAGCAACGCCCCAATCCCTGCATCTGACGCGTCGGTACTGAGAATATACGTTTTAGAGGGATCTGGCAAGAAACAAGAAACAAGATTGATTAAGAAACAAGATTGCCGCACTCGTAGGACACCAGGAACCTCTACTATCAACAGTCAAGCGACGTAAGCTGGTTTTCTTTGGCCATGTAACCCGGCACGACACCTTGTCGAAGACTATCCTTCAAGGCACCTTGAAGGGTGGCCGACGCCGCGGTGGTCAGAGAAAGAACTGACTTACGAACGTCAAAGATTGGACTGGTCGTCCTGTACAGGACCTGCTGACTATTGCCCAAAATAGGCAAGAGCGGCGGGCCCTATCAACTGCAGCGTCTATCCATGTGCTCCCCCCAACGCCAGGTGCCAGGCAAGGGACGACTGACTGACTGACTGATCTGGCAGTCGCAGCACCGGATCACTGGTCAAAAACGTCTTGACTGAGACGAAGGCCCGTTCCTGCGCCTCACCCCACTTGAGCAAGTTTGGCTGTCCCTTCCTCAAAAGATCGGTGAGAGATGCCGTCACCGCCGCGAAATGAGGCATGTATTCCCGGTAAAAGGACGCCAGGCCGAGGAAGGAGCGTAACTGCTTCTTATTTTGCGGCCGTTGAGCTTCTCTGATCTTTCTGACATTGTCCTCGTACACTCCCTTCACCCCGCACTGAAGACGATGTCCGATGAAGTCCACGTCGTCGGTGCCAAGTATGCATTTACTGGGTCTGGCCGTCAAGTTGTTATCGGCGAGGCGACTGAGTAACACGCGGACCACCTGGAGATGCTCTTCCCACGTCCGCGTGTGCACTAGGATGTCGTCCGAATAATGCACGACACTCCTTAAGTCGTGTAGTATTTTCTTCAAGCCCCTCCTCAGCGTTGCTCCTGAGTTTTTCATTCCAAACGGCATTCTTAGGAACTCGTTTACCCCATCGGGTGTAATGAATGCCGTTTTCTGGACGTCTTCGTCAGGTATGGTGACCTGCCAATAACCTTTGCTCAAATCGATCTTCGAGAAAAATCTGTCCCCACTCAGCTGCCGGAATAGATCTGCTGGCGTCGGCATGGGCTACGGATCCAAATTAGTAAGCTTATTTAGCTTCCTGAAATCGACGCACACCCTGTTACTTCCGTCTTTCTTCCTCACTACCACGACAGGCGATGCATAAGGCGATTTTGACTCACGGACGATCCCCAAGCGCAGCATTTCCTCGATGTCGCGCCTCAACGACTCCCTGGTGGCGTATGGGATAGGATAAGGCTTTGACCTCACTGGGACGTCAGACGTTAATCTTACCTCGTGTTTAACAAGATTAGTTTTGCCTGGTATATCTGTAAAGATACGGTCGTATGTTTTCACGAGGTTTTGTATATCGACCCGTTGTTGGCCCGACAGATTGGATCCGTACACAATGTTATCAGCCGATTCGCCATGACAGATATCTCCCAGTTCTAATAGGTCATCACTATCATCTTCGGGGTCCTTGTCATCGTCATTCACGTCTTCGGCTACATGACACGATGCTGAACTGCCTGATCTTGGTGGCCCATCGGTAACAGACACGACCGTTTCCTCAATGGCGGTTTCATCCGCGTAAGCTGGGTCCCTCTCCACGTAACGCTTGAGGAGATTAGCATGGAACACTTTGGCCTTCCCTCTCATGAGCACCATATAGTCATTTAGGCCCTTGACCTCCGTCACCTCAAACGGACCCTTCCAATGCATCAGCAGCTTGTTGTGGTCTGAGGGGAGTAAAACCAGGACCTTGTCGCCAGGCTTGAATGTTCTACTCCTGGTCCTCTTATCATAGTAGTGCTTGGCTTTCCTTTGAGCCTTTTCCAGTTCGGTCTTAGCCAACCTTAACGTCTCTTCCAATTTCTCCCGCAGCTCGAACACATATTGATAGCTGTTTCGTATGTCCGATTCATCGACCTCCTTGGTCCACAACTCTTTCAGGATGTGCATCGGGCCTCGTATCGTTCGCCCGAACAGCAGTTCAAAGGGAGAAAAACCCGTAGATTCCTGCGGCACCTCCCTGTAAGCGAACAGTAGCGCATTGATGTAACGGTCCCACTGTCTTGGTTGGTCGCTGCATAGCTTTCGCAGCATGGTCTTCAATGTGCCATTGAACCTCTCAACAAGCCCATTACACATTGGGTGGTACGGGGTTGTTGTAATCTGACGAATGCTGAGCAGCCTGGAGACTTCTTTCATGCATTCAGATACAAACTGTGGTCCCAGATCACTTAGTATCTCTTCCGGGACTCCAAGGCGGCTAAAAAATGCCGATTAACGTTTCAGCAACAGTTTCCGTATATATTTTTTTTAAAGGGACCGCTTCAGGATATCTGGTCGCGTAGTCGACTAGCGTCAGGATGTATCTATGTCCCGAATCGCTGGCAGGCTTAATCTCGCCTATGAGGTCTACAGCTACCCGCTTGAATGGCGTATCAATCAGTGGCATTTTTTGCAAAGGCACCCTCTGCACCCTGCCTTTTTGCACCGTTTTCTGACAGGCGTCACAAGATTGGCAGAAGTGAGTTATATCCCCGGAAACACCAGGCCAGTAAAAAGCTGCTGTGACTTTATCTAAAGTTTTCTTAACGCCCAGATGACCACCCATGATAGATGAATGTGCAACGTCCATCACTGAGCGCCGTAAGGAAGCTGGGACCAAGACTTGGCGGATCGGCTGTCCCTCATTAAAGTCTTGTCGGCTGAATATACGATACAGCACTCCTTCTTTTACCTCAAATCTGACCTTCTCGTTACCATCGGAGTATGCAGTGACCTGCTTGCGATATTTTTCCAACGTCGGGTCATCTTGCTGCAGTTGAATGAGTTTATTCTTGTCAATGTCAGGCATTCTTATATCTTTGGTGATCGCTAGAGCTTTGGTTCTCATTTCTTCCCGAGCCGCCTGTGCTCTGGTTGTCACGGCACAGGTGTGCTCCCACTCCGGATCGGGGTCATCAGCAGCTCTAGCGCCTTCAATGTTGCCGATGATGAGATCGTATGGTGGGCTGTCTAGACACAATGCGTTTACACGACCACTGAAATACGGTGATGACACTTCGACAACGGCGGTGGGCACACTCTGAATATGCCCGTGACAACATCGTAGATTCGAGCTGTTACCTGTGAATTGTTCTTCCAACACGAGGTCTTTCCGGATGACAATTCCAGAACACCCGGTGTCCCTGAGCACGGTGACGTTATTACCACCCAACCGTCCGCTTGACACTGGCATGTTCCCAATATCGCCTGTGGTTCTTATGGTAAAAGCACACTCCACCACTGGAGTGTGTTGTTCGTTCTGAGCTGGACCATCAGAGCCGGTTAGGTATCTTTGTCCTGTTTCGTCTCCCTCACAGATGGCCACATTTGCCGACATCAAAGGGCGACGACTCGACGGCTGCTGATTCCGCCGCATATTTCCTGGCGGTGCTTGGCGGTTAGTCGAATGTGTCGTAGAGCTGCTCGGACAACCCTGGGCTTTGTGACTTCTTCCGCCACACGAATAACACCGCAACTCGTTGCCCTGATGTCGTACCTGACCTTGGCTGTGTTGAGCATACCCGGTATTCTGGGCCAAATCGGTATCAGACAACGGAACTCTCGATTTGACGAAGAAGTCTTTGCCTTGCGACTGGAGGTATCTCAGGGCAGCGCTGGCTAATGCCTTCAATTTCTGATCTTCCTGCTGCTGCAAGAAGACGGCCAAATCTTTGGGACAGGCTTCGATAAACTCCTCTTTAAGGATAATATATAAGAGTCCTTCAAAGTCTTTCTCCTGCCCGGCTAGCTCTATCCATCTATAAAGGTATCCTCTAATTCTCTCCATAAACTGCTCGGGGCTTTCACCTTTTTCTGGCTTGCTGGCGCGGAAACGGTGTCTGAATCCGTTTTCCGTAAAGTCATAACCAGACAGTAGTGCCTGTTTCAGTTCGTTATAGTCTTGAGCCGCTTCTGCTGGCATGCGGGAATATACATCCAGTGCATGCCCTGACAACAGTGCACTCAGTGACACTGCCCACTCAGTTCGCGGCCAACTGGACAACTCAGCATGGCGCTCAAAGCGTTGCAGGTAGCTGTCCATATTGTCTTTCCCATCAATAAACTTTGGCAACTTTGGTCTCTCGTATTTCACACGAGTCTCTGAATCACTGATTGTCCGTTGCAGTTGCGCTATTTGCAGTTTTTTCTCCAGTTGTAACTTCTTTAATTCTCGTTCTTCAGCTCTCTCTCTTCGCTCTTCAGCTCTTTCTTCTTCTCTCTCTGCTCTTTCTCTTTCTGCTCTACGAACTTTCTTAGTTCCTCTCCTTCAAAACCCAACTCTTTGCCTACCTTCACAAGCTTCCTCATGAATTCCATGGTGATTCACCTTGTTTAAATTACCGCAGCTTCTCTGTAGCAGAAGTTGACGATGCAGATCCCGGACGAAGCCCCCAGATGTTAACTACGGGTCTTGGTAAACGACCGTTAATAGCTCGTTGCGTTCAGAATCTGACAGTGTCAACTTCAAAAGGGAACTCCGAATGTTTCGTTATAAAAACAAATATAATAACTCACAATTTCAAAACCAGTAATGCTAAAAACAGCAACACGCGTCTACCCTAAAACCTAAGTAACCACAGTGGCGACACACGCCCGTCCAAACCCGTGACACTAAACGGCGACACACGCCTGCAAGACTCTCACTACACCTTCTCTCTATCTCTCACCGATCACACTAATCCTTACACATGCGCTCTCTTGCTCCAACATTTGACCTCAAAGCTTGCGTCATTCATCCAGACTTGCGTCATTCACCGATGCTCACGTCATTCACACTTGCTCACGCGCTCGCTAGGATCGACCCTGACCTACTAAACATTTCATTCGTAACAGGTATAAGAAATAATAAAGAATGACAAATTTCAGATCATGTGATCAAAAACAGTTAAGAAATGTTGTCTTCTGCACAACAACCCAAACATGTTCATATATGCAAAGACAAATATTTCGGATGTCTGTTTACAAACAATTGCTGCATATTATTCAGTAAGACTGTTTAAATGTTTGTCAATAGGGTAGTGCTATCAAAAAGCTGAAAGGTTTCTCTGAGAAGTCTGTCATCGTTTTGTCAGAATGCTCAAGGTTGTGTATATATGCTTATTCCGTCTGACACTCCTGCTGCGACCTGCAAGTGTCTGTCTTCTGACCTCTGACCCTTACCCGCAGGCACAGTCTACAGAAAGCCCGAGATTTAATACCGTTACCAGCTCTTACGAAGTTTATCAGCTTGGTGTAAAGTTGAGCCCTGTCACAAACCAAGCGTTCACTAGGTTAATGATGGTTCTACTCCAGGGACCACTTCCGTTGATCTCGACCCGTCTAAAGAAATCTACTTACAGAGGTTCAGACAGTATGCAGTGATAAAGATGATAATGTCGGAATGACAACCTTGTCAAAGGGACTCACAAAAGCTCTCTTAAAGTACTCCAACCCCGTACTCTTAGTCGTGCAGAGTAAGACTCAGATGTAACGTCTTTACATCTAAAATTAACAAACTATTTGTATGTGTTCTTTCTTTTTGTGTATAATTGTAAAAAGGTTTTACCTTTTATATTTCTTGCAAGTTGCAAATCTGTAATTGACTAAAATTGCTGTTTGAATCCGTTTAAGCATGTTCAGTCCAAATCATGATTTAACCACTTTATGTATAAATTTCCAATCGAACGCTTTTGAAAATCAAGAGATAATAGTAAACCTGTTTTTTATTAATGTTTTAGAGGTCTATAATATGTAAGTCTAGTACTGTCACCTATACATCTCTTTGTTTTAAAGCATGGTAGTTGGTAAGATTTGATACGTTTACAAACGCATCATGATCCAATTTTATCGGCATCATTCAGCGGTAATTGTGGTTGTCATTTTTTTCAATTATCCTCTTTGGTTATCTTTGGTATACCTTCTTATTGAGAAGGAGACTTTTTTTACGAAACCTTTCATTTTTGCTTACCACAAAGTTTCCAGGTTTTTTGAAGTAAAATTAAAAAACAAATTTGTGGAACGTTTGTTCGTCCCTATGTTTTTATATTTTTCAAGTTTAAAGAGCATTTGCTGCCTTTTTAAAATTAATTTCTCCTTCAAGCTCTTCATCATGGTGTGTTTTGAGAGTTGGTATTTAGTTCGCTTAACTCAATCTTCATCACTATTCTGAGTTTGTAATGATGTTTATAATATTCCTTTGTTTCATGTATGATCTGTGTTTCGGCAATAATTTTATGCTGCTCAAAACAATGGAAGGGTAAGATGTATAGTGTCAGGAATGAAGCTTATGTGGGCAGAGGCGACCTTGACTGTACGTGGGGCCCTGCGGGGCCCAGGGCGAGAGCCGAAAGTGTAGGCTATATACCGTTTATAACATACTACAAGAATCTCCTATCGTGGGGCTCCCCTCAGGCGCGGGGCCTGGGGGCGGTAGCCCCAGCTCTCTAGGTGCGTACGCAAGTGTACGAAAGATGAAAAGCGCGGAAGTCGAGATGAGCATTGGTCAAGGGGAGTTCACTCTAGCGAAATAGAAGCAGACGACTTCGGCTGACATGATAGCTGAAGGAAGCTGACGTGTGCGTTAAGAGGAAAAGTCCGCGTTTAAGAAGAAATTCCGTGCCTAGCCAAGGTAAAATTCGTAAAACTATTCGCTACTTATTTTATTTTATTTCTATATTTTATTTGTGGCATTGCCAACGATTTAATGTGTGGCGAAATAAACAAACTGATAAGACGAAGTAGGCCAAGTTAGGATAACTGATGCGTGATACATAGTTGAGTGAAGGGCGAAAGACAAGGATATAATATTATGTATAGAGAGTTAATACGGATGAACTTGTTAGAAATTATTTAGGGGGAGAACAAGGAGCTACTGCGGCTCAGACGTGCAGGAAGTCAGCGAGAGACGCTTCAACCGTCTGAGCAGATCAACTGTAGATCCAGGCGTCATCTCGTAGCGCTAAGGGCTCCCCTCCCGTCAGCCCATCCCGCCGGCCCCTAGTTGCCGTCAACGGAGACTATAGGAGCTATTAATCGGAGGCTTATCGAAGGATTCGTGCGGAATCCTGAAATAGCGGGTGCAAAGGTGTTCCTCACATGGACTACCTTCGGCGAGTAAGAGTCAGGGCAGAAGAATACGCCTCTGGGTGTAAACACAACTGAAGGGGGAAGTAACCCTTGCTCGTTGAAGAATTCCCCCACATGTTGAACCACTGAGCTGTAAGTCACTTTAGAGTTTTAAATACAATAACCCACGGACTGAGTTCCGATGGGGAGTAACTTATAACTTTATACAACTGGAAACAGATGAAGACATTTTGGTTGTGACTTTGGTCCACAGGGACTAGAACCTCAGACTTGAGAACGTGAGAAGTGTGAGAGAATCGTATTGGGAATCTTTCTGTTTAAATGTCATAGAATCAATTGTACAGAAGATTTATCACTATGTTATGAGTGGTTGATAGCATGCAGTAAAGATAAACAGGTAAAAGGGAAAACAAGCAATCTAAAAGAAACAGAGGAAAAAAAAGCATTAAGCCAGTAGTAGACCAATTTGACACCAAACATTTCTTTATTCATTAAATGAAACATTATCAGCCATTTTCGTGAAAACAAATTATATTAACCGTAACAATTTTAGCTTGGATTGACAACACCCTTTGAAGAATTGCCTGCCACTCTTGCTGAAGAAATTGTAAAGTGCGACCAAAGTGTGGGCTGGCGGCTTGGGGACTGCCTATTGGTTCCAGCCCCTGGGAGACAATGTAGCCAGCCCCAGAGCTTAGCGTCTCTCTAGAATTTCTTGATAAGACATTTAGTGGAAAAACTACATAGTGACAAATGTTCCTATTGTTTTCTCTAAAGGCTTTGTCTTTTTTTTCTCTCCCTGCTAGCCTTCTTTATTATTTTTTGCTGGGGTGTAGGGTGGTTCTTTGTTTTTCTTTTGTGGGTGTGTATGTGTGTATGTATTTGTATATCTAAATATATTTTTGATAGTAATTTCTGCATGTGATTAAAGTTGTTGTTTGTACCGTTAATTTCGTCTTTGTTGTGGTCTACGCTTATTAGTGGTTCGATAGCAACATCGCGTCCCGCTTCTGGCTGAGCGAGTGGTTGTGTGTACGTGCCGGCTGTTTGAGCGGCTGCGAGCGCGCATTCGGCGACGCTGGGGGTGATACGCAACAATGGCGTCGTGATAATGCAAAACGAACAGCACGGTATGCAACTATCAGGACAGGGTTGACAGCGGGTCGCCTTAACCGAAGATTGCTCTCCGTGATTCATTTGCAAACCGTCTATAGTCACTGACAGTTATGTTGGCGGTTCCTTGCAGCTGTCCGGTGGCAGTGGCTTTTCTCTATCTTAGAGCCAATAAAACAATGAACCAGTCCTGCTGTCTGGTAGTGGACCACGGGCGTCCGGGGTGTCTTCGCTCTACAAAACTTCCAGTTGAAATTGTAGCGGTCGCGTATAGTTTGAATGACAGAGAGAGAGAGAGACTCCTAATCAGCGGCCGATTTATCACTTACGCAGAACTGTGTGTGCAGGGGATGTAACTTCCCTGTTCGTCCTCTGGAGCATCGGAGATAATTTCGTCAGCGTGGCTTGCTGTATGTTCTGGCGAGGGGAGTAATTGTTCACCGTAATATTCTCGAAAGGACATACCGTATAATACGTCCCTCCTGCGCTTCAAGTAAATGTTATTCGTATAATAAGAATAATTTGTACAGCACCTTTCTCAAAGTTCTTTTCACAAAGAAAACATACATGATAAATGCTGGCAGCATACAATTGTCAATTCTGGAATCGAGGAAGTATGTGGACAAGTGTTTTTCTTCTTTTTTAGTCTGACCATGATCACTTAAACATTGGAAACATCGATACTAGCTTCATATGAGACCACTCACCAATGACATGGACGTGTTTAGATTTCTGTCGGGTTTTAGAATCACTAACAAATAGCTGACTTTTTGTAGTAAGATCATCATGTTAGTTTTACAATCACCGATAAATAGATTCTGTTAAAGAATTTCCAGACTGAACTACTGGAGGCAATCAACAGCATGTTGGGGTAGTCATAGACTGTTCGCAGGCGCTGGCCCCCTACGACTGTGGACACAGAGAGTTGTGGAGGCCAGTGAGATACACCTGTCCGCTAGCTGATATTAAAGCATGGCAGATTTGCAATTAAAAAAACTGCAACTGCTATTTAGCGTAAAAGCAATTACTATATTATTCTTTATTTGCGTTTGTACTATACTTACAGTTCTTTTACACTAAAAAAAGCCGTCAGACCAAAAAGGAAAAACAACACGTCATATTGCAAGTTATTGTGAGATACAAGACCTAAGATAATGGTATAGTAAGTCATAATATACTGCGTTATTCTACCACTCTAACATGTCCACAAAATTATAACCAAGATGAGAAAAGAATCGAGCACTGTCACTCCTATGTCGCTAATAAAACTCTGATTCAAAACTTACAGTCTGAAAACTCTAGCGACCAATAATGAACTAAGAACAAGATTCTTTTGACTCACGAGCAGCTCATATCGACCGGATTTCTCGTTTTGCTCGGCGTCTGCACACATTATTGATGCGATATAAAAGAGAATCCCAACAAGGAGGTGTGACCCCATATTCCTTTATTCTTAAATTTTAGCCAAGTATTTAGCTCTGCATCTGGAAAACTCTGTCCTCGTTACCATCAACATATATTTTCTTTATATCCAGTTTATTCGCGCCTTATCTGGCTGATGTATAATAAGTCCTACCCACACCTACCCCCGCAAACGTACGACGAATTACAAGCACACAACACTTTGACGAGCTCCTACAGATGAAGGCGAAGGAAAACAGAGACTGTTGACCTTTAGTTGCAGCTAAGATGAACAATGAAGATCTTTGACTTTCAGCTGAAGTCACAGAGATGGAGGGTGAAGAAAGGTGATATTGCACAGCGGTCCGAATGAAGTACACTGTTTAAGAAGATAAAGGATGACGGCGACAACACAACTCGTCCATCAAAAGGTAGAACGAGAATGTTGTCCTTCCGATGTTCTCACACGTATATTTTTCAATGAAAAAAAAAAGTAAATGACTCACCACAAAAATATAAGAAGCTAAACACCATTCATACACGAAGGAATAAATATCAGACCTACTACAACACATTACAGAATCGCCGTGCAATTTTTTAAGAGAACTATTTTTCATACAAACAGGAACGTTAATGCTACTTTCTTCTTTTTTCAAAAGAACACAGGAGAATTTTACACCTTCATAGTTTTTCTTTTTTAGTTTTTTTCTCTGCAGACAGTGAAAAGTTTTCGTGGTATGTTTTTGTTTAAACTAGAGCAAGACCGGCTGTTTATTGTGAGAGGAAAAAGCAAGTAAGAATGCGGAAGTATCAAGTATCATCATCGTCGTCGTCGTCGTCGTCGTCGCCCTCGTTAGTAACTGCAGCGACAGATTTTTAATTGAGACACCATTGCACCATGTTCATAACGGTACAGAGGAAAGTAAAGCTTACCTATAGACTGTTACTTCAGTAGCGTATTTGCTAAAGTCTCTACACTTAATACGCAGAAAGAAATGAAAAGTTTGAGGCATAGAAAAACTCTTCTTGCAGACATTTAATTGACGGCGACGAAGGGTTTTCCTGTCATTTACATTATTACTTGTCAAATTCCTTGTAATTTCAGCGGGATAAGGCGCAGTTTTCGTTCACACGCGTGTGCATGCGTGCGTGCGTGCGTCAGTGTGTTTAGAATTACTAGACTGTCTCACAATATAGAAAGAAAAATAACAGAAAAGAATTTATAATGTACGCGTCAACCTTTATCTTAGGTGAACATAAAATCAAATGTCAGCTGCACACAAATGTGTGTATGTCTGTGTGTGTGTGTGTGTGTGTGTGTGTGTGTGTGTGCGCGCGCGTGTGTGTGCGTGTGTGTTTTAATGTAAAATGGTGAAGGAGGAGAAAATCAATCCGTCCATAAGCAAAGTAAATAAATATTTCTGACTTGTCGAAGAATAAGAAAAAAGCTCTTTATCATCGTCAAATTATTCATTAGCTACAGCTTTGCGTAATTTATAAAACTCTGAATGTCACAATAAATATTTCTGCTGTATTATAAACGCTTGAAAATATTTTTAAATACTTCTTCAATGTCAATTTTTAGGTTATTTTCTTTCAAGATTACAATAAAAGAGGTGATTTGCAAACACATTTCATTTCCAGTCAATGCAATGCAGACATCTTCATTCTTCACAAGAAACCGTATGTACCTAAACAGTTGAGAGCGTTTATGATATTGCCATATTTTAGCTACATATTTTGTGAACAACTAAGCCTCCTATAAGACTTTCTACAGCTACCCTGTCTTGGATAAATTCCTTCCTTTAACTTGAGATGAATTTGGCGTCCCTTTGTTGATCTATGGTTATGTGACCTATATAACATTTTTAATTTAAAATAAAACAACTAAATTTACTAGGCAGTGGGACAGTGCTGTCGATGTTTTTCAGAAGTATTTAACTAAAAAGAAAGACATTATTCTACATCTGATAAAATACTGTATTTTTGACCATGTATATCTGTGTTACATATGGAGTAAATTTCTTATCCGATATATGTGGATAACTATTTTTTAGGCTTTTTGCCTCCTCTGGCCTCTCTGGCTCAGTTCTTGAGTTAGTTCTACTCCTGTCCGTCTGCTTGCACTCAGCCTGCTTTTGTCCACGGCTTCGCATCAAAACCTGCTGTGGTGCAGCATGGAGGGACTCAGGGTTCATTTCTCAGGCCTCTATTATTTACTGCCAAATTATCGAACAAATCACAGCTGAACGCGGAAAAAACTAAAGTCATCCTGACAGCCTCCACAAAAACACCTCCATCAACAACACTCACTTCCTCTGGATCAATTCATCCTCTTTCCCAGTCTGTCGGGAAGCTTGGAATCATTTTCAGCATATCATTGTCTTTCGAGCATCATGATAACCATGTCAGTAAGTCCATTTCTCCTGAATTGCGTAATCAGTCGCATTAGACATCTTCGTTCTGTTGCTTCCACCAATCAGCTTATGTCGGCATCTCTAATGTCCAGGCTCGACTATTGTAACTCTGTTTGTTGACCTGCATAACCGTCTGCTCGACAAGCTCCAGAGAGCTCAGAACAATGCTGCTCACGTTGTATTTCGCAGGCTGAAGCCTGATCATGTCACACCCATGTCTGTGCAACATGCACTGGCTGCCAGTTGGGGCTTACAGGGAATTCAAGATTGCCATACTTTGTTATCGTGTTGTTGACGGCCACCCCTACTACTCTGTCTAATTTTGTGTCATCCTTTAGACTGGAGAGGTTCCGCCGTCCCTCGTTGTCTTTCACTGGAAAATAACTCCAAGAAGAAAAGATTCTAAAACTAAAGAAGTGGTCCTTGACAGAAGAAAACATCAACCTGACCACACCCCTATAATTATTGATAATGAGACAATAGAACAGGTGCAAAGTTTTAGGTACCTCGGCACAGTGCTAGACAGCAAACTGTCCTTTCAGGAAAACACCAGCATTGTTTCCAGGAAAGCACATCAGTGCCTGTTCCTGCTGAGGCAACTGAGGAATTTCGGTGTCAGTGGCCCTGTCCTTGAGTCAGTATATCGCAGTCTAACCGAAAGCATCTTAACATTCAATATGTCAGTGTGGTTTGGCGTTCTCTCTCTCTCAAAGATAAAGCTTGTTTAATGAGAGTGGTCAAGAGTGCCAGCAAGATCATTGGTTCTCCACAAAGACCTTTAGGTGATTTATACATCAAGGCTGTGAGGTTAAAGGCCGTCAGAATCATCACAGACCCCTCTCACCCACTACATCGCCACTTCCAAATGTTACCCTCTGGCCGCAGATGGAAGCAAGTGGTCGCCAGGAAGAGTGCCTTTGCCAAGTCATTCTTACCAACCGCAATAGCACTCCTGAACAGGACTAACAAATGTACCTAGCCTGAATGTCTGTGGGTGTGTGTGTGTGTGTGTGTGTGTGTAAGAGAGGAAGAGAATGTGCATCTGCTAACTGTCTTAGGTGTGCGAGGGCTAAGCATGAGTGTAACTGTATGAGTGTATGAGGTGTGATCGTAATTTTTTTCAGTTTATTATGTATCCTTTTCTCCAGTTAATTGTGGGAGCTCCCAGCAACAAAGGAAAATTTCTATCTCTGTTGTGACCAGACATAGACAATATAGATGTATTGTATTGTATTGCATTCAGTTAGCAAGAGTGTCTAATAGGGAAGGGATTAATTTTTTCTTGAACTAGGAGACACCTATTTCAAATGAGTTGTAGAGATTCTAAGAAATAAGAAATCATACGACATATTTTAGAAGACGTGATCAGTTAAGAAAATTCCTCTTTTCCAAAGCAACTCCAACACGTTCAATTAAACAAAGATAACTTTTTCAGGCGTCTCTGTTTACAAACTAATGATGCAGATTATTTAATGAGGCTACTGTATTATTTGTCAATAGCGCAACGCTGTCAAGATGTTGAAAGATTTTCACTGAGAAGTCTGTCATCGTTGTCATAATGCTCAAGGCGGAGTATTTATGCTTATTCTGTCTGACACTGATGTTGCGACCTGCAAGTGTCTGGCTTCTGACCTCTGACCCTTACCCGCAGGCACAGTCTACACAAAGCCCAAGACTCAGTATCATTACCAGCTCTTACAGAGCTTATCAGCCTCCTGTGTCTACTACAGTTTCTAATTTAACGAATGCTTCAGATTTCACAGTTTATAAAGTTAATAAAAGTAAACAATCAATAAATTTAACCACAAGTACTGTCTACGGCACCACGATTGCGAACACGTATAGTATTAGTCAGAAGAATATAACAGTTGGATCTTCACCAGCTTTAAACCAAAGTCCTTATGTAGTGTTGACTCTGAGAAACTTGACCAGCTGCTTAAACTCATCTCACTACCTGAAGTTTTCCACACACAGCGCTGTTATTGACATCAGAGCTAAGGTCAGTGACAAACTACCTCGACTGTCCTCCTGTGAAATTGAAGTCACTGCGCCGGTGTTCATGGTGTTCTTCATCAACGTCATCTCCATCAAAGTCCAGTGCCCGTCCTTCCAGCTCGTGCTGGGTGACGTAGGCGCCACGTCGCGGAGGCTCATCAACTCCTGCGACAACGACCTCCCTAGCGAGCTGTGGAGCTTCACCAATGTTGTGGTGATGACGTTTCTGGTGAGCATTGAGTCCCAGGCTATTCAAGTGATCTTGAATTTTACAGCAGTACCCAGTACTGACAGACCGAAACTTGAAATTGTGTTTTCTTCAGAGAACAGAGGTAAGCAATGAAATTTATTTACCGTTTTTTGTCCATGTGAGGTTTGTTGGTGAGGTTAGCTCCTAACTGTATTTGCCATATTTTCTGTGCATGTGGGGCTTCGTACGGATTTAAGCCACTTCTGTTGACAGTTTTATTTATTAATTTTTTTTATTTTAACCCAAAAAGCTGGAAAAGCATATTAGAATACCTCTTTGAAAGTTTTTAGCTTTATTTAAACTGTCCATTTTGAAAGCAAATAACTTCCAAGAGACTGCAACTTTACATGAGATAAACACCATCAAGCAGTTTTAATTTCATTAATTCCATTTAGTTTGAAAAAGATAAAAATTTCATAATTAAACTGTAATTTTGACAAATTCATTTTTGCGATATGCGATCTGGCGCTGTCCTAAAAGAAATGTAGGACATTTTGTACTTACCGGAGGTGGTTGATATGTAAACAGTTTCCGGTGGACTACTTTAAATTCATAACCGTAATGCAATTATTGCATGATGATCATTGTGATCATAATTTTTTCTGGTCTAGCTTACAATTTAACATAAATTGAGACTGTGCTCCACTGACTTCATGCAAGGTATAACTGATATATCATCAGGTGGAAAACAAAAACACAGTTTGAGACCCCTCTCTTTCTTCATTCCTCTTCTCTCACTACAAAATTCAAGACATCATGATGCTAAAGAACTGCGCTTTGCAGTAGATATCAGTTTGATAGTACATATCAATACATAAATATGGTTATTTACGAGCAAACCAAAGTTTATGGATTCTTTGAATCTGTCTGCCTCCTCCTGTTAACCTTGCTGACATAATCTTCTATTTTCATTCGTCAGTAAATCGTTGTATTTTGTAAAACATACACACATACCCGAAATGCTAGAATCTATCTTGGGTAGAGTTTCTGTGTCACACGGACAAGTTTTCAGTGTAGAGATTTTAGTTCACCACAAGGCCTTTGAACTCGTCGTTGCCCTGATTCTCGGATGAGACAAGGCTAACGAATTAATTGACCCCCTGACTATACCGCAGTACTCCAGTGGTATGGGCGTGGTATTTAACATTTTCAGTATGTTGTACCTAAAGATTGAAATTTATGGAGTAAAGCATTATTTGCTAACCCCCTGATTCATTTATTTCGGTTAACGCTATATGTATATAAACAGATGTGTGTGTGTGTGTGTGTGTGTGTGTGTGTGTGTGTGTGTGTGTGTGTGTGTGTGTGTGTGTGTGTGTGTGTGTGTGTGTGTGTGTGAACGTACCACAAATGCCAAAGTATAACGAGTTTCAGATAAAAATTACTACTTTATTTTCTCGCCCTACGCATCTTGATAAGCATAACAGAGCTTTTTACACGATAAAGACCTGCTACAGTTTTTACGTTCTTTTGAACCTAATCTGTGTGCATGGACAGTGTCTTGTTTTTTTTAAATATCAGGTTATGTACAGACACCGGACTGGGACGGCATTAAAAAGTACCCGGTGTTCATGGACAGCTGGGTGAAGATCGATGTTCCTAAGCTCAGCTCTATCATGGTGTCTGTGCCTCACATAGATGTCGAAGGTGAAACACCACTCATTTGTCCAAACGATGGCATAGAATTGTATGTCAACGACACATCTAATTGGCCGACTGTGTCAAGATGCAAAAACGTGCCAATACAACCAAGACTGTATCAAACATACGCGTTACGCGTTCATTTCTACAGCAACCAATACGGCAACAACACAGGCTTTAGACTTTTCTTCAGCATCCACAACCAGTCTGCACTTTCGGGTGAGCTGGTGGACGGTAGGTGGAACTGTTCTGGCTTAAACTGGACCGACTTCAGTGATCACTTCTCTTGTAACCTGAAGTCTGACTGTGTCGGTAGTGAAGACGAAGCTGTCTGCCCCTACACTAGCCCCCGCTGTGGAGTAGGGCAACCATTTTTCGAGAACTCTTGCTATGTCTGGGAGAAACTTTCGCCTAACGTGGCTTGGAAGGAGGCGTTTGACTTTTGCCTTTCTCGAGGAATGCATCTGGCCAGTCTCAACACACCAGCGGAGTGGAACAACGCTCTGGACCTGCTGAGATTAGCAGACTTTACCAGTGCTTTTGTAGGGATGCTGCAGATGTTTGTGCAGCGACAAATGTAAGAAGTACGAGTTTTGTTTTTACAATTAATATATTTGGTTTGTACTGAAGATAGCGACTTTCACTTTTTGCTCTTTATACCCGACATAATTTCAGTTCTCGGTTTTGCAGACCTATATTCTAGCATCAATCATGTTACCACGTGTACCCTAACGCTATGACTCATGAATGAATGTAGGACTTAATTCGATGAAATAAAGTAAAAGAAGGAATAAAACTGGTAAATTGATATTCTGGCTTTCTGAGACAGGGAATGTGCAACTGGTCAGTCAGTCAGTCAATTATCTCCTGACCGGCACCTGTCATTGGGGGGAGCACATGTCTTTGACCTTTGTCAGTCAGTTCTTTCTCTGGCCACCACGTAGTCAACTTCCATCAGAGGTGTCTTAAAGGATAGTCTTTTACAAGGTGTCGTGCCGGGTCACGTGGTCAAGCTTACGTCGCTGTTGATAGTAGAAGTGCCTAGTGTCCTACGAGTGTGGCCATCTTGTTTTGCACAAATTCGTTGGTTTTATGTTCTTTGTATAAGATCCGGAGCAGCCTCCTCAGGCACTTGTTCTCGAATGCCTGGATTCTCCTTTCCGTTTCGGCGAGTAGAGTCCACGTGTCACATCCGTAGCGCACAATCGGCACAACCAGGGATTTGTACAGCTTGTACTTGGTAGTGAACCTTATCTTATAGCTATGCTAGATCCTATCTATTGTAGCCATTGAAGAGGGTGGCTCCCAAGTATTTGAAACTGCCTACCTCTTCGAGCTGTACCGCGTTCATACAGATCTTTGCCATTGATCCTAACTTTGTTCTTTTCAAAGCTGGTCTCCATTTCATATGCATTTGAGCTGTCTATCACTTTGTTGGTGAGGTCTTGCAGTTCTTTGTTAGTGCCTACTAAGAGATCTGTCGTCTGAGAAGCGTAGGTTGGAGATCGGCCTTCCGCCAATTGAAATGGAAGTATGATGGTCTTAAAGAGCTTCGAGCATGATGTTCTCCAAAAAGATATTAAACTGCACAAGTGATTGGGACATACCCCTACAGTGGTGCAAAAGTAAGCTCCTATTTTGTTGTTCAGCAGTACTGTACTCGTTGAGCTATTATACAGCGCTTCGACGACTTGAACAAGGTTTTCTTCGATGTTGAATTTTTCGCATCACGTGCCAGTGCCCCTCGTGCCAGACTCTCTCAAATGCCTTTTTAAAGTTAATGAATTTGTGGTAAAGCAGACGACAGTTAAAGATCAGGTCAACTGTGCTTCTACGTGGTCTCAATCCATCCTGTTCTTCTGCTAGCAGCTCTTCTGCGGTGGTTCTGATGTGGTTCTGTATGACCTTCAGCATGCTTTTGCTTTCTGTAAGATGGTGACCATTGCTGTCTCCAGTGACTGAGGTCTTGTGCTGATTTGTCTTAGTGAGGGTCTTTAGAAGTTGATAAGCCTTTTTGCTGTAAGCTCGTGCCATTCCAGTATCGGCCCAGAATTTTGTCCGTCAATCGCCTCTGTTTTTTCTCGAGAACTCTCTTGCTGCTAGTAGACTGAGTACGAGTTTGTCAATCCCGGTGAACATCACAGCTTATGCGTTGCCGTGCTGTGTAGCACTGCTGGTCAGTAATGGTATACTTCCACCCGCCGTGCTTCCCGTCGATTTTCCTGTGACGTCGAGGGGTTCCTGTCCAGCTGCTTATTTGATTGACTCACGGACCTTCATCTACTGGATGAGTGTCTCTCATTCGTTGCCTCTATGCGCTATCATAGGAGTGACCGATTGTAACAAACTCTACAAACGTTAGGTTTTAACTTCCGTTTCCGATTTAAAAATGGCGGGTTTTCCTAACGTCGAAGAAATTTTAGAAGTAATTAAGCTTTTCTGTCATAAGAACCTTGTTAAAGAAGACTGATGGCAAAATCAACAGTAGTATTTTCTATAAAATGTATTTTGGTTGTTTATAGAAAACGCATGTGGGTGTATCGTCAATTTTATCATATAAAATCATCGTCACAACAGATGATATTGACTTGCTCTACCACTAACAATTTTTTAAAAAAAGCATTGTTTTTGATTTTTTGGAAACAATTATATAGATTATTCTGTTACAAAAAGCCTATACTTTAAGGGTTAATTTAATAAATGCCACAGATGAAGGTCTGTGGTAGCACGGAGTTCCCGAGTTTACTAGCAGACGACAATAGGGAAGTCCCCCGTTGCTAAGGTCGGTTGCTATTATAAGCTATGATGGCGACGAGGATAGATGTTTACATTTTGTTGAGGATAACGACATCTCGCATTATTGGTATGACATCCAACAATGCAACAATTTGCACCTGTCCATTTTTATTCGAATCCATTTACGTCTACAAACCACTGACCTTTATTAAAATTAAATGAAGGTCCGTGTCACTTCGCAACAACAAACCGGAACCGGAAACACGAGCTCGCTGATAAGGAAAGCCGAGACTTACACTGGATATAAACCTGAGACACTTATCCAGTAGATGAAGGTCCGTGGATTGACTGCTATTCGTTGGTATTTCCGTTGCACAAAAGCACATAACACAATAGCAATAGTAATAATTGTGCCATGCGTGATTATTATTGTGAATAGGATTGGGTTATTATTATTATTATTATTATAATATGACATGCGGACTTTCGACAGGTATCTGAACGCTTGGCAATGGACTGACGGCACAATTGCCTACTATAAGACAATCAGAGGATACCCTACTATGCCAGGATGTGGGTTTTTCTTAACTATAAATATGATGCAGGGAATCAACCTACAAGGATGTAACGAACCGCATATCGCAAACACATACGCACTGTGTGAGACAGAAGCAGATGCAGACAAAAAGCTCTGGTCAGGTTTTGACATGCCCCAGATTACATTTTTAGACATCTCGGTTTGGCAAAATGATTCCTCGAAAGTCGTGTGCCCAGCAGGTCACATGACACACACGTTTCTGTCCTGTGACGTGGCCAGCGCCTGTTGGGTGCGGGGTTCACTCTTGTCTTGTGACGCGCCGCTGTCTCTTCTCCCGCCGGCTTTTGATTGTGACAACGGCTTTGATCGGGTGCCGCACACCCTGGTGTGTGATCATCGTTCAGACTGTTCTGACGGAAGTGACGAAGATTTCTGTGAGTTTGAGCCATGCTACACAAGTGGGAAATATGACTGTGGTAATCAGCAGGTGATCACATTTGTAATTAGCATTAATATTCAAGCCCGGTTAAGCAGTCTGATGAAGTATAAATTAACCATACAAACACAAAACTATTCAAGTGTGCATATTAAGATATAGTGAACATGAACTAGTGTTATTGTATTTCCTGTTTTCCTAAGCGATTGAAGGAACTTGAATATTTCTATTCTTGTTTAGTGAAAAATATAAATGTTCAATAGGTGGTCTGGCTGTGATTAGCAAAGTTACAGAGAGTGAACCACAGGACAATCTATGCTTTAGGCTTACTTTACATAGAGGCAGATCTACAGAAACATCGACACTTGATTTTTAACTCCTTTTTTTCCGTACGGAAACACCTAGTTATGTTGTTTTATTTCATTGTACAATGTGGGACACAGAGTGAGCAAATGAGGACAACAAACAAATAATAAGAAACGATATTTACAAACAAAATGCAGGAGATATAAAAAGTTTTGGGTTGAATGTCAAGTTACAAATTTAAACCTGGCCCCAAGTTCACACGTTTTGTTGTTTCAGTGTGTTTCAGAAAGCGAGAGGTGTGACGGTATAGAGCAGTGTGTTACAGGTATGGACGAGACAAAGTGCCTTCAAAAAGCGTTTGCTTCTCAGGCTATATTGCCCCCAGCCATCGTGGACCTTGACAACCAAGGCCAGCTTGTGGTGAAGCCTCTAGAGACTCAGTCGCCGCTATCCTCCCCACAGTCCACTGCATGTCCAGACACTCATTTCCAGTGTCCAGGTGTGGAGTACTACTGTCTGCCGGTGTATCTGCGCTGTAACGGGGTGTACGACTGTCCTGGCTACTCAGACGAAGTGGACTGCGATACGTACACGTGTCCTGGCTTGTACCGATGCCGCGCCTCGCACGTCTGCCTTCATCCTCACCACCTGTGCGACGGCTTCAACCAGTGCCCGCAGCACGACGATGAGCTGACGTGCGGCCTCACCTGTCCAGACTCTTGCACCTGTTTCGGACTTGCATTCATTTGTACGAAGGTAGTTCTACTTCACGAATATCCATCCCTGCGATATCTCGATGCTACAGGCTCTGGAATGACTCCAGGACATGTTAGGGATAAGAAGCTTCTCATTCACCTCAGCCTCGCAGACTGTGACCTGGAGGAGGTCGATCACCTGGATTTACCAAACCTACGTATTCTGGACCTAACGGCAAATAAAATAAAGGTTATTAACAGCACAAATTTACAAAATTTACCTAACCTTCACATTTTTAAGCTCTCCCTCAATCCGATAGTACATCTATTTGCTGATTCACCTGCAGTGCCATTCTTTTCAAAGTTACGTAAACTAGATTTATCTCAGATAAAAATGACTAGCCTAGACCTAAATGTTCTCAGTATATTGTCCGATTTAGAAAACCTGAATTTTTCTGAGTGCGGCGTAGAAATTCTGTCTGGGCATGGTTTTCACGTTCTTCATAATCTACGATCATTAGATCTCCGTGGGTGCCCAGTGGAGAATTTTCCTAGTGATCTCCTAAAAGGACTTGAACTTCTAGAAATTGTTTACACAAGCAATTACAAGCTTTGCTGCCCAGCTCTCCTGCCAGAAAAGTTTAATCTGGCTAACTGCCATTCTCCTCATGATGAAATATCATCTTGTGAGGCGCTGCTGAGATCTGATTTCTACCGGGCACTACTAGCGGTATTCGCTGCTATGGCTTTACTCGGTAATGTCTGTAGTTTCATTTATCGTGTCTTTCTGGACCGAAACACCAGCCAGTTAGGGTTTGGTGCATTTGTCATACACCTAAACGTCTCTGATTTTATTATGGGAGTGTACCTGGTGATGATTGGCCTTGCTGACCGTGTGTATCAAGGTTCCTACCTGTGGGACGACAGCACGTGGAAAAGAAGCGGTGCCTGTCAGATGGCCGGCTTTCTGTCTCTACTGGCCAGCGAGGTGTCTGCTTTCATCGTGTGTCTCATCACACTGGATCGTTTCCTTGTCCTTCGTTTTCCCTTTGTCGGCATTCACTTTAACAAGAGGTCGGCTCACATCGCCTGCATGCTAGCGTGGGCAGCAGGGATAACTCTAGCCTCGGTTCCTCTACTACCGATGACGTCACACTGGCAGTTTTACGGCCAAACAGGAATCTGTATTCCCCTTCCTGTTACCCGCAATGATTACCCGGGCCATGATTACTCGTTTAACGTTCTGATGGGCCTCAATTTCGTTCTCTTAATGCTCATAGCCATCGGACAGGCTTTCATTTTCTGGTCTATTCGTACCAACAGCATGGCTATGTGCGACAGCACCAAGAGATCAAAAGATTTAACCATAGCTCGCCGCCTCATCAGCGTGGCTGTCACAGATTTCTTGTGCCGGTTTCCCATCGGGCTTCTGGCACTTCTGGCCTTTCAGGGCGTGTCCATTCCTGGTGAGGTCAACGTGGCCATGGCTATCGTAGTTTTGCCGGTCAACTCGGCCTTGAACCCGTTTCTGTACACACTCAACACCATACAGGAGCGAAGACGACGCCAGAGGGAGGCCAGACGAATGAAGCTTTATTTGTCTCAAGTCAACATGACCTCAGTGAAGAAGGTGTCTTTTGCGGGTGAAGTGTAGCACTATAGCCATATTTTCGAGACCATCTTTCTCATGCGTACTAAATCGGCCTCAGTTCACGTGCATTCCAAGTTGTTGAAATCGGTCGTGTTGGAGCACTTCTTTTGTTTCATGAACAGAAACGAACGTTATGCATATGTCAGATTAGATCTACCATAGCAGCTTTAAAATAAATAAAACGAAGAAGAAAAGGATTAGAAAAGCAGTTCGTGAGGTGTACGACAGGCAATATCAATCTTGAATACATTTTAGGACAAAACGGCCGCGTATATAGCTTAGTTCGACGAGCCGGTTTATTATACTTATTCTCACGCTTACAAAAACCCTCATTTCGAAACAGTATTGAATTAATCTTTTAACAGCTTTTTCGGCTCTAATGTTAAAATAAGTAAAATCATAGCTTTTTGAAATTGTTTGATACTGATAATTTCGCTACATTTATAGAAGAAGACATCAACCATTGCTCGTCAGTCTGCCCAATCACATCAAGGTGGGCGAAACCAACATCACCCTCACGTCATCCGTTAGGAATCTGGGATTTATTGTCATTGATGACATGAAACTCGATAGACATGTTACAGCTGTCTGTCAGTCTGCCTACTTTGATCTCCGTAAGATCAGCATCATCCGTCACATTCTCTCTACACGCGCTACCAACACTCTTTTCTGTGTGTTTGTTCTTTCTCGACTTGACTACTGCAACTCCTTGCTGGCAGGCTGCCCCTTATCTCTCATTGAGAGACTCCAGAGAGTACAGAACTCCGCTGCACGTCTGGTACTTAGAGCCACGAAACGGGACCATGTCACTCCTCTCCTTTGTTTTCTACACTGGCTACCCATCCGTTCTCGCATTCAGTACAAACTGTCTGTGCTGTGTTTTAATTACTTTGCAGGCTCCTGTCCTGATTATTTCTCTGAACTTCTCATCCCTTACGTTCCAGCCAGACAACTACGCTCTTAGTTGGATGACCGTATCCTAACTGTTCCTGTCACCAGAACAACAACATATGGTCACAGGATTTTTTGTTACTGTGCAGCAAAACAATGGAACTCTCTCCCTTTCCATATTCGCCACCTTCCTACAATTGAATCCTTCAAATCTGCACTGAAAACTCACCTCTTCCTTGAGCATTACTCCTAACATGGTCCACACAATGCTCGTCCTTCTTACCCTCCCCCCTTCTGCTCTTGCTAGTTTTCTACCCATCTTTCTCTGCAGAATCCCTATATTTTCTATGTTCTGTTACTTGGTGTCTTTTCGTGTTTTCTATCTTTGTTTTATGTTTGTCGTCAGTATTGTCGTTTATTCTTAAGCCCCTCGTGTTCTATCCATTTAGTCCATGTCTCTTCCTTGTTTTTAAGCGGTAAGAGTATGCTCTCTATGAGTGTGAATATGCGCTATAAAAATCTTCATTTATTATTTATTATTATTATTTAATCAGTAAGCTTTCTACGGAAAAACAGTTTCTTCTTGACTTCATGACGACACCCAGGATGGGATTTTTTTTCAAGGACTAAAGCGGCCGTAAATCTGCTGTAGTTTTAATTTAAAAGATTAAAAACAGAAAATGTTTCCAATGTTTCCAATGTTTAAGAGGCCATTGACAGATATCGTTTCCCGCAAAATCGGCTTTTTTTTCGGTATTACCATCGAAAAACTCATTGTAGGCATTGTCATGATAAACTTTGATCACTTTTAACTTGAATTTTGAGAACGAAAAATTGTGTGATCCTCATCAGAAGTATGTTTCATGAGCTATATAACCAGGTTCAATCTATACGTCTCCATGTGGCAACCATAGCTGAATGTGAATCAGGCAGCAGTAATTATATTCGTTATTTTCGGTTATCTGTTGCCAGTCGATGAACACTACACGTTTTAACGCAATTCTCACAAAATAAAATTTTAGAAATTTTTTTCTGGCCAAAATGTTAAAGCAGCACAAATTATCTTGAAGAATAAAAATTCCAAATTCAAATAATCATGTTTCTCATAAGGACAACGATTACTACCTACAAAAGGCAATATTTGACTTGCATGTATACTATAAATGTTTACTTTTGAGGCCAGGTTGACAACTAAATTCCAGGAAAAAAGCCATTGTGCACAACCCAAACGTTCTTTTCATAATGTTAAATTAAGAGCAGCTGTGAAGCGTATCACATTAGTTAGTAAATTAATAATTATGTAAAATGTTAAAGATAAAAAAAGCAGAACTCTTTCAGTGTATAAGTAGCACCAGTCTCTGGCAGTATTTTTGTTACCAATGCTGAGCTATGACGGGTAGTGACTATTTGACTGTTTTAGTAAATCGTACATTTTGTTAAAGTAACACTTTAATAAATTAGATTGTCTAATATCAAAGCATATATATTTTGCAAGAAAGATTTTTTAAATGTACCTGATTTGTGCGGCGGCTGGAGGCGCAGTCGCTACAGAGCCTGCCACGAGGAAAGAAAAAAATCAGCTGTCGTGAGTTCGTATCTTGCATCATACATACCTCTCTCTGGATATGACAGTTGTTTACAGTTGGTGGTTTTCTATGGGTTCTCCAATTTCATTCACTGTGTGTGTGTGCGTGCGTGCGTGCGTGCGTGTGTGTGTGAGAGAGAGAGAGAGAGAATGAGGCAGAATAAAGGCGAATAAATTTTAAGACGCTTGTCTACTGATAAGTTATGTGCTCGTTTAGCTTTATGTAAGTGCCTTGAGCCCGTCGTTGTTGATGATGTAAGACGCTCTGTAAATAAAGAAACATTTAACGTGTTCCTCATTCTATTAAGTAAAACTGACGATACACTGTGATATTTATTGTATTTTAAATAGGCATTTCGAATTTTAAAATGGAATCCATTTATGATCAAAAATACAGTCTCTTTCAATATAGTTTTTCATAAAGATCGCAGAAATATCTCTGTGAAATGTTGTGAGTAAATCGTGATAGCGCCTCTCTGTTCTCACCATTTGACCTCTATATTTATACAATGGGCTTTATAGTTATTTAAATTTAATCTTTTTAACACATTAAAAACGAAAAATCTTAAAAAGGTTTGAAAAGGCCGTTGGCCGAGAGATGTTTATGAAAAAAGCCGCGAAGACACGAAAAGTCTGTTTATCACGTCTGCTTTTATCTCTATTGTTTGCACCTAACCACAGTTTTATACCAGACAAATAAAAGGAACAATTAAAATAATTTGTAATTGGCTAAAACTGCTGTTTGAATCCATTTAAGCATGTTCAGTCCAAAGCATGCTTTTACGACTGTGTATAAATTGCCGATCGAACGCTTTTGAAAATCAAGAGATAATAGCAGACACGGTTTTTTAAATTAATGTCTTAGAGGTCTATAGTATGTTAGTCTAGTTCTGTCACCTATATATCTGTTTGTTATAAATCATGTCTTATCTGTATTTGGTAACATTTTATACGTTTATCAAGGCAGCATGATCCAATTTTATCGACATCATTCAGCGGTAATTTTGGTTGTAGCTTTTTCAATTATCCTCTTGGTTTACCTCCTTTTGGTATACAAATATACCGTTGGTATGCCTTCTTCATAAGAAGTTGACTTTTTACGAAACCTCTCATTTTTGCGTACGACAAAGTTTCCAGGTTTTTTTTTTAAAGTAAAATAAAAAATATTTTGGGGAGCTTTTGTCCATCCCTATTTTTCTATAACATTTTTCAAGTTCTAAGAGCATTTGTTGCCTTAAAATTAATTTTTCCTTCAAGCTCTTCATCGTCGTGTTTATTAAGGGTTGGTATTTAGTTCTCTTAACTCAATCTTCATCACTATTTTGGGCTTGTAACACTTGTTTCATGTATGATCTGTGTGTCGGCAATAATTTTATGCTGTTCAAAACAATACAATGGTAAGATGTATAGTGTCAGGAATGAAGCTTAGGTGCTCCAGAGACACTGAAGGAAAGGATAGCCATCACTGCGCGCGCGTAGTGGAAGAGCGCTGACTCAACTCGCGTCCAGCTGTATACAAGCTGAACTTATTGATAGGCAGCTTCCGGTCTTTGTTTTTTACCCGCGAGCATAATAGAATCCTTTGATACTGAAGAGATCTTCTTAGAAAGTATGCTTTGATATATATTTTCAATATATGAATAATAATGTAAAATATCTTTTCTCAGACAGGGTGGTGTATCGTAGTATATGTATTTATTTCAAAGTCAAGATGATTATGTCAGCAAGCTCTCGCTCTCTCGATCATTGTCTTTCTGAGTGGTTACAGAAAGTGGTTTGTAGCGAGTTTATCGTTTCTTAATGAATTTAATTCAGGATTAATTGAGACTCAGGCTCAAAGGAATGTACCTTAAACCCCATTATTCTGTAACACATTTAAATCCTTATTTACTTATTTTTTAACATGTTGTTTTGAACACATTCACGTGGTGCGTTGTTATGAAATTATTTAACATATTATAACGGATTTCATATTATAATAGATTACTTATTATCTTCACACACAAACACGTGCGTGCGCGCTCTCTCTCGCTTTCTAATACGAACAGTTTCAAGACACCAGTATTAGAGAAATAGTTCGATTATTTTTACGTCTACGAATCTTTGCAGCAATACTTATAATCAATGGATTTATTCTAAAATATAAAAAAGTTATATTTCTCTTGCCAGGTGACTTATCTTCAATGTAACATTCAGGTTTGAAGTGTCTGGAGCGGAACTCTGTCCCTTTCCATATCCGCCACCTTCCGACAGTTGAATTCTTCAAATCTGCACTGAAAACGCACCTCTTCCTTGAGCATTACTCCTAACACAGTCCACACAATGCTCGTCCTTCTTACCTTCCCCCCTTCTGCTCTCGCTACTTGTCTACCATCTTTCTCTGCAGAATCACTTTATTCTCTGTTCCTGTTACTTGGTGCCTTTTGTGTTTTCTATCTTTGTTTTCTGTTTCTCGTCAGTAGTTGTTTATTCTTCCGTCCCTCGTGTTCCATCCATTTAGTCCATGTGTCTTCCCCGTTTTAAGCGCTAAGAGCATGCTTTCTATGAGTGTGAATATGTGCTATAAAATCTTCATTTATAAATAGTCGCTTTTTCAATGTTAAAACTAGAATCACGATTCACAGCTCTCACAAGATCTTTTTCCCAGTCTTGATTGTCTAGTCTTTGTATGCGGAAAAATGATAAACCTTTGTGTCGACTTTTGCATGCTGGGCAGCCTAGAATCGCACAATTAGTGCCTGGTATCTCAAAATAATTACGACAGTAGTTCTGTGACACACTGTGTAAAGTAAAACCGGAAAAAACGAGGCAATGACTTAGTCTAGCGCATGCGCGTCGCAATTTATCTGTTCCCACGCTTGAGGTGCTAGTTCTTCTCTCTTTAAAGTCTCTGGGTGGGCAGAGGCGATCTTGCCAGTATTTGGGGCCCTGCGGGGCCCAGGGCGAGCGTCATATGCGGGGCCGAGAGCCGTAAGTGTAGGCTATATACCGTATACAGGGCCGTGCTTAGGGGCAGGCGGACGAGGCATCTGCCTAGGGCCCCGCGCTTAAGGGGCCCCGCGCTTTTGATTATATGGTAACTATATGCTCCAGATTAATGACGTATTGTCTGCTCTACCTTTTAAGCAGGATTTTAAAAGAGTCATATCTACCCTTAGCCCTTTCCCTGTAGCTTCTGAGGAAGTAAAATAACATTGGTTGGGTTTGCTTAGGTGTTCTCAGTCTATCCAAAAATAGTCAAGCTTTTGTTCACGCTCCAACAAACGCAATCAAGAATGGGAGGGGGACGAGGGGGTCTGGTGTACCCGGGGCTGCGGTTGTGAAGGGGTCCCAGCCTTGGTCAGTGGATTTTTTTCCTTCTTTTCCTTTTCTTTGGCTTTAGAGGAAAGGTCCGAGGAAAGATTGCTAAAAATTGAAGATATGGAATTTCCGAGAGACCGTGAAACAAAACGCAGGTTTTCAATGAACTACCTGAAGAGAAGCTTACCAAATGGACAAAAATGGAAATCGTCAATGGCTGGTGTACTCCAAATCGAAGGACTGCGTCTTCTGTTTCTGCTGCAAGCTGTTTGCAAACATGAATTCAGCTTTAGCGTCTGATGGATTCCGTGTTTGGAAAAATGCAAGCGTGCGGCTTTCTGAGCTTGAAAGATCAGAATCTCACATGACAGCAATTAAAGAGCAGCTGGAACTTGAATTACGACTGGATAAGAAATGCACAGTGGAAAAAATTAACCAGAACATAATTAACGAAGAGAGATCTCGAGGCCGAAGCGTTTTTGAACGTCTGCTTGCTATTGTGCAGTTCCTAGTAGAACACAACATGGCATTCCGTAGATCACTTTCAGTATGGATCAACTGTATGAGCCACACAATGATAACTTTCTTGGGCTAGTTCAGCTGATTGCTCGATTTAATCCGATCATGCAAGAGGACTTGAGAAGGGCAATGACCGGTGAAATTCACGATCACTACTTGAGAAATCGAATTCCGAATGAACTGATTTCTCTCATGGGAAGCAAGGTGCAATCGACTATCATCAAGAGAATAAAATTTGCAAAGTACTTTAGTGTGATACTAGACTGCACACCTGACATCAGCCACGAGTAGAAAATGTCGCTAACAGTACGGTACGTTTCAGACGGTTCCGTCGATGAGTTCCTCCAGGAGTCTATGAGCATTTCTTTGATTTCATTGTTGTTTCTGAAAGCACGGGAGAGAATCCTTCTAGAAGAGCTAGAAAAACTGGGGCTAGATTTTGCCGATATACGTGGCCAAGGTTATGACAACAGGGCCAACATGAAAGGAGAAAAATCTGGAGTCCAAGCGCGTCTTAGGGAAATAAATCCACGAGTGCTATATTCCCCCTGTGCTTGTCACAGTTACAACCTCCTGCTTGGTGATATGGCCAAATTTTGCTTAGAAGGTATGACATTTTTCGGCATCCTGCAACGATTGTACCTTCACTTCTCTGGATCTGGAAAAAGGTGGGAAACCTTGGGTCATTTTGTGACAGATCTGACTTCCAAACCTTTATGTGAAACAAGATGGGAGTGTCGTGTAGACAGCGTGAAAGCTGTGAGGTATCAAACTGGACACTTTTATGATGCATTGGTTCAACTGTCGAAAGAAACGAACGATCCAAAAACTCGGAGTGAAACTGAATCACTGGCTAATGAGCTGAAGAATTTCAAATTCCTTGTTTCCTTGTGCTTCTGTTATGACTTGTTGTTTCAAATAAACACGGTCAGTAAAGAACTTCAAGGTCTGACTGCGGATTTTTCAGATGCACTAAATGGCTTGGAGGGCATTTGCACATCACATGGCTGAAAGATTATCGTCAAAATGGATTTTCAAGCTCTCTGATTAACGCAAGAGAAATTGCAGAAGATTTGGAAACAGAACCAGTTTTTAAAGCTACGCGAATTAGAAAGATAAGGAGAATGTTTGATTACGAACAAGACGAAGGAGAAGATGAAGGAGCAAGAAATGCCCAGGAAGATTTCCGCAAAAACTGCTTTAACATGATATTGGATACAGCAATTGCATCTCTTCAAAGAGGATTTGAACAATTAAAGAATTATAATCAAATTTTTGGATTTATCTACAACTTCAAGGAGTTGCCAAAGTCGGTGCTGAAGTCGTGTGGGAAGAATTTGGAAGATGTGCTAATACATGGAGAAAGCCGAGATGTTGATGGATACATGCTTGCCGAGGAAATGGACACATTGCAGTCTATTTTTCCAGATTCTGTGCATGGAGACCTTCGTAAGATGTTAACTTTCCTCTCCATTAAAGGAGGATCATTCGATTTTCCGAATTTATCGATTGCCTTAAGAATTGCCCTCACAATACCTGTTACATTAGCGTCAGGGGAACGAAGTTTCTCGAAGCTGAAACTAATTAAAATATACCTGCGGTCAACGATGTGCCAAGATGGTCTGAGGAACTTGGCCATACTCTCAATTGAGAACAGTGTTTCTCGGGAATTAGATTTCAGTGAACTTATTGATGATTTTGCTTCAGTGAAGGCCAGGAAAGTTCACTTGTAAATATTTTTAGTGTTGAAAACTTACATGTTATAATTATGCCGTATATTTACGTGTTGCTATGTTATTTGGTTACTAAATCTGAATGTCTTTCGCATGTATGTGTTGTGTGTTACTTAATGGCGACTGCAGGTTCTATATAGGGTTCCCTTCGTTGTAGCCTATTGACGAATGTTACAAATAAATTAATCGTAGGCTTATGTTGTAATTTATATGCAGTGTGCTGTCAATGATAAAAGACGAGATGTGCCTGAAGAAAAAAGTGTCTTTAGATCCCAACTAAAACCGTGCTATCGTGGCGTCGAGGGCCCAGCACATGCCCTTTGCCTCGGGCCCCGCGGGGGCTAAGCACGGCCCTGACCGTATATATATATATATCGTACCACGAGAATCTCCTATATTGGGGCCCTCCTCAGGCGCGAGGTCTCAGTTACCACCCCGAAAAGCCGCCTCTGTAGGCGCTTTTACGAGTGTAGAGTGCGAAGATGAAAAACGCGTAAGTCGAGATGAGCATTGGTCAAGGGGAGTTCACTCTAGCGAAATAGAAGCAGACGACTTTGGCTGACATGAAGGAAGCTGACGTGTGCGTTAAGAGGAGAAGTTTAGAAGTCCTCCGTTAAGACGAAATTCCGTGCCTAGCCAAGGTAACATGCGTAAACCTATTCGCTACTTATTTTATTTTATTTCTATATTTTATTTTTGGCATTGCCAACGATTTAATGTGTGGCGAAATAAACAAACTGATAAGACGAAGTAGGCCAAGTTGAGATATCTGATGCGTGATAGATCGTTGAGTGAGGGGCGAAAGACAAGGATATGATATTATGTATAGAGAGTTAACGCGGATGAATTTTTTAGGAATTATTTAGGGAGAGAACAAGGAGCTACTGCGGCTCAGACGTGCAGGACGTCAGCGAGAGACGCTTCAACCGTCTGAGCAGATCAACTGTAGATCAAGGCGCCCTCTCGTAACCACCAGTGGCGTGCGTGGGATTTCCCACCGGGGACCAGCTAGTGGTCTGGGTGAGCGCTGTAAGCAATTTCCTGCATAATCAGCTTCTCTTGACGCCTAAATATGTATCTCATACTAACTAATTAGTAATACAAGCAAGCGGAACAGTTCTCAGGTGACACGCTTCCACTTGCATACTCCGGCTGGGAGAGTTAAATATAGACACAAAAACATTTACAAAAGGACCGAGAACCTTTAAGTCATTGGGGGATGTGAAAGTAAAAAGCGAGTCGAATGAACACCATTAAGGAAACAGTGAAAACTGTGTTAGAATTAAAGAAAAATTAGTTAGTGTATTAGGGGAGATTACCTTGTAATACTTTATATTACCATTGCATTATTTTAGATCCACCCACCTGGCGTTATACAGAAGTAAAGGAAAAACAAACAAAAGAATTAAGAACAATAATCAATTTTGGCTTATATAAACATATCGGGAAGCCCTTTGTAAGATCTTTCTTTTGTTGTTGGATAATGGAGTATTGTACTCGTTCAGTTGTTAATCAGATAACACTACACTTTTTTCACTTTTCTTTTCTGTCATCTTTGTTGGTTTCTTCGATTTCTCCTGATCAATATTATTATTATTGTTGTTGTTATAATTAATATCGTTTGCAAAGGTACGGGAGCTTGCTCATAGGGTTGGGATATGGCGCTCTATAAATAAGCTTTATTACTAATATTGAGTAAAAGAACACATACAGATGTAGTATTGTATGTGCTGTAAGCGTTCATAAGACTGTATGACAGTTTGGAATTTCATGGTCGCATTCTGTTAGGAATTTTAAAGACGTTGCATGTACTGGTTTACCACACTATAAAGTAAGTACAGTGTAGCAGAAAAACAGACCATGAGAGAGAGACAGAGAGAAAAAGAGAGAGAGGAAGAGAAACAGCGGGAAAGGACGCAGTGTCTCTCAAGCTTAAATTAGCTGCTATTTCACGTTGATTGTTGTTGTACCTTTTGTTTTATGTTAAATAAAGTGTTCGATTTTTGTTGCCACCTTATTGAAATAATAAATGAATCTGAGAAACTGGAATTATTGCTCGGCTTCTTTCTCTTCTTCCCTCTCAAAAATATTAATTTAATGAACAAAAAGATTAATTTAATGAACTATACATGAAAACATAACAGTTTTTCTGATTAAACTGAACTCGTTCACCGCACATTCATCAGTGCAGGTTAGACGGTTGGCAAGTTAACGACTTGGCCACTCTTTAGAAAGTGTAGGCATCCCGGTAAGATAACCTTGGGGGTGGGGAATGTTTTCCCGATTTGGGTGGCGGTAGCTGTTTCAGGCTAGCGTCAATGCGCGATTGGTTGTAGTAAGCAGAATTCTTGCTTGGAAAGTCAGTGACCAACCGTCCATCACGTACTAGCTAGGTAGTGATTGGTCATAGGCAGGTAACGGAATGGCAGAGAGTGTGTATGGTGTGATTAGCCAATCGCGAGAGATGACGAACGCCAGAGACGAGGATTTAACATTGTGTCAGCCGAGGAATCGGCGTCTTCGCACTAGAATCTCGAGGGAGAAGGTTGTAGCAGAGATATGTCCAAGGCTGTTCAGATTCTCCGCTGAGAGTTAGTCTGGAAATCGTGGCTACTTCAGCACAACCGACTTCAGAGGTGCGTTGACCCACTCTTGGTACAGAGTGCACAACGTTTGCTTCACCAGTGGCTGTCGGTCGTAGACAGCAGAGGTAAAGCTGGCAGAGAAGCGCTGGTCCTCATTAGGCGCGGTTAAGCTCGGATCGCCTTGAGGACGAGTCACGTGGTGGCACGCGGCAGTGCCAGAGTCTCTGTGTTCGTGGAAAAGGCAGCAACGACCGGCGGAGTGACATCTACGGATTCTCCGACGTCAAGACATCGGAGGGTCCTCCACACTGCGAGAGACATTCTTGTGCATAGAGAAAAGTGACGAGTGTAGTGTGTTGTGTGTGGTTGATAAGCTAATTAGTCAGTGACTCACGATACCTGGATTAGTCGTAGGGGATTGTGGCGGGACGCCTAGAAAACGAGTTGAGCTGTAATTTGTGGCAATCATATTCTGTTGATTGATGTGTTAAAAATCTTTGATTATTAATAATTCTTTTATACACTAAATTGCCTTGAGTTTGTTGTTGGGGACGTTCGCTGGGGGCTCGGACTCAGATTGGATCATTACGATATTAGCAATTTAGTGTAAGTGTTGCGTACACTGTACAGGTCGACGTGAGATGGTGGAGGTGTTGAGAGTGTAATTAGTCCGAGGCGACGGTAACTACACCCCTCTGACCATCCTCGCGTGTCCTTCTCCCCAAGGTTCACGACGGACCGAGAATCATTTGCTGATGATTTGGGTGGGGGGAAGATATTTAAAATGTGGAATGCGTGTCAAATGAATACGATTTAGGATATATTATACATTGTATTAGAATATAAGTAAAATTAGTGAGTATTACTTTGTACTACTTTGTATTATCTTTGCAAGCAACTCTACGATCAGAAAAAAAACAATGACTCGTGTATGGTCCGTCCTACGACCGGAACTGTGATGTGGATAGGATGATGTCGGCCTCGCTTGCAGTTTTCAACTGAAGTGAGCAAGCTGGGAACGACTATACTGGCTTCATATATTTCATCATTCCATTTGTCTTTCTATAGACATAATGTTTGCATAGTATGATGCGTGCGTCCGTGTATGTATTTTTATTATTCTGTCTGTATATTATTATTTCTCTCGACTTCGAGTGGTTCACATTTATGTTTTGACTTTTTATTACATTGTCATTTGTTTTTAATTTGATTACAACGCATTGAGTCTGCTCCACAGTAAAGAAATGGGCTATGTAAATAGTATTATTATTGTCACGTGCATGGATTTACCGCAATATAAAATAAGAAAAGTGTAGCAGACAGACCAAGAGAGAGAGAGAGAACAACGGGAAACGACACACGTATCTCTCAACCTCAGATTAGTTGCTATTTTATATTGCTTGTTGTAGTTAATGCTGCCTTTATGTTAAATAAAGTGCTAGATTTTTTAACCACTATTTTTGCCGCCTTATTAAATTAATGAATCTGGAAAACTGGAAGTAAAAGGTAGGTAAAGGTCATTCCCTAACCTTTTCGGGTCGTCGGGGGGTGAGGTGTTAGAGACCTCACTTTTTTCGGGGCCAGCTTTACATGAAGGCAGTGCCCATCTCCTCTCCCTCGCTGCCTTACCTTCCCCAACCCTCTATGGAGTCAGGTACCCATTCCCGCCAGCTGGGTCGACTGGGGGAAGTTTGCTGCTCTATCGGGAATAGAACCATCGCGCTCTCAGTTCGGACAACAGCGCTCTAACCACTCGGCCATCCGCTTCCCTAAAAACTGGAATTACAGGTGTCACGGATCGACCCGTGACAGTGTAGGAACTGGAGTTAGTTTCCTGTTAGGTTCTAAGGCGCAGAACTAGTTTCCCCTTTATGCGGAAGCATGATAGTGAGTATGGCTTACGAAAGAACGAGTGAGCGAAATAGTCACAGTAAGACGGGTGAGTGGATTCTGATTATTCCCCTATCAAACGTAGAAGGCGATAGACGTTGGTGTCAAGTTTGTGTGAAAGCCAGGGGAATCAGTCTAATTCCTTACAGAGTCAAGGTAGGAAATAAGTTTTGTATTGATAAATGGTATACTGGTTAGCGAGAGAATGTTGTGCTTTGATTTCGGTTGCGAGTTTTGGCTATGGAAGTTTTTAGATGGATTTAATGTATTAGTGTGAGCATTCATAGAAACATGAGATTTTCAGGAATTACTTCGGGGGGGGGGGGAGAAGTGAAGGATAACCCTCGACATATGGAGCATCGCTGTCAGAAGTACTGAGTGTACAACGGCCTGGATTATCGTCGTTACGTGTCTGGAGTATATGGTCTACCACGACTGGAGTGTGTCACGACCAGTATTATCGTCGTTCAAAGTGCTGAATGCCGTCAGAAGTACTGAGAGTACAACGGCCAGGATTATCATCATTGCGTATCTGGAGTATATGGTCTAACACGACTAGAGGGAGTCACGGCTATGATTATCGTCGTTACGGGTATGGAGTATATTACCTCGACTTCCTGTGTGTGGTGACCCGGGGTATATCAGTGAGGACTTGATTTAGTGCCGGACGTTGACAGTAAGTGAGTTTTGATCATTCCTAAGTGAAATAAGAACTTCCTCGGTGAGTTTGGTATGCCCAGTTGGAAATACGGATGGAGAACTGTCGGACGTGAACATTTGCGGAGTTTGGGACAACGAGTAAGAAGAGTGGTTTACGGGTAATGGGGGATTGAAGATTTGAGAGAGAGTGACGTATATGATGTACCTTTTGGATTATTGTACTATGGTGATTCATGTTTGATGATAGTTATAGGGGGAGAGTACCCGATGTTGTTTTATCTGTGGTGTGAATTTATTGAGAATAGGAAAAGCTTTGTATTTGATATATTGTGTAGCTGATCTATATATATATTTATAATAGCTTGAAACTCCGTGATTACACTGAGAGTAACCCACGTACAGATATTTGTGATTTGTGGTGTGAAAGAACACGTGAGGAACGCCGTACTGGTCAGTGTTGTGTATGTGTCTTGGTCGGCGCGTTGCGTATCCCTAACAACAGGTCGCCTTCTCTCTTTCTTTCCCTTCAATCTCTCACTTTTCTTCATGCTCTCAGTCTAACATATTTGTTTGTGCTCTCTCTCTGTCTTTTATCCTCTCGCTTTCTTTTCTGGTCTTTTCTCTCATTTAGCCGTGACGCGCCTAAAGCTCCCACTATGTCTGGTGGCGATATGGCGGTCTTTTCCCCTGAACTTTACTCTCTCGGCTTGATTGTTTCATTTACTTCCCTTTGATAAGCTATGTTCTTTTTGTGGGATTCTTTAAAAGAGGAGAGGCTCGTTTCAAAGCAGATGATCGCTAAGAATAAAAATGTTTAAGATACTAATGTCATAAATTATGCCTAGACGCGTTAGACCACACACAATGTGAGAGTCTAGAGTCCACTATAATATGAAAGGAACTAAAAAGTAGCTGCTTTTATAAGTCGTTAAAATAAATTACTCAGCTCAGCTAGTGATGCGCCGTCTAAAGGCCCACTGATCAACCCACCATGCAGTTACCTGTCAGTTCACGATGAGCGCTTTGATGATCCTGCGACTGACACGGAAAACATTCCCCACCACCAGTCGACAGACAGATTGTCGCAGATGACAATTTGTACGAGGCTGATAAACTTACTGAAATGAAAGATTAAAAATAGGGGCAATCAATTTGTCATGAATTTACACTTCAAAACGTGAAAAGGACAACCTGAGGTTAATATTGAATAAGGGACAGAAGGAAATATCACTTTGTGTGTGTGTGTGTGTGTGTGTGTGTGTGTGTGTGTGTGCGTGCGTGTGTGTTGTGTGTTTTGTGTGTGTGTGTGTGTGTGTTTGTGAGTTAGCGGGTGATAGTCTACAGTCCACCAGTTGTATACTAAAAGTACTATTTTATCATTTAAATACGAAAGCAATCTAAAGTATTATATATTCTCGTCTTCGTACTGTACGTACAGTTCTTTAACACTGCAGCAAAACTGCCTGAGAAGAAAACAGGGCATGTCACAAGTTATTGAGAGATCTAACACCTAAGACACCGCTATTGCGCTATTGTTTTTTTCCCACTCTAGCACGTCCTGAAAATAATAATCAAGACGCAAAAAAAAAAGAAATTTTCACGCCTGTCACTAAAAAAAACTCTGATTCATGACTTACATTTTGCAAAGTCTAGCAACCAACAATGAAATGAAAACTAACTTCTTTTGACTCACGAGAAACTCGCATCGACCAGCTTTCTCGTCTGCCCTGACGTCTGCAACGCGGGCGCTGTACACATTATTGATGCGACATAAAAAAAATTCCCGTCAAGGAGGTGAACCCATATTTCCTTTTGCTTATTTGCTTGCTTTTATTTGTTTTGTTTTAATTTTTTTACCCTTGTAAACAAAATTTTTAAGAGAATACGTCTTTAAACTTGTATCCAAGTATTTAGCTTTGCATCTGGAAAATACTGTGATGTGATTGTCTGATTGCGCAGACCTCTAGATCTATCTGAATATACTGAAGCTGTTCTCCACAAGTCAACATTTATGAAAACAAATAAACTCTGGTAGATGTTACGTGTGCGCTAAAAAATCATGCGTGCAGAAAATACACTGTCGTTGTAACCGTCTACATTAATATTTGTTGATATCAGATTCATTCACTCCTCATCCGAGTCGTATCGCCATGCACGTATTTTGACAGAACTATTTTCCATCGAAACATGAGCGTCACTCAGATACTGCTTCTTCTTCCAGTGGGGGACAGGGTGATCGTACACCTTCATAGCTTGTTTGTTTGTTTGTTTTTTTATTTCTCCTTTAATTGAAAACCAACTTACCACATTCAGAAACAGCAGAGTGAATGTAAAGTTTGCCTACAGTTTGACACTTCAGGAGCGTATTTATTGATGTCAGTAGATTTAATACGCGGTAGGAAATTAAATGTTTTGTGGCATGAAATAACTCTTCCTTCAAACATTTTCGTTAATTGTCGGTGACGAAGACTTTTTTGCCTGCCATAAGCTTTCGGGCAAATTACTTTCCAAAGTCCTTGTCGTTCCAACGTATCAGTCTTAGTTTTCCTGCACGCGCTTGTGTAGGAGAGAGAGAGAGAGTGTGTGTGTGTGTTTTTGTGTGTGTGTGTGTGTGTGTGTGTGTGTGTGTGTGTGTGAGAGAGAGAGAGAGAGAGAGAGTGGAATTAAGATTACTTTCTCACAGTCGACAAAAAATAATAATAGAAAAAAATGAACGTGTTAGGTTTAATCTTTTGCGAACATATGCTTGCAATCATATACTAGTTGCAAAACAAATGTCCATGTGTGTGTGTGTGTGTGTGTGTGTGTGTGTGTGTGTGTATAATTATACGCTCGTTCGTATGTGCGCTGTGTGTGTGTGTGTGTGCGTGAGTGCACACGCGCATAGCTCCAAACGGGTTAGAAGGAAACAGAATGTAAAATAACAAAGGGGAGGGAGGTCAAGACGTCTATAATTACTGGGCAAAACTTTTCTGTCTTTTCCAAGAAGAAACTTGAGAAATTAGTTATAATGTGCTGCTTTAAGTCAAATTATTCATTGGCTGCAGCTTGCGTACATCGTAAAAGTCTTCTAAGTATAATAATAACTCTTATTGAAAACACTTGAAAATATTTTTAAAACTCTTCTCTAATGTCAATTTTTAGGTAATTTCGTTTTAAAATTACAATAAAAGAGGCGATTTTCCCATTTTCATTTCCAGTCAATGCGGTGCGGACATCTTCAACAGAAACCGTATGTACCTAAACAGTGTAAGCCATCTGTATGGCTACACATTTTATGAAAAACATTTCGTGTAAGAACTTCTATAACTACTCTGTCTTGGATAATTTTTTTTTCTTGTACCTGAGATATGGAATGCTTTAGTTGATCGTATGTATCTGCCACCTATTTTACATATTTAGAAACAACTAAATTCAGCAGACAGTGGGACAATCCTTTCAAAGATTTTCACACATTTAAAAAAAATTGAAATTTAATATTTGTATACTGCGGACAAAGAACTTTTTTGACCAGATAAACCTGTGGTTAATTTGTAGTAAACGCGTGAGTAAATATCGTAACGTTTAAAGTGAGGACAACAACTCGCAGTAAATTGCAGGGTGACTAACATGAACACTGACTCTTGTCGTGTTCCTCGCTTACGGATACACTGCATAGAACTTCCTAAGCTGGACTCAAAAAAACTATTAGTCCAAATTTCTTGCATTCCACTTATAACTGTTAAATAGAACGATATTCACCCTTATACGCGCGCGCGCGCGCGCGCACACACACACTGCCTCACGGTTAATTAACAACATGGTGATAAACTATCACTAGGTAAAAGATGGGTGATGGTTGAAAATCTCTCTACACTCCATCAATATCCGGATACTAACTTTGCCTGTGCAGGCGACAGAGTTACCAGTTCAGCCTCTTTGTGTCGGTCGAGTCCTTGGCAACCCCGCCCCCCCCCCCGACGGTGTTCCCCTGAAGTCGTTAACTACCTAACCTAACCTGACTACTCTTCCCAACTACCGGCCGATCACGACGCCTAGTCGCCTAGTTGCCATGGTGACTACCTAGTCTCACTAACACTGTGTTGAATCCATGCCGAGCACCTACCCTAACCTACTCTAGTTTCTAAGTCGGCATGGAGTTTTATCTTATGTAACCCTTTCGGACAATATTGCACCAGGCCATGACACCTGCTAGAGACATTCAATGTATATTTACATAAACAATCTGCGATTCTTTTACACGTCATGTCAGGATGCAAATCCAGTCTGAGTGAGTTGCATCACCTAGTCACATGACATCCACGTGACTGCCTTAAGATGGTGGCCACAGATCTAACTGCTCAGATTATAACATTAGAATAAATAACATGGCAGAATGCATTTTAGTCGATAAGCGGTATAAATATATATGGGAATGAACAGGTAAGCATGATGATAATAAATATAAATGGAACCATTATTTGTAAAGAAATTAGTATACAATAACATTATTTCTGTATTAACCACCATGGTCTTTTACGATCAGCTTTCTCGGTCAAAGGCAAACTCGAAGAAGCAAGTGAATTTAGTCTGCTCAAAAAACAGTCAACAATCAACAAAATTAGCGGGGATCTTTAAACTAGAGAAGATAAGAAAAAATTGCTTGGCAACATAACCTGTACTAGCTATATAGCTGTCGTTATACTGAATTTTACCAAATGATTTTACTAACTTGGATATCATTAAAAGACTCACAAAGGAGCCTAACCTTTTAATTCAGGACTGATATCTATAAGGTTTTCACACAGCCTTCATCTGTAAAATTTCTTTGCCATAAGACTTCCCAACGCTAGTCCCTGTGACCTCTGACCCCCCCTTGTCTCTTCCTTCCTGCCTTCATTTATTCCTTTCTTTTCATAAATTAGATATCTCCTATAAAGATTCTCTCACACACATAATTTTACTGAGCCTGCTTAAGTGCTGGATGGACTTTTGACCGAGTTTTGATACGCTGTGTGAGAACAGAAAACTAATAGCTTTAGGACATCAGAATGTCTATCCACATGTTGAGCAAAAGTCGAAACGTATTTGAAAACACAGTGAGAATTTGGGGAACTTTTTAGGTTAGAGGCATGTATTGGTGTTAAATTAAAACTTTGAGAAACATATTAATTCATTAATGGTGAGGGGATGTTGAAATATCTTTCCAAACCAGTCTGACAACCGGAGCACTTTTAAATGTGCAAAGAGAAAAAGGTTGTTGCATACAAATATTTGCTGCAGTTTTAATGAAATTTTTAAAAATAACTGTTTTCCCTTTAGCTCAATGGTATCAGGAAGCTGAAGCCTCTTTCTGTCTTCTTCTTCTTCGAGAAGCCTTGCACAGTTGAGTGCTGACAGTCATGGCTGTTTATAATTACCTGTTTGGTCTGACACTGCTGCTGCATCTTCCAGGGGTCTGGCTTTTAACCTCTAACCTTTACCTGCAGGCTCAGACTTCACCGAAGACTAAGTCTAAAATTAGTACCACCTCGTATGCCGTTAATTCGCCAGCTTCTAGCGTTCCCAATGCTACAGGATGGGTAGCTACAACGGTAGACACTGTCTTCAGCACTACCGCAGGAAACATCTACAGCAGTTATCAAGATACTGTAACATCGGATTCTTCACAGAGTCCTCATATAGCGTTGACACTAAAGAACTTAACCAAATGCTTGAACACATCTCACAGCCTAAAGTTTTCCACGCAGAATGCTGTTATCGACATCAGAACAAAAGCCAGCGACAGACTACCCAGACTAACCTCCTGTGAAATCCAAGTCACCGCGCCGGCGGCCATGGTGTTCTACATCAACGTGATCTCCATCAACGTCCAGTGCCCGTCCTTTCTGCTCGAGCTGGCTGACGTAGGCACCACGTCACGGCGGCTGATCAACTCCTGCGACGACGACATCCCTAGTGAGTTGTGGAGCTTCACCAATGTCGTGACGACGACTTTTGTAGTGACTGTCGAGTCCCAAGTTATTCAAGTGGCCTTGAACTTTACAGCAGTGCCTGTCACCCAGAGACCAAAACTTGAAATTGTTTTTACTTCGCGTAACAGAGGTAAAGTGTCCACTCATTAATTTCTCTCTCTCTCTCTAACTGGAATGAACACGTGAGCAATAGTGAGTGATGCAGTATATACAAAGGGATACTTTTCATTGTATTCCTATGCATGTGCAACTAGGCCTGTAGAACAATTTACAATTCGCGATGAGAACATTTCGATTGGGTGTTACTGATTTGGCAACACATTTCAACAGATACCGGAATCACTCGAAGGAAAATCTTACATTCCAGTTATGTGGAAATGCTAGGGAAAATGAAATTCTTTTTGTGCTTTTCTGCCCCGCCGTAGGTAGCCTGAAAATGAAATGTGTTGATCGTAAATAGTGCAAAATAATCTAGCATCTTCACACTTTCGCTAGTTTTGTCTTCCTAAAAAGTTAGATGCAGAAAATTGTGAGGGTTTTTTTTTACTATGCCAGGGAAAAAGCAGTGTACCAGATTTTAAATCGTGCCTTTACCTTTTGTCATGTGATATATAAAATGTATTGGTTTTATCCTATATACTAAATGCAATCAAAAGTGGCTAAGCCCCAATCAATCAATCAATCAATCAATCAATCAATCAATCAATCAATCAATCAATCAATCAATCAATCAATCAATCAATCAATCTGCGTCTCTGATTTTTTGCTCGTAGATTTTTTTAAGTCCTTGTTTCCTCAATATTAGATAAAGTCAAAAAGATATTCAGATATTAAACGATGAATATATAATAGGTAACATGTCTGGTATTTTGCTTTTTATTTACAAAGGAAGCACAAAGCAGCAGCACTTTAGTGTGTCTTTTAGTGCTCTCAGTTTAAAAGAAACTTTAAATTTGTTGTTGAATCAACACGGAGTTCAAAACGTTGAATTAAAATGTGTTGTAGTATCAAGATGTAATAAAGATTTTATTATATCAGGCTACATACAGACGCCGAATTGGGACGGGAATAGGAAGTACCCGGTGCACATGGACAGCTGGGTGAAAGTGGACATTCCTGAGCAGAGTGCAGTCATGGTGTCTGTCCCTCACATTGACATCGAATGGGATCCATCAAACACTTGCCGAGCCGATGGTTTGGAGTTGTATGCAAACGAAACATCAAATCAGTCTTCTTGGACTAAATGCAGAAACATTGCAGTGGTCGCCACACTTTATCAAACACGAGTGCTGTATGTTCATTTCTACAGCAACGAATATGGCAGCAACACAGGTTTCCGACTTGTCTTTACCATCCACAACCAGTCTGCAGTGCCAGCTATGCTGGAGGATGGCAGATGGAACTGCTCCGGCTTAAACTGGACCGACTTCAGTGATCACTTCTCTTGTAACCTGAAGTCTGATTGTGTTGGTAGTGAAGACGAAGCTGAATGCCCATACACCAGTGACCGTTGTGGGGTAGGTCAACCTTTTTTCGAAAATTCTTGTTATATCTGGTACAGGCCCTGGTCTCTCATGACGTGGAAGGAGGCGTTTGAATTTTGTGTGTCCCAGGGGGCGCGTCTGGTGAGTCTCAACACTCCGGCAGAGTGGAACAACACTATGAGCTTGATGAGCTTCACGAAAGACGGCATCGTTTATGTTGGGATGTTGCAGATGTTTATTCAGCGGCCGATGTAAGTAGCAAGAAGAAAGATATAGAAAACGAAAAGAAAATTGTTCTGTAGTTATGAGAAGAGGCTGTAGGAAAGACATAAAGAGTAAGTTGTTCGAAAAAGGTTTCAATATTGTGTAAATACACTACCAGGGAAGGCTCATTTTTTGCAGCTTTTTTATTTACTAAAAAAAATATTGCTTTGGTTTAAAAACGACTTTTTTGTTAACAAGCAGCTTGTGTTTTAGTGCAAAGCCTCCTAAGACTTGCTAGTACTAATGTGTAAGCTCTAGCTAAAAATGGTGTTTTTACTTAAATACTTAACCTCTATCTGCGCGGCCGAATGAGATAGTTAAATCACATTGTCGCTAAAATGAAAACATATAAGTTTGTTTGACGACCCCTTTTTATGGTGCAACCTGTGGACTGTCGACAGGTATCTTAATGCTTTACAATGGACTGACGGCACAATAGCGTACTTTAAGACGATCGATGGTGTCGCTACTATGCCAGCCTGTGGGAGTTTTTACCTGCAAAACATGACTGGAGGGATGAGACTGAAAAACTGCGACGAACCCAAAATCTCCAACGCTATGTGCGAGGCAGAAGCAGCTCCAGGAACTCAGCTCCGGCCAGACAATGAAAAACCCCAGATCACAATTTTAGACATCTCCGCCTGGCAGAATGATTCTTCAAAAGTCGCGTGCCCAGCAGGTCACATGACACACACCTTCCTGTCCTGTGACGTGGCCAGCGCCTGTTGGGTGCGGGGTTCACTCTCGTCTTGTGACGCGCCGCTGTCTCTTCTCCCGCCGGCTTTTGATTGTGACAACGGCTTTGATCGGGTGCCGCACACCCTGGTGTGTGATCATCGTTCAGACTGTTCTGACGGAAGTGACGAAGATTTCTGTGAGTTTGAGTCATGCTACACAAGCGGGAAATATGACTGCGGTAATCATCAGGTGATCACATTTGTTTTGAGCGGCAGCAATCCTATTTAAGCGTTTTGATAAAAGTTAAACGCGAGAAGATGCACTAGAGATTTGGATAAGTAACTAAGGATGCTTATTTGTTTCACAGACATTGACCGACCTCATTTTAAAGCTTGTGTTTTATTTAGTAATGTTAAAGTGGTTGGTTATACAATATATACAATTTGTGGCATAGAGTGAGCACTTCAGAAGCGAAAATGCCCATTAAATAAAAAAGACAGCTCAAGACCAAAGCAAAAGACAAACATAAGGTTTGGTTGATTGTGAGGTTACCATTTTAAAAACTGGCCCCAAGCTCACAAGTTTTTCTTGTTTCAGTGCGTTTCCGAAAGTGAGAGGTGTGACGGCATAGATCAATGTGTTACTGGTATGGACGAGACGAAATGTCTTCAAAAAGCAATTGCATCTAAGGCAATATTGCCCCCAGCCATCGTGGACCTTGACAACCAAGGCCAACTTGTAGTGAAACCTCTAGAGACTCAGTTGCCGCAATCCTCCCCACAGCCCACTGCATGTCCAGACACTCATTTCCAGTGTCCAGGTGTGGAGTACTACTGTCTGCCGGTGTATCTGCGCTGTAACGGGGTGTACGACTGTCCTGGTTACTCAGACGAAGTGGACTGCGATACGTACACGTGTCCTGGCTTGTACCGATGCCGCGCCTCGCACGTCTGCCTTCATCCTCACCACCTGTGCGACGGCTTCAACCAGTGCCCGCAGCACGACGATGAGCTGACGTGCGGCCTCACCTGTCCAGACTCTTGCACCTGTTTCGGACTTGCATTCATTTGTACGAAGGCGATCCTACTTCACAAATATCCATCCCTGCGATATCTCGATGCAAAGGGCACAGGTATGACTCCAAGAAGTGTCAAGAACAATCACCTTATTATTCACCTCTCTCTTGCAGACTGTCACCTGAAAGAACTAGAAGATTTTACTTTACCTAACCTCTGTGTTCTGGATCTTACAGGAAATAATTTAAATGTTCTTCACAGTAGACAATTAGAGACTCTGCCAAATCTCAAAACCTTGAAATTATCAGGTAATCCTTTAATATCTATTTTCCCGGATAATTATATAACACCCTCATATCCAAGCCTGCGTATCCTGGACTTGTCTCATGTGAGAATAAGTTCACTAGTTCCAATTTCGTTTAGTATTTTTACTCATCTAAAAGTCCTAAATCTGTCTGACACCGGTGTGGAGATCGTGTCTGGGCATGGTTTTTACGTGCTTCCTAATCTTAGGTCTTTAGATCTTCGTGGGTGTCCAGTGGAGGTCTTTCCTCGTGACCTGCTCACAGGACTTCACCTTCTAGAAGCTGTCTACACAGACAACTACAAGCTCTGCTGTCAAGCGATGCTACCACAGAAATTCAATCCAATCAACTGCCATTCTCCTCATGATGAAATATCATCTTGTGAGGCGCTGCTGAGATCTGATTTCTACCGGGCACTACTAGCGGTATTCGCTGCTATGGCTTTACTCGGTAATGTTTGTAGTTTCATTTATCGCGTCTTTCTGGAACAAAACAGCAGCCAGTTAGGATTTGGTGCATTTGTCATACACCTAAACGTCTCTGATTTTATTATGGGAGTGTACCTGGTGATGATTGGCCTCGCTGACCGTGTGTATCAAGGTTCCTACCTGTGGAACGACAGCACGTGGAAAAGAAGCGGTGCCTGTCAGATGGCCGGCTTTCTGTCTCTACTGACCAGCGAGGTGTCTGCTTTCATCGTGTGTCTCATCACACTGGATCGTTTCCTTGTCCTTCGCTTTCCTTTTGTCGGTATCCACTTTAACAAGAAGTCGGCTCACATCGCCTGCATGCTAGCGTGGGCAGCAGGGATAACTCTAGCCTCGGTTCCTCTACTACCGATGACGTCACACTGGCAGTTTTACGGCCAAACAGGAATCTGTATTCCTCTTCCTGTTACCCGTAATGATTACCCGGGCCATGATTACTCGTTTAACGTTCTGATGGGCCTCAATTTCGTTCTCTTAATGCTCATAGCCATCGGACAGGCTTTCATTTTCTGGTCTATTCGTACCAACAGCATGGCTATGTGCGACAGCACCAAGAGATCAAAAGATTTAACCATAGCTCGCCGCCTCATCAGCGTGGCTGTCACAGACTTCTTGTGCCGGTTTCCCATCGGGCTTCTGGCACTTCTTGCTTCTCAGGGCGTGTCCATTCCTGGTGAGGTCAACGTGGCCATGGCTATCGTAGTTTTGCCGGTCAACTCGGCCTTGAACCCGTTTCTGTACACACTCAACACCATACAGGAGCGAAGACGACGCCAGAGGGAGGCCAGACGAATGAAACTTTATTTGTCGGTGAAGAAGGTGTCTTTTGCGGGTGAAGTGTAGCACTATAGCCATAGTTTGGAGGTCATATTTCTCATGCGTACTAAATTGGCTTCAGTTCACATGCACTGCAAGTCGCTGAAATCGGTCGTTCTTTAACACTTCTTTCTGATTCATAACCAGAAACGAACGTTATGCATATGGCAGACTAGCTCTTCCATAGGTTCCTTATAAGAAATAAATTTCAATATCGCGGATAAGAGATAAGTGCGAAAATCACTTTAAGTGATCCTTCGTGCAATGCCGATTGAGCGCATGAGGAATAAATTAAACGAATAAATATGTTGTAAAGAATTTAATTTATTTGTACAAAACGCGCTGAACACTTGTGTTCTGATACTCTCCTCGGCAAAACTGTTTTTGTATGAAGTTTTCTTAGTACGTCATAGGTAGATCCTACTGCAGAGAGTGGAGCGCTGTTCTGGTACGATCCATTGTGCCGTTAATGAACTGCCTTTGGTGAAATGGGTAACAAGGATATTTTAGTCTTTTTTTGTTGCAGCGGCTTATACTCGCGTTGTGTGTGGAGTTGTGTGTGGAGTTGTGTGCTGTTAATGAACTGCCTTCAATAAGCGGAGTAACATTACCGTATCTGCATAGCTCCCCATGCTGGCACCACAGCTTGTGGAGTGGCCGTCGACTGTATAAGAAAGCTGTATTCGTTTCTCAACTTTTTTTCTGAAGGTTACCTAACGCAGACAAAAAATAAAATAAGAACCATTCAGAACGAAATACACGTTTCCCAAAAGAAGTAATGTAACAATGAAACTGGATACAAGTTTTATTTTAGTAGCAATGCAATGAATGTATTTTAAGGGCTGAGTTATATTCCTTGTTGTTATAAAGCGCATGGAGCATACTATGATGTGGGGAAATGTGGTGTAGAACTCCACTTCGTTGTTTTTGGATAAATACGAAAATGCTGTTTTCCTAGCTGAGAATACTCGTTGCCTTGGTATAGGGTAACCAGGTCTGCAATTCTTCTGAGCAGTATTATAGATTTCCCCTTTACGGTTTTAGATGGTTTAGCCAGGCCATGTGAGATGGGCAGATGCATTTAGCGAATTATATCGCCATCTTTTTTCTTGACTATAACTAATGCAGTTTGACCAGAAATCTGTAATAATTAAGTGATTACTATTTAGCCGTCTGAGCTGCCATGATACTTCAACAGAAGTTATTCCTCAGACCCAGTCCAGTAATGTTTATGAGCTGTGATAAATATATCTGCTAGCTTCTCGTTAGATCTGAGTGACTGCTAGTCACACATTTGCCTTTATTAAGAATAAGGTACACTTACATACTAATAATAGATACAGCTTTGTAGTTCAACTTTAGTTTTGAAAGGACTGTTATTTGGGAAATTTCATGTCACGTTGGATGAGATTGTTTGCTGTTACTGCTTCTCTGACTCTTTATTTATATAAAACACAGTTCTTAGATTTTTTAAACGGAATGAGAGAGAGGTGGAGATGCAATAATTTACAAGAATTTCCTACAATGTGCAATTTTTTTTAAATCTGCAAAAAAGGCTTCATGGAAATAATTCTGCTATATGAGAATCTATATAATGTAGTTAGAAGGGTAAGGGCTTTTTACGCTGAGCCAGCAACTAAGGCTTTATCACAGCAAGGCAGTCACCCCTGTAAACAGATGCCATATGCAGAGAAAGAACAGTGTGCCAGAGACGAGAGCTGAACCCAGGATAGCCAACATACTGTATTGGTGACAGGTACTAACCGCTGCTCCACCGTAATCAGAGGATAAAGTTGCATAACAAAGCATATGCTGGACATGAGAATGTACTTACTTCGTGTTACTGGTAGTCCAAAATATATCGAGACTTGCATTAAAGACAATGTTGTTTTTTTTTTCCAATTGATGAATGGAAGATAATGTGTGTGGAAAGCTAGCCTATAATGACTGTTAATAAAGAAAATACAAAGAAAAAAATCCTCACCTAACACCACAATGTCATTTTATTTTAATATTTGAATAATGTATACAAGTGCAGAGAAGCTAATCTATTTACACACATATGCACACATGCAGGCACATGCTCTCTCTCTCTCTCACACACACACACACACACACACACAATATCTTGAGAGACTGAAGTGGCACCAAATGTACAGAAACCTTCTTGAGATGTTAGTCACTGCTGCAACCAACCAGATGTAGGTATGATTGTTCAGCCTTGCATAAGGACAGGACAAACCCTCAGACTGAACATACTCAGTTTCTGTGCTGCTTATTATTCCCATGTTTCCTCTATTGCTGCAATGCTCAGTTACTGAAAACTGCTAAGTAGTGATACGTTTGTTATAAATCAGAATTTAGTCTTTGCAGATGCTCATCTACCAAGTAAACAGATTTTAGCTATCCATGTTTGACACAAGGCACTGATGTAAGCCACACTAGAAAATCTTTTCTAGCAGTCCTCTGCCACCTAAATGAAGCGAATCTATTCACGCCAGCAACTTGTGTAATTGTCCAATCGATGCCTTTGTTCTGGGTCTTGATGATGAGCACATTGCTGCCTCAACTATGGTATAGTTTTCATGCAAAGTCCTTTGAAAAGAGTTGGATTGAAAAAGCAGATTCTCTTAGTATCCAAGACGTTCATCCTCCTGTGTATTTTTATATACTTCATTTCTAATTTCTAATTTCATTTCTAATTTCTCTCTCACTTTGTTGTAATCCTACTGACCCTATTAAAATGGTAATTAAACCAATGTCTGTAATTGATATCTACAAATAATTACATAATATTAAAAGACAACATCAAAAGCAACGCCAACATTTCCTTGACTGGTTAGTTTCTTTCTTAACATTTCTGAAGGAAGCATCAGAAAAAGAAACTCATTCAGATATATCATTCTGATTAAAAAGATGATGATGATGATGATGATTGATGATGATGATGATGATGATGATTGATGATTGATGATGATGATGATGATGATGATGATGATGATGATGATGGCCAAAGAAGACCAGCTTACATCTCTTGACTGTTGATAGTAGATGTTTTTGGTGTCCTACGAGTGTGGCCATCTTGTTTCTTACAAATTCGTTGGTTTTGTGTTCTTTGTATGAGATCGGAGCAGCCTCCTCAGGCACTTATACTGGAATGCCTGAATTCTCCTTTCCGTTTCGGCGAGCAGAGTCCACGTGTCGCATCCGTAGAGCAGGATCGGCACTACCAGGGATTTGTACAGCATGTATTTGGTAGTGAACCTTATCTTGTGGCTATGCCAGATCCTATCTAGTCTAGCCATTGCTGCTGTTGCTGTTGCGATCCTGATGTAGATATATGGCGTGGAGCTGCCGTTCTTGGAGAGGGTGGCTCCCAAGTACTTGAAGCTGCTTACCTTTTCGAGCTGTACCCCGTTCATATAGATCTCTGCCTTGCCGTTGCCATTGATCATAACTTTGCTCTTTTCAGTGCTGGTCTCCATTCTATATGCGTTTGAGCTGTCTGTCAGTCTGTTGGTGAGGTCTTGCAGTTCTTTGTTTGTACCTGCTAACAGATCTATGTCATCTGCAAAGCTTAGGTTGCAGATTGATCTTCCACCGATTGAAATGGAAGTATGATGGTCATGAAGAGCTTCGAGCATGATGTTCTCCAAGAATATATTGAACAGCACGGGTGATAGGGGACATTCTTGACGTACCTCTACTGTGGTGCGAAAGTAAGCTCCTATTTGGTTGTTGAGCAGTACTGTACTCGTTGAGCTGTTACACAGCGCTTCAACGACTTCCACTGCAGTGAAACAGAAGCGTGACTGGGAGCCAGAGCGCAGGCCACGTGACGGCTGGTAAGGAGGAACTACCTCTTGTAAATAGTCAGGAGCAGTTTTGAACATGTAGGACTGAGCAATCAAAAGCACTTTGGGATCAATGCGCTTTTTCACTGGGAACCATAATATAAAATAATAAAAAAGATTTACAAGATAATTTTCCCAAGTAGAACACAATGGCTGTACACAACTCTGCTTTGTTCTGTCAGACGCACTGTCTTCAAATGTGTCGCAGTTTTAAATGCACGAAGGTATCCACTGCCTTCATGCGTCACACTGCAGATGACATTGATATGACCAGGTTGCTCATAAGCTCACGAACAGCTGGGGAAATGGAACACTCCGTGGGGTTAAGATGCATCTCTGCAAAGCGTCTCATCGTTGGCGCTTGAGCTAGCGAACCTGCTGCATCTTGTTATATCTCGTACAGCATGGGCACACAAAGAGATTGAGACGCAATATTCAGACTGATCCCGTTGAACTGCAGCTAAAGAGCAAACGAAAGAATTGGTTTAGTGGTACACACATGTAACAGGGTAAATGGGGGGGGGGGTGCTTACCCAATCTCGCTATAACGAACACAAGCAAGTCAGCACTGTCGTGGGTTTCCAGTTCTTTTACTCTAACGCCGGTTGATGGTTCCAGCAAAGGCGAAGCATACACAAGAGAACATATCCTTAAATTTCTTGGTCAAGAGTCATCTTTCCACCTCTGCGCTGTCCCTGTTTAACTCGTTTTTCTGGAATCTGTGCGCACGTGGGATTGCTGTATAAATGTTCATTATTATTATACATTGAATATAGTAAGCCATACATTGTTTTAATATTTGAAACTAACTTGGTTTATGCTGAATATAGTGCAATTGTATGTCTGTATGTATTTTATTTTATTAAATTTTGGCAGCATCATACCAGAGAACTGCCTGCCTCCTCCAAAAGGCGGGAGACACAAGTGAATTGAGTAGCAGCTTCCTGTCAGATTCTTCTGATAGCGCCTTTAGAAAATGAGTCAGTCCTGAAAAGGATGTGGTTAGTGCTTCTGTTTTTTATTTGTCATTTGCTTCCCCGTTTATTGTTTTAATAAATTCAAAAAAAATTATGATCATAACACGAGCATATGATGTTTTGTGATTTGATACCGAATTTGCTTGTTTTAGTAGTCCTGGCTATGACGAGAACAGCACATCACCAGTTCGGATCCCACTGACGCCAACAACGTCACAATTGAACAGTAAGCTTTTAGTTTATTATTTGAGAGGTCTAGGTGGTCTGGAGTGCTATCGAGTTTCCAGTGTATCATAATTCTGATCATATCTAGTGTAGTACTCCTACATGTCTGCTTTAAAAAATTGTCATCATAATTTTTTTGTAGTTGTTAAACTTGGAAAGGAGCTAAGGAAAAGCATGTGAGAGTTACATCATTTTACTACTTCATTGTACATGCAAATGGTACTATACAAAACATGATTGTTGTATTTTATATCAGCCGTTAATTTATAGACAGAATGCTTATAATAATAAAAGATTCAAAAATGTGTGAATTTGTTGATCCATTTTTCTGTAAACGCTAGACAACACACGAGTTAATAGCTGTGTTTGTTTTCCAGTTTTAAAGGATTTGAGAAAATGAGAGGCTTACCTGCAGCTCCCCCAGCAACACTGAGACCCGTGGGAATACCACAAACGCCATCTCTTGTCACTAGTGTTTTGTGATCCCTCATCCACAGAACTAGGATCATCTGCTGCTACCAACTGTAAGGTACTTCTTGGACTTCTAGTTATTAATATAACAAGTATCTATTTTAGCTTGTTTTATGCACCTTATACCTTATTATCTTGAAAATATCAACATTAAGATTTTGTTGGAGGTTTTATTTTTTTTTATCTTTTGCTTTAAAGGGGCCACCATCAGACAGATTGCATCGACATCTTTTACTATACTCCCAGCTTTTACTGAGTGTAAGCTTTTACATAAATTACTAAATAGTATATTAAAAGACTTTTCAGTGCCAGTTTTTGTTTTATGCATAAGAAAGATTCAGTCCCTTTGTACCTACACTTAATAGATGAAAATTTCGAGATATGTTTTGGTTTGCTTTTCAGGGTCCACCATTAAACCTATATCTCTGCACCCATCAGTGTCAGTGACATATTGACTGTAAGATTTCCATATAAACTGTTTTGTATATTGACAGAATTAGAAGTACCATTTTTTGTTCAATTTTTTTGTATAAAGAGTTTTATTTATATTAAGTACATTTAATTACTTTGTACCTACACTTATCTGAAATATATATCAATGTTAAGATAATTGTTATTGTTTTTCAGGGCTATCCATTGCACTAACCATCCAAATTTTGCCAACATTTGAGAACTATTAAGAAAATGGAAGAAACTATAGCTGCATTTCAGATTTTGCAGCGAAAGGTGGACCGGCTGGAAGCCAGGTAGGGGCTTCTATCAGCATGGAGTTTACTCCCCACCCCCACCCCATAAAGCCAACATCTTCCTATGCCACTGTGCTACCCTGAACCTGGTGTCATTTTATAAGCCATTTTTTTACAACTTCCAAAATCTTAAGCGTTGATTTACATTGATTACTGCAGAAACAGTTACATTTTCACCTTTGCATATAAAATAAATCATGCGTTTGAAAGTACATAATGATTTTCTTCTTAACAAAAGATGTTAACCTGATATTATTGCAAAGATATATTTTTTAAATTTTCCTTTGCAGCTCACACTATTTAATTGCATTTTCACTGACACGGATGTGTGTGTGAGTGTGTGTGTGTGTGTGTGTGTGTGTGTGTGTGTGTGTGTGTGTGTGTGTGTGTGCAAAGACAAGACTGAGACAATTTCAAGTGACTGGCCATATTTGGTAAATGTATGAGAGATAGGCTAGCCATGTCAAGTGATCGTGGTGAAGGCTGCAAAAAAGATGAAAGAAGAAAAGAGGAAGAAGCATAATCTACAGAACACTTCTGTGTGTGTGTGTGTGTGTGTGTGTGTGTGTGTGTGTGTGTGTGTGTGTGTGTGTGTGTGTGTGTGTGTGTGAATGACAGAAGATATGATATTAGTGTATTGATTTATTTGCATTCATTTGAGTGTGCACCGTATTTCTTTTGGGAGGGATGAATAAAGTCTTTTTCAAAACAAGTTGGTTATATCTGATATGTTGTGATTGTGCGCTTGACATGTTTTTGTGAGGGGTCCTTGACACAGTGTAGCAGACAAAGAGGGAGAGAAAGAACAGCGGGAAAGGGACGGACGTGTCTCTCGACCTCAGATGAGCTGCTATTTCACGTTGTTTGTTGTTGTAGTTAACGCTGCCTTTAGTTTTATGTTGAAAAAAGAACTGGATTTTTAAAAATAACTATTATTGCTGACTTATTGAATGAATGACTTATTGAATTGCATGAAAAACTGGAACTGCCTTCTCTCTCTTTCCCTTTCCTCTCCCATTTTTCTTCATTCTCTATCTCTCACATTTGTTCATGCTCTCTCTCTTGTCTCATCCTTTCGCTTTCTTTACTTGCTTTTTCTCTCATTTAGCGGTGACGTGCCTAAAGCTCCTGCTATGTCTGGTAGCGATATGGCGGTCTTTTCCCCTGAACGGAACACTCTTGGCTTGATTGTTTCATTTACTTCCCTTTGATAAGCTATGTTTTCTGTGGGGTTCTTTATCAGATTCATTTTCTTCTAGATCTTGTTAGAGAGGAGCGCCTCATTTTAAAGCAGATGATCACTAAGAATAAAAATGTTTAATATACTAATGTACCACACACAATGTGAGTGACTAGAGTCAACTGTCTATGCAAGGAACTACAAGGCAGCTGTTTTTATAAGTCGTTAAAATAAATTAAGTCAACTAGTGACGCACCGTCTAAAGGCCCACAGACCGACCCACCAGTTACCTGTCAGTTCACGACGCGCGCTTTGATGACCCTGCGACTGACACGGAAAACATTCCCCACCACCAGTCGAAACACAGTTTGTCACAGATGATATTTAGTACGAGCTAGGCTGATAAACTTACTGATATCAACGATTAAAAATAGGGGCAATCAGTTTGCCATGAATTTACGCTTCAAAACGTTGAAATGACAACCAGAAGACACAAACAGCAATCTGTGTGTGTGTGCGCGCAAACGAGTGAGTGATAGTCCACAGTCTACCAGTTTATACTAAAAATACTATTTTACTATTCAAATACTAAAAATACTATTTTCTTCTTGTAGCTTTTTGATAATTGCAATTCCTATAATAATCCTCATTTCTCGTCTGTACCGTACTTAAAGTTCTGTGCAGCAAATCTGCCTGAGAAGAAAACAGGGCATGTCACAAGTTATTGAGAGAGACAACACCTAAGACACCGCTATTGCGCGTATAGTATATATACTTTGTTCTTCTTCCACTTTACCACGTCCTAAACACGATTAGAGGAAAAATAGACATTTTCACGCCTCTGTCGCTAACAAAGCTCTGATTCGTGACTTACATTTTGCAAAGTCTAGCCGTAATTAACAATGGAATGATAACAAACTTCTTTTGACTTACGAGAAACTCCTCGCATCGACCAGCTTTCTCGTCTGCCTTGACGTCTGCAACGCGGGCGCTGTACACATTATTGATGCGAGACAAAAAAAAAAGTCCCATCAAAAAGGTGACTCCATACTTCTTTTTGTTTGTTTGTGTTTGTTTTTGTTTTGCTTTTGTTTTAGTCTTGGTTAAGAAAATTTGTAAGAGAATATCTGTTTAAATCCGTATCCAAGTATTTTGCTTTGCATCTGGAAAATACTGTGACGTGATTGTCTGATTGCGCAGAGCTCTAGATCTGCCTGAATATATACTGAGGCTGTTCTCCACAAGTTAACATTTATGAAAACAAATAAACTTTTGTTAATGTTCCGTATGCGCTAGGAAATCACGCTTGTAGAAAATACACAGTCGTTGTAACCATCTATATTAATAGTTGTTGATATCAAATTCATTCACTCCTAATCCTTTGTTTTTGTTTGACGTCATCGGTTTTGCGGTCTCGTCTGCTAGCTGGGCGGACGCCATTTTGCGCAGTGCACTAACCACGTTCTACATTGGTCACGGTAATCTGTCTTTTGTAAACATGCCAGGTTGTGCTGTTTTCAAGTGTTTTAATAATTCTGAATAAAGAATAACAATCCATCGGGACAAAGAATTATTTTTATCGTGTTCCTGGTGTGCGGTTAAAAGAGGGAGAGGAAGCTAAAGCACTTAGCGAGGAGAGAAGGAGACTATGGAAGGCAGCTATAAACAGGAAAAACATCACGAGTGAAGAGGTGTGGAACAGACCATATATGAGGGAGTCTATGCCAATATGTTTTAGAGAGCACTTTGGTGACAAAGTTGCAGTAATTGTTGATTGTTTTGAAATTTTTTCGGAAAAGCCATCTGGAGTTGCAAACCAGTCGCTCACCTACTCAAACTATAAACATCACCAAACAGTCAAGTACTGTATTGGTATCGCGCCTCAGGGTACTATTACTTTTATCACAAAGGCCTGGGGAGGTCGAACATCTGATAAATACATAATTGAAGAGTCTGGTATGTTAAATCATTTGTTGCCAGGAGATGTTATTATGGCTGACAGAGGTTTTGGCATAGAAGTTATATTTTACCAAGCAAAATTGGTTACTCCAAACTTTATTCGCTGTAAAAAGCAGCTTCACCCTCTTGAGGTGGAGAACACCAAAAGAATTGCTGGTGTTAGAGTTCATGTTGAGCGTGTCATAGGTAGAATACGTCGTTTATTTACTATTTTGCAGAGCACGGTACCCATTGAGTATATGAAACTTAGGAAGGGAGAAAGTGATCCCACAATAGATAAAATAGTAAAAGTCTGCTGCTGTTTGGTAAACTTGCACGAATCCCAGACACTTAATCCCCGGACACTTCATCCCCAGACACTTCATCCCCGGACACTTAATCCCCTAGACACTTAATCCCCAGACACTTAATCCTCAAAATGAAATTTCAACTCAAAAAATTACGAAGTGAATGAAAAATTTAATTCAAATTCAAATAATACTTAACTTCAACATTTATAACATCCCAGTCTTACGAGAGTTACCCAGAGTTACCACGCGACACATTTCTCTTACGGTTATACTATTTATAGTTCACAAAATAGCAGTTTTGAGTGTTGTGTCGCGATTTGGGGATTAAGTGTCTGGGGATTAAGTGTCCGGGGATTAAGTGTCTGGGGATGAAGTGTCCGGGGATTAAGTGTCCGGTCACCCATTGAGTATATGAAACTTAGGAAGGGAGAAAGTGATCCCACAATAGATAAAATAGAAAAAGTCTGCTGCTGTTTGGTAAACTTGCACGAGTCTGTTATACCATTTGAATAGTCAGCAGACTAGACTGAGCTTAATATCACAGCCATAACTTCATTGCTGTTTTGTGTTGCTGATATTTGCTTTTCCACAGATCAGATTTTTCTGACAGTTTTATTGATTTTGACATTGGTTCAGTACCTTATTCTTACTTGCATTTCAAACTTTAGGTGTGTAAGAGTTTGTGCAGTTGAGTAATAATTTTCAAAATTATGGTGCAATTTTTCTGGATCCTAAAACAAATATAAATTCTTTTACATATTTTGAGAAACATTTTCAGTGAAAAAGAGTGCACTGTGGAAACTTTATGTACATTGTCATCTGTCAAGTTTTGCTTGATAAATTATAACTTCTTCTATGTCAATACCTGTAGGCAAATTCAGATTCAAGTTTTTCTACAGTACCAACCAGACACTTATTTTCACAATATTTTTGCATCCATAATGTTAATGTTGATGTTTGTAGACAACCAATCGCTACCGACACTAACTTTTGAAGTCATAATCATTGACCGCCGATAGACATGAATAGATTAGATGACTGCCCTAATGTACTTGTAATGAATATATTTGTTCTTATACATATTTTTGGTGTATTTTATGAATATTATACCCATTTCTATAGCAGTATGATTGAACCTGTTTGTATCTCAATATGATTAGGTGAAATGTATGTTTTTCTGTATCAATGACAATAACAATGACAATTTCCTTTATTCTGTAGGCTCATGCCCATAACGGATGTTGAGGGGGGGGGATCAAATTAAAGTACAAAATACACAGACACAATGCCCTTACTTCATTAAAATTACAACATACATTAATTTGTTATTAACAATATCAGTAATTTGCAAATTATTTTATCTCCCTAATCTGTAGGGCTTTATACAGAAAGTAGGCAACATTTTGGATTGATTTTAGACAGTTACTTGCAAATAAAATGGATAAATGAAACTGACAAGGATACTTATAGAATTTTTCAGGAATGTACAACTGTCATACTTCTTTGTATTTTGGGCACACAAGCACAAAATTAACTCCGTCTCTTCACAATTGCAATTGGGGCATTTTAATGAGGCAGTGGACAAATTGTTGTAATGCTACTTATGGCAGTTTATGTTTGTAACTCTTAGCCTAAACCTTATTAATGAGTTTCTAATAGCAATATGTTCAATGTCAAGTAAGTACTTAGAGCTAAAGAAGACTTAAATGAGCTGTAGAATGAAAATTGAGAACTACTAGATATTTTTCTATGCCAGTTTTGCTCAAAACAGTCTATAAGTAAGTCTCTGCTTAAATACTCTTAAGAACTGGCTGCCCAATCCTTAACATTCCCAAACAAATCCAAACTGATATTGATAAAGTGCCAACATAATGTTAACCAAGTGATCTTGTGCGTTTTTAGCAACATTTAACACTTTTTTCCCCCAGTCATGTAAAAGTACATGTGCAAACTCAATAGATGGCTATAATAATCATGATTTTAATTTTCCAAAGATGTAAATGCAAATTAAAGTTATGGCTATGATGATTTTGTCATTTTTACCTTTATGTGTATGCAATGGTGAAAGTACATGTGCAAACCCCAATGTATTACAATACACGACATCCATTAAAAATAACAGCAGAACACAACTAATTTCTTATCAGAAAAATATTTTCTGCACATTTAGCAGACTTGATTTTTTTAAGAATTCGGGTTTTAATTATGCAAGAAGTACACGGACTGAAATGCAGACTTATAGTCTTTAACTGTAACATTGCAAAATAAAAATCATGTGCACACTAAACCTTACAGCATATCCTCACTTGGTAAAGCCACAGAGAAGTTTTTATTTTATATCGATCTTTTACATCGCTATCTTTTAAAAACCATCCTCGCTCACCCTCAGAAGTACTAGCAGCTGACGCCATTTTCGTCTGCTTAATGCGCAAAATGCCGGACGCCGGTGTGTGTATCACGTGACTTGTTCGTCGTGAAAACAATGGATTTCGAGTCGTATCGCCATGCATTACGGCCCATGCTGACTCAAGCTGCTGCCAACTCACTTGCTGTGGCTACCATCATATCAAGATTAGACTACTGCAATAGTGCATTGTGGGGTATACCTGATACGCAGTTAGATCGACTCCAAAGAGTTCAAAACACAGCCGCCAGGATTGTCACCCGTGCAAAGTGGTCCACTGAGCACATCACGCCTATTCTACAGAGCCTTCACTGGCTCCCAGTCAACAAGCGCATTGATCACAAAGTGCTTTCGATTGCTCAGTCCTGCATGTTTAAAACTGCTCATCATCATCATCATCATCATCATCATCATCATCATCATCATCATCATCATCATCATCATCATCATCATCATCATTTTTTGACAAAACTATTTTCCTTTAAAACATTAGCGTCACTAAGATGCTGCTTCTTCTTCCAGTGAAGTACAGGGGGATCGTACACTTTCATTGTTTGTTTGTTTGTTTGTTTTATTATTTCTCTGCGTTGTTTGGATTGCCGTGGCAGACCACAGTGCATGGTGAGAATTTTTCATTGCACGATTTGTTTTTACAAAGCTTTATTGACACATTAGGGGTGCCATTAAAAGCATAAACGTATACTGTGTGGTCACCCCACAAGAACAAATGTTCACATAAACGTTACATGATACATAGCAAATTAATAACATTAACACCAATTCAAGAGTATTAAAATAAAACGCCGATATAAGATAAGTGTTAAGTGGTGGAGAACACCATGAAATCAAATTACGATGTTAACAGAACCTAAACAAAAGGATGAAGCATAAGAGTTAAGAAACCGTGTACTGTGTAAGTAGATGATCGCTCAAAGCGTTTAGTCTGGCTAATAAACTACTATAATATGTTTGAGTTCTGACTGTCAGTTCCAGGTGGTCGAAAAGTAGCAGGTCCACGCCTAAATAAATTTGAGAAAGCAGTTTGATTTTATAAATAGTAGCTTGATGAATATTATTATGAAGTGAACATTTCAATAACTACTTTTCAGCTGACTTGCTCAAGGGACTGCACGGACATGATAAATTATTTGTTAAATTGTCTATTAGATACATCTAAATTTAAGTCGCTCGTTCAAGTAAGTAGTCTAGTCTGTAAGATTTGATTAGAACGATTTCCAAGAAATCAGAAAGCACAAGTGGGCGCTGGTGCTGTGAAACTTTTAGCTACCCGCCATTCCACGTTAACAGAGAGCAAAGTCAGCTGGTTATTGTAAGAGGAAAATGGAAATAAAGATGTCGAAATATCATCCAGTGTCATTATCACCTTCGTCTTCGTCAATAACTGCAGCGCAGAGCTTACTTTAATTAAGAACCAACTTACCACATTCAGAAACAGCACAGTGAATGTAAAGTTTACCTACAGACTGTCACTTCAGGAACGTATTTATTGATGTCTGTAGATTTAATGAGCGATAAGAAAATAAAAGCTTTGCGGTATGCAATAGCTCTTCCTGCAAACATTTTCATTAATTGTCGGTGACGAAGACTTTTTTTCGCTGTCATAAGCTTGTGTGTGTGTGTGTGTGTGTGTGTGTGTGTGTGTGTGTGTGTGTGTGTGTGTGTGTGTGTGTGATTACGAGACTTTCTCACAGTCGACAAAAATAATAATAATAGAAAAAATTATGCAATGTACGTGTCAGCCATAACCTTTTCCAAATATAAGCTTACAATAAAATATCTGCACGAAAATATGTGCATGCGTGTGCCTATATATATATATACGCTCGTTCGTATGTGCGCCTGTGTGTGTGTGTGTGTGTGCAGGCGCGTATAGCTCAAAACGGGTTAGGAGGAAACAGAATGTAAAATACCAAAGGGTAGGGAGGTCAACATTTCTATAATCAGCGTGCAAAATTTGTCAGCTTGTCCAAGAATAAACCTGAGAAATTAGTTATAATGTGCTGCCTTAAAGTCAAATTATTCATTAGCTGCAGCTTGCGTACATCATAAAAGACTTCTAAGTATAATAATAATTATTATTGAAAATGCTTGAAAATATTTTTAAAATTCTTCTCTGATGTCAATTTTTAGGTAATTTCGTTGTAAAATAACAATAAAAGAGGCGATTTTCCCATTTTCATTTCCAGTCAATGCGGTGCCGACATCTTCATGAGAAACCGTATGTACCTAAACAGTGTCAGCCATCTGTATGGCTACACATTTTATGAAAAACATTTCGTGTAAGACTTTGTATACCTACTCTGTCTGGGATACTTTTTTTCTTGATCTTGAGATATGGAATACTTTAGTTGGTCGTATGTTTCTGCCACCTATTGTACTTATTGAGTTTAGAAACAGAACTAAATTCAGCAGACAGTGGGACAGTGCTGTCAATGTTTGTCACACATTTAAAAAAATTAAACTAAATGTTAGTCTACTGCGGATAAATAACTTTATTTTTGACCAATAAACCGCTGGTTAATTTGTAGGAAACGCATGAGTAAAGATTGTAACGTCTTAAGGGAGACATGCTCAAGTGGTTACGGGGCGTGCATGAGCATGTATGTGTGACCATGCATGCGGTTCAATCCTCTGTAAATTGCAGGGTGACGAATAGACAGTAATATGAACACTGACTCTTGTCGTGTCCCTTGCTTACAGATACACAGCATAAAAGTTGCTAAGTTGGACACAAAGAAAATTATTCGTCCGAAGTTCTTGCATTCCAACTGTTAAATAGAACATTACCATCAATGAATGTTAACGCTAGTCACTGCGCGTCCTTACGGGCCAAACGATTTCCACCCTTATATGCACACACACACACACACACACACACACACACACACACACACACACACACACACACACTACCTCACGGTTAATTAACAACATGGTGTTAAACTATGGCTAGGTGAAAGATGGGTGCTGGTTGAAAATCTCTCTACACTCCATCAATATCCGGATACTAACTTTGCTTGTGCAGGCGACAGAGTTACCAGTTCAACTTCTTTGTGTCGGTCGAGTCCTTGGCAACCCTCTCTACCCTTCAGTAGTGGAATACATTAACGGCGCACGGTACAGAATCCTCCCGTTCTTCGCTCCTGTTAGCGTGTAAGTCTTTCCGGTTAGATAAGTTGTCTCTGAATGACGGTATTTCCCTGGTCGTTACCTACCTAACCTAACCTAGCTACTCTTCCCAATTACCGGCCGATCACAACGCCTAGTCGCCTAGTTGCCATGGTGACTACCTAGTGTCGCTAACACTATGTTAAATCCACGCTAACCTACTCTAGTATCTGGGAAACGGCCAAGTGAATAGAGCGCTGCTGTTCGAAAAGAGAGCGCGCTAGTTCAATACCCAGCTGGCGGGAATGGGTACCTGACTCCATAGGACGTTCGGAAAGGTAAGGCAGCGAGGAAATAGGCTCTGCTCTCACATACAGCTGGCCCCAAGAAAAGTGTCTCTATTACCTCACCCCCCCCCCCAACGACCTGAAAAAGGTTAGTCGATGACCTTTACCTTTTTAATCTATTATCTAAGTCGGCATGGAATATTCTCTAATTTAGCCCTGTCAGACAGTATTTGCACCAGGCCATGACACCTCCTAGAGACACTTAATGTTTATTTACATAAACAATCTGAAATTCCTTTACATGTCATGACACAATGCAAACCCAGTGAGTTGCAACACCCAGTCACGGGACATCCATGCGATGGTGGCCACAAATCTAATTGCCAAGATTAACACATTAGAATAAATAACATGGCAGAGTGCATTTGATTCGAGAAGCCTTACAAATATATATGGGAATGACTATATAAGCATGATGATAATAACTATAACTTGTAGTGGAACCATATTATGTCAACAAATTATTATACAATATCATAACATCTGTATTAACCACCATGGTCTTTTACGATGAACTTTCTCGGTCAAAGGCAAACTCGAAGAAACAAGTGAATTTGGTCTGCTCGACAAGCAGTCAAAAGTCAACGAAATTAGCGGGAATCTTTAAGTAGCGAAAGGGTATAAGAGCAAAGAAGATTTAGAAAAGTTACTTGGCAAGATAACCTGTACTAGGTATGTAGCTGTCGTTATATCATATTTTACAAATTGATTTCATTAACTTGGATATCACTAAAAGGCTCACAAAGGAGCCTAAGCTTTTAATTCAGGTCTGATATGTACAGGGTTTTCACACAGCCTTCCTCTGTAAAATATATTTGCCATAAGACTTCCCAACGCTAGTCCCTGTGACCTCTGATCTCTTAGTCGCTTCCTCCCTGCCTTCATTTATTCATTTCTTCTTACAAATTAGATACCTCCTGTAAAGATTCTCTCGCTCACATAATTTTCTTGAGCCTACTTTAAGGCTCTGCTTAAGTGCTGGATGGACTTTTGACCGAATTTTGATACGTTGTGCGAGAAGATAACAGAAAACTATAATAGGTTTAGGACATCAGAATGTTTATCCACATGTTGAGCAAAAGTCGAAATGTATCTGAAAACTCAGTGAGAATTTTGGGAACTTTTTAGGTTAGAGGCATGTTTAAATGTTAAAAAAAAAATAAGAAAAATATTAATTTATCAGTGGTGACGGCATGTTGAAATATCTCTCCAAACCATTCTGACAACCTGAACACTTTCAAATGTGCAAAAGGAAAAGAAATGTTCCATACAAATATTTGCTGCAATTTTAATGGATTTTTTAAACAACTGTTTCCCCTTCAGCTCAATGGTATCAAGAAGTCGAAAATTCTTTCTGTCTTCTTCTTCAAGAAGCCTTGCACAGTTGAGTGCTGACAGTCATGGCTGTTTATAATTACCTGTTTGGTCTGACACTGCTGCTGCATCTTCCAGGGGTCTGGCTTCTGACCTCTAACCTTTACCTGCAGGCTCAGACTTCACCGAAGACTAAGTCTAAAATTAGTACCACCTCGTATGCCGTTAGTTCGCATGGAGTGACTTCTTCAGCTTCTAGCGTTCCCAATGCTACAGGATGGGTAGCTACAACGGTAGACACTGTCTACAGCACTACCGTAGGAAACATCTACAGCAGTTATCAAGATATTACAACGTCGAGTTCTTCACAGAGTCCTCATGTAGCGTTGACACTAAAGAACTTAACCAAATGCTTGAACACATCTCACAGCCTGAAGTTTTCCACTCAGAATGTTGTTATCGACATCAGAACAAAAGCCAGCGACAGACTACCCAGACTAACCTCCTGTGAAATCCAAGTCACCGCGCCGGCGGCCATGGTGTTCTACATCAACGTGATCTCCATCAACGTCCAGTGCCCGTCCTTTCTGCTCGAGCTGACTGACGTAGGCGCCACGTCACGGCGGCTGATCAACTCCTGCGACAACGACATCCCTAGTGAGTTGTGGAGCTTCACCAATGTCGTGACGACGACCTTTGTAGTGACTGTCGAGTCTCAAGTCATGCAAGTGGCCTTGAACTTTACAGCAGTGCCTGTCACCCAGAGACCAAAACTTGAAATTGTTTTTACTTCGCGTAACAGAGGTAAAGTGTCCACTCATTAACTTTTCTCTGTCTCTCTAACTGGAATGAATCACTCGAAAGAAAATCTTACATTCCCGTTATGTGGAAATTCTATGGAAGATGAAATTCAATTTGTGCTTCTTTGCTTAGCCCTAGGTATCCTGAGAATTAAATTTATTGATCGTAAATAGTGTAAATAATCTATTATCTTCACACTTTTGTTGTTTTTGTCTTTCTAAAGTAAAGTTACATGCAAAAAATTATGTATTTTTCTCTACTATTCAATAAAAGCCAGATAGAGAGCAGTGTCCTAAATGGTAAGACTTCTATCGTACCACTTACGCCTTCACCTTTTGTCATGTAATATACAATGTATTGATTTTATCCTACATACTACATCCATTCAAAAGGGGCTAGTCCCTGATCAATCAATCAATCAACCAATCAATCAATCAATCAATCTGTTAAGTCTTTGTTTTCATCATTATCAGCTGAAGTCAAACAGAATATTAAACGATGTCTATATAACAAGTAACATGTTTGGTATTTTTCTTTTTTATTTTCAATGGAAGCACCAAGCAGCAGCACTTTAATGTGCTTTACAGTGCACTCAGTTTAATCAAGACTATTTGATGCTGAGCCAACACAGAGTTCAAGACATTGAATTAAAATGTGTTGTACTATCTAGATGTAATGACTTTTTTGTTATATCAGGTTACATACAGACACCGAATTGGGACGGGAATAGGAAGTACCCGGTGCACATGGACAGCTGGGTGAAAGTGGACATTCCTGAGCAGAGTGCAATCATGGTGTCTGTCCCTCGCATTGACATCGAATGGGATCCATCAAACACTTGCCGATACGATGGTTTGGAGTTGTATGCAAACGAAACATCAAATCAGTCTTCCTGGACTAGATGCAGAAACGTGCCAGTGCTTACTAGACTGCATCAAACTCGAGCGCTGTATGTTCATTTCTACAGCAACGAATATGGCAGCAACACAGGTTTCCGACTTGTCTTTACCATCCACAACCGGTCTGTAGTGCCAGCTATGCTGGAGGAAGACAGATGGAACTGCTCCGGCTTAAACTGGACCGACTTCAGTGATCACTTCTCTTGTAACCTGAAGTCTGATTGTGTTGGTAGTGAAGACGAAGCTGAATGCCCATACACCAGTGACCGCTGTGGGGTAGGTCAACCTTTTTTCAAAAACTCTTGTTATACCTGGCAGAGGCCCTGGCCTCTTATGACGTGGAAGGAGGCGTTTGAATTCTGTGTGTCCCAGGGGACGCGTCTGGTGAGTCTCAACACTCCGGCAGAGTGGAACAACGTCTTTAGCTTGCTGAGCTTGACGGCATACGGCAACGCCTATGTTGGGATGTTGCAGATGTTTATGCAGCGGCCGATGTAAGTAGCGCAAAGAGCGATCTAGAAATCGAAAAGAAAATTGTTCTGTAGTATTTTGAAATCATGATGCACGAGAAGAGGCTGCAAGAAAGATATAAAAGAGTAAGTTCTTCGAAAATGACTTCGATGTTATATATATATATATACAATCAGACGCGATCTTTTATTTACTTATTATTCTTTTTTTCTTGAAGAAAATAACACTTGGGTCTAAAACGACTTTTGTGTTAACAAGCAGCTTGTGTCTTAGTGCAGCGCCTTCTAAGAATTGCTAGTAGAAATGTGTAAGCTGTGGTTAAAAATAGTGTTTATTCAAACACTCATCCCCAGTCTGTGCGGCCTAATAAGAGTTAGATCAGATTGTCACTAAAATAAAAATATATATTTACTTGGCGCACCCTTGTTATGATCAAACCTGTGGACTGTCGACAGGTATCTTAATGCTTTACAATGGGCTGACGGCACAATAGCATACTTTAAGACGATTGAAGGTGCCGCTACTATGCCAGCCTGTGGGAGTTTTTACCTGCAAAACATGACTGGAGGGATGAAACTGAAAAACTGCGACGAACCCAAAATCTCGCACGCTATGTGCGAGGCAGAAGCAGCTCTAGGAACTCAGCTCCGGCAAGACAACGACAATCCCCAGATCACATTTTTAGACATCTCCGCCTGGGAAAATGATTCTTCAAAAGTCGCGTGCCCAGCAGGTCACATGACACACACCTTCCTGTCCTGTGACGTGGCCAGCGCCTGTTGGGTGCGGGGTTCACTCTCGTCTTGTGACGCGCCGCTGTCTCTTCTCCCGCCGGCTTTTGATTGTGACAACGGCTTTGATCGGGTGCCGTACACCCTGGTGTGTGATCATCGTTCAGACTGTTCTGACGGAAGTGACGAAGATTTCTGTGAGTTTGAGTCATGCTACACAAGCGGGAAATATGACTGCGGTAATCACCAGGTGATCACATTTGTTTTGAGCGGGAGCAATACTATTTAAGCGTTATGATAAAACATAAATACCTACATGCATTTAAAACGCGAGACGATGCCACTGGTGACTAAGGCACCTATCTAAAGATGTGTAATTTAAACCTGGCTCAAAGCTCACACGTTTTTCTTGTTTCAGTGCGTTTCAGAAAGCGAGAGGTGTGACGGTATAGAGCAGTGTATTACCGGTATGGACGAGACAAAGTGTCTTCAAAAAGCAATTGCATCTAAGGCTATATTGCCCCCAGCCATCGTGGACCTTGACAACCATGGCCAGCTTGTAGTGAAGCCTCTAGAGACTCAGTCGCCGCTATCCTTCCCACAGTCCACTGCATGTCCTGACACTTATTTCCAGTGTCCAGGTGTGGAGTACTACTGTCTGCCGGTGTATCTGCGCTGTAACGGGGTGTACGACTGTCCTGGTTACTCAGACGAAGTGGACTGCGATACGTACACGTGTCCTGGCTTGTACCGATGCCGCGCCTCGCACGTCTGCCTTCATCCTCACCACCTGTGCGACGGCTTCAACCAGTGCCCGCAGCACGACGATGAGCTGACGTGCGGCCTCACCTGTCCAGACTCTTGTACCTGCTTCGGACTTGCATTCATTTGTACGAAGTTCGTTTTGCTTCACGAATATCCATCCTTGCGATATCTCGATGCAAAGGGCACAGGTATGACTCCAAGAAATGTAAGGAACAATCGCCTTCTTATACACCTTAGTCTTGCAGAGTGTGGTCTGGAGGAATTAGAAGATCTTGCCCTACCTAATCTCTGTATTCTGGATCTTACAAGAAATAATTTAAATGTTATCCACAGTAGACAATTAGAGAATTTACCAAATCTTGAAACCTTGAAACTATCGGGTAATCCTTTAATATCTATTTTCCCGGATAATTATATAATAACGCCTTCATCTACAAGACTCCGTACCCTAGACCTGTCTCATGTAAGGATAAGTACACTAGTTCCATTTTCTTTTAGTATTTTAACTCATCTTGAAGTCCTAAATCTGTCTGACACCGGTGTGGAGATCGTGTCTGGGCATGGTTTTCACGTGCTTCCTAATCTTAGGTCTTTAGATCTTCGTGGGTGTCCAGTGGAGGTCTTTCCTCGTGACCTGCTCACAGGACTTCACCTTCTAGAAGCTGTCTACACAGACAACTACAAGCTCTGCTGTCAAGCGATGCTACCACAGAAATTCAATCCAATCAACTGCCATTCTCCTCATGATGAAATATCATCTTGTGAGGCGCTGCTGAGATCTGATTTCTACCGGGCACTACTAGCGGTATTCGCTGCTATGGCTTTACTCGGTAATGTCTGTAGTTTCATTTATCGCGTCTTTCTGGAACAAAACAGCAGCCAGTTAGGGTTTGGTGCATTTGTCATACACCTAAACGTCTCTGATTTTATTATGGGAGTGTACCTGGTGATGATTGGCCTCGCTGACCGTGTGTATCAAGGTTCCTACCTGTGGAACGACAGCACGTGGAAAAGAAGCGGTGCCTGTCAGATGGCCGGCTTTCTGTCTCTACTGGCCAGCGAGGTGTCTGCTTTCATCGTGTGTCTCATCACACTGGATCGTTTCCTTGTCCTTCGCTTTCCCTTTGTCGGTATTCACTTTAACAAGAGGTCGGCTCACATCGCCTGCATGCTAGCGTGGGCAGCAGGGATAACTCTAGCCTCGGTTCCTCTACTACCGATGACGTCACACTGGCAGTTTTACGGCCAAACAGGAATCTGTATTCCCCTTCCTGTTACCCGTAATGATTACCCGGGCCATGATTACTCGTTTAACGTTCTGATGGGCCTCAATTTCGTTCTCTTAATGCTCATAGCCATCGGACAGGCTTTCATTTTCTGGTCTATTCGTACCAACAGCATGTCTATGTGCGACAGCACCAAGAGATCAAAAGATTTAACCATAGCTCGCCGCCTCATCAGCGTGGCTGTCACCGATTTCTTGTGTCGGTTTCCCATCGGGCTTCTGGCACTTCTGGCCTCTCAGGGCGTGTCCATTCCTGGTGAGGTCAACGTGGCCATGGCTATCGTAGTTTTGCCGGTCAACTCGGCCTTGAACCCGTTTCTGTACACACTCAACACCATACAGGAGCGAAGACGACGCCAGAGGGAGGCCAGACGAATGAAGCTTTATTTGTCTCAATTCAACACGACCTCAGTGAAGAAGGTGTCTTGCGAGTGAAGTGTAGCACTATAGCCAGTTTTCTCAATCATACTAAATCGGCCTCAGTTCACATGCATTCCAAGTCGCTGAAATCGGTCGTGCTGGAACACTTCTTTCTGATTCATAACCAGAAACGAACGTAATGCAGATGGCAGATTAGATCTACCATAGCAGCTTTATAAGAAATAAATTCAATATCGTGGATAAGAGATAAGTTCAAAAATCACTTTAAGTGCTCCTTCGTGCAAAAAAAAAAAAAAAAAATTCCCGAGGGAGCGCAAGATTATTAAATTAAAAGGTAAATACGTTCTACAGAAAATAATTTATTGGTATTTCAAGAATGGCTGCACAAAACGAGGCACTCAAAACGCGCTAACACTTGTGTTCTGATGTTCTGTCCGGTAGAACTTTTTTTTATCGAGTACTCTTTGAACGTCATAGATCGATCCTACTGCAGAGAGTGGAGCGAGGATAGGGTATGATCATTGTGCCGTTAATGAGCTGCCTTTGTTGAACCGGGTAACGAGTTGTTTTTGTTGTTGCATCGGTTGATACTCAACTAGCGTTGGGTGTGGAGTTGGCCGTCGACTGTTTAAGAAAGCTGTACTCACTTCTCAACTGTTTTTCTCAAAGTGACCCAATGTAGACAAAAAATAAACTAAGAACCATTCTGAGCGCAATACACATTTCCCAAAGTAGTAATATAATAATGAAACTGGATAAAAGATTTAACAGCAATGCAATGAATGTATTTTAAGGGCTGAGTTATATTCTTGTTGTGAAGCGCATAGAGTGTACTATAATAATGTGGGGAAATGTGTTGTACAACCCCATTGTGTTTGGAGAATTGCAAAAATACTCTTTGCTTTGGCATAGGGTAAGCAGGTCTGCAATTCTTCTGAGCTTCTGGTTTCGCCAGGCCATAGCAATCAGTGTCATGTGAGATGGTCGGGTGGATTTAGCAAATAATGGGCTGCGATCTTTTTTCTTGAGTAAATTAATTCGCTTTGACAGGAAATATGTAATGATTAAGTGGTTACTATTTAGCCGTCTGAGCTGCCATGATACTTCAACAAAACCTATTCCTCAAACCCCATCCAGTAATGTTTATGAGCTGTGATAAATATATCTGCTAGCTCCCTTTAAGGTCTGAGTGACTGCTAGTCACACATTTGCCTTTATCGAGAATAAGGTACATTTACATACTAACAATAAACACAACTTTTTAGTCCAACTATATTTTAGTTTTGAAAGAACTGCGTCATTTAGGAAATTTCAGGTTACATTGGTGGAAGTTGGTTTGCTGTTACTGCTTCTCGGTTTAACAGAAACGGAAGTATTCTTTGATTATTTTTTTTTTAATGGAATGAGAGAGAGGTAGGGATGTAATAGAATTTCCTACAATGTGACATAATTTAAAAACATCTTCAAGAAGACCTCAGACATTGAAATAATTCTGCTACATAAGAAGCTACAGTATCTTATCAGAGGTATGTAACGTTGTGAGGAGTGTTCAATTGATTGTTTACGGGGTCTGTGTTACCATGCCCACGCTGCACTCCTCTGCCTTTTTCAACAATAAAAAATAGGTGACCAACGTTTAACACATTTAATGTCTGAAAGGAAAAAAGAAACGAGAACTGAAGTGAGTGCAGATGATGAAGATGAAAATTCTACAGCAGTGTCCTGTGGCGAGTGCCCCAGATCAAGGACACGTTATCTGCCACGACGGTCTGGCTCACGTAGTTGATGTAGCAGGGGGCTGCTGTTTTGACAAGTGATGTATGGCGATGATGAGAATAAAGAGTCGCAAAAGTGAAACAATATGTCCACGGCCACGAAGACAATGCTGTTAAACAGATGGCTGGTTAAAAGGTTGAATGGGTCCCTCCATGTAGAAATCCAAGTATCGCTTGACGTGTTGATCACTGAATGATGGTGATGGTGGTAGTAGTGATAATCGCCATGACAGCGATAAAAGTTGAAATAATAACGATAATAGTGGATATGTCGATAGGCCTCCTCTGCAAGACAACAACTCGCGAGCAGCGACTTGTCGTATCCCTCGCTTTGAGATACACAGCGCAGAACTTCCGGAGTCGGACACAAAGAAAATTATTCGTCCGAAGTTTCCGCATACAACTTACAACTGATTAATAGAACATAACCATCAACGAATGTTAACGGCTAGAGTCACTGCTCGTCCTTAAAGGCTAAATGATATTTACCCTTTCACGCACACACACACACTGCCTCACGGTTAATTAACATGGTGTTAAAACCATCGTTAGGTGAAAGATGGGTGATGGTGGAAAATGTTTCTACATCCCATCACATTCGGATACTAACTTTGCCTGTGCAGGCGACAGAGTTACCAGCTCGGCCTCTCTGTGTCGGTCGAGACCTTGGCTCACCCTCTCTACCCTACGGTAGTGGAATACACTAACGGCGCACGGTACAGAATCCTCCCGTTCTTCGCTGCCGTTAGTGTGTAGGTCTGTCTCTGAATGCCGGTGTTTCCGTGGAAAGTCGCTCCATACCTAACTCTTCCCAAATACTGGCTAATTAGGACACCCAGTGGCCTAGGTGCTATAGTAGCTACCTAGCGACGCTAACACCATGTTAAATAATAATAATAATAAAATAATAATAATAATGTATATTTGTATAGCGCTTTACCCCACCATCAAAGGCAGGCTCAAAGCACTTACAAAAAAACAAAAACAAAACTGGTTCCATAATCACAACTCTTGTTAGAGCATCATGTTAACGGCCACAGTAAGATTAGTTTCACACAGATGCACAATGTCAGCAAAGATAGTCAAATGAAAGATGAATCATCCGAACATTAGGGCGTAGACAGTAGACACTATCAGACTACATCCGTGCTGGCTCTCAACGGCCCTGAGTTCACATCTACAGCTCGGGAAGCCATTGTGTCGTCTGTAGGATCGCAGAATACTGTGAATATATCAACATAGACTCGGGTCAACGGAGCTAAAATCACCAGAAGACTGCTGCTGTTGATTCAATCACAAAGCGGAGGAAAACTGCATGAAAATTTTTATAGCAAATGACTGACTGAGTGATCTTCAGGAGAAACCGTTAGGCAGAAAAGACCGGCAGTCGACGGGAAATCCGAAAGTCGTTGAAGTAAACAAAATTCAAAACAGTCCTGCATAGTAACGACGCAACGAAAAAAAGCACTGGCCTACACAGTGGACACAAACAAAAAAAAATAAAATAAAATAAAAAAAATAAATATAAATATAAATAATAAAAATCTGATAAAAATACAAAATTGCGGAGAACCGCCTCCCTCAAGTCTGCTAGGCGAGGGGACGCCACTCCAACTTGAAAAATCCATGCTGACTGACTACATTAGCCTACTCTATTGTCTAAGGTGGCATAGATGTTACCTTATCGGTCAATATTACACCAGACCATGACACCTCTCTGACAGATTCCATGTTTGTTTACCTAAACAATCTGAAATTCCTTTACGCGTCACATCATGATGCAATATGGTGAGTTGCATCACCTAGTCACATGACTTCCACGAGACCGCCCAAAGATGCTGGCCACAGATCTAATACCTAAAATCGAAAACATCAGAATAAATAACACATGGCAGTGTGTATTTGAGTCGCGAAACGTTATGGCGGGGGGGGGGGGAATTGGCGTTTTACCCCAAGCCAGCAACTAAGGCTATATCATGGCGAGGCAGTCAGCCCTGTAAACAGATACCATATGCAGAGAAAGAACACTGTGCCCGGGACGAGAGCTGAACCAAGGACAGCCAACCATCACTGTATTGGTGACAGGTGCTAACCGTTGCGCCATTAGACTGCCCTAATCAGAGGAAAAAGTTGATTAACAAAGCATATCCTGGACATGAGAATATTCTTAGTTTGTGTTAACAGTAGGCCAAAAATATATCAAGACATATTTAAGAAAATTTTGTTCGATTTTCTTCCCTCCTAATGAATGGAAGAAAATATGTGTGGAAAACTAGCCACTATTGTTGGTTAATAAAGAAAATACAAAGAAAAAAAATCTTCACTTAACACCACAATGTCATTTTATTGTAATATTTGAATAATGTATACAAGTGCAGGAAAGCTAATCTATTCACAGTACACACATACGCACAGTACACACATACGCACATATGCAGGCACATGCTCACACACACAAACATCATCTTAAAAGATTGAAGCGGCACAAAATGTATACAGAAAACGTCTTGAGACATGGCCGATATTAGTCACTGTAGGAATGATTGTTCAGCCTTGCATGTCAATAGGACAAATCTTCAGACTGAAAATACTCAGTTCCTGTCCCGGTTATTATTCCCTTGTCCCTTCAATTGCTGCATCATCAGTTATGCAATGTTCAATTACTGAAAACTGCTAAAGTACCTGATAAGTTCCTTAAAATTAAGGATTTAGTCTTTGCAGAAGCTCATCTTCCAAGTAAATAGATTTCTGGCTATCCATGTTTGACACAAGGCACTGATGAAAGCTAAACAAGAAAATCTTTTCTAGCAGTCCTCTGCCACCTAAAAGAAGGAAATCTATTCACGCCAGCAACTTGTCTAATTGTCCAATGAATGCCCTTCTTCCTGGTCTTGATGATAATTAACATTGCTGCCTCAGCTACGGTATACTTTTCATACAGATTCCTTTGAAAAGGGCTGAATTGAGAAAGCAGATTCTCTTGATATCCAAGACGTTCATCCTCCTATATATTTTTATGTACTACATTTTTAATTTCTCTCTCACTTTGTTGTAATCCTACTGACCCTATTAAAATGATAATTAAAACAATGTCTGCAAATGATACCTATAAATTATTACGTAATATTAAAACATTAAAACCACTGTCAGCTTGTTCCTTGACTAATTAGTTTCTTTCTTAATATTTCTCAAGGAGGCATCAGAAAAAGAGAGTCATTCAGATATATCATTCTGTTATGAAAAATATGAACCAATATTTACAAGATAATTTTCCCAATCGGAGCACAACGGCTGTACACAACTCTGCCTTGTTCTGTCAGATGCACTGTCTTCAAATGTGTTGCAGTTTTAAATGCACAAAAGTATCCACTGTCTTCATGCGTCACACTGCAGATGACATTGGTATGACCAGGTTGCTCATAAGCTCACGAACTGCTGGGAAAATGGCACACTCCGTGGGATTGTGATGCATCTCAGCAAAGCGGCTCAGCATTGTCGCGATGGCTGCTAGAGCTGGCGAACTGTGCTGGTCCACCTGCTGCACCTTGTTCTGAGATATCTCATACAGCATGGGCACACAAAGAGACTGAGCCTCAATATTCAGACCGATCCTTGTGAACTGCAGCTAGAACACAAAAGAAAGAATTGGTTTGGTGGTACAAATAGACTCTATGGTAGTTTTTTTTTTAGTGGTACATAAAATACTTCCCTTGAAAATGCCTAAATAAATGTGAACATAAGAGAATATCATCATCACTCACCATGAAAATCATCTTGCTCTTGACAAGGATGGCCGGGGTGCCTGGTGGCGATATATAGTGCAGGGATGGAGGGATGGTCAAGCACCATTGCACTGACCACTTTAGACTGCGGTCTGGCATCTGTTGATATAAATAAACATTGTCCATGCTGTTAAATTGTGCATTCTCCTCTTGAACTGGGTCAATTTAAATCATAGTATCCACAGTACAACAAACAGTGAGAGATGTATCTCTCTTTAAATAGTCCTACCAGCTCAAGGCGCATGATTTGAATGCAGTCTTTCAGGATGCGGAGTGGTGCCCCCATGAGACGTCCAAATGCTGTCAGTAAATTAACCTTGTAGGGAGGACAAACCACCTAGAATACAAAGAATGTAAGGATTCATATTTATCCAAATGCATATAGAAATGGATTTAAGGCGCTTTTGAAGAAACAAGATCCTTATGAGTAGTTTGGATTTATAAGAAAATTGGAATCTTAAAGCAGGTCATATGTCTAGCCATATTTACAGCTAACATCCTGTGATGTGACATACACCATACTTCAGAGGAAAACTTTATACAAGAATTGCTTGACAATAATCTTTTGTCCTGCAGATAATAAGCAAAATATGGAAAATGAGAATAACTTGACAAAATAAAATTCATCATTTCCTAGTAGACAAAGTGAACTGCATGCCTCTGGTGCAACAATCACTAGTCCTAGCCATTGAGTACAATTTCAATATTAAAAAAAAAATTCACCCCCATTTCAAATTTACATGAAAGAAGTGCAAAATATAAACCTAAATTAGAAAATATGAAAGTATATAAAGCATTGCTACTGTTGGTACCTTCAAGTCAAAGAATCTCTCAAGAATTTGCATTTCTTCAGCAGTCCACTGATCTTGAAAATCTGAAAAAAAAAAATTCCTATAGAACTCATCCACTTTAAACATGCTTCACTAGCAATAAACTGGTTAACTATTTACAAAATCAAATTAATCTTCTTCAGAACACGTTTTAATATAGAAAATGACATTATTTAAAAGTGTAATGGTATCAGGCTGTTACTCTCTTCTACCTTCAACCCAAGTAAAAGTCCATGCAGATGGTTCTACACTAAGTAGCTGCACCAGGTTCTATTTTACATCAAAACTTTCTTGAATTATAGGCTAAAATTGTGGTCCTTGCAACTAGCTCTTCTGGAAATCGCTTTTCAACTAGAAACACTTCTAGAAATCACCTTAGTTAACATTTAGATACCATATATTAATGTGGACCTGTCCATTTTGTTTCCTGCTTCTCTTCTACAACATATGCTGCTTTGTCAGAATCTTCTAACTCATTCTTGGCAATTTTGTCATGCATGATACAAAAATGCAAATGGCGGTTCTGCAAACTACTGATGAACACAATTTTTTTAAACTTCACAAGGAAAACAGTTTTGCTAACAGGATTTAATTCCTTTTCACCACAAATATTTTATGTAAAATGTGTACACGTCTAAAGCACACTATGTATCCTCTGTTCACATTCAACATGGTGGAACAATCAGGGTTTTGTATCAAATGTATCAGTCTTGATCATATTTTAAATACTTTATATTAATGAATTCTTTATGACCAAAATTGAGGCCATTGAACATTTGGAATGGTAATGGTGCCATGAAGTGCGTGTTTCAATATTTATACCTATTAACCTACAGTAAAGACAACCAGTAGTGATACACTGTTTTAAAGAGTAATTTTTAAACATTTACATGGCGTGACTTGTAAGAAATATAATTTTTGTTTCTTGTACTGAATTCAAATGAAAGAGGGTAACTGTATGGAACAGAGAGCTCTTCATGAAAGTTGGTCACGAAGTAAAATTTAAAAAAAAGTATTTACATGATATATACAAACATAACATGCGAAACAATTAAATATTGTATTAGCATACACATCAAACTACAACTATTACTTCCTACTATATTGCCATTTTTGGTTGTTAAAGTACAAATCCATGTCAAATTGAGAAACCAGCAACTGTCTCAAAGATGGCTCTTGATCAACTAACTCATTGCCCACTTTGAAATATAACAAAATACCTGATCGGTTCACAATTCCTAAAGGCACCAACAGTTTCTTCCCTTATTTATTCATTCATTTATGCACAGCGCGAAGTGTGTGTGTGTAATTTTTTTAAACTACCCTATTTGCTATACACTGCGCAAAACGATCACTGATTAAGAAGAAAGTTCACTTCCGTGGACATGAAGGGTAAAAAAAAAAAGGGTTAATCATGGATAACAGTCATATTTGTAAGATTTGTTACTATAGTAAGGTATTTTCTCATGGATATTGATGAAACTGGTAATCCCAAAATAATCATGGTGTGTCTAAATAACTTGAAAACTGTCACATCAGATACTTCACTACCTTGGTGATTATAAATTAGAGAGTATTCAAGCAGCATTTGGTTAAAAAAATTATTTTGAAAGCAATTTATATTTTCAGAGGTAAACCTAAAGGCTTATGCAGGATTGAGCTAATCAAAGCCCTAGTAATCTTGACTATTCCCTTCAGTCCTGCCTTGACCTTAATCCAAACTTTCCTTGATTCAAACTAACGAAAACCCAATAATGCAGAATTAGCAACTGCACCTGGGGTTGGGGTAACCTTCAGATGCAAGGACTGATGTGTTGAAGGGTTGAGACTAATCTTGCACTGAAGAGATTCCACCCTGAAGCTGACTACTCCTGGCTCAGATGTTCCTGGGGTAAGCTGCACACAGTTAACAGATGATACTTCATTGGTCCTTGCAGGAATTTTACACCACCAGACCTTGTCAATAATAATGACCACATAAATATCACCCCTTACACTCAAAACAACGGACAATAACCAGTTACTTATCCACTTATCAGACAGAAAGTAGTATCATCTTACAGAGGCAAAACCAACACCCAATACTCACTGAGGTCTCACTCTGAATAACTCGCTGCATGTGGCGTCTCAGATGGACACAGGCAAAAAATCTTTCCAGTGGTGAAGCAGGCAGAAACTGAGTTCCTTGAAGAGGACTTGCTGTCAATAGTTTGGTCAGCATTTCATGGGATAAAAGTGTTGGGACAGCAGCTGCCCATGCACGTTGAGGAAGAATGCGTGAAGGAGGACTCATGACTGGAAGAAAAATGCTCATAGAAAGAACAGTTGCAGGGTGTGCATGTTTGTATGGGGGTGGGGCATGGACATCTAGTCATACTTCAGGAAGCCAATGAGCCTTCAATTAAGAAAAATGCTAAAACTTAACTAAAAAATCAAGAGATATTATATATATAAACTTGTATATATATATATATATAAACTATATCATTATATCTGGTGGGCTTTATTCAAAACAATATGTGACTAGAGAAACTATTTTCAAATAGGTAAGAGACAATATTATCTTTTATTATTAATTGACATTTATTTTTAGGCAACTCTTTTATAAGTAACAAACAATATTCTGTTACAGAAAAGGGTATATGTACTAAGTAAAGCATGCACCTACATACTTACTCATGCCAAGTCATGCACAGGTACACATGCACACACACACAGATACCCCCCAATCCACCCCACACAATATATATATATACACAGAGAGAGAGAGAGAGATGAGTGAAGTGTAATATGCAGTGATGTGTTAACCTGAGCACAAAGTAACATATGAAAGAACAAGGAAAACTAAGCTAAATTAAAAGAGTAAAAAAAGAATCCAAAAAAAACCTAATGTGAGATTGCAAACAATCAAAGTTACAAACTTAGTTAATGTAAGATTGACAAAGGAAACTTGTCTACCTGATGCTGCAAGAGGATATGACACCTTGAAAAAGAGAATAATCCATATGCCTTAATATTTCTTGAATCACTTAAAGCTGGGGACAATGTTTGTCTTTTTTATAGGTGATATATCTTGATAACATTTGGAAGAAAAAATGTTCAGTCCTGCTTGTTTTCAAATTAAATATTACCTTACTGCAAAAAGCAGCCAAAGTTTGCTGCAATAAGATAATACTGAATTTGAAAACAAGCGTTTGAGATAGCCCGAAACACCATATACTGAACTAATGGAAAGAGTAGGAATAGACCACTGGGACAGACAAACCAGGAGGTAGAGGTAACCCTGACAAACTGACACAGCTGGTGGCCCACTAAGCTCATGGTGATTAAGACTGAAAAGAAAGCTGAATGCGAACAAGACCAACCTTTCAAATGACCATCCTAAACCTAAAAAGTGATCATAACTCAGCAAAGGCCTGAGCTACTGGCCAATAGGCAAGACAAACATCAAGATAAGGCACACCATGCATGGAAATCACCTCATTTACATTAAAATGTTACAACCTGAAACTGAAAAATATTGCTGAAACCATTCCATTCTGACTGCTGATTCAGCAGAAAGAAATTAGAGAAAGGAAACTGAGAGGTGCCCAGCTAACCCCAATTACAAAATGCACTGTCAGTGAAAAAACCAAACATTTGATAATGAGTGACCACAATCTGGCAGTGCTCAACTAAACTGGCTAAAAGTAACCCAGACAGCCTTAAAAGCCTCACGGCAGTTTGTTAACGAAACAATAACAGCTGGACGGTGGCATGTACAAGCAAGGTAAGAGTGCCTTCTGTAACCCAGATGCTTTGAGCCAACTTCACCTGGTTCACTCGTCTCACCTGACACTTTGCTGTGCTCCCCATCCTTGTGGGTTTGGGGAGAGTGTAAGGCCGGGTGTCCAGGGGAAGTGGCCAAGTGGTGGGAGGCCGGGGAAGGGCCCTGCACCGAAGGAGAACTGGGCCAGCCGCGTGTTCCAGGAGAAGGCATGGCCAGGCTAGTGCCTGGGAATGGAGAGCCACCATCCACCATACCTGTAACGTGCCCAGGTAGGCTCGAGTTTGATGTGTAAAAGAAGAGACAGGTCCAAGGAGCAATTTGTCAATGGCCCAGGTAAGGCTTACATTAAGTAAAAATAACACATACATTACCTTTGCACATTCTAATTGTACTGTTGCTATTGCCAGTTTTGTTACAAAAAATACATGTTTAGAATCATTAAGTATAGTGTTTGAGGAGACAAATTTTGTGTCATGCATAGTTTACCATAAGAATTGCACATTCACTAATTGTTACTGCTCTGGAGAAATAAAGAACGGGACTCGTTTATAGTCAATTTAATCTGCTACTTTCAGTCTCTTTCTCCTTTTATTATTTTACATCCAACTTGGATTAACCAATGGTCTCTCATTCAGTTAACCAGCTGAAAGCTATCCAAAAGTGCATGTTAGAAACTAGCAACACAGAGCGTAACAGTGTAAGCAGTACTGCTACAAAGATATGTTATATACTTTACTATGATTAAAAGTAGCACTATAACCACTAAAAACAGGATCCACCATATGCTGTATGATGTTAGTGAGTGAAAATAGCGTTCACAACAAGATGTTATCACTAATGCAGTAGCAGAACCCTTCCACCCTTTAGTTTCCAAGTCACAAGTGTATAGAGCCTTCAGAAAGAGAGAACTATACCAGCATACTAATCTAGTGCATGTGCACACACACACATGCACACATACCCATGCGCACACATACATACATCAGCCTAAGTCATAATCAGATTTAAGCCCACATGTAGTGTTGTATTTCAGATTTTAATTCTATGTAACAGTGTAGCCATTACTCAGAACTCTGACAAAATAGTTGAACATTCTATTGCAGGCAACAAAAGACAAGTATGAGAGAGAAGTGCTTGGGATGGCAGGTGGTGTTGTACTCACCTGGGCTGATGAAAGAAGCTGCTGGAGACTGCATGTGCAGCCCTAGGCCTTGTGGTGAAGGAGTCGGGACAAAGGATTGTGGGGAAGGTACGTGCAACTGGGGATTGCTTGGCGAGTTGGCAGTAAGCAGAGTACCAGGGGAAGGTGTCCCGATCAGAGCAGCAGATGGCGAAGGGTTGACCTATGAAAGAAATAATTGAAAAAGGGTATCTAGTAACTGAAAGAATAAGATAGGGAGGAGACGGACACAAAACAGATTTACATACAGATGTACACAACATTTTATATACAGTTAGTCCCCTATTTACTAACATTTGATTTACAAACTTCAGTACATACGAACAAAGTTGTCCATAAGCTCAAAAGTAGTCAACAAGGATTGTCTTCAAGTTTAAAAGTTAGCGTGAAAGGACAGTTACTTGAAGATTGTTCAAGTATATTAAAAACAACTGAAAACTGTTCTTTACATCGATACATATGAAAGCAGAGTTGGCTGAACATTTACCGTACTGTAATCACATGTACGAACAAATGCACATACAAACAGCCTCCTGGAATGGAACCTGTTTGTAAGTTGGGGACATACTGTATTTTGTATGTATATATATATATACACACACATACACACACTCTTTCTCTCTGTGTAAGAATGACCCTAAAAAAAAAAAAAACACCATGTGGGTACTCACTCCTGTTGGCATGCGAGAAGCTCCAGGGGAAGCAGGGGTGTGTGGGTTGGAAGGTGGTGTCATAGGGTTGTTATGGAAGCGAAAGCCACTAGAACTGTCTTTCAGCTGTCGTGAAGTCGCAGGCGACCCGAGCATTGGCTGCTGTTGTTGAGACATAAACACATCCATATCTATGCCAATGGGTGAGGGTGGGTTATCATCTTCAGTAGAGGAACGTTGGCGGCCATGGCTTGCTGTCATCTTTTCATCCACAAACATGCTGAGAAAACTCTGCACAAGAAATGTTAAAGAAATTAAATGACATAGCAGACTAAAACATCTAAATGCACTGATCCCTGATTACATGCACACCCCTCGAGATGAAAATTTAGCACACTGGAATATGGACTTGCACAGCAGAAAAGGTAAAGGAAGGAGGAAATGGTGTTTCATACCAATGAAGGCTCCCCTTAGAGTTTGCACACATGAATGCAAATATCTTCAAAGCTTTATAGCTCAATTAACTCGATACACCCTTACTGAATGCATTAAGGCTATTTCACAGTTGGCCCATAAACAGGTGCCACATCCAAAGAAAAAACATAGTTCCTTAGACAAGATCCTGAGGTGTTTGGTAGCCATCAGGCCAGTCTGCAAGGGATTGTTTCATAAAACACGCCATTCTCCTGTTCGGTAACCAGCATAAGAAATAAATATATACATGTAGTTACTACTATACCTTAAGTCCAGAGGCTGGGGTGAGTCCCTCGATCACACGACTGTTGTCAAAGAGACCATAAGAACCATCACGTACAGCCACCACCTTGCCTGTTTTCATGTGGATGTCCAGGCAATAACTAGTCAAAAAAGATATATATATATTACAATTCATCCTGTGATTTCTCACAAGTATGAACCTAGTCTTAAAAAGTTAAATTCAGTCAGTTCATTCCTTGGGATCAGAAAGATTTGTAATGAGATGAACCTAGCTGTCATTGGTATTAGATAAGCTTCATCATCTTTCTACAGACCGTTTCATGTCCTCTATAAATTTACTAAATCATCAGCAGTAAGCAGCTTACCAGCTGCGAAAGATGAGTCGGACATGTGTAGATGATTGTGAGATGATAGTGAAGTTCAGGACTGCCTGTTTTGGGTGCTGTAATTCAGAAAAATATTATGAAATGAAAATCATGCCATCAATACATATGACTGGGTTTCAATTGTTAATGAAACTGTCTTATCCAAATTGCATTTACACAATATTTGACTGAAACCTCTTCCTGCTTTCAAGCCAGCAAATTAAAAAACAAACACAAAGCAGAAAGTTAAAAAATAAACACCTTTCGGCTCTTCCAACCTTAATATAATGTAAAGGTCTATTCCCTCTCTCTCTCACACACACAAACACTCACACTTCTAAAAATATTATTTTCCAAGCAAAATTTCTTTGACTACTTATCAGATGACAATATGTCACCCTACTGGCCATTTTCATTTCCAACTCTCTGTTCCCAACTGCCCAAAATTAACGAACAGAGAGCACACTTACACTTAACCAAGCCAGTTCAGCTTTTATACAGGAACTGTGAAGATACCCACAGCGGGGAGGCCGGGAGCCAGGTCATGCCATTTGGTAAGTATTCTAATTACTATTAAAACTGTACCAGATAACATAACTAAGAAAAGAATACAATAACAGGCAGAGGGTGTGGTAGTCTGTCAAAAAGGAAGGAAACTTACTGTGCTGGTTCCCATCAAGGAGGTTGTATTTAGCTTACAGATAGCTGTCATCGGTGCCCATGTGTCATGAAGAGTCTGCAACATATTTGAGGCCATATCTTGCAACAGTATTTTCCTCCCTTCCTTACCACATAGTTGCTAGTTAATCCAAGTACACATTTAATAATTTTATATTATCTCTTCATCTGCAAGATTTCCCAAAAAGTGACTGTTAATTTATTTCTCCTTTTCCCAAAATTTTACTGTTTATGACAATGGTAGTTCAGAACTGAAATCCTAATGCCAGAAACATCTCAAAGTGTAAATAAGACTTTGATTACTGATAGGCAAGTCTAACTACACGCAAAGAAAAAGAAAATAAATCTAGAAATTCCCATCTATCCTTTTTACACACATACTCCCTACCAATTCACCTGTTCAAAATAACAAAAATGAAAATGCATATAGATCTTGAAAGGACAATTAAAGCCAATGGGGTATAGACATCATGAAAAAGGACTTGAAAACAAGCCATGATCTACATAGGTATAAACTTACACCTTTGACATATACAATATGGTTTGACACCAGGAATGCTATCCACCAAGCCACATGGAGGTCAACCATGTGATGAGTGGTAAAAAGACATCTGGTATTTTAAAATAATTTTTTGCTTGTTGCTTAGCAGTGGTGAATCTGTCTGATGTTTGTTAAATTTTAGACATAAATACACAAATCAGTTTTCAATTGTAATGGTTTTTCATTATACACACAACCCATGTGGGATATGCTGGACAGCATACACAGAAAGTACATAGTTTGCTACCCAGGTCTTTTACATTTGTGCTTACATGTACAAGCTGAGCCAATGAGCAAGAAGTGTTCAGTTCCTCCTGCAGCTGCACAAGTAGTGGTACATGTGGGTTTGCAGTGCTAGACTGCTGCAATGTCCCTAGACTCAGCTGAAACTGATGAGCCTCTGTCTTCCACTGCACTGTTACCTGCACACCACCATGCCAAGTAAAACCTCCCACTGCTGGAATGTATTTCTAGTGAACCAGATGATTTGTAGAAAGGCAGTGAAGGAATATACATTATGTATAAACTGAGAGTTTGACATTTTACACATGCAGACTAATAAGGCAAAGACATGCAAGGTTACTCAAAATCAAACATGCACGCAGACTTAAATGGCACTGGGTGTTCATTGTAAATTTCTTGTAAAATGAGCACTACGTGACTAAGGAACAGATATAGTTTTTATGCTTTCATTTTTTGATTAGTACTTTCTAGATGCATAGATAATTCCTTACACTGACAGAGTAAATTAATAAATGCACTTTTTATAACAAACCAGCAATTAAAAGTTAAACTATGCAATATAAATGAAGCCATATAAAGAAATAACTCACAAAATGTGATCTGCCAGGACCATAAGTTAGAGTCAACTTGCGATAATCATATGACTGGATAGTGGCCATGGCCATCATGTTAGTACGTACATCTGAAATGGCAACAAAGTTGTCTTTGCAGTCATGCATTTGCTGTTATATAAATAGTTTAATAAATGTCAATAATTTCACACATTCTCCTCCCCTGGCACTCTTTCTCTCTTGCACCTGCACAACATCTCTTCTCTCCCCTCCTCTCAAAACTGATGATGTTTACTACCTGCACACAAAAAACAAAAAAAACAACCCAAACCTACAGTATCCCTCTCTACCCCATCCCTACACACCTTCTAGCTCACGTACATTTTTAAAACAAATGAATTATCAAACCATGGTTTATTAATCAAAAGTCTTGCCACAGTGAAAGCATGATCATACCATTGTATGTGTCTGCAAAATCAACAACAAGAAAATAGAGATGCTGCATGGCCTGCCACTCATCTAGAAGTTCCGTCACTGTCTTCTGAATATTGTCACCACTCAGATCAAAGTGCAGGCACACCCTCACAGAATTCCCTGGAATGAAGTCGGAAGTTTTTTACAAGTTAAAACAGAGACCACAAAACCCTTTAAAAATTCTGTTTATATATATATTTATATTCTAAATCTGATTATTTCGTTATGACTCATGGAAAAATAAAGGACAAAAATGCAGAGCACTAAATCTGAGAAAACTGAAAATCCAAGCATCTGGATGTAAAAAAAAAAACAAACAAAAAAACCATGTTGTATTCCACCTCTTTCTATTGGACTTTGGAGACGAATTCTGGTTATTAAATATGGACCTTTCCATAATGGTGTGCAAAGAATATGCACACATTAGGCTCTTCTGGTGTGTGTACAATCCTTGGTGTCATCATGGCTGAAGCACAAGCAATATATACCTCTTCTGCAGATTGATGAACTGTCCTGAATATTTCACTCAAAGCAGAGCCATCTAGTTTCAAAAATTGCCCAAATTGAGGCAAACACAAATATGAGCCTCAGTACAACTGTTAGTGCTAAATCATAAGCTTGATAGTGTCCACTGTAGTCATAGCAGTGATGATCAAGCTGAACCAATATATAAAACTTAAAATCAAGAGCATAAACCCGATCTAAAGAGGGCAGTAAACATCATAATATTTAAATAAAAATTTAAGCAATTAATACTGGCAATAAAAAAGCACACAATAATATGCGTTCTCTGCCACTTCTGTTCACTTGATATTCTATTTATTGTAGACAAACTGGGATGTAACTTTTCCCCCGTAAAGTTGTAACATATTGGTTGTGTGTAAATTACTCCTGTAAAGTAAGGACACACCCGTTGACATTTACATATATTTCTTTAAAGTTGGTCAAGCTATTAAAATATGGAGAGTGAATTCAGGGAACATGCATTGCTTCTTCCCATTACAAAATCACACTCGCTTTTCTATTCCTTTTTTTATTTTTTACTTAGGAGTGGTTGAAATCACGCAAAAGATACAACATTCTTCACACATATTTACCTGACTCTTTGAAGTGTGTTGTCGGTAGAGGTCCTTGTGCAAAAACAAACTGCAAAGAATAAAAGCAGTTAAAAAAAATGCTACAAACACAGTGTGCATGCACGATAGACAATAAAAGCCAGGCCACCATGACAAAGGATCAGTTTACATGAAAAAATGACTGAAGCATAAAATAAAGGACAGTTTTGATGAGTCATGAATTATGTGAAACAAGCAGTTAAATTGTGTTGGTGTTAAGAAGTTCTCAACGAAAGGGCTACTAGGCATACCTCTACAATCCAGTTTCTGGAGGCACGGCATTGTATGCGGAATTTGCAGGAAAGTAGCTGCTCATGAAACTTGCCAGCAGTTGTGTCTCCAGTATCTGGAAATCTGGCCACAGAAAGGAATATATTAAAAAAATCCTAGTAGATATGCCCTAAATGCAAGGCTTTCAAAAGAGCTTCTCATAACTAGAAATGAAATTTCCTCCAAATTCTCTCAACTCAATCAAATCAAAACAATTTTTGAAGGAAAAAAAAGCCTGTTAAAATATTTTTAAGTTAAAACTCCCTAAATAATGCTAAACTCACCCCAAGACCCCTAAGGACAAACAAGTTCCCTCGTTGTCCACAGAAATGCCTGTGTGTGATAAGCCCTGGAGTATCAGCTGCAACAGCAAGGATAATTAGTTTAGGAAAAAGTCTGTGAATTTGTTTCAATATGCCACTGAACTGCTGGATTTATAACATATAATCAACATTTTTGTTTAGTTTTCAACAATCATTTGATACACTCAAAAGGGAATATAGCCTTTAAAAGTCAATGAATAGTCTGCACTTCGTAAAAAGGCACACAAAACTCGTATATTCACCTCTTCTCCAATCTGTACAAACGGGATCTTTTCCTCCACATGTGCCAAGAGGTATGTCAGCTCTTGCACAAAGTATGGAGACCCTTTTGTTTTTTTGTTTTCAGTCTCATCCATTTCCCCAAGAAATATCTGAAAAAGTACAGGGAATAAGACAACCTAAACATACCTGGCTATGTGCACTTCTCCAATAATAATAATAATAATGAAGATTTTTATAGCACATATTCACACTAAGAGCATGCTCTTAGCACAGTAAAAAGTGAGGAGACAATATTAATAATGAACATTCACATAGCACTTTTCCAAAATGTGTGAAAAAAGTGTCTTAAGTTTGGACTTAATGGTGGTCAAAGATTTGTCTTAGTGGGACTCGAAGCCTGGGGTCAAAAGATAAATGGAGCAGTTATGCAGGAGTACAGATGGGAATAAGTTCAGAGAGGTATTCAGGACCAGTACCAGAAACAGTGGAATAAGTCAGAGTGAAAAGTTTACAGGCTGTAAGATAACAAAATTCAAAACTTCAGGTTGTTTTATGGCACGGAAACAGTGCATTTTCTATAAACAAATACCTTTCTTTTCCTTGACAGACTGTCCATCTGAAGAGGCATGTCGTCTGCAAAAATATATTACCATCATGTTAAAAATGTCAAAAAGTCAATTAGCATTTGTATGTGGGGGGAAGGGGATGCATAAGAGTCAGAATCATCATCATTCATCCCTTAACTGGTACTAACTGGTCATTGGCTATTGGGTAGTGGTACTGGGGGCACCTGCAGCAGCTGAAAAGACTTGTCACTTGGATTGATCTTGAGTGGTGCTGAGCAAGTTCTGCATAGAACGCCTTCATGTTCACCATCCAGTTCTTCTTCTGTTTACCTCAAGATCAGCCTTCTTTCATGGTGCCCTGAAGAATAGTTTAAGATAAAGTGTCGTGCTGGGTGGCATGGTCAAACCAGACCAACCTGTGCCACTTCACTATGGCACAAAGGGTTTACAGTTGAAAGTTATGGTGGTTGTGAAGAATTTCTTGCATGACACTTTCCAGGAAGATGTTAAGCAGCACAGGTAACAAGGGGCATTTCTAGCCAATGCTCACTGTTGTCTGAAAGAAATCTCCCACCTGGTTGTTAACTGGTACTCCGCTTCTTCAGCTTTTCTCTAGCTCCTGGATAGTTGTAACAAGGCCCTTTTCTCTAACACTTGGATACTTTTAATGAGGTCCTTTTCTATAGCACTTAGACAGTTGTAACAAGCCCCTTCTCAATTTTAAATTTACGCATCACATGCCACTGCTCCTCATGCCAGACTTTGTCAAATGCCTTTGATGAACCTCTCTGTGGAGTTGTAGATATTTTTTTTATCAGGATGTGAATGTTGTAGATCTTTTCAATCATGCTCCTGCCTGCTCTTCAGCTAGCAGCTTCTCAGTAGTGGAGTATGAGAGTTTGGATTAAGCAGGATTTTGCTTGGATACCTGACTAGGCTTATAGTTCTCTAGTTTTGGTACTGTTTGCTGTTTTCTTTCTTTGGAAGGGTATGACAAGCAATTTACTTTCCCATACTCTCTGACACGAGTGGCAAATCCTTCACTGGTCCTTTCTCACCATGCTTGAGTAGTTCAGCATTAGACTGCATGCAGCTATAGCAGCCTCTTTTTGTAGGATTTGATGGTATGCAGGGTCACTGGTTGTAGTTTGGATGCTTTGGAGGATGTTGCGGTCTGTTTTCAGTTAGACGTTGTAAAGGCTGTTGCAGTATTCAGCCCATCAGTTTAGTAAAGCCTTGCTTTCCATGAGAAGGTGACAATCGCTGTCTTCCATGACTGAAGTCTTCTGCTGACGTGTCTTAGTGAGGGTCTTCAGTAACTGATGGCTTTTTCATTGTCACCTCATACCATCCTTTCATCTGTCTTACAGCACTGCAGATTCCTTAGCTGCCTTCATCCCTTTCCTGATGTCACTGCTCACCTTTCTGTACTTGGTAGATGCTTCAGGGCTGCTCTTCCCCTTCTTCTTCAAGGCCCTCCTTTGGTCACTAAGATCTAGAGCATCATTCATGACCACAGTTGTTTTTTCTTCTTCTGCAGCCCCAGCACCTCTTTCATGCTTCCAGTGAGGGTGTCTACATCACAGCCGAGCATGTTGAAGGTGGGGAATTTGTCTTCAACCTGGATCTTGAAGATCTGCACAACATTTGGGTCTCATAGCTTCAAGTCAATGTGCATTCACAGGTTGGCTATGCGGCGTTTCACCTTCAGCTTCAACTTAAGGCTTGTTTAAGACAAGGTTGTGGTTGCTTCTTATGTCTGTGCCTGGATATGATCTTGACCTTTTTAATGCTAGATTTGACAAATCGCGGCAGTAGATGTAGTTGATTGTTATGGAATGAATCATTCTAGAGTGCCAAGTTACCGTCCTTGATTGTGTGTAGGGATAGAAGGGATTAGTTAGGATGTGTTGACGGCTCTGTGTTAACTCCAGGAGCCTTATACCCCTGTTGCTGCTTTCCCCTAGACTGAAATTACCTATCGTTTCTGCCTATTGTTAGAATGTGTCTTGGTGTTACAATATCCATGTATGATGGGAATATCTGTCTTTGGATTCTTTTTCACTAGAGTGAGAATGGCTGGAGTGAGAATGTTTTACGTTTAATAAGTCCAGCATATGGCCTGCTGGAAAAGAAATGTATAATGATTCATTTGAAAAAAAAGTTTTTGTTTCTGACCTATTCTCAAGTAATAGAAATGTGTCTAAAATTCCCAATACAGCTCACATCCTATCTGCATGTTCAATTTCTTCACTCTAGGGACTATTTTGTCACAAAACTTAAGTCTGTTATCCAACTCCCACTTTTTTCCCTGTCAGACAACAATGAACATGAGGCACATTGTAAATGCAGCTTCATGTGCTCAGCAGACACTTATCACTGGAAACACAAACACTATATGGCGCTTTCAGCTGGACCTGCCTGGTAATCTGAAAAGCATGTGTGCATCTACTGCCACTAACATGCAAGTGTAATTAACACTAATTGTTCCTTTCCTTTGCTAAGAGTTTGTTTTTTACTTTCCACTTATTTGCCAAGACTATTTAAGGCTGCATTCAGTCAACAAATTTCTTTCTTTCGTCTTACAAAATTATATGATAAGCTCTTATTTTTATACCATAAAGTCGACAGAATGGTCCATGTGTCTGTGAGAAGATATCCACTGGGATCATGTGACCTGCTTTGAGGAAAGACTTTACACCAGCATCCTCAATGTCATCTTCTGTTCCATCAAGTGTGCAAGAGACTGACTGGAGTAGGAAGTAGCGGTATTTCACATGGCCACGCCCCTCCTCTATGATCTCCACCACCTGAGAGTAACACAGTTTCTTTGTCTATTAAATTAGTAGGAAAAATAGCGAGTCAATCTTGAAGCCAGCAAGAAATTACAAACTTTTAAATAGGAACATTGAAGACCAGCTGAATAGGGTAAAACACAGACCTTTTAAACTTGTCTTTCACTAGTATGGTATCCTGTTTTTTCTATATACAATTCTGGTGACTTTATAGAAACATAATGCCTTGGGGGCAGAAAAGAACTAAGGTTTAGCAATATTTTACCAGTCTTTTCTTGGTGTCAGCTAGCTTGTTTCTGTAACAATTAGCCTGATCATATTTTACATTCTGACATAGGGTTGCTGAAAAAATGAGCATGATCTCGTTAATTAACAGTCCAAGATCTTTTCGCATTCTCTTTCCCAACTCCATCCCACCAATCTTCAATTCTTTAAAATACTTTGAGAGTACTGTGCATGATTCTGACTGACCACATAGACATTTGGCTGTCGTGGCACACGGATGAACAGTTTAGTTGGAGCCAATGCTTCCAAAGGGTGACCACTCAAGTTGACAAAAGGTAAACTCTTTTGACATACTGCAGGCATCAGCTGTACTGATTTCTCGCAGCGTAGCAAGCTGAGTTGAACCCTGCAGATGACATGTCATCCAAATGTAGGCAACAAAAGTTGAAGTTCACATACTCAGCTAGACTGAGAAAATTACTTGCACAATACCTTGCAAAACAGCATTCTTGATATGCATCATTATTAATGCCCGTGGACATCAGAAATTAGCCATTTTTCATTCTGCCACCATTACCATTTCCTTGTACCCCTACACCACTTAAGTGCAAGTGTACATTGTACAAACTAGGCAGGACTTACTGCTGATGTTTGATCACATACTAATATCAGGGCTTTTCTCCTTTTAATAGGAAAAAAACTTTCCCTTTTGTTAATAATAGACAATTAATGAAATAATATTCTTCCAATATCCGTCAAGAAAAACTTGCACTGTTCTTATACTTCATTCACTTACAAGACTTGAAAAAGTCACATTCTGTCATTCTTTAAAATATTTAAGAAGACTGCATGATCATCATAACTCATGTAATGTGCAATGTGAAAATTGCTCACTTACCTCAGCCGAGAGATTAATCCATCCATGCCCCGCCTGTCTCCATTAAGACATTCTTCTATGTCTGTGACGCACTGGTCTTCTGTTAAAAAACAACAACAATAAAATGGCAATTTTCTATACTGGCTTTTTTGTTGTTGTTGTTAATGAGAAGATGAGAAGAAAATTCTTAATTCTAAAAATAGTCACTTCAAGAAATCTTGTAGTTTGTTCCGATCACCCCAAAATACTAGAATTAAACACATAAAGAAGGTCAAAATAGTGTATATTTATTATGCTGTTATCATAAAATTTGAAGACGAGAGATAATGACATGGTCAGGTGTTGTAATAATATAATTAAACTTTCTTGACCATGGAGGATATAAAAATATCAGTTGTATAAAAAATAATGGAAGATCTGAAACAACTGGTAATCAGGCAATTAAATATGAGAAAAAAAGCTAGCTTCTTACCACAGGAGGGCACAGAGACCATGTAGGCACCTGTCTGTACATTGATGGTGACGCGAAGAACTTCTGATGACATGCAAGGTGTCAAAACAGGAACATGCAAAGCCACTGGCATGTCACGTACCTCACCTACCAAACAAATTTCTATTCACAAGGATGTGATATGGCAACAAATGGACTATAAAACAATGTATTTCCTATACCCAAACAATTACATCTAAAATAGTATGACGATATTTGCTACAAGTCACAAGGCACACTAAGTACCCAACTGGTATGGTGTTGTCTAAATAATAACAGATACTACAGAGGAAAACTGTGGAGAAGGCAAAAGGAACATAAATAAATGAACATTACTATATTTTTAAAATGTTCACATACATAGGGAACTTTTTACTTTCAAGATAGTTTCAAAATGTTTTAAATGACAGTCCAATAAAACAGAATGATACGGTTGTCCAATGCATAAAAATGCACATGCACTAACACTACCTAGTCACTACTTACATTTCCCATCCACAAGTCTCTGAAGCTCTCTTGCGAGGTCCTGCAAAATTAAATTGTCTCTAAAAACTGATAAATCTGGGAAAATGCCTTGATAAGTGTGTGAATCCCTAACACTAACCCAAGCCCCAACTACTAGATCCCTGTAGTAAAATACTGACATTTGTCTTTATTGCCCCCATCCTCCACCTATCCCACTGCATGGGCTATACAGATCCACATTTTCATACACATATGCAGATACATACATGCATGCAAACGTGCATGGACACACACACACACACATGAAATACCCTTTTTGGTAGCAAAATCTATTTTTTAAATACTTAGAGCACTTACCAGATGACACGACTGTATGGAGATCACCCTAGTAGTTACCTCAATTCCACTATTGATTGCTCAGGAAAGACCAATAAACAGGAAGAAAACAAATTCAACCAACTCAACCCCAATCTCTACCTGCCTGGCTAGCAAGTTTACCTCTCAGGTTTTTCATCTGAGCTGAGGAGACCCCTAGGGGTAGGTTGGAGGGAACTAGCTGTCATCTGGTCAAGTACTCAAAGAAAAAAATGATTTTTTTTTTTTGTGCTGTACCAGATGACATGATATATGAAGAATAAATAACAGGTGGATGGAGTGGCTGCCTAGAAGACAGCAGTCTACTGCCTTAATAGCAGAAACAATTTTTAAGACAAACCACAGTTCCAGCAGGGCTGCAGAATGGGAGGCATGAAACTGATAGTGATACAGGGTAGTGTGGAGGAGTTATACTGCCCCAGACTGAGCTACGGTAAAGCTGATACAGGGTAGGCTGGAGGTGTCATACTGCGTGCGGCATGCGAAGCCAATGACACATTATCGACTATACCCAGTCAATCAGAGTGAGCAGCAAAGTCTCTTAAGCAGAGCCTGGCAAATAGATTGGAAGCCTGCAGCCTGAAGATGTCATGAAAAACTACATTTCTGTAAAGGCAAGGCTAATACTACAGATCGAGCCTTGTGCTCTGGCTCTGACCAGAGATTCTACAGATGGACATGCCCAGCCCCTTTTCTGTAGTGATGCAGCCTGCTTTAGCTTGCCGACAAGGAATGAATCATTTCTGGCTGTCTAGCTTTACCTTTAACCCAATCACAAAGTAAGGTAGGTGTTTAAGCCGGACAAGGTATTCTCTCTCGAGCAGTTTGTCCTTTACTACTTGCACCCAACTGTCCATGAAACCAGAAGTGACAAACATTTCATGCTGAGTGCAAAGAACAAGGCAGCCAGTAGAAACAGTGAGTAAGAGACTTTCCGCGACACATGCTGCACAAGACTTTTTCGTGTCACTACAAAACCAGAAAACAGCAAAACAAGGTAGCAAAAACATGGCCAATACAGTTAAAGCCAGTTGAAAAACTGGAGGTGAACACACTAGCCAGGCAGGAAGGGTTGAGGGCTGAGTTGGTTGCTTTTGTACTCTCTGTTCACTGGTCATTTCTGGTCAATTGGTAGTTGATTGCTAGAACTGAGGCACCTAGATGAGTGATCTCCATATAGTCATATCATCTGGGACAGTACAAAGAAAAGCCACTGCAACCATCATAACTGCTAACAGTCTCAAGTATCTTTGAAACGTCCAGATTTCATTATGCATTATTTTGGATAATAACCTTTAGTTTTGAGTGGGTCCTGACTTCTATAGTCTGCATCAGAAGTTTTTCAATAGACAAATGATCGCTCTGAAATCATACATTACGAAAACAAAATTGAACATTTTTTATTGAGGATATCAATGCTTGCACACATTTATACTTGTGCATAGATAGAAAGATACAAACAAACGCATTACTTCCCACAACAAAAATAAAACTGTTTTCATAAATGCACCCATTAACATTAAACATTAAAAATGGCCGATATACACAATTCATTTATAAATAATTTTCACAAACATCAAAGAGAGATCACCTTGATCGCTAGGCCTATTTTTCGGCTCTCATCAGCAGACATCGCTGGGAAATGAGTCACCTGAAGTGGTTTGCCATCATCATCTTCACATACGTGTACACTCAGTTTGTATACTGCGTATAGAGATACAAAAAAGATGTAAGGATGCACGCATGCACACACACACATGCATGCCCACATGCACAAAGATTACTTTCTTTGCACACAGAATATGCTTCTCAACAGTGTCTCACTACACTAATAAAATCCACCTCTTTAACCCATCACCTATTCTTAAATTATTTATACATTTAATTCATTCATGGTTTTCTGAGTTATTTAGCTGTAAAAAGTTCTCTACAGAAAATTCAGTCTTTTTATTATGGTAATAAAAATTAATAAGATAAATAAAAAATAAATCAAGTAAAATGTTTGCACACCTGTTGCTTCCAATGATCTCTCCCTGCTGCGTGCATGATCTCTGCAAAATATAAAAGGCACCAGAACGATTATGAAACCCACTGGTCACAAGCATTTGATATGCTGGACTCAAGTTCATGAATCATGCCATTACTGAACTCCAAAGGCTGATGTGCAAAATAACAAACGAAGTGATAGTTTTAAGTGCTAAGGGGGATTCTCTGAAAGGATTATCAACTTGACTTGTACTGATACAATACGATTTACAAAGTTGATTTTTATGGTACTTAAAAATGCCTTGATGTATACTTTTTGTGTTCTAAAGCACCATAACTATATGAAAAGAGATACAAAATATATTTAACAGACTTTTCAATAGCTGCAAAAACAAGCAACATTAAGATAAAACTAGTCTCACTGTGACAAAACACAAAAACACAGCTTTAGAGGTTATTACAGGATTTCAAAACGATGGGCCCAGCGGCCCTTCTTAATGGGAAAGAGAGGTCCCTTAAAAAGAAATGAGGAACTCATAGAAACGAACACATTTTCATAATTTTCACTGATTTTTCTGATACATGTATGTATAATTACAGTTTAAAATACTTTATCGATCACAAGACGCAGAAGATTTTTTTTCCTATTATTGATAAATCACCTTTCTTTATCATTAATCTTTGAATCAGTTTGGTCACTGATGACATGTTATTAGCTATTTTCATTTTAGTGGCAGTAGGCGGACAAAAATATAGCATGAAGTTAACAGAATTTCAATTTAATTAAAGCTTAAAGAGTGATTTTGCAAACATACCTCCAATATGAGATGACTAGATTCTTGCTGAGTGTGTACTGGTCAATGAAAATGCAATCTCCTAAACGTTCTCTCATCAATCGTTGAGTCTTAGAAAGAAAAACACTATTTTAAACTGGGCCACACATAGCAGAAACAAAATTTTTTGTGAGACCTCCCAATGCAATGGCCATTAAAGACAACAGGTTACATTTACTCTCTAACCACTGAAAAGCTGACTCCAAGACAGTGAGCTTAGCTTGAGCCTAGCATGTGGGGCACTCTGCTGGTCAGGTAAACAACAGCAATCAGACAGTTTTGACAGCCAAGCCAATACACCAGTTTGCTTTTTCCAATGGTTACAGTGGAATTTGCCACTCACTTTGCTTCAGCTCTACAACCACATTGTGACAGTATCCCTGGTCTATCCACCAGAGCGTGAATACTGGCCCCGGGGAATGGGCACGTGGGCACTAGTTACTCAACACTAACGTCAACATTAACTGCAGGGGTAAACACACTATAATCACACGTCGGTCATCCAATTACACAACTTGGCTCACGAGCCCCCACCCCTGGTCTTCCCCGAACACAATACTCAACGACGTGTGATTTCAATGGAACAATAAAGAAAAGATTTATTCATACAAAACACAATCAAATGGACTCGTCTAGGGGGGTCCCAATACTATCCGTGCTAAAGCGTACTTCTGATGTTACAGTGCTGTTGCCTCTCTTTACAAATACCATACACACTCGCAAGCACACCAACTTAGCTCTGTTACAGCTGGTTTGTTGAGAGTTCGATACTTCGGCTGACTGCCACGACACACTGACGATTTCCCTTCGAAGTGATGTCTGATGGTCTGACGTCTTCCTCCCTCGAACTGTCACCACGTCAGAGAGCGACGACTGCTTCTTCCGGTGACCCAGATTCGAGCCTTGTACCACTCGAGGGTACACACGTGGGTTCTTCGACGACTGTAATGCCTCGTACAGCCGCCAAACAAACACCACCACAGACGGTCTCAGCCCTTGAGAACCGACGACTTCTAGCGGCCTCAACGTTGAGCCTCTACCTCTCACACCGGTAGAGCGAGCCCACAGTCACACAGCCCTTTCCTCTCCACGACGACAGCAGGCAGTCTTGACAGTGTGTCGCCAATTGCTTGCATCCTTCTCTCAAGGTTCTCTAACCTGACTTCTTTCCTCTCGAGTCTTGTCCTCGTGGCTAAGACTTGGTCCGAGGCAGAAGTGTAGCTGGCGTTAGAAAGCTGAAGCCGCTTTGGCTGGTGACCCGTTGCTCCCCCACTCAGACGTTCGCCGAAAAAGCCCGTGAAGTGTGTTCTTGTCTCTCTATTTATCTCTCTACATTCTCACAGATACATACATCGAGGGATGCCATTGGTCACTCACTCATCATCCAATCAGCAACAAGTATAGCAAGCAATCGACAGGAGGAGATCTCTCTCTGACCACTGGCCACGCCTACAGGTGGTTGCGGTCAGGTGGCTAACCCTCCCTCCCCCCTGTCCTATTACGTGGTCTGGCGGGAACCACGTGCGCGCCTCTAGGTATCTTTCTCCCTAGACGTTTGTTGACGTTTAGCCAGCCATCGGTCACGCATGGCGGCCGAAATCACTTAGCACCTTCTGTTCCATGCACCACTTAGGCGTCCATACCAAAACATACGCCCCCTACTTCCTCGCCAAAGGGCCTCAGGCTTGTCAACAGCCGTTCTGGACACTAAGTGAGCCGATTGTTACCTACCCCCTAGAGTTATCTCATGACACACATGCTGTGCCAGATGTCCATCTGTGCGCTGTGTTCAGCTTTTGTGCCCTAGCTCTCCCAGCACTGCTTCATGTGCTTTGTTTTGTAGAGACTTTAGTTGCCTTCACTGGCTATAAACGTAGCGACTTTAGTTGCCTTCACTGACTATAAACGTAGCGACTTTAGTTGCCTTCACTGACTGTCAGGGAGTCAACTTTCAATGGTAAGAGAACAAATGTAGGCTATTATCCCATATTGTCATAACATCTGGTCAGATCAGATGAAACACCCTTGAAACTTTCCAAAACTAGACGGGAAATAAAAAGCATTATAATGTTAAGCATGTTGATAAGTTTCGAATGTTTTCAGCAGACATTCTTCTTGTACCAAGTATCACTAAAACATTCTGCCAAGAAAAACATTAACTTGAGAAACTAAGAGAATTAGATGGAATACTGACATGTCAAATTTTTATTTATATAAAAAACAGTAGATATATATATATATATACAGTTTGCAGTGTCAATGACCAATTGTACAGATAGCAACCCCACTGCATTTAACAGATTTGTGCATCCCCTTAATTCATTTGCGAAGTAGGACCCATATAAACATACCTGTGAGTGTAACACTTCTAGCTGCAGGGACAAACAGAAGGAATCTTAAGCAGTCAAGGTCAGATATTTACCTGAAAACACAACTATGCCCATGTCTTCTAAGGTCCATCCATATAAGCTTGTCTTAAAACAATCTTTAAAACATATGACACAGCTTAACCACTAATCCTTAATACCACAAAGCTGACCAACACAAGTGTCATATTCTCATCTAAAGTGTATGACTCTATATATATATATAGCATACAGACATGCTATTTTCAATAAGAAGTACTGCGGAGACTATTGTTATAAATATTGTATTAAAGGGATCATTCTGAAGATGTTGTAGAGTTATCAGGAAGAAGTTTTGAGTCCCTCTTTCCTATGGTTTCTTTTTTCTTAATTTTTCACCACTACTAAGTACCTCTCGCATTTTATGCTCAACAAAATACACAACATGAAAGATAAATTTATTTCTGCAGACTGTCTACATACTGTCAGAATGTTATGCACATAAGGATACGTAACACACGGTACAGGTCCAGCAGAGGTTTGTCAGTGTCAAGGAGACGTGACTGAACTAGCTGATGGATGTAGTGAACCTTTAACCAAAATAAGTCATTATAACCATGTAGCCAATATATATTTACATATGTATACAAATACTATATGAGTTTAGTGAAAAAATAAAAGGTGACAAATATGTCATCTTTACTTGCTGAATTAATGTTGCATGAGTCCCTATCATCTTTCTATACACTGAGCAGCATTAGCAGAAATAACAACTACAGTAATTTGTTAGCAGTACACTAGAGAATCAACTATCGGTGTGTATTATTAAGCATTGAATTTTTTTCCTACTGATGAAGATTTTAATATAAGATGCATCTGAAAGTAACACCAATTATTAGGGCTAAAACACAGCTCATATCCTCATATAAGACAGACAAATTTGACACATATCCAACATGTACAATCCAACCCTTTGAACTATGAAAACAACATACCTGCATAGAATGAACCAGGGATTTACCATCTGTGACAAAACAAACAAAATATGTTTATATGTCCCTTTTTATTTTTATACAAAATATTTGTAATATATTTTCATACAAAATATATTTATCCTTTGAAATTTTTAGCATTTGTGCATGAGTATCGATCACTACAACTAGTCATATTAAAGAATATTACTGTATAACTTACATTGTCTTCTCTACTCACTAACAGCCTATATACCAGAATTTTATCTTTAATATTCAAACATCACTAATGGTACTGCTTTTTGCATCAAAAGGGTGTACATCGCAACATGGTGGACATCATTCTTTCTTATTTTTGTCGTCCTCTTATGACCTGTTATCTGTCTAGTTCTCATGAATATCTTTAACTGCTGGCCTCTCTCCAGGGAGGATTTGCTACAGGGCAGAAACTGTATGGATGATAATGACAATAAATAGCACCACTACCCACCTCCAGTCTCATGGTCTTCTACTTGGAATGTAATATCCAGAAGACGCCAGGGAATCATGGGATTGTCTCCCATCAAAGTCAGAGTCACCTATGTAATTCCGTTTAAAACTGTCAATTAGTTCCATATTGCATCTTTGCACTACAGCTTGTAAAAACACATGCTGTTTGAAAAATTATATTAAAGGCAAATACAGTTTAAAGGTTGTTTTTAAGAAATTAGGAAAATGGGTTTTCCCCCCAAAAAGTGTTGGAACTTTTCTGCACTGGCACATCATGAAATGACGAGCTACTGCAGATAATTTCCCAGTAAATGTTTTCTGCATCCATGTCTCTATTCTGACTATATTATATTGTCTACATTATACAAACACAATACAATTTACTTTAGTATTACACAGCAGTTTCACACACAGTTCTGACACAATAATGACAGAAAATATCTCTTACCTCAAACTCATGCTCCACAAAGAATCTCACTCTTCCTTGCTCTGTATGGATGGGCAAACAAACAAAGTAAAGAAAACTGCTGTTAATAACATCTTGAAACAATAACCACACTAGTAAAGTTTTCTAAACCAAATGCATAACATGTTTAAGCAAACACTGGTATTACTGATTTATTTTCTGCAAACACCAAGGATGAAATTCGAAAAATCATCAATTTATAAACCATCTAAGTCCTAAATATGTGCATACATCTGTAGCAGAAAGATTGCATAAAATCAACATATGATTACACAAAAAGCCAAAATTACCATACATTGAATATAATGAAATTAGGAACACAGATTCCCCAATGGAAATCCCACTTATCTGAACTCTTTGATCAGGTGTCTGCTAGACAAGCACACTATTATGGTTTTTTTTTTTTTTTTACATGCGCTTACCTATTTTCAGCCGTCTCATTTGCCGAGGGAGGTCACTTGAAACAAGGCGGTACTGAATAACTTGGTTTAATCTCTGCAGGGTCTGTTTCTTCTCCACTGGTGTAATGGGATCTGGTGGAATTATCTTGTCCTACAAATTTAACACAACTAGGTGCATAAGTTTAAACAATAAAACTTTGCCACATTCTACACTCATGCATGCCTAAGCACCTACACCTATGTTTTTTATACATTTGCAGAAGTGAATGAGCTTAATATTATTTCACCATAGTTAGAATTTTAAAATGTAAAGAAATGCTACTATTTAAACATCTGTATCATTTACCCTTATGCAAGCAGGAAGGCGTGGATAAGTGCCTGTTGTCAGCACATCAATTGCACACGGAAGAGAAAAACTGGGAAGACTGCAGACAAGTAAAAGATGAAACAATATTATTTACACATTGCACAATTTCCCTTACATGGCACATGAACCCCTTCATGAATTAATGAAGAACAAGAAGCAAAAAATTAACAACACCAATGAAGTTCAAGTTTCAAAGCATCGCTTATTCCTGTTTTTTCTTACATAGCTGCAGTTCTATTTACAGATGTTATTTTATTTAGAAATTAAATATTCCATTTAATTTCAACCAGCAGACACTGAACGTTTCAAAGTGGTCTGCAGCTTTTAAATAATTCCCTTCTAACCCTTTTCTTCTGCTCAAACCTCGTCACAATGAAAGTGCTGAGTAGGAATTAGATTTACTAAATGCTTTGTCTCCTGATACTGACACACCATGGTGCTGGTGAAAATGTTGTAAGTGCAGTTAAGCTTTTGAGGATAAGAAGACAATGCAAACTGTATAAATAAGATATTTATACCAAACATTTAAAAGTCTGTATTTTAGACTTAATAATAATAATGACGACTTGTATAGTGAATTTTGCTTTAAAATGTTTAGGGACAAATCCCTAAGTGATATAAACATAACATCTTAAAAACCAACACAAGGAGCAGGAACAAAATAAAAGAGTGAGTGACATGTAAAAAAGCCACCAACGAACCAATAACCAAAAACTATAAAGTTATACAAAAGCTTAAATCTTGTGGTAAAGCCCTATCCTCCTTAAAAATGTAAAAATAGCTGCCGATGGGACGGACCTTACAAAAAAAAAACAAGGAGTCTACAGTAAAAAACTGCCGCAGACACTCTGGAGTCCAGGACAAGCAATCAAAACATGTTCAACACTCAAAACTCCCCAGCACCAAGGACAAACTGATGGTGGTTCACCTTTCAAGAGGTGCGACTGCATGGCATAAGTGTGTCCTACCCTTAATCTGGTAAGAACTACCTCCTCCCGCCGCACAGAACGGCATGAAGGCAGGCGGTCTGAAAGAGAGGGAAGGGTGGCATGTAACTTATTTTGGCCGAGTGTCCCAGTGGCGTTGCCACAGGGACTGAACATAGGCCGAGAGGACAGATTTACAAAGGTATATTGCAGCTGTACTTCCTTCTGCGACTGCTGCAAGTTAACACCACGCTTCAATTCCAAGAGCGGTAATAGCTTGTCTGTCCACTAACTGATATTAAAACCTGCTATGCAAGTATTCCAGGGCATGAAGTACATCCCACAAGATATATGTGACCAATAGCTCCGGCAGATCGCTGTGAAACAGGCACAGTAAGAACCAGAACCCATAACAGGTAGGATTATACACAGTTCATGGCAATGGATGAAACTACAGTAATGTGGGAGGATAGTCTAATGTTGTAACTGCTTGATTAATACAACTTTTTCCTGTACATAAGAGAACTTGTATTGATCTCGATGCACTGTGGTTGTATCTTTGTGACCTTTGCCTATTCCTGTATATAGCTGACACAGGCCACACTGTCAAACTGCACGATGACCACTTCTGATGACGATGACTCTCTAATGTTGAGAGTGACCTTCACCTTGTTGTCTGCCAGTGGTGGGGAGGTGATGTCGTAGGGCTACTTGCTGGTGGAGAATCAGACAGCTGAGATTCGGAACAAGCACAATGCTTTGTTACTGATTTGTCTGACATAACTTTTGTCTGTCTTTAGCCTCTTGTCACTCTTGAATCTATAAACTTTACCAGCTACTTTTTTTAGCAAATTGTCTCCCCCGGGGCCCATGCTGGCTCTCAACAGCCCTGAGTTAAATCTACAGCTCCGAAAGCTATTGTATCATCTGTAGGGACGCAGAATACATCAATAGAGACTCAGGTCGATGGATCTGAAATCGCCAGAAGACTGCTGGTATTGATGCAATCCCAAAGCGGAGGAAAACTGCATGAAAATTTTTAAGCAAAGGACTCACTGTTCGATCTTCAAAATCTTCAGAAGAAACTGTTTGCAGAAAAGACCAGCAGTTGAGGGAAATTCAAAAGTCACAGAAGAAAACAAAAATCAAACAGTCCTACACAGCAACGAAGCAACAAAAAAATTACCGGCCTACACAATTGGGCACCAAAAACACAACAAACTAATAAAAATACAAAAACTGAGGAGAGCCGCCTCCCTCAAGCCTGCTATACGAGGGGATGCCGCTCAAACATAAAGTGCTAAACAAGCTATTATTTATTCACTTACCGAGCAGTCACCAAAGTCTCCTTGGACATTTTGTGGAGAAAGTCAGCCGTTTCAATGAAGTACATTGACTGCTGCTCTAGAAAGTGGCAGATATCCTTGAAAACAAAAATTACAGCTAAGTAAAAATCTTTCAAATCAAAATTTTAAATTTGTGTTTGTAATATGTGAATCTGAGATTCCTGCCACAAACATAATACTAGGCATTCCGAGAGGATTTCTTATGATTATGATTTGATGGAGAATTTTCACCTACACTTTGCTGCTAAATGGTCAACAAAAGAAATTTTAAAGATGACAGAAATATCAGTGTGATACAAATCACTAAGCACAAAATCTGTAACTCTATGAAAACGTTTGCTTACTGCACACTTGTCCACTTTAGTGGCGCTGTTTGCCCACTTGACAAGGGCCAGAATTCTAACAAATAACTGTCGTGTGCGATTGGCAAAATGAAAGATTTCCAGTTTTCTGTAAGTATATATATACACATATATAAAGGCATGCATTACTGATCTAAAGCTTTTAAAAGAACACACAGTTTAATGTAAGACAAGAATAAACTAATATATCATATATACCAAACACCATATTTTTCTCAGCATGAGGTTCATTTAGAGTTGATTTTATTGGTATTGTACAATGTTTTTCTCAGAATCTGGCTTTGAACTGTTCACTTTGAGATAAAAAAATCTGTTCAGCTTCAAGATTTTATTCAAAATAAGCAGCATAATGCAGAAGAAAGGTTTTCCAAAACAATGCAAGTGGCTCTGATATTCTAAATAACATATTTACTAATATTTAATATTTACTATTCACTCCATAAACATTTTATTAACATGTCTGACTGCATTAAGTTCAGGACAAATCTCTCAAATTAGGCAACATACCTGTCCATATCTGTTTTTCTGGGAAGCCTTTAAACATAGAAATAATAATGTCAATATTCAAATCACAATGCATAGTAATATTCTACTGCTTATGAATCACAGCTATGATCCAGATAGCCCAAGAAACAATAACACCCGAAACTAAACTACTAAGAAATGTGAAATTAATCTGATTAACTATTTCTTACATAATACGAATGTCATTTTCTGTGGACTGCTGGCATACAAATATTCTGCTTTCACACTTAGGTACCAGAAGATAGCCTGTTTAAGGACCGACTGTCATTCTGGTTTCTGATAAGCATGCACAAAGATGTCTGCTCATTGAATAACTATGTCATAGTGGCTACCTGAGACTCTAAAAATTAGTAGTTTGCAAAAGACTTTGCATTAGTCTTGGTAGATATATTGCACTCCACAGATTGGAAGGTCTTTAGTATACTATGATATTAAGTGATGTAAATGCAGTACCTTTCACTGTGTATATCAAACCAAGGATATTTTGGTTTTTTTTTTTAAAAAGCATTGCTAACAGCTTTTTTTTGCAAACTCTCTTAACATTAGTAACAACCTGATATTCCCTTCCTCCCAACAAATTCAAAGCCTATATGATGCATTTACATGAAGCACAATGAAGTAACAAATATAAAAACTCTTAGTTTCTTTAAAATAATAAAAGACTAAAGCTTCAAAACTTGTTTGACAAATGATAATACACCATTACTTCAGCATACTTACAACTCTGATAAAACTGTCAGTTCATGGTAAGTCCGTTGTAATGCATATTCTATGAGGGTTCCTAATGGTATACTTCCTCCACTCTGATGGCCTGGGCCAGGATGAACAGCGATCTGATTTTCTATGGGTGGCATTTCTGTTTCTGTATACATTATCATACAGAAAATACGAAACATTTATATTTGCAATGTCAGTAAGTTTAAAATAAAGTACTTACTTAAGAAGTATATTATCTATTTAACAAAAAAGATAATGGCTGTACAACAATAGTCACAACACATAGTTGCAGGTCTAGTATCTCAAATAAGCTATATTGTGAATGATATAATAATAATGCAAAGTTTGTATAGTGCGTACTCACAATCCTATAGAGCATGCTCTTGGCGATTAAGAACAAGAACAAGGCATGGGCAAGATACGAGGGACAGAAGAACAAACAAACAACATATGAACAACGGAAGGATCACCAGTAGTACCAATGATGAATAAAGACAAATACAAAGGACATCAAGAGGATCTGAGTAACAAGGACTGAGAGTATCATGATTTGAAAAAAGTAGACAAGTAGGGAAGTAGCAATAAGTGGAAAAGGGGGGAAAAGGGTGAGAAAAAGGACTAGCATTGTGGGAACTGGTGATAAGAGTAATACTAAAGGAAGAGGTGCATTTACAGTGCACATTTAAAGGATTCAATAGTGGGTAGGTGGCAGATATGGAAGGGGAGATAGTTCTGTTGTTTTGCTGCACAGTAAAAATCCTGTGGCCATATGATGTTCTGGTGACAGGAATAGTTAGGAGACGGTCATCAGATGAGGAGCGGAGTTGTCTGGTTGGGACGTAAGGGAAGAGAAGTTCATATAAATAGTCAGAGCAGAAGACAGCAAAAAAAATTAAAAGATAGCATGGTCAGTTTGCACTGAATGCGAGCCAGTGCAGAAAACAAAGAAGAGGAGTGACATGGTTACGTTTCCTAGCTCTAAGCACCAGACGTGCTTTCTGGAGCTTGTGAAGAAGGTATGCAGAGCAGCCGGCAAACAAGGAGTTCCAGTAATCAAGCCAGGAAAGAACAAACGCACAGACAAGAGTGTTGGTAGCGCGCATAGAGAGAATGTGACGGATAGCGCTAATCTTACATAGCTTATAGGGGCCTATATAATATGCAGACTAACAGACAGCTGCAACTTGTTTATCAAGAATCAATGAATCCCAGATTCCTAACGGATGACGCAAAGGTGATGTCGGTTTCGCCCAACTTGATGTGATTTGGCGGACAAACGAGTGAAGATTGATTTCTTCTTCTCGGGCATAGGAAGGCTTCCGATTTATCATCATTGAGTTTAAGTTTGTTTCCTAACAGTTCATATGACTCTTAAAACAAGCTGGACGAAAGATAGTTGTGTAGTTCTATGGTCAGAGAGGAGGAGAGAAAAACAAACAAAATGTTCATGTTCTTCAAAATCAGCACGATGTGCGTTATTAAAACTCTGTAGGCCTATAATTTATTATATTTTTAAGTTTAAACATTATCGTCGATCAGTTTAAATTTTGGAACAAAAAATAGAACTAAAGTGGTTTCTTGCAATCGTACAATGTGGAATATCTTACCGATTATACTTCTGCATAAAAACGTACAACAAAAAGTAAATGTAAATACCTGTCAATTGTACATTCTTCTGCAAAACTGTATCAAAATTGTAGTTAAGCTCACTCTCGCTTTCTTCCCCCCACCGGAAGTCCACAACACAGCTGTTCTCAAGTAGTGTTAGTTTCGCACAAAGTTTTTCTATTATTGTTTTAGATTATTTTTAATATACATTATTTTTGTGAAAACTTCACTTTAATAAACAGTTTCTGCATGTTGATGCGCATTACATCTCTTCCAGGTTGCTACACGAAAATGTCCAGAGATAGCCGGGTTTCAGGAAAAAAAATAGATCTTGTGTGACGGTTGAAGAAACGAAGCACATCATTACTGGATGAGAGCGAGGATGTAGATTTTTTACGGGCTTTTGGTTCTGTCCCACATGAGTTTCTCGTCAAATCCCATAATTGCCCACGGGGATAAATAAAGTGTTAAATTAGCCGTAGACGGTTTGTTGAACTTTACTTGGATGGATTTTAAGCTTTTACTAGGATACGTGAAGTGTCAACTGAATCTTTCAAATCTGCACTGAAAACGCACCTCTTACTTGAGCATTACTCCTAACACAGTCCACACAATGCTAGTCCTTCTTAACCCCGCCCCCTTCCCTCTTGCTTCTTTACCCATCTTTCTCGCAGAATCACTATATTTTTCTGTTCCTGTTACTTGATGCCTTTTGTTTTCTGTTTCGTCAATACTGTCGTTTTCTTTCGTCCCCTTTGTTCTGTATCTACTTAGTCCACGTCTCTTCCTCGTTTTAAGCGCTAAGAGCATGCTCTCTATGAGTGTGAATATGCGCTATAAAAATCTTCACTATTATTATTATTAAGTGTAAAGTCAGGTAAAGCAGACACTATTAAGTCTCTGGGTAAAGCCAAAGTTGTAGGCCTATGTGGAATTCCTCAGGGAAGTATTTTAGGACCAGATTAATCGCTGTGTTTATAACTTATTTACCATAAACGTTCTTTTAGTAACTGTAAGTCGTTTGCCGACGATACAGAGATAGACAATTAAGATAGACAGTTTAATTAGTGATCAAAAGTGACATTGACAAATTGCAATAATGGTGAGAAATAGAAATTATATTTCAATATATCAAGTGTGGAGTTATGCATATAGGTAAAAAAATAATGTGAGATGCATGTGTAAAATAAAAATGTGTGATGAGCTACAGAAGATAAAAGCTTGGGGTTAATTTTATTCTGTCTTTTGATGCACGTTTTAGAGTGGTGAGCAAGGCAAATCAAATAGTTGGCTTTTTCAGGACTCTTGATCATATGGAGAAGCGTTTTTAAAAATGTACAAAGCACTTGTTCACCCACATTTGGAATAGGCCAGTCTGACGTCCAATCAATATTAGTGGAATGAGTACAAGATCGAGGTGCTATTAAATTACTTGTAGAATGTAAGTAATGATATGTTTTATTCTGACAGACTTAAGAACACTTTCTGAAGGGAAGGAGATGCAGGATGGAAGACCTAATTCAAATGTTCAAGATAATGCATGGATGGGATGAATTTTTTTTCACTACCACAAACTGACATAACTAGAAGTTCAAAAGAAAAAATTTTCATCAGACATTGCTCCACTACTAAAAGCAAATGTTACTTTTTACAAAGAGTTGCTGCAAATCAAAACTCATTTCTAACATTAAATAAGCACCAACTTTGAATAGCTTCAAGACAGCATTCCTAAATTTACAGAACTATTTACAGTTTTGATGGTTATTAAATCTGAAACTCAGACCCAGATAATATTCGTGACTTTATGAGGGGACTGTGCAGAGCAAACTTGGACAAGAAGATATAGGAGAAACTGAACTCGAACATTTTATTGACTTAAGGCCATTTCAGCCATCATCACTTTCACAGTGGTGAGCATATAGAGATCATCTTCTCATTTATGTAATCTCCTATCTTCGCATACATCAGCTTCGCTTGTCTCCTTTCTTATCTCGAACCATTTATGAATAAACCAATATACTTGTCTTGCTCTTCCTGCATTATCACATGATAGTACTTGAGCAAGGTATTGTTCTTCATTGTGTGGTGTGACATGTTTGAGATATTTTGTCTAAAGTCTATATATCTGGGACAATGGAAAAGAACATGGACTTCATCCTCTATAAAATTTATGCAGAAAGGACATTTATTTGTGTTCTCTGCCCGATCTTGAACAAAACGATTTTTGTATTTATATCACTCACTCCTAGACGGAAGCGTATTAAAACATCCCTGAAATTTTTTACTTTTACAAAATCAACAAGTACATTTCTGGCATGAGGGTGGATTTATAGGATCGATATAATTGAAAACGTCCACTATGCCTCACGTTCGCTGAGTTTTAGGGAAGCGAGAAACATTTTATGGTCTACTCATAGCAGAAACTGAAAGATACAGAGTGAGGGATGGGGATATGGGTGAGGGAGTAAGAAGTGAGGTTTTATGATGACTCAGGAGATGCCAGTTACCAAGGCTATTGCAGTCTAAACTTACCACTATACCTACTTCACTAACAGCCCTATGTATAAAGCATAGACCTTTATGAAGGTCTGTGGTATAAAGGTTCTGTTAAAAATGAAATATCAGGATAAAATAGGTAAATAGACTACAAGGCCTGGGCAACAACAGCCTGTCCTTATACTACTGTTGCTACTACACAACAAATTTATATACACAACATATTTTATTCAACATCTGTCAACTAGATATTTCAACCTTTGAAACTCTACCAGTTTTACTTCCCTTGTATTAGATTTGAAAAGTTTAGACTTCAGTGGTTCTATTCCAATTCCTTTCCAGGCGTTTGGAATTTAATGTTCGTCTTCTTTCAGTTTTGCAAGCATTCATATTTAAATAAAACATTTCTTCTGCTCATTCTCTAATAGCAGGTATGTCAAGTGTCTCCTCTCATTGTATTTTTCTTCATCGTGCAGCTTTTTTTTTTTTTAACATGGTTGTTTTCTATTTTTCATATATATATATATTTAACAACTTTTAAACATGCTTAGTTGTCACACTACACTTGAGAGGAATTCTGACTCATTACATATAGTGTCGTGTAAGTATGCTTTCTTTGCCTCATTTTATGTTAGATTACTGCAATTCAATTAAACACCTTTGCAGCATAAAACTAGTAAAATAAGAAGCGTACATCATCCCTTCACACAAAATCAATTTTACATGCAGTAAAAGCCATAAAGAACAGTGTTACATTTTAGTTTAGTTCTGAAGAAGCTTTTTTTTTTTTTTTTTTTTTTTTCGATCGCTCAGATGGTGAGGCCAGTCTCCTCGATGAAGGTTGCTGTTTGCTGGGTACATGCTACCTCCAAATCGGTAGTGGGGCGACCATCCCTAACCCAGCAGGTCCCCAGGTGGCGGATAGGGGAGTGGCCCTTAGATATAAGGGTTAGCTGCGAAATAAGTCTAGGTCTGTGGGCCCCCGGTAGTGTAGTGGTTAAAACACTCGCTTGTCACCACTGCAGTGAGCGGCTCAGGGTTCAGATCTCGTCTCGGGACACTCTCTGTATGTGACACCTGTTCGCAGGGCTGGGCGGCGGGGGTTTTCTCCGGGTACTCCGGTTTCCTCCCCCCTCCCTTTCCCCCCATAGTGCGAAATCACCGCAAGGTGGAAGCACTTTCCAACTAAATAAACAACAAACAACAAACAAGTCTAGGTCCCTTATGGGTCCTCGATCGAATAAGCAGTCCCGGACCAACTGGTGGTACACCTAACAGGATGGGGCGGGTAAGTAGGTGGCACTACTCTACCCCACCAAAATCCCCCAGATGTCCCAGGATGGGTGTATCATGCGAGTAAGAGCCGCGCTATAAGCTCTAGCCCTCTGTGTTCCCAGGGCCAGTTTCTGGACTAGGAACAGGAGGAGGTTTGGCCCCCTACGTGCGGCATGCAGGCATACCGGTGGTGGACAAGCCCTGGTGCCCACGAACCAAACCCCGAGGTGGGTCCTCGGCACCAAAAACCGGCCCTGTGCTCCCAGGGATAGGCTTTTGAGCCAGAAGCTAGGAGAAGGAAAACTCTGATATAACACCCGGCCAGAGGATGGTCGTCAGCCTTGGTTGGCAAGTCTTCTACGAGAAGGAAAACTCGGACAAGAAAAACCAACGCCGAAGACGGATGCGCTGGGCCAAAGTGCGCGTAACGGCAGTGCAACGCTTCCCGCTCAAATGAGGGATGTTCTGAAGAAGCAAAAACAGACTTTCAATTTGAGTAAATAGAGAAAACAAAATTTTTGGGAGTTTTTAATTTAAAATGTATATGCTGATAAGCATACAGTTAAAATGCAAATACAATAATGTCAAACATCTCTTCACAGGTATTAAAATGATTAGAAATTATTGACAAAAATAACATGATAAGGTTATAATGGATACAGCATAAAAACATTCATTATCTCACAAACAATCAGATGAGCACCCACACACTGTCAGTCAAAGGCATCAAGTGCTCCTTCAGCCACTGCTCAAATACTAACGATGCTGCATGTCTAAGCTGGGATGGAAGTGTTTCAGACAGCAAGGGTCGTAAAGATAAAAATATGCCCTCTAAAAGACTAAGCTGATCCTAGGCACAGCAGCCGTTCCCTAGTGAGCTAGAAGGAATAAAAGTGCATATTCCATTTCAAGCAGAATACAAAAAAGGCTATTTGCTTATTCCTGTTTGATTGAGCTTTTTAAATGTATATTGTGTAAATGGAGAAAAGTATACATCTTCTCACTGTAGCCTTAGTAGCTGTAGCTCACTAATGTAATTAAGTGACATTGTTCAAAATGTACCATCAGTTAATTTTCAACACCATTCAAACAAGTAACAAACAACAAACTTATTGACCAGCTAAGTCAATACATCAGATATGACAGTGTAAATCAATTTCAGAAATGAAATAGTGTAATATAGGAAAATAAGAGGACTCTGTTGACAAAGCCCTGCATGACACAAGCAAATATACAGTATAATGTAGCTGTATTTAACCAGCTGCTGTAAATATGTTCAAGAGTCGATGACAATCATGACTTCAAGCTTTAAGTGGGGGAGGGGGTCAGTGGGTCTAGCAAGGTCAAACTGCATCCACAAATGGAACAGATGAGATGGTGTGGTGCTTGTATCACCATTTAAGCCTTGCACACTGCACATTTGTCCCCTGCTGTCAAGACACATCTAGCCTCAGCTGCACATGGCACCCTGGTGAGGTTTTCGCGTGGTCAAGAGGAAAAGCATCATAGTTTGCAGTGTTAACACTGAGGTCTTTGAGGCTGGCCTTGAGGTTATCCTTGAACAGCTTTTATTTAGTTTTTTTGCCAGCTCACTTGCTCTGGCACACTCCTAAAAATATTGAAGAGTAATAATTAATATTGCTATTTAGACCTTCAGTTTGTTGGTAATGCTGAGGCCTTGTCACACCCAGACGTATTTAATGAGTCTGTCAAAGGCAGTACTGGCTTTGGCAAGTCTGTTGTTGACATACTGCTTAGGTGTGTGAAGTGCTCAACCATCTTGAGGGAGTGCTCCTTTACCACGACGGCTTACCTGAGGCAGTTTGGCCCATGAGTTTGATTTTGTGGTGTTGATGATTAGTCAGGTTGTTGCATGATACTAACAACGAACTGGAGGTTACGGATAAGCGACCTTCATCTTGATTTTCGTTGGTTTTGTTCGCATTTTTTTTATAATGATAAATCGCTAATCCTGTCGTAACCACGGTGTTGTAGATTCTTGTTCATTCACAACTGTACACCTCAGAATTATGGGTCACCAAGATTAGTTGGTTGCAACATGCAAAGCAGCGTCGATATAAGGCTGCTACTCTCACATCATCATGAAATCTACTCAGTATGTTCAATTTAGTCTGATGGTATATCATACGCAGATAAAGTGTTACTAAAAGTTAGCTTTGAGTAGTAAGTGGTTGTTCATGAAGGGAAGATAGAGCTAGGTCTATCCACTTTTGTTCTTGTTCCCGCAGTGTTTCTGTTGACGGCCCGTTGTCTTGTTCTAGTTCTGGTAGTTCCAACTGAGGAACGGCGATATCTTCCATTGGAAGGACGTCTTCTCGCCACTTGTCGTCTATTAAATCCATTAGCCGTCCTGGTCTTTGCCACGATTCAATTTCGCTGTCCATGTTTTTCCAAGTTCAAGATGAGTTGTACAAGGGGAATAACTGTGTCCGAGACTAACAAATCTCGCGAGATTTTGAGTAGCGAAATGGCGAAGTGTTGATGTTTTCAGGCGAAACTCATCGCACCGAGTGCACTTGCAGGTACTATTTGATGATAGTTACACCTCGTCTTTTTCGGATCCCACATCATACTTGACTAGAAAGAATTTTTGTTTGCCACATGAGTTTATTTGTCTGCACTTTTGTTTTTAACAAAAAGTTAAAATGCATCTCTTCTTTGAGTCCGTTTCTAACAGGCTGATTGGACCAGAGGTATTGCCCATGGCACTAAACATTGTACTGATTAAAGTATTTCCAAAAGTATTCAAGTACCTTACTAATTATGTTATTTGTAAAGCTTTAAATTCTAATAAAGTTTTGTTTCTGTCTTTGTCTACATTTTTGTAATGTTGCTAACAATTATAAGTCTGTGAGACAGCAGCCATTGTGTTCAGTTAAATCCAATGATCGATCGGATTGTAGTAATTGCATCGTCATTGTGAAAGTGTTAGTCATATCATATGTTACCAGTTTCCAGTCATCGTTTTGTTATACTTCGTTGTAGTTTTGAGAACTTCGGAGCTACGACAAATTAGTTCACATTTCATCTGGCGAAAGAAACTGGTTTCTTTTTTAAATAGGTAGGCCTATTTGTATACTTACATCAAGTTAAGTATTGCCATAAATATAGCAGAAGTGGTCCGCTATGGCTATGAATTCCTGAAGATTTTGGTAATAATATTGAACCGTTGGACCTTAGTGGCTTTTGAGGTGCTGAGGTGGAGAAGAAGAAAAAACTGAAAGGTGCATTCTCTTGTGACTTTTTTACTTGTAAATCAATTTCTCATTCCTATGCTGATGATGGCTAGATGGAGGACTAACAGACGGATGACAATTGCTTTTTGATTCTTCTGTGTAAAAATTAATGTGTAAAAAAAGTAGTAATATGAAAGTGTCTCATTTAGCCGATATGCATGAGAGACTTAAATAATATAGCTAAAGCTGTGTTTGTCAGTTTTTGTTTATGGAGATGACTTCCTTTGAAATGGCTGTAATTTCAATGGGAATGAGACAAGGAGTATACAGATCCTTCCAAATAATAAGAGAGGTGATCACTTTACATGTTGACCTAGCAGTTACTTTCAGCATTGGGACTATTTGATCTTGCATGTGTCATGGTCTTGGCAGGAGTTAATCTGACTCTGGATTAAGTTTGGTATCGTGGGGTCAATGTGGTTTTGGGTGAAAGTGACTGGTAATCCTTACTAAAATTTGGCTGGATGTGTGAACACATGGAGAGAACTTCATTTATATTTTTCACTTGCTTTTTAGATGGAGTAGGGATAATCATTTTACCTGTCCTTTATAGAGGAAATTAAAATGATCACTGTCATAGGAAACCAAAGTTTGATGATGAATAGCTTTAACATTTAATTATTTCTTATTATTTTCTTACATTTTTATATAGAAATGGCCTCAAGTTCAAGGGGATCATCTTATCAGTATGAATCTCAAGGTATAAAATGTTTACAGTTTTGATAGTCTTCATTACCATCTTCCTTATGTTAATTTTTCCTTCAGTCTGTCTCTTCTCACTTTCTTTGTTTATTTTCCCTCTTCCTCTCTTCACTTGTGAAATGCTTTAGAAAAAATGTAATTATTGATTAAAGTGACTGTGATCATTACCAGTATGTAAGTATGGTCACTATCATCCATTCTTTAATTTTTTTCCTGTATATCCTTCTTGTTCCTGTACCTTTTTCATAAATAGTTTTATTGTAATATAAATAATATTGTAGGTTTTTTATTTGGCTTTGTGCAAGTGTAACTATGCAAAATCATAGTTAATGAAGGCTTTTGAATTACTGGTAAGATGTCGGTGTCTAAATTATTGTAGGTTATATTTACCTTCTGAGAAATATACAGATTATGATAGCATTTTAAATGAAGCTGAACTCTTGTGTCATCGTATTGTTACAGTCTTTTAGACAGACTTTAAAGGTATATATTATTTTTCAGGAAGCTTTTCTTGGGACAAATATCTAAATGAAACTGGCGCCACCCCAGCGCCCATTACCTGTTTTAAACAAGTATGTATACAACATTAGTATATATCTTAACACGATCAAACACGAATGAAGCTTAGATTTTAGGTCCTCTTCCTAATTTTAACCAATAATATGAAGATCATATAAAAACTATTAAGTTCACCTGATTATAAACTTCGTTTATTAACTTTCTTTGTAGAAGACTTTTATTAACACCAGCTATGTTACTTAATATTATCTAGTTAGAGTGTCAAAATGGATCTTTAAGTAATAAATATGTGTACTTATGACCGTTAATGTCTAGTTGGATAACATTCCTCCAGCTAATCACTCTGAGAGCTTGCTGTCATAAAGATTATGATTCAGAGTATAAATCTTTTGCTTTAGAAGATGATTTATCATGTTGCAACCACTCATGTTAGATGTAATTTTATTTTTATATGATTGCTCTTACAGTCAGTTATGTATTACTAAGTTATCTATTACTTGCAGGTCAGTCACAGTTCTGAAGGTTGTTTAATTCATGTTTAGGCTTACAACAGCATTCACCAATGTCAGAGACAGTAATTAAAGGGCTATTGCTGTTGATCTGTATATCAATTTGCGCATAGAAGAGTTATTTCAGTCATTTTTGGTTTCAGTGGCCTGTACCCCCAGCCAACGAGTTTGGGTTCAACATGAAACTGGAGGCATGTGACCCTCGTAATTTGACATCAATCTGTGTGGCAACAGTTGTTGGAATGCAAGGGCCACGCTTACGACTGAGGCTAGATGGAAGCGATAACAAAAACGATTTTTGGCGACTGGTCGATTCTTCTGACTTGCATCCCATTGGCTACTGCGAATCACATGGTGGTTTGCTACAGCCTCCTCTTGGTCAGTGCATCACTTGAATAAATTTTTCTGGTCACCTAATAGTGTGAGTCTGTCTGGCATGAAATCTTTTAAAATTTTTTGTTTCTTTTCATTAATATTATTAAAAGCAATGAAAAGCATTTTTTTGACATTTGGATGTGTTTCTTCAGGTTTCAGGATGAACCCTTCATGCTGGCCTTCATTCTTACAGAAGACGTTGCATGGAGCGAAAATTGCTCCAGAACGCTGCTTCAAAAAAGTGATCATTTGCCCTTTATTACTTTATTCTGTATCTTTATTATTTTAATGTGTATAGCAGAAGGGAAAATGTAAGAAGATATAACTTTTTATGATCATTTGGCATGAGAATCTTATAACTGTTTAGATCAGCATTATGTGTTATCAGTGTATCTGGAACAAGCACTTTGTTTTGCGCACTATTCTTGATGATGTCATTAACAGTATGTCAAGTGACAAGTAAATATAAGGTTCTAATATTATTTACCCTTTCCTGCTGTCACCTTTAGGAACCACCAACACCCAAAAGTAACTATTTTGAAGTGGGGATGAAATTAGAAGCTGTTGATCGGAAAAACTCGCAGCTTATATGTCCAGCCACAGTGGGTGCTGTTAATGCAAACCAGATTCATGTGACTTTTGATGGTTGGCGAGGAGCATTTGACTACTGGTGCCAATATGACAGTCGTGACATTTTTCCTGTCAAATGGTGTGCTTCTTCAGGACATCCACTTCAGCCACCAGGACAAAAAGGTTAGGATAAATAATAATAATAATAATGATGGTATATATAGCCCCTTTCCAAAGATTTGCTTATAGCGCTTTACATAAATCATATAGACTAAATCATTAGCAACTATGTACCCATATTCGCATATAACAAAGGCACCGAGTTTTAGTTGGATCAGTGGTGAGATAGTGACGAATGGTACTGATCCTACAAAGTTAAAGGTGAGCATTGCCTCAAACAAGAGAAATATGCTGATGAAAAGTCAAACTCTGATCAAGAATGACACCCAAGCTGCGGACAGAAAGGAATAGTTGAGTTGTTTATAGACAGAGACTGAGGGAGAGAAGGATGACTCAGAAATTTCTTTGGACAAGTAAGTAGCAGTTAGGTCTTGTCATCATTCAGTTACAATCTGTTTTGGAGCATCCTGGACTTCACATCTTCTATGCATTCCTGTGTCCGTGTCAGTAGTCCAGAAATTCAGTAAGTGTAGCTGACTGATAAAACTGTGTATCATCAGCATAACTCACATGTGACATGACGTGATGTGACATAACATCAGATAGAGGAAAGGTATATAACACAAAAAGTATTGGACCCAATACAGATCCCTGCAGGACACCAATCTCAGGACAGAAGCATCTGAGAAAACACCATTCACACACAGTCTGGGTTCAGTCCATGAGATAGGATCGAAACCAGGACAAAGCAGCATCATGAATTCCAAAAGAGTGCTGAAGTCTGTGTAAAAGTGTAGAATGATCTACTGTAGATCATTCTACAGTATCAAATGATGCTGACAAGTCTAACAGCATCAGAGATGACACTTTGTCATCGTCAGCACTGAGGAGTAGATAATTTACAACTTTTAGAAGTGTGGATTCAGTACCATGTCCTTTTCTGTGCTGAATGGAAGGGATTAAGAAGATGATTTTGCTCCACATGTATATTAAGCTGGGAAAGAACGATCTTTTCCAGAATCTTAGACAGAAAGGACAGGTTTGAAACTGGTCTGTAATTGCTTAAACAGCTATGATCTAAAGATTACATTACATTAGGGATGGCCGAGTGGTTAGAGCGCTGGCTTCCGAACCGAGAGCGCGCTGGTTCAATTCCCAATAAGCGCAGCAAACTTCCCCCAGTCGACCCAGCTGACGGGAATGGGTACCTGACTCCATAGTGGGTTAGGGAAGGTAAGGCAGCGAGGGAGAGGAGATTGGCACCACCCTCATGTAAATGCTGGCCCCGAGAAAAGTGGGGTCTCTAACACCTCACTCCCCTACGACCTGAAAAGGTTATGGGATGACCTTTACCTTACCTTTACCTTACATTAGGGACTCAATTTATCTGTTGATGTATTTTTTTTTTAACAAATGGCAAATATATCATTTTACCAAACCAAATACAGTAGTGTAACTCATTACAGTTGGGAGTTCCTTGTTCATCCACTAATTAAATGTTGTTTTGACAATATTTAAATGAGGTGTTAAGAACTAAGTTGCATAATTTTTGGTCATATATATATATATATATGTATATATAAAGCATAACTTTAAATCTTTTTTTCAATTTTCTAAAAATCAAATGTGCTTAATCTTAGTCTAAATTTGATATAGCTGTGTGTGTGGGGGTGGGTGGGGGGAAGAAATAAAATTGATGTGCACATTGCAGAGTGATATGTGCTTTCTTATGCATATTGATTTCATATGATGAATATGTAGAAGATCAGTACCTCCATAGGTGTAAGTCAGAGGTTTTCAAACTGGTACGCATACCACTACTGGTACGCAAAGGTATGATGAATCTACGCGAGCACCATGCACCAGAATAAAAGAATGTGTATATATATTTTACGGTGGCTGTATGTAGGGTTGATAGGTGTTACTTGGTCAATTTGAATTTTCGAAAGTGGTACGCATCTGGAAAACTTTGAAAACCTCTCGTGTAAGTGATGGTGGTGTAAATTTCTGTCTTAAGGAATGCCAACCAAAACCTCTAAACAAATGAAGGAGTCAGATTTGGTGTTAAATATAATGCCACCAGCCATGGGGACACCACTACCCTCACCATCTCCTACATCTCCCAACACTTCTACCACCTCAAACGAACGCCAGGCACAATCGCCAAGTGACCTTAGTCACCCATCTACACCAATGCTGGTCACTGTCTCAGAGCCAGACACGAGCTCTGGACAGGGAGGCTCTAATGGTAGGTGTCTTACACAAGGCATTCATGACAACTTGATTTTAGAATTTCAATAAAAACGTGAGAATGGAGAGGAGTAATTTATTACATAGCTGGTATCTTTCACATAAAAGAATAATGTTGCTAATAATCAGTCATTTGTCTGTATCCAAAAGAATTCAGCATTGGATTTTTGTTTAATACTACAACCATAGAACATATAAATTTTGTTTCTCATATTTAGCTTTATATGCTGGCACACAGTGAATATTTTTATCTGATATAAACTGTTGGCACTTAAATTTTGCTTGGTGATAGATTTCAGAAAAACATTGCTTCGAAGCTAAGGGTGATGAACTTAACAGTTGTTCATAGTCTCAGCCTGTTTATGTGAATTACATTTTACTTTCTGTTGCAGTCTGTGTCTATGTTAATCATGGCTGCTATTGTGGCAGTTATCTGAACCCACGCAGGGTGTCTAATCTACCATCACAGCTGGGCCCTGGCACTTTGAGTCGGGTGTTACAGGAATGTGTGCAAAATTGCATAGACTGTGCTGTACAGGAGCGGCAGGTTTACAACCTGGTAAAAGAAGGCAGCAGTAAAGTTATCATTACAGGTGTGTGAGTGGTTTTATTATTATATTAATAAGCACATATTTATTTGAAAAGATTTTAATTTTCTTTTTGTTTGGTTATTTTTTCTTTGTCTCTACCAGATGACATGACCAAAGGAGATAATATACTACGTCTTTTTTCTAACCATTGAAAGTTTACTTCCTGACAGTAAACTAGCATGTTCCTGGCAAATGGCATAATAAAGACACTTGAAAAATTGTCCAAGAAGTTCCTAAGTTCTAGTGGCATAAGAGAGGACAGTAAAAAACAGTATCTGCTTCCTGTCTTTTGTACGACATCTGTTTTCAAGATGGAGCTGTAAACAGAAGGTTCCAAACAGCAAAACAACACTAAAGACAGCGAGCAGCCAAGCTGGTTCAACGAATGAAAAGTGATTTGTTTCTTCCCACTTTAGACTGTGGCAGTTGACTGGTAGTCAAAGGATCACAGGCGTTGTGCAAGACAAAGCAAATTATTATTTATTGTGCACATACTTCCCCTGATGGGGGAGATCATGGAATTTACAACAAAAAGACTAAAAATGTGCATGCATATAAATTCATTGCACCCAAGTTTTTCTACTGCCCAGAGCTTATCTCAGATACAAGAAGCTATGGAAGGAAAGGTGATGTGTGTGTCTTTAGTAACATGGCATTCCAGTACAGAATTTTTTTAAAATTGTGTTTTCGTACAGCTACTATGGGAGGCAAGACATACACAAAGCGCCTCATTGCAGTAGAGAGGGTGTCTAGCTTTTGGTCATTCTTGGAGGGTCTGCTGGAAGAGCTTGGTGCATGTGAAAATCTTTTCTCAGGGCAGCCTCTGGCTGGACCCTGTCCCAAGTGCATAAGACAGCGCCAGATGACGCCATCTGGATCAGGAGCTGCTTCTCATAGTAAGTATCTGGTGGCGAAACATTTATTTCTGTTATTTTTAGTAAATAAAGTTGCTTTTAGATGAATCTGCAGTTTGACAAGCAAGAATCAACTATAAGTCTCTACTGTGTAATAAACCTCCTTGCTTGATGGGTGATCATGTGACATTGTGCACATCTTATGCACAGAGCAGAACAAGTGTACTTTAAATGATAGCACTAATAAAAATGATTTTCTTAAATTTTCTTCAAGGACGTAAAGCACCAAAAAGAAGGATCCTAAAGCTTACTTTAAACTTTTGTTAACTCATTCCATACAGATGAAAAGGAAAGTGATTTTTTTTAAACATTTAAGTAATGTGATTCTACTAAATTCAAATGAAAGATGGTAACTCTATGAAATGAAGAGCTCCTGTCATGAGGTAGGTTAGGAGCCAAAAATTAAAATAAAATTATTTACACAACATATAAAAATATTAAGTACCAAACAATAAAATATTTTATTAGAATATACATTAGACTTAAAATATACATACTTCTTCTAAATTTTGGCTGTGGGAGTACAAATTCATGTCAAATTGAGTAACTGGCAACTGTCTTGAACATGACGCTTGAATGGGCGCATTGCCTACTTTCAAATATAACAAAATACCCGACTGGTTGATTAATTGATAGAACAATTCATAAATCTACCAACAGTTTCTTTCCTTATTTATTCCTTCAGTTATACACAGTGATGTGTCTTGTGACACTACCCTGTTTGCTTTAGAGTGTGGAAAACAGGAAAATGTTCACTTTTGCAGACGCAAAATGATAAGAAAAAATTTAACAACTTTTACATCTATGTTTAGCTTCAGAAGATGATCTTCCTGTACCTGATCCTCATGGGTTCAGACGTAGATGGTCAACCGAATCTGGGGACAGTCTGAGAGGAACTAAAATGCTCAAAATGGACCGCCGATATTCAGCTTTTGAGGCAGAAGGTAGAGTGCTGCTTGGAACTTCCTCAGTAATATCTTGCTGTTCCTGTCCAAAAATTGACTGATACTCAAAAGCTAACACAAGGGCAGAATTATTTTAAGTGCCCTGGTTAAGTTATTAGGAGCTTCTAATTTCTAAAATCAGATAAAATTTCCATTTCCACTTTTTCGTTTAACATTTTAATGTCTTAAGTTCTTACCTGCACTTGGAAAAACTCTTATATACACTATCTTTCTTGTTTATCAAAATACCTATGCAGCAAGCTCAACAACAGGTGATAATCACAGCTTGGCACCACGTTCCTCTGACCCAACACTGTGGTCAATTGAAGAAGTTGTTCAGCACATCAGTGAAACAGATGCTGGCCTGGGGGCACACATGGAACTCTTTCGGAAGCACGTGAGTTTTGAAACCTCTTTTCCTCAAGCTAGGCTCATCATTTGTGATGCAAATAAACCCACACATCAGAGAAGTGTATCACAGCATTTTCTGCATGCACTAAAAGGTTTCATTGATAGATTCAGATACTCCATGCAGTTTGAGACTGACCTTTGTCCAGGCTGTCTATCATTTCATCTATAGCTTTAATGCATTCTTATATCACATTCTCCAGATCACTTCACTTTGTTTCTTAGAACTTTCTGTACACCTCACTAGTTATTCTTCAATTGTCTTCACTCATGTTTGTCTCTAGCACATACAGAACATCTTGCACAGAGGTGAACTGTAAACATCAGAGCCAAATAGCTGTTTTGCTTTTTGAACATGGCAGTCATTGTCAATTTCATTTTGTTGCCACATTTGAGCTCTCCAGACATCATATTGGCCTCTGATATCTTTGTACCATGATCAGACCTTGGATTGATATCAGCGTCCTTGACATAAAGCAACAAAACGGCAGTAAATTTTCAGTAGTACAAAAGGTGAATGGAATGTTCTGATTTTACTGTGAAGTCCTTGTCATCCACTTACACTCAAACATTGTCTTCTGAAAATTTTGTAAAAACTGGCCCAAGTTCACACGAAAGTTGAATACTTTGAAGACAGGATTCTCTAGTGCAGGCAGATCAGAAATCACACATAATTATGTGATAATGCCACAGCTAGGAGAAATTAATTCAGACAACCGCTAACTGAAAATGCATGTGTGGAACTTGTGAGCATAACTGACAACACTTCTGTGTGAGACAAAACAAAAAACTGAAAAGGTTAGGGGGTTCTGAAAGGGAAACAAAACTGCATACAAATACTGTGTTTTCCTGAAAAATAAGACGGGGTCTGATATTAATTATTGCTCTAAAACAGATATTAGGGCTTATTTTAAAGGGGATGTCTTATTTTTTCACGTACAGAAGTTTCCATTTATTCAAATATAAAAATCTACATTTATTCAAGTATAAGAAAACTAAGTTTATTCCAGTATAAGAAAACTACGTTTATTCAAGTATAAAATCTACATTTATTCTAATACAGTCATGTCAGCATCTTCTGGAACATCATCATAACTGTCCAAACCCTGAATTGTGACCTGAATTCTTGCGACTCCGTTTGTACATAGGTGTATACTTCTTGTCCAAAGCACTCGCTTGGACATTAACAAATAATTATAAGAGAAAAGAAAAACCAGAAGCAGCCACTAAATAAAAAGAAGTGAACTGTGCTATTAAGAAAGGAATGAAGGCAGCTAGGAAGAATTGAATCGAGAACCAATGTCAAGACATAGAAGATGAAATGGCACAAAGTGACAGCAAATAGGCCTAGCAACTTCTGAAGACCCTCACTAAGACTGATCAGCAGAAGACCTCAGTCATCAAAGACAGCAATGGTCACCTCACAAAAAGCAGTGCTGTACCCAACCGATGGACTGAATACTGCAAAGACCTGTACAACTTCCATCTGAAGACAGATGCTAACATTCTCCAAAACAACCAGGCTAGAGACAGTGAACCTGCAGACATACTAGAGATTGAAATAACTGTACATCGCCAGGCATTAATAATGTGCCAGCTGAGCTGCTCAAGCGGGGTGGGGAAGAAATTACAAAGGCCCTGACTGTCCTGTGCCAAAGAGTGAGAGCGCTAGAAATGGACGCAATCACTAATCATACCCCTCCCAAAGAAAGGAAACAGCAAACAGTGCTAGAACTACAGAAACGTAAGTCTTATCAGCCACCCAAACAAAGTTATGCTGAAGGTCATGCAGAACTACATCAGAACCACTGCTGTAGAGCTGCTAGTACAAGAACAGGCTGGATTCAGACCACGTAGTTTACCAGATCTTTAACTGTCATCTCCTTATAGAAGAGCATCTTCAGCATCAGTGGGACCTTTACCAAAACTTCATTGACTTTAAAAAGGCATTTGACAGAGTCTGGCATGAGGGGCAATGGCGTGTGATGTGAAAATTCAACATCGAAGAAGGCCTCGTTTAAGTCATTGAAGCGCTGTACAACAGCTCAACGAGTACAGTACTGCTGAACAATCAAATAGGAGCTTACTTTTGCACCACAGTAGGGGTACATCAAGGATATCACGTATCACCGGTGCTGTTTAATATCTTCTTGGAGAACATCATGCTCGACGCTCTTCATGCTCATCATACTTCCATTTCAATTGGTGGAAGACCAATCTGCAACCTGACATAGATCTGTTAGCAGGTACTGAAAAAGAACTGCAAGACCTCACCAACAGACTGACAAACAGCTCAAATGCTTATGGAATGGAGACCAACACTGAAAAGAGCAAAGTTATGATCAGTGTCAATGGCAAAGCAGAAATCTACATGAATGGGGTACAGCTTGAAGAGATAAGTAGCTTCAAATACTTGGGAGCCACCCTTTCCAAGGACGGCAGCTCTATGCCAGATATCCGCATCAGGATCGCTACATCAACAGCGGCAATGGCTAGACTAGATAGGATCTGGCATAGCCATAAGATAAGGTTCACTACCAAGTACAAGCTGTACTAATTCCTGGTAGTGCCAATCTTGCTCTACAGATATGACACATGGACTCTGCTTGCTGAAATGGAAAGGAGAATTCAGGCCTTCAAGAACAAGTGCCTGAGGAGGCTTCTCTGGATCTCATACAAAGAATATAAAACTTACAACTTTGTACAAAACAAGATGGCCACACTGGTAGGACACCAGGAACCTCTGTTTTCAACAGTCAACCGATGTAAGCTTGTCTTCTTTGGCCATGTGACCCGGCATGACACCTTGTTGAAGACTTTCCTTCAAGACACCTTGAAGGGTGGTCGAGGCCATGGTGGCCAGAGGAGGAACTGGCAGCTGCCATCCATGTGATCCCCCCAATAGGTGCCGGTCAAGGGGTTACTGACTAACTGACTATCATTTATTCTAAGCAATAATAATAAAGTATTATTATTAATATTTGTTTATTAATATTATTACTTAATGATTCTGTACATCTGCCATGTGTTTCAAGGGAAAAATGAAATCTGGCTGACGATCTTAACTATAGTTTTTATTTGAGGTAGGGCTTATGTCACGAGCATCCTGAAAGATCATTCTAGGGGTTATTTTTGGGTTAGGTATTATTTTGGGGGGACATTGTTTTTATATGAGAGTAGAGGCAGGCTATAATTCAAAGACTGGTTAAAGCCTGTAAAATGCCTCATTGTTAGTTTATTTATAAATTTTATTTTCTAATAATTTAATGATCCTGTAAACTGATTTTCACTGTTCATAGTTTTTGTAAGACATACTGAAAATAAAATGTTAAATAAGTTTACCTTGATAATTTTTTTCTGTATTTCATATTTTCCACATAGGAAATTGATGGGAAAGCCTTCATGCTGCTGAACAGTGAGATGATGATGAAGTACATGGGCCTAAAGCTGGGTCCTGTTCTTAAGCTGTGCAACATCATTGAAAAACTCCGTGCGCGCACAAAGTGATCTGCCATTTCCATCCAGTCCAGCAGCTTTCTCACACAGTAATATCAGAAGTGTGTATCTTAGTTATGTGGGAACCATTTGATGATTCTTCTGAATTTGCAGAATGTTTTTCAAAACAATTTTATATGAAGCTTTAAACAGTGTAGCTCACACATTCACAGAATCCTCTCAAACACGGTTGTTTTCTCTCAGTTTGCCTCCCTTTTAGTCTCTCTCACTCATGCAGACCTGCATAAAGACATCCACAGGTGCATGCAAACACTATCACCTTCTAGTTCAGTCCACCTTCTCTTTTCCTGCACTCATACTTCAAACAGTGCACTGTAAAGTAGATTTTAGACTTGGTGATGTGTGCACTTCTCCCTATTTCTATCCTAAATTTTTTTTCCTGACATCTTCCAGTGATGTTGTACTAAACTCGGAGATCCCATCATTTCTGCCATTTTTCAGAGCTTTTTTTTTTTTAGCACAGTTTGACAGAGAAGTAGATTTTAGTAAATTCAGCCTTTCCGATTTCTTGATCAGCTGACTCACTGCCATAAAACAAAAGGATGTGCATTGGAAAAGAAAGGAGGAAGTCCTGTTTCTTCTTTTCCATCAGTTACTGCTTGTGCTTTTTGCATCTCACACATTACTTATTTGCAGGTGCGTGTTACAGGGTGTAAGCATGAACACGTGTGCTGAACTGTGCACCAGAGGGTCCATGTCAGTATTCTGCTAATGCAGTGATGTGCTCTTAATCACTGCTGCGCGTGTAAATATTTCTGAAATCCATTTTAATTTTATGCAGTTGTTTGTTGGGAATGGAGATAGGATTTATGTTTGTAGGTGTGTGGTGGATGGGCAATTTTTATTTGGGGTTCACTTGTAGTTTGAGTTTAGCTGTGTTTTCTTTTAGATTAGAAAAGTGACATTTTTTATCAAAATTTTAAAATCAGATTTTTTTTGTGCATTTTGAACAATTTTCCTGCACATGTTTTAGCAAAATTAGTATGTCTCGAGTCTAGATACACATCTCCACAGCTAGACTCAACACATGCTAGCTTTATTAAATTGTGTAACTGTAAATGTGTAATTGAAATTCATAGACCCAAATTAAACCAAGGGAGTTCTCCATTTAACATCCGTTGAAAATGGTGAATAATTATTTTGCTTGTTCAGAACTAGATTTACTTTTTTGAAGAGATCCACTTCCAAGTTAAGCTGTGTGCTGTACAATGTGAGGATACCAAGACATTTTTGAGCCGTCATAAGGTTATTTGCAAAATTATTTGCAGACTATTTCTTCATGACAAAAGAGAAATGGTTATGCATTTGTGATGATAAAAAGTGTATAGAAGTAAAGGAAGATGATGTTTCTATGTTGAAATGATTTATTGATGCAGTTCAAAGCATGGATACATGGAAACACTTGAATTTCTCCAAGAATGCTAGCACTAGAAGTAGCAGATTCATTACAAGGCCATTTTCTAGCATCCTGTTTGAAGGGACAGTAAGCTGAACAAAAAAGTTTCTGTTAAGGTAAAAATATGTCCTTTTCTTGAGCCATTGATTTAGGGACCTTAAATGTTTTCTTATCAATGCATACATTTATTTAAAAAGTGACTAGAAAAAACTGGAAACATGTGACTTGCATAGTTTTGGTCTCGGGTGTTTGAGATGTTAAACCAGAAATTTGAGCAAACTGCACAGCTTCAATTCTTGAGAGCTGTAGACGCCACTGAGTGTAATAGTGCAAGTGCCAGAAGTAGTTTTCCACCAATAGCTTTATAAAAAAATGTTCTCCCCTTGTTTAAACAAAGGCTGTGTGAAAGGCTGATGTATCCAAATTTTATCATTTGACTGAATTATGTTAATTGCAAGATACTAAATAACTAAATACTCAAAATTCAAGGAAATAACGCTAATTGTTTTGTAAGATGCAAACCTTTAAGCATTGAAATTTTTATCTTTAGTTCTCTGTAAGGTCACCAAAGTCGACCTGCAGTTACGGTAACATGGTATCATGAAGACTTTACAATACCCTTCAATAATGAGGTTAGAAATTTAAATAATTAATGATAATACTATTTTCACTTAGCAACTTTGAGCTTAATTTCATGTTTGTCGGTGTTAGCCATTAATATGCAAAATATCTTTAGTTTTTTGTTACTGTTATGCTTAGAAAGGTGAACTAGAGATCACAAAGAAGTTTTTGTAGGCCGTCTGGTCTTGCACACAAAGGGAAATCCTAAAGAAAAGAAAAAATGAATCAGAAACTGTTGGAAAGATATGATGTGCTTATCATTTCTTCGTTAATTTAAATAAAACTTTGATATCTAAAATCTTTTGCCAGTGTGTGTTCACATGCAGCACACAATGGTTATATTCACACTGTCTGCTGCATTAGTAGGAGAGACATTACTGATATAGCCTGCTGTGGTTTGAATCATTTTGATGAAAGATGATGTTCAGTTGTTAGCATTCTGTGAAATTGAAGTGGTCTCTTCAAGAGATTCACTTTTGTTGTTAACAATCTTCTACACAAGTGTTTTAAATGGTAATAGCTTGTGAGAAAATGTGAGTGTGTGTCTACACGTGTGCACATGCGTATGTGCATGTGTCATGAAAAGCTGTGAAATTGGTATAATGGACATGTTTTTAAAATTGTATGTTTCACAAGTCGTTTTTGCACCTAGTGCAACGGACAGTTCTCCTTTGAGTTGGCATTAAGTCTCTACATGGCTTTCTTTGCATTGTCAAGTGCATTCCATTGTGCACAGTTAGGAGCCATGATGATTGTGAATGTTTGTAAGTCTTAAATGTTCATTTCGTCACCTGTTAGTTTATAAATGTACTCTCAATTTTCAAAGGAAAGATACTGAGGTATCTTAAATGTTCCATGTGGAGCCATGCACTGTGGATGTTTGTTTTTCAACAGAGAAAGAGAGAATGCGTGTGTGTGTGTGTGCACACATGCGCTTGTGCAGGTGCATGTATGCAAGTAAATATGGCTGTGGTCAGCTTGATAAAAGCGCCTGGGTGTCCATCTCTTTGTGCCTTCTAGAATAACAATTTGGCTGCTAATAGCTGTTGATTTTGTGCCAGACTGTAACCGACTGGTGCTTCAAACCCTTTTACCCCCTACCATTAGAGAATTCCAAACTAGAAATGCAGATTTATGGACAGCTGTGTTTAAATCCATATAAGTAGTATGTGGCTAACAAGTTTTTTGGCAGTCCACAATGCCGTAGTATCTGAAATTTATTATACAAGATGCCTATACCTATTAAAAAGTGCACTTCATAGAAGTGGTCAGTGTAAATGAGCTTTTGGGTACATTTCTTTCCAGTCTCCCAGTGTGTTGTTTATTTGCTTGTGTTTTTATCTGTATCTAGACACCAGCTGCTAAAACATTCCTACTGTTTTGGTGTCTCAAAAATGATACTATTATTGTTCACCAAACAAATCTGTCAAGCAGCCTTGAATTTCTATGCCAAAGATGATGTGGCTGAAGTGGAAAAGTGGAATCATCTTGGAATGTGTGCAAACAAATCTTTGAATAAATTGTCTCACTGTTATAATTTGTTAAGGATAAGCTACACTTTTTGTCTTGCAAGGTGTCAGTTCTGTGTCTGATTTTCAGTTTATGCTGGCAGAAGTTGAGAAAAAATAATTTAGACTTATGGAAAGTATATACTGCTCACTGCTGCAACTTTTTAGTATAACATGTAGTCTTTCTCATTTGGAGTCATGACCTTGAAGTTATCTATTATCCAGCAAAAATCCTAGTGGGTACTTATATCATGCATCTTATATGGTAAGAAGAAGAATTTCATTTCTTCAGGTCTAACTTATAGCTGACCAAAAAATGACATTGTATTTTATTTTCTTATTTTAGTTATAACTGAAGTTCTTGTCTAAGAACCTTTGTGGAAAAATATTACTACATTTCTATCTTGTAAAAAGTGATAATGATATATAGCAGGTAACATACTTCCTTCATTCTGTCGAACTTGAAGCACATCTTTCTAAATGAAAATCACAGTAGATCAGCATTTAAGATGCTCACCTAGTATTATTAGTAGTAGCAGCAACAGCAGCAGAAGTATATGGAGACTGTGGTGTTGATTATAGAAAGAGTACAGAGAAATGCTATTCTTTTAGTCCCAGGTGCACAGTGGTACTTCAGAAGTAATTTAAGTCTGCAGCAGACTCAGCTGCCAGAGGATAAGACCCCCTGCCTGACTTGACTATTAAACAATCAACAAATCTGACACAGGCAGGCTTAACTGCATTGATGATATGAACAGTCTTGGCAATTATTTATTCACTCAGAGTATTTAAGTAGTCATACTTATTGCAGATTTTTAACAGTCTTTCTTTAAAAATAATGTGGGCATTTCATAAAGTGCATTGGTGCATAAAAAGAAGAAGAATCCACATATTAACAGGAAAATATTTTCATTGCATGTCATTAAAAGTATTATTTAAAGATTAGACTATTTTACCATGTCTCGTTTACTGCACAGTAGAAAGTGTACCATACTGTGTAAAACTGCTGTAATCATAAGTTACCTGCACTGTCAATAAAATATGTTTTTGTACAATAGCAGCTATGTATTTTTCGTGCGGTGCATGCGCATTGTGTCCCAATGTCACAGTCAATTCGATAAGATCTATAATAGTTATCACTGACTGGACTGACATATTTTTTTTAAGGGTTAGGTTTACATAAAAGTGCTCAGATATTCAAATCACTTCTGTACCATGTCAGAGACATTGAGAAATTAGAATCAAAGGCGTGGTCCAAAATCCAATGTTGACAGAAGGTGGCTCTGAAGAAATTAGTGTTTAACAGAACTATGAGAAAGTGTACACATTGTCATCTCTTTTACATTGTCATTTGTAGGAGTTAGAACCATGTGTCATTTAATGTTGTTTCATACTATGAAAAAGATAAAAATTAAATACCATTAAAGTAACAAATGTCTCAGCATGAATTTTGCAGGGGCCCAGACTTTAGAGGCGCTAAATTTGAAGGTGATGTGCTGTTTATCGGACATAACTTATCCTAACATCTGGCATGAAATCTGTTAAGTGTAATAAAAAAAAAAACAAGCTAGGACAGGCCTATCTCTTTAACATGCACAAATGCAATATGTTAATGTGTACATCTTTCTTGCCCAGGTACACACTCATGTATTCACATGCTTGCTTTTTTATTCTCTTTAAAACGATAAGTTTTCTACTCAAGCTCCATAAAGATATTCAAGCGAACTATCAAAAATAATCTGTAATACAGACAGCATGAAGGTGTTACACAGACAATATATTTTTTTAAAGTATCATGGACAGTATCAAATAGTTAGACTATGTGCTGTCTACAGCTCCCAGACTATACTATAACATACCCATTTTTTTTACTTTAAAAGAAAATCAATCACTTTAGAATATTGAAATAAAAGTGTAAAATAAATACAGCCATTGCCAGATGTAGCATGGGTTTCAAATACATTTATTATAGAGACATTTATATAATTTTAAAATATTTTTAAATAGGACAAAATGTTGTACACTATACAACTTCCTTCTGACACCTCCTCCCTGCCACATCCCACAACACACTGTCTACTTCAGACATGTGACATGGGTGTTGTGGTGTTCACACATTTTCATGTTTTCAGGATTGACAGGCAATACCAGAGAGTGCCAGTGATCAGAAACTAGTCCATAACTACTAGTGTGTAAGGTTTATCTTTTTATGTCCATATTATATCATTTGCTGATTTTGTGTACTCAGCTTTTTTTTCCTTTTGTGCTACTTGGAAGTGTAAAAACGTTACGAAGTGAATATTTACGTCAATGAGATGGCATACTCTTATGAAAACTAGGAAGAGTTTGGCATGACAAAATGCTGCCTGGCTTAAACTTGCTTTACATAAGCATTTTAAATTATTCATCGTGTTTATCAGATATAAACAAGAGAGTGAGAGAAAGGGGGAAATTCTAGCAATTTCAGGAACCAGATTATGGTAGCTTTTATTTTCAATCGTTTTCTCAGGGACTATTAATTATTATAACGGGCTCAGAACTATGTTTTATATAAAAGCTTTGTAAATCAGCTGTTAATTTAGTTACATCCATATGTACGTGCATGTGGCGTATGTATTGTATTTTTCATATTGTCCATGAAAGAAATAGTTGTTTTTATTAAAGCTGCAGATTTTTCTTTGCTTTTTTAATTTTTTCCTCTTTTTTTTATTGAAAAAACTCTTGAATTTTGGAGACTGAAAAGGTGTTGTTTTGTCCTTGTTATTCTTCCCCACCCATTTTCTTTTCTCTTTGTGTGTGTGTGTGTGTTTTATTTTCTTTTCTTTTTGACCCAGCCCTGGTCCTTCTTACCAGATAAGAACAGAAGTTATCATTTAAAAGTGTCAAAATTCTTACATTGCTTTTCTTTACATTACGTGCACCATTTTTCATCCAACCAAAGCTATTACAGAATTAATATTACAAACAAGAGTACTGCTATCAGAAAAATTGCATACAAAGCAGTCAGGACTGCCTGTGTCACAACGTTATCATATTAAGGAGATGATTTGAGCAAACCTGTCTCCACATTAAACTGCATGTAATGAGGAATGAATGTTACTATGGACTCCCATGGCATTTGTCAAAAATAAAATGGTGCTCAGATTTAAAGTATTGGATGGCTTTGTGTGAAGACAACTGTTTAAATGTAACTTGACTAATTATTGATTTTAAACTACTTTTCTTGTTCTGAAACATTTTACTTCATGCAAGTGGAGATAAAATTAAGGAAGTTTTCATATATTGCTTGACTGACGCATATAGTACTTCTCACTTTTCATGTTGATTGCACTTTCAGCGTCAATCCTGAAATGTTTGAAAGGCAATAAATACATAAACTGCTGTATGTTGTTATACATGTTATACGTGCGTTCTGCAGACTACAATGATGTTAAGAAATACTTCTTGCAACTCTATTCTCAGGTCTGGAGAAGCTGCAAGACCCAAACTTAGCCTAAGTCTTCAATGCCACAGCGACCCTCTGTCGATGTTTGCTCCACATAGCAGACATGTAATTTCTTCTTGGTAGTATTTCATTTGGCGCCATGTTAGAAGGGGCAAGATAAACGAGCGTCTCGTGCTGCTGATACAGACGCTGATATTTACTTTAAGGCTGGTCTCTGGTGCGCCACCCCGTGTGCGAGGTCGTAACACTTTGTCAGCAAAACTGTAATCCGCTCTCGATAATAAGTTTCATTCCCTCCCCCCCCCCCCGCAGTAGCACCTGAGACTCTTTGAAGAAGTGTAGATGACAGCAACACATTGTACATACCATGACAAAGCGTAAAGGCAGGATTTTAAATTTGGGCAGAGTAAATAATGAGATTAAAGTCGTTCCATTTATGACATTGATATTTTTTCTTAAACGCATAATAGAGAAAAATACACATCTGCAGTTTTGGAAGACAAAATCAACGAAAGTCTAAAGATACAAGGGTTTCGTCAATATTTACAAAATATTTACTAAATTTAATTCTCAGGCTACCTAGGACTGGGAAGAAAAGCACAACATTAATTTCACCTTCCCTAGCATTTCCACATAATGGGCATGTAAGATTTTCCATCGAGTGATTGTAGAAACGTGTCGTCAAAACAGTAACACCGAATCGAATTTTATTATCACAAATTTTAAATGCCTAATTGCAGATATATAGGACTACGACGATTAGATTTACCAAACATACTAAAACGTTTCCCAGCCTGCAAGGGAAGCGGTGAGAACATGGGACCCTTGTGGCTGAGCCGCATCGAGGCGGGCTAGGTGTGGCTCGATCGTAAAGTGACGAAATTTGAGACAGGGCACGACCGCTGGGCCTTGATAATGACCCGTATGTGTAGCTTGCCCTCCTAAAGCCCGCTGCCACGCGTGACTTAGCTGGCCGATTGTAGGCGTTTGTCGCACGGCGCACAACGCCCGCGGTTTGCCCGAGTGTAACTGGTACACGGGGGACTTAGCCCATCGCGTTGACCGTGAAACAGAGCTAGCATTAGTTTTGGACGTTGATCTCGAAGCGACCATCGCCTATCTCTGAGGTGAGTTTGAAAGTTGTTATATACTGTATATAGTCATAAATAATTTCTGATCGTATTTAAATATTGTAGATCCTTTTGTATAATATTTAATTTTGTGTAACTGGCTGGTCTTAACTTTAGCTGTCCTGTACCCTCGCACATGGTATTTCCGGTTGCAACAGTATGCTCGCTTTTGCTTGACGCTGTCTGGTACATGTGCTCCAAGAATTCACATTAAGAATTCCCTCTTTTAGTTTGTCTGTTCCATTGTTAAAGTGTCATAAAGTATCTTTTGTTTGTTTTATAATTTTCAACGAGAACGTGCATTGCCACCGCCTGCAAGATTGTCGCCGTGCATGTACCCACGGCCTGGAATATCAACCAGCATGCAGACAGTTGATGATTTGTCATGATCACTACTCCAGTCAAGGTACAGTTTACCGCAAATTCTGATTTTTCAAGATGCGTTTTTTCCTGTGTGTGTTAACTTTTATGGACTTCACTTTAGAAATATGTTAGCTGTTTATAAATAATACATTAATACTGTACTTTAGTTTGTAGTAATATGTTTTATTTCTATTGTATAGTGTCGTTCAAACAGGGCCGGCTCTAGGCATAGGCAAACTATAGGCAGCCGCATAGGGCCTCCGAATGCTGGGGGCCTTGTACAGGACTCAACAAAATTTTTTTAGAGAAAAAATTGCGAAACTTGAATCAAATCTCAAACATATGTAGCACTCTAGTAGTGTACTGTACTGCGTTATTTCTTTGTTTTTGTCGAATGGCTCACAGCACTGTCCCTTTCTCACGCCGGCTTCGCACATAACAGCCAGCCTTGACACTCGCATGCGTACATACGGTAATCACACGCGTACACACCTGCGCACGTATGCACGCGTACCGACATTCACACACAATCGTCGCACGCCTACACACACACACACACTCATGCACATGCACACGCTCTCAAACACTTTACACTTTAGGAAGTCTGGCCTTGGATCCGGGTGGTGGATGGTGGGGTATGCCGCCATGGGGTCAGGGACAGGTCGAAGCTGTGTAACGAGACGTGCGGCGGATAAAAGAAGAAGAGAAGACACAGCCCTGACTTGGAGCTTCTCTGACGACACACACAGCCGTGACCATGACACGGTGGAATAAAGGGTTGCACACCTGCTTGACTGTTCCTGCCTTCGTTGGAGTGGAAATACCTCACCATTCGGTTACAAACGCTAAGGAAATTGCGCTATATGAATTTCAGTTATTTGTTGATTTAGATATAGATACAGGTATAGGTTTAAAAAAATTGCGTAATTTTATTTTTTTTTTCTATTTCATTTGGGGCCACCAAATTCACTTTGCCTAGGGCCTCGAATTAGCTAGAGCCAGCCCTAGTTCAATGTGCCTTGCAATGCCCACTAAGGAAAATGATTGCAGAGATAAATGTTGAATAAGACGTAACATATTTACTTCGGACGACTAAATAACAAATCATGCAGGTCGCTTAACTAGTCAAAAAATTTAACACATAAGGGCAAGGCACACAAAAAAGAATTCTCGTATTTGTGTACTATTAATAACTCTTCGAAGTTGTAATCTATGAAATGAACTTATTGAGCCATGCTCAAAACTAACATTATAACAATATCTAATGCAGATCACACTGACTTTGGCGCTGGGTCACTTAATTTTACCAGTAAGTTTATTTTATTTCTCCCTGTATGATTTCATGATAAACACTATAAAAGCATATACGTTTTGTATTTTTAATAGTCTACATGCGCATATTATGAAATCCATCTACACATTCCCTGTTAATTTAAGCAAAAATATTGTCATTAGCCTTACATGCCTAGTTTAAATCTATTATTATGGACTGAAAATAACATTTTGATTTCAGATACATTATTAAACAGAGTGGTTACCAAACTTGAAGAGTTGACTGAATTAGTTCAGAATATGGTGCACAAACAGAATCAGATGCTGCTGTGGGGGAATGAGCAAGAAATAGACAAGCTGGAGGAGGAGCTGTTGGAAAAAGAATTCAGGACAAAATTTGTATGTCATTGAAGATATGTATATAATGTGTAGGGAATAGACACTCTTTTAAATTTTACTTTAAGCATTAACTGATATGTCAATCATGTTATACTATACAATCTGGATAACTCATTTACTAATCTGACGGGGTGTAGCATCGGCTCACAGGTTAACTCTGTTAACGAAGACCAGTACTCAGTGTAATTTTGCATTTGTATTGTAGGTTTCTACATGTTTAGGCAACTACAGATTTTTTTAGTTTTTTATTTATTCTTAACAGGTTAAGCACCTCTCCTGCATCGGAGAAGACTCCGACACCTCTCTCGTCCGGACGATTTTAAGGCACTCCGGACTTGGCTCGTCAATATAATTTCAGTGGGGCTAAAGGAAAAAAAAAAAAAGCTTCCAGTCCCTTCAGCTGCGAAAAGTATTAATTGGTGCGTAGTTTTTGTTTGTTTTTGGTTTTGACTTCTTTGAGGTGTGTGTTAATGTGTCCTTTTAAAGCTTCCAAACGGATTTTTCAGAATAAGGAATTATTATAAAAGTATTATTTTCTCTACATTTTCAGGTTTATTATTATAGGATTGTTTTTAAGTCTACCATAACAATCTCCTCTGTTCACAGCCGCAGTCCGTAAAACATTTCTCTCGGCATCAGAATCGGAGGTCAAGGCGAATACAAGGAAATGGTTTGCCAATGCCAGAGACAGAGATGGAGGAAGAATGCGAAGGGCAATGGCAGCTAATGGTGTGTGGAATTATAAAATTTGTTAGGTTTAAATTATTAATTCGAGCAGAGTTTTATTCTTTGTGCATTTTATTCAATAGGCCTATTTATCCTAGCTTTTGTACTAAAGATAAATTGGCTACCTTCAGATCGCATCTAAAAAATCTCAAATGGCCGTCATCTAAACATTACAATTCAATATCTTTTCATCCGACATCTCTTTGTAGTTTCACTAGTATTTATGTTAGATTTATGGAACCTTTAAGATTGCATCTAGTTGTGGGAGATTTGTTTTTACTTACATTGTAAAATCAAGATATGTAAATGTATTGTAATTGATTTTTCTTCTCTTCTACAGGAACTCCATTCATAGAATGAATCTTTCTATTTTTTTGTCTATTTTTTGAAATTGAAGTAAACTGTTTAATGTTGTAAATTGTTTAACCATGATTTTTGCTGGAAGTAATTAAATTTTGTAATCGTGTGTCTTGCCTACTGGTTGTATGTATTTGCCAAGATCGAGTGTAAGAGCATGCATGCAATTGAAGGTGTGAGGAGGCTGCATGGTGTGCTAGCCTGTGTACTTGTGGTGGTAAAGGAGTGAGACCGAGTGAGTGATGCAAACGAGGGTGTGAAGGGTGAGAAGCGGGCTTTGACGTTTATAAGAGGGGGTGTGAAGGGTAGGATGCGGTATTTGACGTTTATAAGAGGGGGTGTGAAGGGTGGGATGCGGGCTTTGACGTTTATAAGAGGGGGTGTGAAGGGTAGGATGCGGGATTTGACGTTTATAAGAGGGGGTGTGAAGGGTGGGATGCAGGATTTGACGTTTATAAGGGGGTGTGAAGGGTAGGATGCGGGATTTGACGTTTATAAGAGGGGGTGTGAAGGGTAGGATGCGGGATTTGACGTTTATAAGAGGGGGTGTGAAGGGTGGGATGCGGGATTTGACGTTTATAAGAGGGGGTGTGAAGGGTGGGATGCGGGATTTGACGTTTATAAGAGGGGGTGTGAAGGGTAGGATGCGGGATTTGACGTTTATAAGAGGGGGTGTGAAGGGTGGGATGCGGGATTTGAAGGTTGCAAGCGGGGCTTTGAAGAGTAGGATGCAGGTATTGACGGTTGAAAGCGGAAATGTGAAGGGTGGAATGCGGGCGTTGACGTTTGTAACCGGGTCTTCAAAGGGTGGGATGCGGGCTACATACTGTAAAACCATCTGGGCCCCTTGACGATACCGGATTCAGAACCCTACGGGTTTTGACCACGCAGGCCATCTCGGCCCCTTATCTCAGCCCGCAAAGGCCCCTTAAAAAACCCGTATGTTTTGCAGGCTGGGTTACTATCGTTCACGTGTTCATTTCACACTACAGTCTACAATCGTGAAGTCTCTCCTTGAAAGCATGTTAATTTTTTGTTCACTCTTCCCACACCCTGGTTCTGCTCAAGTTGCTAAAGAAATCCATACTGATATAGTATCCGAATATTTTTGGCCTTTACGTTGAGACTAAACGCTGCCTTTGGTTATCCATCTATAACACTCCCAGCCAGCATCCTATGCACTTCAGAGTTGAAATTATCGTGATTGGGTGTATGTTAAGTTCACTATATACAAGATCATTTGGTGTACGAATATCAGCAGCAAGTAATTTCTCTAGTGCAAAAATGTGTACTCCTTCCCGGGACTGGGCAGATTTTCCAATGCCCAGATTTCAGATCCATTCTGTATCATTGGCTGTTTCTGAGCGTCGAACAATTCGAAGAATAGGTCATCGGAGCAATTATTGTTATCACGTAGCCTTGGCATTATGAATATGCATTCAAGAAAGCTAAACTCAGTCCACCATACATCCATCTCTCTGTGTGTCACTTAAAAATCCGCCTTTCGTAAAAACATTACTTTAATCCATTTGTACATTTAATCATAATGTCGGGCTGCCCTCTGCAGGTTGTTTACCTATGTCTGAAGACCTATAGCGGTTTCAGAGATAAGTCCAAAGTCATCTGCCAATAACAACAGAGATAATTAGTACACCCCCATTGCAAAGATGACACGTGTCTTATTGCTACATGGTCAAGAAGAAAATAGATTAAATGACTACAGGCATACAGCAGCTGTTGAAGCAAAATCTTCCTGTTCATTGCTTCCACTTACCTGAGCATGGCAAACTTTGCACGGGCACAAATCTGATGTATCGTGTAGCCAAAGTCATGAAAGTAAAAATCTACCTTGAATAAAGTAAACATGCTTGACATGTCATTGTTGAAGCAAAACTTCAAAACTTCACGAAACAAAAATTTTAAAAAGTCTTCACTGTGTGTGTGTGTGTGTGTGTGTGTGTGTGTGTGTGTGTGTGTGTGTGTGTTACAATTATGACAGTAGATGACGTTAAAACCATAAACAGTTTCAGTGTGGTGATTGCATGATTTGTTACGGAAAAAGTTATCGAGCCAACGACCTCTGCGAGCAAAAAACTAGAAAAATGCAACAGGAAGACTGAATGAACCTTCTTCGGCTTCACTGGCTTTGAGACGGTAATTAGTTCTGACAGTAGATCACTGGCTTTGAGATGAATTGTATTGGCAGTAGAATACATTCAGGTCCTCGTACACAAACCAAGCCAGTGATCCACATGCGAATTTTTAAAGGTAGGACGTAGCCAAGACGTCTACTTACATTTCTCCTAAGCTGTACCTTTCCGCATATTAGACATTTCTCCTGATTCTTGCATCTTGCAAGGTATGAATCAAGGCCACCATGGTCAGTCGGCAATATTGCTAACACTACTGCAACATTTCTCGACACATTTCTTGTCAAATGGATCAGCTGGAAATGTACTAACACTGCTACAGCATCGCTCGACACTTTTTTCGGTCCAATAAATCAAACTTAGAGTCAGTTTCTTTGCTTTCACAAAAGATACACGAAGTCGGCAGCCTCCATAAATTTGCCCGATACTGTGTTTTAGAAGCTATTCTAAATAAGTAATACATTTGCACATCTAGATCTTGGTCAGATAATTCGCAATGTCTTACTTTTCTTTATCATTTGACAATTTTCTTCTTCTAATTTTCAAACTCCTTTAAGGTTTTAACTATTCAGGAGATCTTTTAGTAGACTACAGTTCGTGTGTTCTCTCTAATTGTTTCGCTGTATGACTAAATAATTTACGCGTAGGACTGTCGTGCTCAATCGTTTTTATTTACCTGGTGTTTTCTGTCAAGGCTCAAAACAAGTTACAGTCGTTATCTTGATTCAGCTGAGACAGAATAAAGCAATTATTAGAAAAGAAAAATACCATTCCCCCTCCGAAAACTAAATAAATTTGCTCGTATGCTGGATATAAAAAATGTGCTTTGCAAATTTGTGATATTTCTGAAATAGATAATTTGCCAGCAATTATCCTAAGAAAGAAAAAATTATAGTAAATGTTGTAATAGTGTTTAATCTGCTCTTACTTCTGAGTTTCAAACAAAACTGAAGCAGACACAGTGCAACGCTTGAAAATATTAGAATAAAGGACAAAGGGGGAAAATCGTCGATCAATGTCATTATATCTACCTCTATGCCAATTATCCAAACTTTTATTTAAATGAAAAGAATGTTTTTTTTAATCTAAAAAAATAGTTCTCAATAATGCCAAAAATGCATATTTCCAGTTTTAATAGTGATAATCGCCTCGTCGATTCACACTTCGTTATGAACGCCAGTGGAGTTATTTTAATTCAAAAATAATTAGTCCAAATTGTAGTGAACTTTAGTATAAAAGCTAAAAAAATTGTATTATGTTGTAGTTTCTTGCCTTCAGTGCAGCACCAAAGAAATCACAGGAACAGTCCTCTTCAGGTCAGCTTCATCTAGATCAGTTATTTCAAAAGTTTTAATGTATAAACAAATTTCATTCGTACCATGCTTCGATCTACATCTTTCGGTTCCTCTTCTTTTTCTTCTATTTTATTATTATGCTTTTCAGTTGTTCAACAAACTATTTTTTAGCATTTTTTTACGTTTAAGTTTGATATTACCTGTATCTTATTAAACAGGCAGTGCTGAAGTCGACTTGAGAAACTTTGTGAAGGGGAACAGTTCCAATCAATTTTACTTTTCTTTTATAGAACTATTTCTTAAGAACAAATTTTAAAAAGTTCTTGAAATTTGGCATACAGGTATACATTAGAAGTGATTTTTCTGCTTTCCAGTATCATCACTTCTTCTAAATACACATTTAACAGTAAAAGTTATCATAAGTTTTTTTTTCTACTTACATGCCGCAAAAAGATTCAGAACTGTCACTGCATTTAATATCTGTAAAGCTTGTATTTAATCACTCCAGAATGCCATGTTATTAGATTCTTTGACACTTTATATCTTACCTTATCGAACCCACAGTTCTAGTCGATTGCTGCGACAGGAAATATCAGATAATGACTTCATGGTAGCTTTTCTTACTTAAAATATAAAAGTCTATGTCGTATTTTTATGATGGTTTCCTTAATCTTACTTATTAATGCCGGACTAAAAATTCCGGTTGAAAAATTCCCAAAACTGTGGAGATTCGTAAAGAGATTTATCATCGAGAGAAAGGGGAAATTGTAGATACTTTCTAGATGAATTTTTGCTGACAGACGTAAGTTATAGTTTCATTTTTTTCCCCTGACTCCCATGACGACACGAATGTACCCACGAGGAAATCTCAAATCTGTAATCAATCAATCCTCTTTGTGCTAGTTGCACATAAGGCCTCAACCAGAGCCCGCCACTGATGTCGATCGGCTGAAACTCGCTCCAGGCGACCCCATGTCCAGCCCTTTTCTTTCATCTCCCTTTCCACTGTTCTTCTCCAGGTTTCCTTTGGGCGGCCTCGTTTTCTTCGGCCGTCTGGAGTTCATCGTAGGGCGATTCTGGAGAGGTCTGCTGTCTGCTGGCGAAGCACATGTCCAATCCATCGCCAACGCCTTCGTTGAACCAGCGTGGTGATGGATTCGGTTTCAGTTCTTCAGTGGAGTTCTTCATTTGTGATGGTGTTTGGCCAAAAGATGTTAAGTATGCGCCTGAGGCATCTGTTTTGGAAGACGTCAAGCCTGTTACCGATGTTTTTGGCCATCTTCCATGATTCTGATCCTTAAAGGAGGGTGCTGATCACATTTGACTTGAAGATTCTCAGTTTGGTCTTCTGGCTGATGTTTTTTGCCTTCCATGTGCTCCTGAGTGAGGCGAAGGCCTGGCTGGCTTTTGCCAGTCGGGCTCGAATCTCCACCTCCGCATCCCCGGTGTTTGAAATCTTGGACCCAAGATAGGTAAAACTGTCAACTTCCTCAATCTCTTCTCCATTTAGTCTGATGTTTTCTTGGACTGTGGCGTTCACTCTCATACTTTTCGTTTTCTGTGCGCTGACCTTCAAGCCAAGGTTTCCAGCTGTTTCTGAGAAGGCATTTGTTTTCTCCTGCATGTCTTGGTGGCGGTGTGACAACAGGGCAATGTCATCGGCAAAGTCCAAGTCTTCCAGCATTGTTGTTGCTGTCATAGTCATGGTCCATTTGATCCCTCTCCTCTCTCTGTCGGTGGAATTCTTCATAATCCAGTCCATGGCCAGGATGAAGAGGAACGGCGACAGAATGCAGCCCTGCTTCACCCCAGTACTGACGTTGAAGGGGGCTGTGAGCTCCGAGTCACAGACCACCTGAGATTTGAAGTCGCTGTACAGCATTGCAACGACCTGGACAAGTTTTGCAGGGACTCCATGATGCCTCAGGATCTTCCATAAGGACTCGCGGTGGATGCTGTCAAAAGCCTTCTCCAGGTCGATGAAGTTGATGTACAGCGGTGCGTTCCACTCATTGCTCTGCTCCAGAATCTGTCGCAGAGTGAAAATGAGTTCAGAGCAGGATCGCCCAGGGCGAAATCCTGCTTGCTGGGGCCGGAGGTCTTTCTCAACGGTTGCCGTCAGTCTTGACAAAACAATCTTGCTGAAGACCTTGCTTGTGATGGAAAGAAGTGTTATACCCCTCCAGTTAGTGCAGTCTCCAAGATCTCCTTTCTTGGGTAACTTGAAGATGAGCCCTGTCTTCCATGCATCGGGGATCTGTCCTGATTCCCAAACTTGCCTGAAGATTTCAGTCAACATGGGAGCTGTTACATTCACATCTGTTTTCAACATCTCTGCTGTTATTCCATCTGCCCCTGGTGCTTTGCCGCTTTTCATTGCCTTGATTGCTGCTGTCACTTCTTCCAGGCTTGGCGGGTCTGTGCAGATGTCAAGGTCTGTATCTGCTGGCTGGATGTCTGCAAGCTGAGGGGGGTCTGGCCTGTTTAGAACTGACTCAAAATGCTCCCTCCAGCGCTGTAGTTTTTTCTGCCTCTCCCTGGACAACATTTCCGTTCATGTCTTTCACTGGTACTTCACTGTTTTTGAACCTGTTGTTCAGCTGTTTATTGATTTTATACAGTGTCTTCAGGTCATTTTTTCGTGCTGCTTCTTCTGCTTCATCTGCCAGTTTCTCTATGTAGTCCCTTTTGTCGGTTTTGATCATCCTCTTTACCTCTTTGTTTATTTCTGTATATCTTTGTCTGTGTTGTTCTTTCAGACGTTCAGATCTGGTGTTGTTGATTTTCTGCTTGGTTGACTTTCTCTCTTCTATCCTTTTCCATGTCGCTTCTCTGATCCACTGTTCTTTCTTTTTTCGTTGGAAGCCCAGTATTTTCTCTCCTGTTTCCTGTAAGACTCGATTGAAGTCCTCTAAGGTCATCTCCTGTTGGTCCCCTAGTGCGTGGAACCTGTTCTTTACTTCCACTACAAATGCCCGTTTGGTGGCTGGGTCTTTCAATCTGCCGGAGTCCACCCTCTGCTGACCTGCCTGTTTTCCTCGCGATCGACGTAGCTTCAGAGAAACTGCGACTATCACAAGAGTGTGGTCACTGGCAACGTCTGCTCCTCTGTAGGCTCTGACATCTTGAAGTGAACTCCTCCATCTTCGGTTTATGATGACGTGGTCTATCTGGTTTTTTGTCATCCCGTCTGGTGATTTCCACGTTGACTTGTGGATGTCTTTGTGTTGGAAGAGTGTGCCTCCAATCAGTAGATTGTTTTCTTCACAAAAGTCTGCAAGTCTCTCTCCGTTGTCATTGATGGTTCCAATTCCATGCTTGCCCATGATATGCTCCCTGCAGGTGTTGTCACTTCCCACCTTGGCATTGAGGTCGCCGGCGATGAGCAACAAATCATGGGCTCGGACGCTCTCCGTGGCTGCCTGGAGCTGATCGTAAAAAGCATCCTTGTCTTCTGCCTCGGAGTCTTCTGTTGGTGCATAGCAAACTAGCACTGTCAGCTTGGTGTACTTTGAATGGAATCTTGCTCTCAGAAACCTGGGTCCATAAGGCTTCCATTCCAGCAGTGTCTTTTCAGTTTTCCTATTGAGGAGTAGTGCTACTCCTTCAGAGTGTTGGTCGTCTGATCTTCCTGAGAACAAGATAGTATGTCCTGATGATAGTCTTCTCTTTCCCGTGCCGGTCCATCTGACCTCGCTGACTCCCAGGATGTCCAAGTTGTAATTGTCAAACTCCTTGACTAGTTGGGGCAACCTGCCAGTCTGATACAAGGTCTGGACGTTCCAGCACCCCACCCTCAACTTCGGCTTCAGTAAATCCACCATCGGTGCGCCAGCTCCCTCTCGGGTTTGACTGTCGTCCGTCATAAGTCCAGTTCCCTGGTGTGTTTCATTACCTTCGCAATCCGTAATGAGTACTCTGGTTATGGTTTCTGTAACTTGCTATTTTTTACATGGTGGGGTTGTTAGCCCTACCACAACCTAATTTACCTCTAGGTGAGGTGTCCACCTTAGTCGCCTCTTACGACATGCCTGGCTGGACAGCAGGGACCCTATTCTTACAATGCTCGCTAAGCAAGCATACCCCGGGGTCCCACGGGGGTCAAATCTGTAAGAAACGACTTTTTAAAACAAGTGAAATAAGAAATAAATACCACGTTTTAAAAATTAAAACATTGTAGTCCAGCATCCCCTCCCCTAGCACAGTCACACCAATACTTTGGTTACTATAAACACGACAAAACTTCGCAGCTGTGACCATACGAAGCTGCAGAATCAGTATAAACATAATGCATGACCAATATTGAATGTTCCAGGTGTTACTTGCCACGACTGACAACTCCACATCATCCCTACTTTCCGTCAGATGTTTCGTCTCTATCTTTCGTAAAAGAAGAGACAAAGTCTTCACATAAATAAGCTGTATACGCAGCTCAAAATCTTTCCGAGGTTTTGACATGATCGAGAAAGCAGAACAGCAAACGCGAGAGGACAAAGTTCATCAAAGGTCAAGTGTTAAACAAAACCTCGTTATTAAGGTACAAAATGCATCTTCTTGTTTTAATAACCGACGGTTTCCTATTCAGAAATAACAATTCTGACTACTGCTAACAGTAAACAGATTGTCAGGGATAGAATAAAAACCATCATATTGGTCATGAATCTCTCTCACAGTACCATCAACGATAATTTGAAAAGTAAGACTGACGTCTTGCCTTGGAACAACCCCAACAACATAATTTCATATGATGCATATGTAAAAGTGGCTTCTTATTATAATGTTGTGATGAAACCTCTAGTAGTTGCTTTGGGCGTGTCGACAAACATTGTCAACTGTGTGGTCTTCAGACGCCAGGGAGTGAAAGATCGCATGAACCTCTGTCTCTTTATCCTGGCTCTAGTAGACATGACATACCTCGCTTACTCTATGGCGTTTTCTTTAACGTTTTGGATAAGAATACTGGAACCGATAGTAGGGGAGGAGCTATTTGTAAAGACACTTTATTATGCCATGGGTGTTAATTACGGTTTGCGAGAGGCGTCAACGTGTATTAGTGTCTTGATTGCTGTAGAACGCTGTATGTGTGTCGTGTTTCCCCTGCGAGCTAACACCCTCATGAGCACTAGAACCATGGGGATCCTCTTGGCCACCATTGTCATCGGCATGCAGCTGGCGTTCGTCACTACACCTGTTAAAAGGTACGTGTTTCCTGTTTACGATAACACCACTGGCGGGACAAAGTGGGCAGTGGCCCCGTCAGCTGCCTGGCAGAAGAGCGAGGTTCTCCTTCTTTACGACAAAGGAGAGGACACCTTAATGTTGATTGTCTTTCCCCTCCTAATCTTTTTCGTTCTATCTGGATCAACGGCCATCACGGTGGTCAGCCTGAGAGCCGCCATGTCGTGGCGAGAGAAAACCAGTTCTACCGGTAGTGAAGCTCAAGGCCAGCAGGTGGCGCTGACCAAGATGCTTGTGATCGTCTCGTGCGTCTTTATCGTCAGCAAAGTGCCATGGGTCGTCATCACCTTAGTTAGAATTTTTTATCCTGACTTCTCTCCTTCCGGCAGTCAGTCCAACATCTACCTGGTGCTTGAGTTAACCGCTCATTATTTTGTCTATTTTCATAGTTCTATCAATTTCTTCATTTATTACTCGCGATCCTCCCGATTCAAGTCTCATCTTCGCGCTAGTTGTGGTTCTTCTCACAAGCTTAGATTATGTTCTGTGAAACTCTTGTGTGTCTAAGGTAATGGCGTGAGAAACATCTTCGAACATTTCTGCTTAATTCCCAAGCAAAAGCTTGTCTATGCTTTTGTAAGCACTTCGTCATTTTAAAGAACACATATCCTGCATGGGGTGTATGCAACCCTTCTACCTCTATATTTCGTATATGTTTAACACTGCCTCTTAATTTGACGAAAAATTTAAATTTTAGTTATTTTGAGATTATGGCCTATTAATAATGTTCAACAGATCTTTTTATCCACTGTTTATATATATATATATAAAACCATCTAGAAATATGTATATTGTGTCACTAAAGACAGTGACTGATTTCATATTTGCTCTTGATGAGCGCACAATTAGCAACACAATCAGCGTTTCGACAAACTGGGTCACATATAGTATACCGTCAAGAAGAATATAATATTCGCCTTTCATATAAAGGCCAGGTCAAGGCCATTAGAAGTTCCCACGTTGCGATTCTCGCTCTTTTTTAGACACGACAAAGGGTCGGAAATTTCCTAATGTGGGCACATGCCTAAACACGCTTTGAATATAACCAATCAGAATTCACTAACTCCGTCCTTGGCAGCGTTACAGGTCACACGAAGACACTTCGGAAGTTTTCGCGTGTCCCACAATCCAGCTGTGTATGGTTTCCGGATGTAAGAAAATGTCGATGTAACTCAACGCTAGTTCCAGGATATGCACGTTAACACTACATATTTAATGAATTCATTGTGCCTGTCAGATGCTCATTTCTTCTCTAAATGCCACGTGCGAAAGGAGCAAAACGACGACGGCATTCGTAGACCGTGGTAGCAGCAAAAATTAAAACATGACTTAGTGAACCTAATTCTGCATTCGAAGTCCCCATCGATCATGTGATAAGCGTCTCGGGAAAAATTAGAAGCTTTGAATTCTGCTGCCAGTCTCAGTAATAATCAGGACTAGATATGAACGTTTACAAATTTGAGTGAATTTGCAATGCTTTTTATTTGGTAACTTCGTCTGGAATGTTTGGAGACATGGCTTACATCAGCATTCGCACAATTTTTTTAACGGTTTGTTTTTTTAAACTTTGACACAATATTATCATGCACGTAAACTTACAAACGCTAGGGGTTTTATTATTAACCTGAAATAGCAGACAGAAGAAATCTCAGTACAGCAGTAGCAATGATTTTTTTTGTCAAGCGCGGATGTGGCGTCAGAATTCAGTAGATGCTCACTAAAATCAGAAGGAATATATGAGACAACATCACTAAATGTCAGATAGCAAGAGACCAGAGATGGTAAAATCTATGAAGCTAGTGAACACTGAACCTTTAGGTAACTTGCTGAACCTATAGCTGTGTAGCTCAATGTTTGCAATCACCATTTTTAATTACTGTGTATTTATTTGCAGCCTAGTCAACATTTGGACACACAACAGCATCCATGCTGACTTTTCTAAAAGTGGAAAAAACAATTTTATTAGTTATATTAAAGTTACTTGGATGAAAACATTAACAGATGGTGTTATTTTCCATTACACACCTAAATTACATAAAAAGGATGAGATAAAACAGTTACAAAGTATTCACTTTTTCTTTTCTTGTTTTTAGATTCTTTTATAGATTTTTTTAGATTCACTGTTTTATGACAAAATTCATAAAAAATAACTAAGCTGATTTTACCAATTTACCGGAACTGAATTGTAGATCTTTCCTTTAGGTTATCCTTTCAAAAAGAATTTGAAGTCTACTTACAATATTAAAGGAGTTATAATTAAGCTTCTATAAATATGCTTGGGGCGCCATTTCGGATCGTTTCCATTGCAACCAGTATATATATAGCGTGACATGCTTTTGAAGTTTCATTCAAGCACAAAACAAGTAATAAAAATAGCGATATCATATAAAAAAAATTGTAAGCCGTGTCTGGCCTAGACCGGCAAAACAATGATAAGCGGTTTCTTTAAATGTGTCATTAGCAAATAACTGTCTAGCGACAAACCTTTCAGCATTGATCTAGGTTTTTTTCGTTGTTATAAGTCAATCCTTTGATAAAGTTGAGACTAGGAAGGAAAACATGTTCAGTGTCTAGAGTGACCTGTGTGCAGAGTCTGTGTGAACTGATATAGGTGCTTAATAGCAATAATAACAACAATAATATAATTTTAAAGCGCATTTCCCCGTGTGGATGCGGGTTTGATGTGTTGCACACAAGAGACTACCAACGAAGAAGCAGACAAGAAGCATTCCCATCAACAAGCAGATGATGTCGGGTGTCGTTTACTGGCTCAACACAGGTCAGGGTACGAGGGAGGGGGGGGGAAGAGGGCCTCTCGGCTTTTCCTGACCCAGCTCAGTCCCTACGGAAGGTAGACGGGCCTTATAGTTGTGGGGTGGCCCACAGACTTCCATGATTTCTAGACTGAATGTCTCGAGTTCGGCGGCAACGCATCGGGAGCTGACACCACAGGCAGAAAGCGCGGAGCGTATATGTGTTCCCATGACAAGTACCCGAACATTTCTTATCATTTGTAGAAATTGTGAGCTCGTGCAGTGCAGATGGCTGCACCAATTACCGACAGACAAAAGATTCAACAAGTCTTTTTCTGTGTAAGTAGGCATTTTGATGTTTTTTGCATACTTTGTAAATTAGGCCTGTAAGGTTTGATGTGAGCGAGAGTTCCTTGCCCTTACTTGAGGTAAACAAACACGATCAAGACTAAGCGGCTGTGTGCTGTCAGTGAGACAGCATCGCATTTTTAAGCATTTAAAAGCTGTTTTCACACGATTTGTTTCTGTGAAAAATACATGGTCATATTATGTGGAATAATCTACATACATTTGTGTGTGTGTTTTTTTGAGCTGACTAATAAATCAACACAACTTACTAAAAGTCCCTATACTGTCACAGTTGTAATTCGCTTATATAGTTACTGATAGTGGCGCCAACTCAAAGAATATCGTCTCATTGCCTTCAAGACTTTTATGTAGGTTAGTCAAAATATTGGCCACACCAGCTGTATGTGCCTGTTATTTAATAGCAATGACAGTCGAAAAAATACTTATTCTATGAATATTTTATTTCATGGAAAGGCTGTTCATTTTGTACAGTTTGTTCAAAACAAGCATAAAATATTTCATAGAAAGGAAATAGAAAAACAAAATAGAAAAAAGAACTAATTACAGACTTCATCATGCAGTACCCCAAATTTAGTCATTTTTCTGACTGCAAGATCTCGTAAAAACTGGTAATATAAAATACTAACATATCAGTTTAATTAATTTTGATAGGTGGTCCTTTCATTCACACTACTTCTCTAAAGTTACAAAAACCTACATTTTTCCTTAAAGTCATAAGCTTAGTTTCTTTTTGTCTGTTTGGGTACGAATTATTTTAAGGATGTTAAATCACTATTGTTAAATAAAACACTTTGGTGACTTTTGAAAATGAATCAAGGCATAGAGATAACTAACACAAGATTCAAGGAGAGTTTTGTTAAGTCTAAAAAGGTCATAAACTTGGACAGTTTGCAGTGCACGGGTTCAATGCTTATCTGCAAACTATCAAGCTAAATTTTAATTTATGGTTACTTCTGAAAAGATATTGTAGCTTGTTTTTTACTTAGCACTTTTATGCTGCTTATTTGTCTCTTACTTTTGCGTATGCACACACACACACATCGCAAAACAAACTACACACAACACTCAGTGCAACACACACACACACACACACACACACACACACACACACTGGTTGATAGAAACACATAGATCTTCATCAAGATATTCATTTACACATAGAGATGTTTGTTAGTTTTTTTTCAATTGTCACTTGTATTGTTTGACAGAAAGAGCAGCATCTCTGATGCTACAGATCTCTTGTTCAAATCATATATCATCAATGTACTGTTTTTATGGTCTATTGTAAAAGTAGATGTCTAGGAAATGTTAAAAGATGTTTGGAAAGAAGCCTGGAACTTAGTTCCCATCTGTTTGAATCCTGCAGTTAGGATAAACTAACCATTTTGTTTTTGGTTTTGATAAGGCTTATGAATTTTTCTTCTTTAAGTTAAGCTTTAGGAGGACTATTAAAATCATCAGTTATTTTTAGAGAAAATTTGTACTCCTGTCTTATATCATATCATTTTTTACAATTAATTTTAAGATTAGAATATTCTAATTGAATGTTCATCCACCACTTAAAAACTTCTGAAATCCATGGGTCAGTTTTAATTACAGTAGGTTAAAAGTCAGGGTTCTATTTTTGTGTCTCCCTGTATATATATATATATATCTTGATTTGTATGCTTATATATGACAATCTAAACTGTGATGAACTATTAATAATGCTATATTAAATTTATATTGATTATCAATGTTTGTTAAAAATACAAAACAAGAACACACAAAGTTATAGACCTTACCTTACATCTAAACTTCAGTTCATCCGATTTTTACTACATATTTTTCCACAAAACAGGATGGATAATATACATCTTTTAAGTAAGATATTTATATCATAGTATAAAATATTATCATCTTTATATACAACAGAGTTAGACATATGAATATGAGCTTAATGAGGACCCATGGTGCAAAGGCATTGTTAAAGAATTGATTCAGTGATTTCGGTATAGGCCACTCATCTGTCACCTGTTGTAAACATAACTGACATAGTTTTGCACTTGGATAAGTAACAGAACTAGCACACATGACTTAACAATGAAAAAAATGCGAATGACTTACTAATTTATATCCATATTTAGCATATGGCGAATTCAGATTTTTTAACACTAGCTCAGTAATGTCTTGGTCTTATAGTTTTCGAATCTCACGAAGCTGGCGGCTTCGTAGGCGGCTTTGTTTACCCCAACTAAGGGAAGTCACTCGCAGGTGATGACGTCAACCTTACAGGTCTCATTATAATGTAAACACTGTTAAAACATCCTTGTGTGTCGATCAGTGCGAAGCACTTCATATTACATGCAAGTTACATTTAAACATTTTTTCAAGAAGAAATAATATTGATTAAAATTTTATAAAAGGAATGCATAATTAATTTACATTACTTATGATGCAGTGTTAATAGAATGATATAGTGTTAACATATGATGAAAACATTTCAGGTGAAAGCCAAACTATAAAGCATTGAAGGATTTTCATAGCAGAAGTTTAATGAGTTAGTGTACACTAAATTAACGAATTTTAAGAATATTGACCACTTAAAAGTGTATTTGATCGAAGTGATCTTTTTCACATTCAAAGGTTTGCTGATAATTTTACATTCAGCTCCATCACAGAGGGTTTTGTGGTTAAAATGTTATGTATAATAAAATCCGTTTTAACAGCATAAAGAAAGATAAGAAAACAAGTCTCAATTGTTCCTTTATTTTATATAATTATTTTTAAATTTTCAGATGGCTCAGCTGTATTACTTCAAAGCCTGGGATATCACAGCAGGTTTTTAAAATGTTTGAATAAAAGGCCCAGAACCTACCATTTACTCTTACTGTATTCTTATAGTTGATGGCATGACAATTAGAAAACACTTGGGCTGCGATCCTCAAATCGTAAGATGGTTAAATTTGTTAATCTTGGAGCTGGATTGCTTGATAATGAATCATCTGTTACAGAGATTATTGTGATAATGACAGTAGGTGTTGCAGGTCATTTGAAGGTATCATTGGTTTATATTTATTTTAGTTAATTGCATATATCCTGAGGTATAAGCACAGTTGCTGCTATCACGTTTTTCTTCTTATGATGCTAGTGTATTAATATCAGCCTTGTGGAAGAAAGCATAAGACAAATTTTATTAAATTTTATTATTTTATTAAGGCATATTTTATCACCAGCAAGGGCTGTTATCTAACTGTATTTATTGTTCTGAGTATATGGTAGCAATAATTAAGTTTTATCAAAAAGCAGCTTCTTTGTGAATAAAACATTCATAATGTTTCATCAATTTTCCCTGTGGTGTGAATGAAATAGATAATAAAGCTAAAGATAACGACACAAAAATTGGCCTTTGATTTTTTTCCTACATTTCTGTGGCTTTGTTAAATTTCATTACCTCCATTTACATTTCTTTTCGCTCTTCAACGACGAAGAAGTTTTAGGTTTGAAATCAGTATTTTGGAAGCACTTATTAGAACCAATGTGATGAACATGCCTTTAAAATATTTTTTAAAGCTTATACCATCTCTGACTGATTATTTGCATGCATATTAAATAAGATTTAAAAAGTCAATGTGGGTATAAGCTTTAATTAATATATAAGAAAATTCTTAGAAATTTTAAATATTTGTAAGAACTGTGCTTGCACTTCCCTATAATGTTTACATTTTGCATTTTGGTAATGGTTTTATTACTCAGTACATCAGATGCCTTTAATCTACCCAGTCCTATTAAGTCCTATTTTCATTATTACAATGCCTTCAGCCTCGTTGATAAAGCTGTGCCAGGTTGTTTTCTATAATACCTGCAACTTAATAGCAAGCCTTATACTAAATTTATTTCAATATTGTTTACAGAAATACAAATATGAGTAATCATATCGTGCTTTGTTGTGAACAGTGTTTTGGAGTTAGCAGGTGTAGACATTTTGGAACTTTCCTGGGAATAATAGAGATTGCATACATTTATTATATTTTGTAACACTTGATAAAAGTAAAAAAATAATAATAATGTCAGTTACCATTCCAAGACTTAAAGTAAAAAGTAACTTTTTATATTTATTTATTTAAAACAATTCTTATTAGATAATAAATGTGTATGTGTGTGATGTTGGGGAGGGGGGAACCAAAGTCTATATTTATGCTAAACAAATATACTTTTTCTTATCCCAACTCAATCATATTCAAAATCGTTTCAAAGCTTAATATGGTACCTATGCTTTGCAAAAGTTCACATTTAAGTTTGTGGTTCCAGTGAACTGTATACTGTTTTGAAGACATTATTGTAACTTAACTTTTTTTTTTTTTTTTTACAGAAGTAGAACCTTCTTTAACACAATATTTCTTCACATTAACAAATAGACTACTTTTAAAAGTCGATGTTGTACTAATACGGCACGTAGGAATAAAGAAAACCCTTCGGTACATCTGTGTTTACATCATTAAGAAATTAGGAAGTCGATGCTTTTTGCCTGTACCGGAAGCCAGTAGCGATTTGCGATGGTGGCTATATACGTCTTTGTTCTGAATGCGCGGTCTAAGTCTGTGGGGTGGCCCTATTCTTTCCGTTTTTATATCTCCTTTTCGGAAGATTAGGGCTGAGGCTATTACCACGACAGTATATCAAACGTAGAGAATCACGCGGACGCTGAACCCTTTAGACCGCGGAAACTTCTGGAGATTTTTCGCACATGTATCTATAGCCGGAGAAAGGCGGAGAGCGGCAACGAGTCTTTGTTCTTTGTGCGACGCTAGAGACGTCCGCGCGTCAGTCTGTAAGAGTGCTTGGGGAGGGGGGAAGGGGCTTCTGAGTGCTGGAGAAAACCGGGGTGTCTATAATTATTTAGCGGATCCACCCGTTTACCTCTAGGCGGTTTCACGTACTGTTGAACTCTCTCTTCAAAGTTCTTTTCAACTTTCCCTCACGGTACTTGTCCGCTATCGGACTCTTGCAAGTATTTAATGCTACTACAGTAGTGTGGGTCTGTGGCCTGTGTGAAGTCGGACGGATTTCCTGACAGCCGGTACTCCTTCATATGTGACTTGTGTGAGCAACAGAAGAACACGCATCACGAACCGCTGTTTTTTTTTTTTTCTGTTCTATCGACGTTTCTGTTTTATCGACGGATTGGTTTGATCGTCGCTTTCCTGATCACTTGATATGATCGTTGGATTTTCTCCTCGGATTGGTGACCTCTGTGGGTTACAATTTGGTAACGCGTGGCGCTACCACTGCTGGCTGAAGTCTGTCAGGCTTGCATCTGACTGAGTCTCTGTAAGTGGGTTGCCCTGTTTCAGACCTCTTGCCGGAAGATTCCGAAGTGGAGCGGACTGTACCTGAAGAGGAGCAGCGCCTGGGTCAACGCAAGACTGGGGACACTTGTGCTATCAAGGACTCAGACCGAGTGCCCCTTTCTCTTACATCTCCCTTTATAGTTACCTGTCCATGCTCAGCCCTTGTCAGGCCTCTCTAGTTGACATAATTAGGTGGTTCTGCTGCGGCGTGTTGGCCCCGGGCAGTGTTTGGCGGCTGGGGGTCGGGGAGAAGGGCAGGTGTGGCATCGTGATGTCAGAGGGTTGTTTTGTCTTGGGCCCACTCAAGCGTGTAGTTGTGTCCCTATGCGGCGCTGGGCTTGTGCGGGTTTTCTTTATTGGTCTGTTTGTTTGTTGCATTTTCGGGGTTTCCTTTTTTTTCTTTGGCTTGTTGGTCGGGCACGTTTAACATAATGAGAGAAAAGCCAATTTAGATGGTATTTACAGCAAGCTTTTAGCAGCATTAACTCAGAGTAAGAGAGGTTTGAGGCATTATTTCTTTTATGTGATAGATTAATGTTTGATTTTTCTACTCCTTTACACTGGTTAGAAGTTTATCATTAATTTGACGATTGAAGGGAATTTAACGAATGAGAAGTTCTGCTCTGGAGACTATCATATTCCGCTAAAAGAATGTCTTTAAGAACTGCTTAGACTGCTTTTGAACTTATTTTAACTAAAAGTTTTAATCTTACAGTTTTTGATATATGGGTTTATTCTCTCTTGAAAAATATACATGAAGTTTCTTCAACTTATTTTTTTTAGAGGGACTTTCTCGATGTTTTAACCGACTTTGGAGGCGCAGTTTTACATTAAGTGCAATTAGGCATCGTTAATGTAGCGGAATAAAAACATTAAATACAAAATATCATATATGGAAGTAGAAGTTATGAATTGTCATGTATTCAATAATAGCATTTTATGAATTTTGTACTCACAAATACGTCTTTTATTTATAATTTTTAAAAGTCTTGAGCAACCAGAAATGAGACGTCCATGAATGTATGGAAGATAAAACAAATTCCCGTTGACATTTTAATTTCGACAATTTTTGCTGTTAAAACTAATTTATTTTTCACATTGTAAAACTCTGTGGACATTACTAGGGTGTTGTTTTTGTTTATGATGGATTATAATTTGCAATGTCCACTGTTGGATTTAAAAAAAATGCTTAAATGATCAGAGCTAGTTGCTGTAACTTAAAGCTTAAAGAACATCGTTCCCTATAATTATTGTACTCATGAAAATTAAAGAATGTTTATTTCTAGATGGAAGAACTTATGTGCACTAGTTACTTCGTTGAAGGTGGGAAACGTTTACACTTAAGCAATTGTATTTTTCATACTCTCGTAAAATTATGTTGACACTAGAATATCTTTGAGTATTATGCGGATGGCATGCATGATGCATACTGCAGGCTGTAGGCCTTTGTGTGTGACTTAAAGCATCAAATAAAAGATGATTGAACAAAATCATAGTTTGTACACTGAAAATGAAATCAAACACTTCTATTAGAAAAAAATAACTGAAGTAATCTCATACTATTCACAACGATCTCGAGCGAAGAAGGAAAGGTTTTCATGAATGAACAGACGTAAATAGATATTTAATGAATTTCAATTTATACGATGTTTACAATTAAGCAATATCATATTTTTTGCATTGTTGTACAACTGTATTTAAAATAGGGCAGTAATTTTATTTGTCGAGACTATAAAAGCACTTTCTCCGCATCTGGAAAAAAGTTGATCGCCTTTGGCTTTGCTTATACTGCGAGTGTAAATAAACTTTGAATCTTAAGCAATTGCCTGTTGTTTTCTCTGAGAGAGTGCTATTATATGATGTAGAATGTCTTGGTAGTAAATGTTGTTTTATTCATTGCTTTATGTGTTTTGGATGATGATGATGATGATGATGATGATGATGATGATGATGATGATGATGATGATGATGATGATGATGATGATGATGATGATGATGATGATGATGATGATGATATGTGAACTCATAACGCGCAGCATCACGGCGAAGATAGCTCGCACTCTCTGTGCAGACCAATAATGATAAATGAAAGATAACAGACAGTGGAGGGTGAGATACGTATAGACACACTGAACAACATAAAGATGAGGCACAAGTGTAGAGCATAAAGCAATGGATGAAGGTATGAAGGGATAGAGGTACTGTAAACAATGTGAGATGGAGTCATTACATGATGGTTAGCATATAACTTATATATTCACGAAATGTTTTCAAACTTCACAAAAATCCAATTTCGACCCAAAATAAAAAAAAAAATGGAAAGATTTACTTTTTAGAAAACAACTTCTGATGGTTAAGAGCTAATCACTCTAGGTCGGATATTTAAAAATCGTTCCCACTTCAAAGGGATAGATTCTAACGTTCTAAATCATGCCCAGTCAAAATTGCGAGTGGCAAAACTATCTTCTTCTTAGCCCTTTTAGCATCCGCTGGAGCATAGGGCCGCAACTACACCAGCCAGCGGACCCGGTTCTGGGTCTCCCTCCCCAGTCGGGTCCATGTCATTCCAGCTGCCTCCGCCTCGCCGTAGACTGATCTTCTCCACGTGTGTCTGAGTCTCCCAACCCTGCGCCTCCCCTGTGGGTTCCAGTCCAGAGCTTGTCGTGTTAGATTTTCGCAGGGTGTGACCGATCCAGCTCCACTTTTGCTTCTTGATGTCTTGGCTGGCAGGTTTTTGGTTGGCTCTCTCCCCTAGGTATGCATTGGAGATCTTCTCGGGCCATCTGATGTTGAAAATGTGGCGCAGACATCTGTTGATGGCAAAACAATCATTTACTTACAATTTCATCTAAAACACAGGTCTAATGCGTTTGAAGTAAGCCGCCATGCTGTGTTGTTGAATGAGGTCCTTGAACTGTGTGCCACAAGAGCTGAGTTAACGTCTTCGGTCCTGAGCTGTGCGTCGTCAAAACGCCGGCATCTTTGATTTGAGAGTTCGTGCAGAGAGGCGTCTAATCATTCAAACCAGAGCACAATAACGAAAACCTGAGTGAGGTGGATAATACTGGCATGACAGTAGATAACGGTTTCAGTGTCGTGAGTTCATTCAAAAAGGAAAAAGTTGTCGGGCATCTGCGAGCAAAAAATAAAAAAGCAATTGTAAAACTGAATGACATTCCTTCGGCATCACTGGCTCTGAGACGGTTCGTACTGGCAGTAGAATATCACTGGTCTTGAGATGGTTCATATTGACAATATAATACCTTTAGTTATCTGGTGTTTTGCGTCAGCGCTCAATAAAAGGTGCAGTCACTATTTTGATTCATCTTAAACAGAATAAAGCAAATATTAGAAAAGACCCCTCCCCCACGAAAAATAAAGAAACTTGCTCGTTTGCCAAGATATAAAAACTGCTCTTTGCAAACTTGTGCTATTTCTGAAACAGATAGTTTGCTAGAAATTACCCTAAGACGAACCGACGGTAAATACTGTAATAGTGTTTAATCTGCTCTTGGTTTCATGTTTCAAGCAAAGCTGAAGGAGATACAATAAAAGGTTTGAAAATATTGGAGAACGCCGATCAATGTAATTATACCTACCTCCATGTCAACAATACAAAAATTTAACTTAGAAGGAAAGAATGTTAATTTATAGAGATTTTTAAATTTAAGAAAGAGTTCTCATTAATTGTGACTTTTGTTTTCAATTTAAAAAGTGATAGTCGTCCATTTGCACGTCATTATGAACGCCAGTGGAGTTATTTTAATTAAAAAAATAAATAGTCCTAAGTGTGATGAACGTTAGTATAAAAGTACAAGAAATCTGAATTGTGTTAAAGTTTTTGCCTTGTGCAGGACTGAAGACATCGTAGGAACATTCCTCTTCAGGTCAGTCTTGTCTAGCGCCCTCAGTCAGTTTATTCAACAGTTTTAATTTACAAACAAACTTCGTTCCTACCAAGCTTTGATCTCCATCTTTCTGTTCATCATCTGTTTCTTCTTTGTTTTTTTAATTTCGAGGTATTGTCAAATCCGGAAGTAATCAGTTTTGAAAACAAGTGAAATATTAACCAAGGATCACGTTTCCAAAATTAAAAGATTGTAGTCAAGCACCTCCCCCTCGATCCTACCACAATCGCAACAATACTTCGGTTACCACAGTCTCTACAATATTTCGGTTGTCATAAACATGACAAAACTTCGGAACTGTGACCATGAAAGGTTGCAGAATCAGTATAACCATAAAGCATGACCAATCTTGACTGTTCCAGGTGTTACTTGGCACAATCGACAACTTCCGATCATCCCTCGTTTGCCTCAGATGCTTCGTCTTTACTCTTTGTAATTGAAGAGACAAGTCTTCAAAAAGCTGTATACGCAGGTTTAAATCTGACCGAGCAGAACAGCAAATGTCACACTAGAAGATATACAACATAGTTCATCAAAGGTCAAGTTCGTAGCAGGGAAACCTCGTTATAAAGGTACGGACTGTGACTTTGGTATTCAGAAGTAACCGTAAACGGATTGTCGGTGATACACGCAGACAAATATAAACAATCGTAGTGGTCATGAATCTCTCTCTCAATACTAGCCACGATCATTTTAAAAGTCAGACTGACGTACTACCCTGGAACAACCCCGACAATATACTTTCTTATGATGCATATTTAAAGACGGTATTTTATTATAATGTTGTGATGAAACCTTTAGTAGTTGCTCTGGGGGTGTCAACAAACATTGTCAACTGTCTGGTTTTTAGACTCCAGGGTGTGAAAGATCGCATGAACCTCTGTCTCTTTATCCTGGCTCTAGTAGACATGACATACCTCGCTTACTCTATGTCGTTCACTTTCGCTTACTGGATAAGAATACTGGAACCGATAGCAGGGGAGGAAGTGTATATAAAAACTTATTATTATGCCATGGGTGTTAATTACGGTTTGCGAGAGGCGTCAACCTGTATTAGTGTCTTGATTGCTGTAGAACGCTGTATGTGTGTCGTGTTTCCCCTGCGAGCTAACACCCTCATGAGCACTAGAACCATGGGGATCCTCTTGGCCACCATTGTCATCGGCATGCAGCTGGCGTTCGTCACTACACCTGTTAAAAGGTACGTGTTTCCTGTTTACGATAACACCACTGGTGGGACAAGGTGGACAGTGGCCCCGTCAGCTGCCTGGCAGAAGAGCGAGGTTCTCCTTCTTTACGACAAAGGAGAGGACACCTTAATGTTGATTGTCTTTCCCCTCCTAATCTTTTTCCTTGTATCTGGATCAACGGCCACCACGGTGGTCACACTGAGAGCCGCCATGTCGTGGCGGGAGAAAACCAGTTCTACCGGTAGTGACGCACAAGGCCAGCAGGTGGCGCTGACCAAGATGCTTGTGATCGTCTCGTGCGTCTTTATCATCAGCAAAGTGCCATGGGTCGTCATCACCTTAGTTAGAATTTTTTATCCTGACTTCTCTTCTTATGGAAGTCAGTCTAACATCTTCCGGGTGCTGGAGTTAATCGCTCATTATTTTGTTTATTTTCACAGTTCTATCCATTTCTTTATTTATTACTCGCGATCCTCCCGGTTCAAGTCTCATCTTCGCGCTAGTTGTGGTTCTTCTTACAAGTTAAGATTATGCCCCATGAAGCTTTTGTGTTTCTGAGATAATGGCGTGAGAAACATCTTCAAAAATGTTTTTGTTGAATTTCCAAGAAAAGCTCTGTCTGAACTTTTGTAAGCAATTGGTAAATTTAAAGAACACATCCTGTATGCAACTTTTCTACCTAATATTTCGTATATGATAAACAATACAAAATATTGTCCAAAATTAGACCGGCATAACAGCGATAAGCGATTTTTTTTTAAAATGTGTCATTAGCAAATGACTGTTTTAAGCAGGGACAAAAAAATCTTTATGATAAAACTTTCACCATTGATCCATGTTTTTTCGTTTTATAAGTTAACCTTCTGTTTAAGTTGAGTTTAGGAAGGAAAACATGTTCAGTGTTCAGGTGTACAGAGTCTGTGTATGAACTGATAGGTGCTTAAGAATAATAATGACACTAATATTGTAATTTTAAAGCGCATTTCCCCTCGGGCTTGATGTGCTGCGCACAAGAGACTATGAACAGAGTGGTAGTCAACAAGGTCAGCAAGCAGATGACACCCTGACAAAAACATGAACTAAGTGCATGGATGACAAAATGAGGAGTGATTGGAACAATGCTCTTGATAATGGAATATTTTTCCTAAAGAGGTGAGTTTTGATGCAGGATTAAAAAGCCTCGAACGTAGACATAATTTAAAGATAAGACAAAAGGTAGAGAATTTCAGACATGAGAAGGAAAAGGATCTTCTGCCAAATGTTTCCGTCTGACGCGAGGGACAGAAATGAGGGAAGAACAAACAAAATGAAGAGACTGACTCAGTAAAATTAATAAATTCTTTATCAAGGTATGTATCTTCATCAAAGTATTTGAAATGTATATGCTTACTACATGTCAAATGGACATGGCAGCACAATATAGCATCTTATAACATATTAGAACAGAATATTTTATTATAAATTAGTGATTTACGATTTGCTCAATTAATAATTACAGAACACATTGTGACAGCTAAGAAATTTGTTTTGTTTAAGGATCACCTCGCTCCTTAAAATGCGAATCTTCATATGGTTGGCGGCACTGTGAAAACAAAAATAATTTACATATTTATTCTTGGCAGCTTTACAATGTGTCCTCTCAAGCCCATTGCGAGTAGATACAATATGAGAATGAATTGTGCCCGTGTGTGTGTGTGTGTGTGTGTGTGTGTGTGTGTGTGTGTGTGTGTGTGTGTGTGTGTGTGTGTGTGTGTGAAAATGAGAGAGACAGCGAGATGTGTATAATGTAATCATTTTGGGGTGAATATCAGCGAAGAGTATCATTCAGTCATATCCACCATTCATAAAACACGAAGAAGATCACGAACATCCTACCATCCAGCCATGACAGCTGGATGTACTCATTCAAATAAAGCAATATTAGACTGGGCAACATTTGCAAGGGGCACTTAACAAATCAGTTTTGAATTAAATTATAAAGCTTAGCCAGAGAATGAGTGACTATCATTGTAGGGCTAAGAATTTCGAAGTTTAGGTCCATAGTGGGAAAAGGATTTACACTTGAAGCAGCCTACAGATGAAAGACGACCGTCGCTAGAACGGAGGAAACGATGAGAACTAAAGAGAGAGAGAGAGAGAGAGAGGGGGGAGTAAGAGAGAGAGAGGGGGGGAGTGAGAGAGAGAGAGGGGGGTAATAGAGAGAGAGAAAGCATTCTAGAAACGTTTCGAGAAGTACTCCAGTGATAATGTTCAAGCAATCAACAAGCAATATTGTATTTGATGAGCTGAGAGACAGGCAGCCATGCACTAATTATGCAAATAGCACACAATGGACGGCGATGGGTTCTGAAAATAATGGGCGTAGCAGAATATTGAGCTTTCTGAAGAGGATAAAAGAGTGGCCTCATAACCACCTGCTAAGTGTGTTACCGGAGTCCACACAGTACAGACACGTTCCAACAACGCCATCGATAAACAAATTGGTGGATGAGTGTGGACCGGCCTGATCGACATTTTATACATACTGTACTGTTAGGAAGTTTTTGTCATTCCCTTTTAGATCTTGTTTTAATGTTATATATGCACCAATTATAACATGTTTAATTTACTGTTCCATGTTTAAACAACAATGAACTGTATATTGTCCTGTAATAAACAAAATAAAGCCGCCACGCTGCCGTTTTCTACGACCAGTGTTGTTGTACAGAGTACAGTATTGACTGGACAGAGAACTGATCATAACTCCGATATGAAGAAATACTGTACACAGGTGACAAGTATTTTACTGGTATCTTCACTTATAATCTTTCTGATGGGAGTAATCCTCCTCAGCTCAAGGTTGCACAAATAAAAATATTTGGTAATATACTTCATCGACAAAGTATAAATCGACAGAGTATAATTCATGAAGAAGCTAAGATTTCTTACACCACATGTTACTGAAGCCAACGGAGACCGATAACGGCTCAATAGACTCCAGTTTGGAGGATCCAGAACTGAGTGTAATGTTAGTTAGTGTGTGTGTGTGTGTGTGTGTGTGTGTGTGTGTGTGTGTGTGTGTGTGTGATTACATGATTATTGACGTGCTTGCATGATTGTTGTAGTTGTAGGAGCGATAGTATACTGTGGTGAAGCATACATCACGAACAGAATCTGTACGAAAACCAATCCTCTAGGAACACAAAATAAACGTGAAATCGGGACGACATAAAGAAAAAGTGATGTTGCAAATATGAATGAAACCACCAACGTGCCAACCAACGCCATCAACTGTCTGGTGTTCAAACGACAAGGACTGAGAGACCGCATGAACCTCTGTCTCTTTGGTCTGGCGCTGGTAGACATGAGTTACCTGACTTACTCTCTGATATTTACACTAGCGTTTTGGATTAGATTGCTGGAACCGATACTAGGGGAGGAGGTTTATCAGAAGACCTACTATTACGTTACAAGTGTGAATTTTAGCTTTAAACTTCTGCCTGCATCAGTGTATTGATTGCTGTAGAGCGCTGTGTGTGTGTAGTCTTCCCGCTCCGTGCCAACAATCTCATGAGCACCAGAACCATGGGGATCCTTCTGGTTGTAGCAATTGGCATAAAACTAGCATTGGTTACCACTCCTATTGAAAGATATGTGCTTCTTGTCTACGACAACAACACTGGCGAAACAAGGTGGAGGATGGTTCCCTCAACTGCCTGGCAAACCAGCGAAAGTCTTCTCAGCTATGATGTGATCGAGGACACGATCATGATGGTGATATTTCCCCTGGTACCCTTTATCCTGGTGTCGGGTGTAGCAGTCATCACGGTTGTCAAGCTGAGATCCGCCATGTCGTGGCGGGAGAAGACCAGCTCCACCAGTAGTGATGCTCAAGGCCAGCAGGTGGCGTTGACGAAGATGCTTGTGCTTGTCTCGTGCGTCTTCATCGCCAGCAAAGTGCCGTGGATCACACTCACTGTGACTCGCATTTCCACCCCGACTTCTACCTCTTTTGTGCCGTAGTTATGAAGCGAGAGTAAGTCCTTACCTTAGGGCAAGATAGGGAACAAGGAAAATACGTCCAGACCCCTGGTACTACTTCATATTTATTTTTACCCCAGGGTACCTCTGTTACCTCTTTATAGCTACAGTTCCATAGGTAAAACAACATCTGCGGGGTCTGGATACCGCTGTATAATTTTCGAAACGAGACGCTTGTCCTTAATGTTTTTTCATGTTGTCTCAGGTCAAAGACTTACCTTCGCACAATAGTTACCGCCCCTACTCGTCAGTCTGGTCCGAGTGGAAGAGCTGATGGCTTTTACTTCCCCTACGTTCATAACTTCTTCATTTACTCATGACCATCCAGATTTATCCGACACGCGGGCCGTCTGTGGCTGTTTTTATAAAACCTATTCTGGGGTCTGTACAAAGGGCTTATCTACTCTCAATTACATTCTGTTTTGTTTAAATTTCAATCATAATTTACTTCAATAGATTATATCGATACTCGTTTCACCGTAGCACAGAATCACATCTTAATATATAGTTGCAGATTCCATAGTTCTATTCTTAATTTATATTCTGAATTATACGCAATGAATCCTAGCAAAATCGAAGTCCTATTCTTTACTTTGAAGTATTTAATAGATAATTCATGTGTAGACTAAAACTATCTCATCAACACACTACTCAGATAATTTATTTCATTAAGCACAAATAGGTAGATATTACATTAATTTCTTTTGTCTTAATATTTGCTTAAATTAAGCGATTGATTCGTTTATATATATATATATATCTTTCTACTTGTGTATTTGCGTGTGGGTGAGTCAATTTGTGTTTGTGTGTCTATGTTTGTACGTTTGTGTGTCTGGTAACGAAAGCTGACGAGAATGATCTGAACATTTTCAACTTGGGAAGAAAAATTGCTCGACAAAATAAACGATATATGCATTATGTTCATTCGTTTTGTCTTTTTCTTTGTGGTTTGGTAGTAGAGGTGAAGATGACGACGACAACGACGATGTTGATGTTATCAGTCCTTCAACGAACATATTGTATTTTTTGCTGCTAAGCAACAGCATTCTGTACAGTATTGTCAGCAGGTATCAGGTCCTTGGCTGTGTGGTAAATATTACATTACTTAGAGGTAGTCTTTCAACGTGTCAAATGTCCAAAGTCAACGAGATACTGAAGCTTGAAAGCTTGTTTCGGATTCCACCATTTCACTCTCACACAATAGGACTTGTCCATCAACCAATGTCGACATACTGATTTCACTCTCTAAAACTAATTCTGGCACGGAAGGAAATATGAACGTGATCAGTTTTATTACCTTTAAATGAGAAGTCTATTAATGTAGATTTATACATCAGTCAGTCAGTCGTCCCTTGCCTGGCACCTGGCGTTGGGGGGAGCACATGGATAGACGCGGCAGCTGATAGGGCCCGCCACTCTTGCCTGTTTTGGGCAATAGGATTTATACATAACAGACCGCTGAAAAATGTAATAACACTGCCTTACACTATAATTTAAAACATAACTTAAACCTAAAATCAGACTCAGGCAAAAGCTCTTTTTGTAGGTCCCGGAACTAAACACGTGTAAAATTCAACCCTTACCTATTTGTCTAAGGTGTTTATCACTTACTACCTGACGAGGTCTCTTCCTTTTGTTTCTACACACCAGACTTCTTGAGGACGGCCAGTTCTTTCTTCTAAGCCCATTAGTTGGATAATGTTCACAGTCTCACACTCCACTAAGGTTGAGACACAATAAAATTGTTTATATTTCATAGCAAATTAGCGCCCCTTCTGCTCTCTCTTTCTCTTCCTTTCTTCCCCTCAAACACTTTTCATCCATGAATCCTATCAGATTTGTGTTTTTTTATGTATGTTGATATTTCCAGATGCTTAGCTAGACTGCGCTTCCGCTTTAATATTAAAAACACCTTAGAAGCTACAATCATAAATGAATCACAAAATCTTTGTGGTCTTTGGAACCGAAGGACTGATAACACGTGAAGCTGTAATACGCTGGGACTGTCATTGTAACCTTCCCCTTGCTAAGCACAGCAAGCGGAGGAAGATGAAGCTAGGGGAGGAGTCAAAGTCATCTAAGAGACATGTCTGCCATTTGGCAATGATCTCAGGGGATGCAGAAAATATTACATCTAGAACAGAACCACGAATTTTCAACGCATCCAAGAAAATCCGTGTAAATGAATAAGCGATGACAGGAACTGACGTGTTAACAGACGATGACAGGAAGGATAACTGTGATGATAGGAGGAGGATGGCGACGACAGCAGCCGTACAACAGCGTCCCGTCCCTGTGACGTCCCCCCGTAGTGCAGCTACAGGTCATGTGACATCGCCCAGCAACGTCATGTCACGCAGTCGATGGGACGTAGTCCAGTAAATGTGACGTAACCAGGGAACAGGCTCGTCCCAAAGCAACTGTCCCGTCCCACCCCCAGTAACTGGTCATAAAAGTTAGTCGTACTCAGTAACTCCTTGACAGAAGACATCTTGGCGAGTGACTGACGACTTCAGCCCCGTATGACGTGTTATTTCTCTTATCAGTAGTTATCTCCCCCACACTAGCTATACTGTCCCATTCTACTGTCATACAATACAGGTGATAGTGGACGGCCGACCGTGTGGTGAGAGTATAAATTAGGCTCACACTCTCTCTTAGTACCTGTACAGGTAAACATGTCTACAACAACACTCATCCTGCCTCTGGCTCTCAGTGGCATGTGCCGTAAGTATCTTTCATTCTTACTTTGAGGAACCCAAGAGTAATGCTTACATTTCGGCAACAAGATGGCCATTTTTGTCCTCGTAATCTGTATAGTGGTCAATGCGTTTGTCTTTGTCGTCATCTGATATCGCATCGTTTGATGAAAGATTCTTTCACGTTTCACTCCTCTTTAGTACCGTTTTCTTTTTTACTTTATATTGTGTATTTAAAATAAATGAACCCACAGGACTTCAAAACGTCTGTATTGCTTCACGCATGATAAAAAAAGAATGAAGTCTCCAACTTTTAAGACAGTAAACATTCAAACAGCAAAATAAAAACTATTTTCCGATGTCTACAGATTGTTGTCTGTGCCCTAACTCGTGGACTCGATATGGCAACTCATGTTATGCCTACATTGGGCATTCGCTTCCGTGGGTAGATGCTAGGGTAAGTTTTGGTTTTAAACCAGTTCTGCCTGTTTCTTTAGCTGCTAAGATGATTATTAAGCAAGTGATCCTGTCCTACGCATAATAACATGTTAATTATGCTTTAGACAAACGTTAAAAATGTCATCGTCTTCAGGATACCCCGGGCAAGAAAGTGTCAGATTATTATTTCATTAGTTTTTCACTCAAGCCGGCTTTTGAGATGCCATGGGCTGCACTAATTGCACTCATGTAAACATTTAAGCTCATAGCAAGCGTAAAAAATCGAAAAGGTACAAGTAGCTCCTTGCGTGCATACCTATATATATATATATGTGTGTGTGTGTGTGTGTGTGTGTGTGTGTGTGTGTGTGTGTGTGTGTGTGTGTGTGTGAGTGTTAGTCCATGTGTGTCCTCCGGGGAGGGGGCTCTTCTACTTGCTGTCTTACTCCGATAATAATAATATTGGAAAAGTACTATTAAGTAAAATTAATGATTAAAGTGTAGAAATTTGCATTTTAAAAGTTCTTACAGATTCCTGCAAGCTCTTAAAAATTCAACTGAAACAGAACTTCGTAAATATTAAAAAAAAAATAAACAAAAGAAAATTTCTAGTTGAATAGAAACAAGACTTTCTTTGCGAATATATTCCGTATCTACTGCTGTTTCTGAAACTGATTATTTACCAGTAATCAGCTTAAGACCGATGAAGTGAATGATAAATATAGTAAGAGTGTTTGTGAAGCTCCATGGCCTTTTACATCCCATCTTTGGTGTCTCAAAGTGACGAGCTTCAAAATGAAGGAGATACGATTTAACTTCTGACAATACTGGAGTTGATGGCAAAGTAAAAACACAGCCCATCAATGTACTTTTATTTGATATCACTACATTCCTGTCTACAAGCCTCAATTACATTTGGAAGAAAAAGAGACGAATTTATCGAGGGTTTTTAAGAAATATTTTTCAATAATGCAATAAAAGATGCTTCTTCTTGAAGTCATTTCAAGTTTCATCGTTAGTCCAGAATGGGGTGAACTTTAGTATAAAAGCTCAAGAAATCTAACTGATGGTATTGTGTATCGCCCTCAGTACAGCTCTGAAGACATCACAGTAACATTGCTCTTGAGGTCAGTGACATGTAGCGCCCTCCATCACTTGTTTGTTTCAAAAGTTTTAATACGCAAATGAATTTTATGGTACCATGCTTTGACTTCAATGTTGTTTATTCTCTTTTCTGCTTATCCTGTATTTCTTCTCTGTCTTTCTTGTGTTATGACAAATTGTATTCTGGTATTACATCCATCTTTTAAAACAGACGTGCTGACTTGAAACGTGTTTCTTAAAAGACATTTCCATTCATTTTATTGTATAGGACTAATAAATGAAAGATGTACTTGAAGAACGGCATCTTAGTATACCTCGAGTAGAAATAATTTAACCAGATTTCTTTTGATATGAATTATTACTGATGCTATGGGAAAAAAAAGGTAGACAAAAATGTTCCCAAAGGTGAATAGCATAAATCTGAATATCGTAATAAATGCAGTTTCATTGTGAAGATGTTACTTTTTTGTATGTTATATTATCTCTACTTCTGAAAGAACATTTTTGAATTTAACAGGGAAATTTACCTTACTACCTGTACACGTCTAGTTACAAAGTTGCAAGAAGAGTCAAGCTGTCATTGTATTTAATACTTCTAAAGTTTGTACAAATTCTTCCAGAATTCCTTGCTATGTTATCCTCCTAAATTTTGTATCTAACCCTGTCAAGCTCGCAGTTCGCTTCTACAGAAAGGAAATATCAGATAATGACTTCCTGGTAGTTCTTCTTCCTTACTAAATGCAAAAGAAAGTCCTGCATCAGAATTGTATGATGATTTACTGCATCTTATCAATTAAATATTCACGAGAAGATGAATATATGATGCATATGTAAAAGTGGCATCTTATTATAATGTTGTGATGAAACCTCTAGTAGTTGTTCTCGGTGGCCTCTACAAACATTGTCAACTGTCTGGTCTTCAGACCCCAGGGACTGAAAGACCGCATGAACCTCTGTCTCTTTATCTTGGCTCTAGTAGATAGGACATACATGGCTTACTCTATGGTGTTCACTTTGACGTTTTGGATAAGAATACTGGAACCAATATTAGGTGAGGAGCTATATGTAAAGTGTGTTTTTTATGCAATGAGTATTAATTACGGCATCAACCTGTATTAGTGTCTTGATTGCGTGGCTGAGACAAGAGCTGAACCCAGGACAGCAAACCTTCACTATACTGGTGACAGGCGCTAACAGTTGCACCACCAGACCGCCCGGTGATGGGGTGAACCACTGTAGTACTGGTGATTTAGTAATCCACCGTTGATTTGCAACGAAATCTGGTGTGTCATTTGACTAGGTGACTATGTCTATGTCTGAGCTCGTGGATCCTTTGTTTGTCTCCCCGCAGTAATTCCCGATAAATTTCCTCATATTAGTTCTCCGGGTATAATATTCGTTTTACTATCGCACGACATTCAGCTAAATCTCTCTCTCTCTCCTATACAGTTATCACAAATTCGCTAAATGCATTTAATACGTCAAGTGTCATAATTTCAAAACAACTTATTAAAATGTTATCTTTTTTGCGTGTTTCAGGAATTAAACGACGACTATGCCGACAGAGGCAAAGCTAAAGACTTCCTTTTTTTTCTCTGAGCCTCGGCAATTTTATTTAAGGTAGCAGAAGGGTAAACAAATGCGTAGAATAACCGATTTCTCTAAATAACCTGGATAACCAGGCTTATCTAGACTTTAAGGTCTTTTAATTCTGGACCTTGACTGTGTCTTCCTCCACATACTTTTATTATCATTAAGAGAAGAGTGTAAATTGACTCATTTAAAAATCATCAAGACTTCCTTAATCATGAATCATTCGCTAAATAACACCAAAGACTATCTGCCAAGCATTGTCGTTTTCCTTCCATGGAACCACCCAGCTAACGTGCTCAGTTATGAATCCTATTTAACAGTACTGTACTATTACACTACTGTTGTCAAACCCGTTATAATCGGTGTTGGGGTGCCCGCCAACATTGTAAACTGTATTGTCTTGAAGCATCAAGGACTCAAGGATCGGATGAATCTCTGTCTTTTTGTCCTGGCACTCGTAGACATGATTTATCTGGTTTACTCCATCACAATCTCATTAGCGTATTGGATTCAAATGGTGGAGCCGGTTCTTGGAGAGGAGATTTATTATAAAACATTGTATTATGCTTTTGGTGTTAATTATGGGTTTCGAGATGCGTCAGCCTGTGTCAGTGTGGTCATAGCAGTGGAGCGCTGTGTGTGTGTTGTGCTTCCGCTCCGAGCTAACAGCCTCATGAGCACCAGAACCATGGGTATCTTGTTGGCTACCATTGTGATTGGCATGCAGCTGGCGTTCGTCACCACACCCCTTAAGAGGTATGTGTATCCATGTACGATAACACCACTGGCGGGACAAGATGGAAGGTGACTACCTCGGCTGTCTGGCAGAAGAGTGAGGCTTTGCTCCTCTACGAAAAAGTGGAGGACGCTTTTATACTGATTGCCTTTCCCCTGTTCATTTTTATTTTCATATCAGGTGCATCAACCATCACGGTGTTTAAGCTGAGAGCCGCAATATCATGGCGAGAGAAATCTAGTGCCGTCAGCAGTGACAGCCAAGTCCAGCAGGTGGCGCTGACCAAGATGCTCGTACTCGTTTCTTGCGTCTTTATCGCCTGCAAAGTGCCTTGGGTCATCCTCACCTTGGCTCGATTCATCTACCCCGAGTTCTCCCCTACCGGTAGTCAGTTCAACTTATTCCGGGTGTCGGAACTGACGGCTCAGTTCTTTGTCTACTCTCACAGCGCTGTTAACTTCTTTATCTACTGCTCGCGGTCTTCACGGTTCAAATCTCATCTCAGTCTTCTTTGTGCATGTTCGGGTAAACGTACAGACAACCTGCGCAAGACGACTGTGGTTTCCACAGTGAAGAAAGTTTAAGACATGACAGCGCGACTTTGTGAGAGAACATGTAAAGGAAAGCTCTGCACGAAGGAAATTAAAATTTCAATCCGTAGAAAATCACTGCTTGCGGAAAATTTGTCAGCAGATTTAATCTGGCTTGGAGTCCTACTGTACAAAGAGTAAGGTATCTTAGGTGCACTGGCATCATTCGTACTAGTCTGACAATTCATAGCTGATCAGATATCCCTGCTATCAATCAGATTTCCATTGTCTTTCCTATTTAGATGTTCCTTTCCTTTTGGCTTGTAACCTTTTAACAAGAGCATCAAACTCAAAACTTACGTTTTCCTCAGGAATAAGGCTAAATGTATGTTTTGGGTTTATCTCAGTTTAAGGTTCTGGGATTCTAGCTTTGAGGCGGACTGTCTAGGAATCGAAGGATGTTGGCAAGACAGTATTTTATGTTGATATGTACACTGACATATTCTTTTCTGGCGTAAATCTTTGAGCTCTAAAAGGGGAGTCTCATAAAACGAAACACTGATTGTCATCACCCAGTCTCAAACAAATCGAAATAGCTCCTCACTCACTCACTCACTCACTCACTCACTCACTCACTCACTCACTCACTCACTCACTCACTCACTCACTCACTCACTCACTCACTCACTCACTCACTCACTCACTCACTCACGCACGCACGCACGCACAGAGGACTTCCACACATCTCTCTCACTATCACGATATTTCGCGTCCTCCACCGCGGGGAACTGAAACCGCGGGCAACACTTACGGCGTAGATATATACTCTATATATGATATCTTTATATAAATACCACCTATACTCCTGCAGGCAAACTTTATGTGCAATGTCTACACGTCAGTATCGAGATCCCCAACCCTTGCTCTTCCCCGAACAAATGACTTGACGACCTGTGTATCAAAGTAGAGGTTTACTAAAGGAGGTCCTGGTGATGGTTCTCGACTTGGGCTGCGCGTGAATGAAAACTATGGCCAGTTTGCTTTTTTTATTTAAACATACAAACTGTGTAAAATACATAAAAAATTTGGCTCGTGTAAAAGGGGCCCAGAAATATCTGTGCTATCCGTACCTCCAAGGTACACTGCTGCTAGCTCCTATAATTACACCATCCACTCTCGCACACATACACGCACATCACTGTATTTCTAGGAGTTGTTACTGCCATTCTTGTACTGCGTATTCATCTTACCTCTCACTTTCTCCACATTCCGAGTCCACGTGTGTCACTGGGCAAGTAGCAGGTCTGAAGATGAGTCTGCGCACCTATCGAAGTGTCCCGTCCTAATGTCCGTCGTCATTTCACCTCTCGGCCCCCATCGACGACAGAAAACGACAACTGTTCCCCGACGACACGGATACTGAGCCCTGTCCCGGTTGAGGGGGACTACATGTTTCAACTACGTGTTCGCCCGACTACACTGTTATACACCACACAGTGGTACACAGCGGTAAACCAACACACCCTGGTGTGACGTGTCCTCCCACTTTGGAGCAGGGACATCAACACGAACGTTCTCTTCTCTTCTGAGAGCACTGAGTTCTTCTGGCCTTGCAATCGAATACGGTGTGTCATAGTGCGACCAAGTGAAACTTGACTTCCAATGTTTTATCTGCCCAACTGCCAGAAGCAGCCGTCATGACGGGTTTCTGCTCAAGATGTCATGCGGCCGGCTCCCAACCCCTCCCACTAATCGCCGCGAGTTATCGAACGTCGCGGTTCTCACTTGGCTGCTGTCTGCCCACTTAAGGTTTGTCTCCCTTACATTATGCTTCTCTAAAAGTCTGACTTTTAATTTCTTAAGTTTTCAATGGATGAGGACGCGTCAACAATTTTAGCCGAGACTAGCGGTTAACTGAGTCTTCCCGTCCCACTTACATAACACCTACGCTCTTCTTACACACGCACGTACAAAATCAAATACGGAAATAAACAAGTGTACACACTTACTGACAGGCAACTACATCACTTTTAGTTTTTAGCAGTCTAAAGAAGGGGTGGGTGGGTGAATAAAACTATTCCTTTAAAGCAGCTAAAGGAGAGAGGAGACAAAGTACTGAGCAAGGAAGTACCAGTCGTCCTGAAGGGCTTTGCTACAGCGGACTACGGTGCGCCTATTAAAGATGTCATCTAGACTACGCAACTGTGCGGCAGCTACTTTGCCTCATAGCTAGACCATCGTACGACCATGAAAAGCCGGCCAGGAACGAGAAGGTCGTTAGACCTTTGATAAAGCAGTTACAGGACATCTTCAAAGTCTCAATCTTGACATCAAAAAAGCGCAGGTTGATGATCAGATACAACCTGCTCTGGCCTTTCTTTTAATGAATAGTCAAGGTGGTGTGCGAAAGACAGCCTCGAGTACCTAGGAACTTGATTACCTCATCTTGACCATCGAGAACTGGAGGAGCACACTTCTGATGAGCATCTAGAGTGGACAATAATTTCCTGATAATGTTATCATGCTTCTTTCCCCGCCTCACACCACCTTTGTCCCTAAAGTCTGCACAGCATGATAATTGTCAAATCTAGCAATGGCGCGTTACTGGACCCCTTGATGAAAAGATAAAAAGGAGACTGACCAGGACAAAGTTGCTGAATGTTGTTCTGGTTACAATGAAGACTTCATATTCTCAGCACCCAAGCATGGAGAGTAGAGTTCTTGGTTATCATTGGGAACATACCTGGCATGAAATTATTCTGAATAAATAATCTTTGAATTTTTCTAGGGGTTGTGTTTTTTCTAATGAAAGTGTTCAGCTAACGTTAATTGCTTGCTGAAAGACTCCTTTAACGAAAGTATAAAACTTCCCGTTCGCCAAACGACTTCCTCCAACGCCATTTCGCTTCTGTGACGTTTCACCTTTAACGCTCATCAGTAAACGTCGACTGTTAATTACCTTCAATCCTTTTAAATGGAAAGAGGTTTTTGCCCCTTGTCTTTCTGAGCACACAACATACAACGGCATTTTCGATGTTACTTTTTTAGTGGATTTCTCCTGTCGGTATTTATAGTTTAAAACGTAGCAGTAACAGAAATAATGCATGGCACCGTGACTTATTCTTAATACGAAGTAATCTGCAAACATAAAAATATTGTTTCGTCAGTTAAGACAAAACTTTTTTTCTAGTTTTCATCTTTCTTTAAGACTAATGATGGTCTACTTCAAAATTTCTACAGTCAATACTGGCACCTAAGCAATTACGTGAAACATAAATTCTACAGAAAAAATAAAAACACAGACACAACGCCATGAAACACAAATATTTTTATTAAAAATCTAGAAAACAAATTACCGTATTGTTAATTAAGGGAAACGTAAATATAAAAACACTCACGACTAATAACCGTTTAATTCTGAAGAAAGGTAAGAACAGATAAGTTTTCTACAAGGCGAGATTACTCTCGCTATGCTTTCCCTCCTTTTGACTTGTATTATTTTTTACTGATCTTAAACGTCTAGCTAAATATTTTGCGGAGTTTGTATTCTTCCCTGATCGTTCTCTTTATTTTGTAAGCGCGTGGCCTGACCTGCGCATTTGTCTTGGGCTTTCATTTCCCTCACACAAGTTAAACACCTGAGAGTTGATAACGAGCTCCATGTTAAGTGTCAGGGTCGCTTTCGGCCCCCTGATAATCGTGTTGCCAACAGACGCAGATATGGAGAAGGATCCTAGCGACCACGACAGAAAAGATTTGTCTGTGAGTTTGCTGCAGCTTCTTTTTGAATGTAGTTCTGATCTCACATTTCTATTTTCCGTAGTCCTCATTGACCACTGAACTCCAGTGCTTAACACAGATATTCAGACCCTTCTGCCTCTGATGCGCACACACTTTCACGTGGACACATTCCTCACTCCTGCACACGCACGCACGCACGCACACATAGCTCACACACCACCAAACTTACTTTCACGCTCAATACTCAAACAAGCCCACATTTTCTTCACGTGAGGGAAGGAGCACTGAACACAAATAACTACTAAATACTTCACTACAATTTCAGCATTATTTACTCAAGTACAATACGTCCATCGATCATGTGGTTTTCTGTTGACAGTGAAGCCTATTTAATTAAAGTTCTTGTTTCGGAAAGTATATTTTCTGCATACAAAGCAAATTACTTGAGCGATTTTCAAAATAATTGCAGCGGCAGTAGAGTCTCAGACAAACAAGAGCTATCGGAGGGGAAGAGGCTTTGAATCACAAAAAATTTCGCACCTCTTTTCAATAGTCACTTAAAATTCTTATTAATGCCGTTTTGATCAGTGCAAAGAAATGTTTGTAAAATATAGTAAATAGCGGTCTATTCGGCTCTCTAGAAGTTTGAAGTTATTTCTTTAATCTTTTTCATTGAGATAACATATTTGCTAATCATTTCCACTATCTTTGTAAAGAATAATAAAATATTAGTCATGAATTATCATCTATTAAATAATATAATGACTAATAGATTTATAAAAATTCTTACTAAAAAACTATTAACTTTTTGAACAAGCTAATCATTAATAGTGAACAAGTCATTGACAAAATAAAAGGCGGAATCTTTTCTAAGTCTATAAATTCCTATCTAAATGCTGGGTTACATTTTTTTTCCAAAGAAGCCTGTTCATAAGTTGCGGTTGTGGTCAGTCACAGAAGACTTATTATACCTAATTTTTAAAATGTTAGAACTGAAACTAGAGGCCATTTTAGTATAAAACACCCACATGGAAGTTTGTACAAACTCTTTCAAAAACGTATCTTATAAACTTGTTTATGAATATTTTTCTCTTCTTTGTGGAAAATATTTTCATCGAACACGCTTATTTCCAAAACGTTATAGACATTTTCAAATCGAAAGAATCGGAAATTATTTTTCATAAAATTGATATTTTTGTGGTACAGTAATACCATATAACTTGATCATACTGCCTGTCATAATCAATGAAAGTTTTGAATGAATTTGCTAGGCGCTAATTAATAAAGTAATTTGTCTTGACCTAAACTCCTGGGTTGTCTAATATTGTTGACACGAATTACTATTGTAGGAATCTATTTTTCAATTTAGCTTTAACTCAATATTATAGATAAACCAGTTTTGACATATCTCACCTTAATTGTCCCTTACTGTCACAAAATATAAATTTTTCATCAGACAAGACTGTAATGCTAGTCTCACAAGCTCGCTGGAAGGTAAGAGTCAACATAAGTCATTGCGCCTAGTGCTCGCTGTGGCTTCAGTAAAGGAAGATTGATATTATTTCCTGCACCTTCTGAAAACGGGCCTCATGCTACTGTCATGAGATACCAGGTACTTTAAGTTCTCTCGTCAAATTTATATCTAAACCATCTGACTAAAATCAGAAAGCATTTTGTGTTGATGGTTTAAGCAAGTCTGGACAATTTTCTCTCAACAGAAACTTGGATCTGAATCAAAGATGCAAGAGATGTGAAAAAAACAATAATCAAGGCAAGCCAAAACGACGAAACCTCACAAAGTCTGATGTGTAGGAACCTGTAGTCGTAGAAAAACTAAAAAGACCTGCTACTCACGACTCATTTGCCACAATGAATCTATCTTTAACTGTGTCAGGCAACGATCCTAAAAATAAAATAGCTTTTCTTCCTTGGAATAACCCAGATAATATTCTTAGCTATAAAGCATATACCGACACAGTATTTCATTATAACAACATATTGAAACCTTTAGTTATAAGTGTCGGTGTGTCCACAAACATCATCAACTGTCTGGTGTTCAAACGACAAGGACTGAGAGACCGCATGAACCTCTGTCTCTTTGTTCTGGCGCTGGTAGACATGAGTTACCTGACTTACTCTCTGATATTTACACTAGCGTTTTGGATTAGATTGCTGGAACCGATACTAGGGGAGGAGGTTTATCAGAAGACCTACTATTACGCTACAGGTGCGAATTTTGGTTTTAGAGAAACGTCTGCCTGCATCAGTGTATTGATTGCTGTAGAGCGCTGTGTGTGTGTCGTCTTCCCACTCCGCGCCAACAATCTCATGAGCACCAGAACCATGGGTATCCTTCTGGTTGCCATAGTGATTGGAATGCAGCTGGCGTTCGTCACGACACCTATTAAAAGGTATGTGGTTCCTGTTTACGACAACAGCACTGGCGAAACAAGGTGGAGGATGGTTCCGTCAGCTGCCTGGCAAAACAGTGAACGTCTTCTCAGCTATGATGTGATCGAGGACACGATCATGATGGTGATATTTCCCCTGGTAACCTTCATCTTGGTGTCGGGTGCAACAGCCATCACGGTTGTCAAGCTGAAAGCGGCCATGTCGTGGCGGGAGAAGACCAGCTCCACCAGTAGTGACGCTCAAGGCCAGCAGGTGGCGCTGACGAAGATGCTTGTGCTTGTCTCGTGCGTCTTCATCGCCAGCAAAGTGCCGTGGATCGCACTCACCGTGGCTCGCATTTTCGATCCCGACTTCTCGCCGTCTGGTCGTCAGTCCAACGTGTTCCGGGTGGCAGAGCTGATGGCCTTTTACTTCCCCTACGTCCACAGCGCTGTCAACTTCTTCATCTACGTTTCGCGATCATCGAGATATAAGTCTCAGCTTAGGGCTATCTGTAACTGCTCTCAAAAAGATTATTTTCGGAAGGGGTCTGTACATATATCTTCGACACTTTCAGGAACATGCTAATTGTAAAGAGAAGGGTTTGTAATTTGTTTTTATTTATATCACAGTCAAAGTCTAATGACATATGTCAGCATATGTTTTAGAAATGAGTAATATTAATTTAGATAGTCATAAAATGTTATTTTGTATTAAGTTCGAGAAAGCCTGATAAAATTAAAGTTTATTTAACTGCTTCATAAGTTATCATATTTAATGGGTAATTTATGAAGGTTATGAGAATGTCATTTTATAAAACTACTGAAATTATGTAATCATTAGAAACGACTCCTGAAGCCAGTGAATATGATGCACAATATTGCTCTTATGTATTCAGTTAAGTAGTATCTGTAACTGCACCAATATTATAAATCTACACCTAGAAATACCTGACATCAAGACAGTCAAGTATTTGACCAAAGTTTTTAAACGACGGCTATATAAAAGCTTTGTAGATTTGATCAATCATTTATACCATTCTCTCCGGTTCAGAATATCTTTTAGACCAAAAACAAAACAAAAAAACCAAAGCTTTTTGTTACGAACAATAATAAAGTTTGCAAAGTTACATATAGGGAATGAAATTCCCACATCCGTCCATTGGACTTTAAAAAATAGTTGAATGCATGAACATTGCTGACCAGTGTTAGTTATTTTTTCTTGAATCTCAGTGGCTGGATATTGAAGGTTCAGGCGACTTGAAGGTCTGGAAATCCGTCTTCTTTATCACTTTTACATCAGCGTGTTCCATACTTACCTAATTGTTTTCGATAAGGTAACGAAACATGAAGCTGAGAAATTTATATAAAGTTTTTTTTTATTCAGTAGATACAGTTCACTTGGCATCATGCACCCCTTTCATTCTTAAATTCAAGAGACAAGAGTAGAGATAGTGGGAAGGAGAGGGAAGGAGAGGGATAGAGAAAATAGAAGAAAGTGTCTACATGTCCACATATACCTTTACAAACAATTTTACCTAACTAAACATTGGAACATTTACACTTTCCAATAAGGTAACGAACCATGAAGCTGAGAAATTTATGTAAAGTGTTTGGTTGGCATCCTGTCATTGAAGCAACACTCACACATTGTGATAAAACATGTTGGCAGACGAGAATATTATTATTATGTCGCGAGTATGATTGACATGAAGTGTATGGGACAAATGTAATTCCTCTTTCTTCAATTTATTCAGAAAGCGTGTTAGCAGACGTGTTTAAAATTATCCGGCCTCCTCTCTAAACCCTGCTGTTCTTCATTTAGTCTGAGTTATCTCCATTATGGTTTTCTGAGATAAAATATAGTTTTGGAAAGTTCATCTTTCGCACTTTTAGGATCTTACGGTCTGTCATTTAAGTGGACTATAGAGAATTCAAAGAGAGAAAAAGCTGTGCTGAAGAAGATAATTATTCAACAGGAACGAAAAATCTGTGGATTTTTTTCCATTTGTTTCTTAACAAAGATTCAAGGAAGATATATATATATATAACTTAATTACATAAACAAAATATTGACATTCCTGTTTGCAAGAAACATCACTCTTGTTTCACACCCCTTAACTCAGTCGTTTTTTCATTGTGTTTAATATTACCGATAAGACATTTGTGTGAGACCTAGTGAAGTACACAGTTCTGGCCTCACAAATACTACGCACGGAATATCATTAAACAGAGTAAACACAACTCATTTAATTGTAGCTACACTGGCTGTAGTACAGGTCATGAGGTCGCGAAGTAATCAGACAGAAGTTTCCAAACAAGTTCGTTATTTTATATGACAATGGTACTGGCCAAATATAAACAAATAGTACTGTTCAATCTACAAGATCGAAGGCTTTTAAAAGCACGGTTGTTAGCAATATTTAGTGAGAGGTCATGAGCTCAGTTCTAGGGATGTAACAGAAGAAGGCAGTGACTCATTAACATGTCGACAAATCTCTCTGAGTGGCTTAATATGCGCGTGAGAAGTAGAGTAAATCCGAGGACTTTTCTCCAAATTATTCCTAAGAAAATGACAACGATTTCTGTGAAAAGTTAAGGGCAGCCCTATTACACTTTCAGCAACTTTGAGATTTAATACATATTTTCCTCTCGTTAGTATTTAAAATGTGGTTACCTTCGTGACAAGTGGATTTTAAATTACATATCAACAGAAAGTGAATTTCTTCTTGCACTATCGCTTTTGTCGGCTGTATAGAATTTGCAGTTTTCCGAGTCTTAATTTTTCATTAAGTTTCACTTTGTTTCACTTTTCTGATGAGACAAAACATAAAACATGGCATGAAATTGATTTTCCTTTGGCACAAAGTGATGAATACAAAATCTCCTTGGTGTCAGGAATTCATACTTAACTGGATAATTTCATGATGTTTGAGATTATCAGGATTTTGTAATAAACTTATTACACTAAATTGTTTGAGTCTCGTCACTTGAAATCATATGGAAGATATTCACAGCCGGAACCTTGAGTATTTTATTTCAGTCGGGGATGTGTCTTCAGATAAAGTGTCATTTTGTTTTCTCGTTGTCTGTGGAGTCTTCAGTATATCCCTGGGGGAAGGGGGGAGGGAAAAGATGGCGGTGTTTGAGGAAGAGATAACTGGTCTGTCTGAACCGAGCACCGCTTGAGGCGAACTGGACAATGTTCACAAATCATTGAACTATAAAAACTGAAGAACAAATTGAAACACATACAGCAAAAATTAATCCCTAGTAATAGTTTCAACACAAAATTAATTACATGTAATAGTCACGTTGATCCCAATTCGAATAAAAAAGAGGAAATAACATAACATAAATTAATGAATAAAGGTGGACTTTATCTAAATCTGTATATTTTATATAATAAATCTGATTTCGTTTTCAAGGAGATGGGAAGTCGATAAAAACAATTTCGAGAATACATTTTTGGGGTTTTTTTCGTTGTTGGTTTTACACCAGATATTGCTGCCATCCCGAATGAGCATCATCCACTTTTCAAATCTCTTTGTTTAGTCTATAAATAAAGTTCTTTTAGTTCTGTTTCCTTCGTTTAGTTCCATGCTTGCTTAGCTCAAGTTTATTTGGAGAAATTAGAAATTACACATCAAATACACTCTACTGAAAATGTATCTCTTATGTCGCGGTGAAGACAGATAAGACTAAAAGAAACGTTCACTAAAGGAACTGCATCTAAACAAGATAAAATATTTTGTTCAATTACTTAAAATTGATTCACGTTAAATTGTCATCATTGACATAGCACCGAGCTTTGGTTTTCTGGAGCGAAGCAAGAGTGTGTAATTCTTAATAACATAGGAATGGAAGCTCCTTATTAAGACCAATTAAAATCTTTTCGAACATGCAGCATTTCGCTTGTCTGGACTCTAAGGAAAAGGGGACCAAGGTAAGAATACATTTAAACTAGTAAAAATAATGTGAAGCACATAGTATGCACACAATTATACACGCACAAACACGCAGACAAATACACTGGTAAGTGCGGATACAGCATCAGATAAACTTTTCTTACTTTAGTTTCAGTGTGTCTGGGACTCGCCATGACGAGCACATGAACAAATCAAGAATCTCGGAAATAATTAAAAACATTGTTTTCATTAAACGCAGTTTGTTTTTTTCTGCATTAAATGAATACATAAATGTTAATACTTTGTGGGAGAAATGAAACATCAAGAGCAGAGTAACGGGTGATGGCAGGAGGGTGGGGAGCGGAGACCTCACAGAGGTGAGTTTTATTTATCAACAGTTCACTCACTTACGCCTCGCATCGACTTTAGTGGCTGACGAAAGTCGGCGACGAGCACCTGTTCTCGACATTCAAGCAAAGTGTGCAATTAACAGAGATAACAGCTAAACATAGAGGAAGGCTTTATCGAACAAATGAAGTTGTGAAAAGGTTAAATACATTTTTAGTTTTACAAAATGTGCCAGTCACGTAGCTACTTTTTAAAACTCATTAACTCCTATTATCACAACATGAGTTGAACATGACGCTTTTATTGTAGCCAGATTTAAGAGAAACAATGTATTTATCGTTAGTTCTTTGTCACAAACTGACTAGAATGATGCAAAGATGGGTGGACATTGTAATATAGTCTCTACATTGAAAGCTTCTGGTGACTTTGTGACCTTACAGTGAACCACCGTCGGATGTGAATGTCATTTAAGATTTGAAAAAAGCAGTGTGAAATTCATAAAAGGGAAACATAAAACTGTAAGGTGAGGGAGACCTTATGGTCCAGTATAACACGATTAAACGGAATGAGAATGTATTGCTGATTTCCTTGAAATACAATAAATATGTTAAATGTTGTAAGTTTGACTCTTAATGTTAGTACATTTTTTTCTATATTTTATATTGCGTTCATGAAAGAGAATGTGACTTGAAAATAGAAATACATTTTAATCAGCTCCTTGCAATGTGGTGAAATTTTCCAAGACAAGGATTACTGCCATAGATGCGTTGTAATTTATATAATGTCGGTTTGTTAGCTGTATTGAAATAAGGGACTTTGTTTGTGTTCTGGTGGTCGTTGTGTGTGTTTGTGTGTGTGTGTGTGTGTGTGTGTGTGTGTGTGTGTGTGAGAGAGAGAGAGAGGTGGGGGTGCTGCTCGTGACTGTCTTCTTGATACTGCGTGTATACTGCGTCTATCTAATATAAACTTCGACCGCAAAAGTGTTGCTGGGTTCATCATCCACGTTATTCACATAATGTTTTTTCCATCTCTTTAGCTTGTTTGCGGGAAGACATGGTTACATAAATTAATTTTATCAGCAGGAACGACACTCGCACCGTCTTCCCTTCATATGAGGCGAGATGTGCAGGTCTCTGCTAGCATAGTGTATACAGCCTCCTGACTGCGACAAACACACCATCGTGTCCTTATGTTATAGATGCTGTATCTGAAGTTGTATAGGTTGGGTAATCTGATCCCGATCAGTAATGTCTAAATTCCCACACTATGCAAGAAATTATTACCTGAACAATTATAGAAGAATAAGAATGTGTACAAGGTGAGAGCTAAAACTTCTGTATTAAAAATTGGGTAGTCATTATAAAAATGTGTCGTTGTAGGATTTGTTGAGGGAAAATAAAATTAGCGTTCGGGCAAAGAATCTTTGAGCACATTCTAGTACCTGTTACTGTATAGACTCTAGGCGCCTCGAGGGTTAACCTCTAATATTTTTTGAAGAAGAACACAGACGCCGGAGATGAGATCTATACCGTGAAGATTGCGAGAAATAAATGAAGAAGGTGACGGAACTGTGGGTGTAGGGGAAGTAGTGCGCCACCAGTTCCAGAACTAGGTATAAGTTTGCCTGACGACCAGCTGGCGAGAAGTTGGGATAGAAGATTCTAGCCAAGGTGATGATGACCCATGGAACTCTGCAGATAACGAATAGGCACGAGACGATGGCGAGCATCTTGGTCAGGGCGATATGTTGGCTTTGCGTGTCACTACTACTGGAGCTGGTAGTCTCCCGCCACAACATGGCGTCTCGCAGCTTGACCACCGTGATGATCGTTGCCCCCGACACGACGGTGAATGTGAACAAAGGGAAGACAATCATCATGAAGGTTTCTTCCACTTTGTCGTAGAGCATCAGAGCTTGGTTATTCTGCCAGGGAGCCGACGAAGTCACTGCCCACCTGGTCCTACCGGTTGTGTTATCATACACAGGAAATACATATCTCTTAGCAGGTGCAGTGACAAAAGCCAGCTGCATTCCAATCACTATGGCAACCAGCAGGATACCCATGGCTTTGGTGCTGACAATAGTGTTGGCCTGGAGAGGGAACAAGACACACACACAACGCTCTACTGCAATCACTACATTAATGCACGCAGACGCTTCCCTCCACCCATAGTTAACGCCCATTGCATAATAAAGTTCTTTCACATAAAGTTCCTCTCCCAGTTCAGGCTTTGCTATTCTAATACACATTGTGACAGTGTATATCATGGAGTACGACAGAGAAGTCATGTCGATAATCGCCAGGACAAAGAGGCAGAGATTCATGCGGTCTCTCAGTCCTTGACTTCTGAACACCAGGCAGTTTATTATGTTGGTGGTCATGCAGAGCGCGTATACTATCGGCTTTATGATGGTATTAAAATACAACAACCAGTTTAGATACGAATCGTAAGTAATGAGACTCTCAGGATTGTCCCAGGGAAGAAATTCAACAGCAGCTCCAAGATTACTCTTGGTATTGTTTACAAACATGTTTGTGACCATGGCGAATTTAAATATCGCGAAATTGTTGCGGTTACGAAGCAGGTTGTGAGTGTGGGTGGTCAAGGAAAAATGTAGTGCCTCATACTACAGAAATCGGTTGTTGAAGAAGAAGCTCTGAGATTACTCACACTGTGACAAATTCTGTGTACGCCATTTTCATCCGTTGACACAATTGTTTTTGTTCGTTCTCAGGTAAACGACTTCAATCTCAAGCAAGCTGGCTATCAAGCTGGTCCACATAAAGCCAAGGAAGTGGCTATGGCTTCTGTTGTAAAAGGAGTAAAAATAAAATTCAAGATGAGCGGGAGAATGACGTGGTCAATGCTGGACATGCACATCAGTTAGCTCCTGGAGTTTCATGCAATTTTATAACATAGGTTATATTAACTGTTAGATACTGAATGGCGAATTCATTGTTCACGATTTTGAAATTTACCTTTTATAGAAAGGTAAAAAAATACAGACATAAGAATTATGCATGGATAAATTTTACATTCTGAAGGATACGGCCTACATCAACGGACAAATGTCAAATCACGAGAGAATCTTTCCTGATATTTGTCGGCGTTTACCTCAAGATAACAAACGGGCTTATTGACTCAGATGTGAGGAAAAAAGATCTTGCTGTCAGCTTTACCTAGTCATTATAAAAAAGTAGTTGCTCTCCACTTGGTCTTTAAGTCTGCTGTCATATAAGATACCAAAACAAATTTGTGTCTAAAGGTTAATGTCCACATTCGTTTTTTTTAAACTTATTTTTGAATGTAAAATATGAAGAAGGATAATTATTTAGTGATTGTAAAAAAAAAGAACAAAATGCTTTCTTCATATATTGTCTGGATTGTCTGTGTGTCTGTAAGATACCCCAATTTATAAACAATGTTATATCCTGAAAAAAGACTCTAGATAAGGCGCAAAGCAGAAACTGCTACTTTCATTTCATATTCTTTCGTTCTAAACAGTTCTTGTTTCTCTTTGTTGCGTGGAGTATTTAAGTGTTTGTAGAATTTCTGTTTGATTGATACTTCAGGTGTGGCTGCATTAACCGGGGCAATCATTGCTGCTAGACTCGAGCCGTATGCCCGTCACTGACGTATCTGAAATGTTTAGCTCGAGTTGCTAATTAGCTATGTTTACTTTGAAGGAGGGGCTGGCAAATTGTCACAAAGTACTGTATGTTCCTTAGGCACTTCATGGTTTTTTTTTCTTTTCCCTGGTAAGTAGTTCACTGCATTCCATCCCCGGTAGTCGTGTCGTTCCTCATCAGTGCATCGATGTGTTTTCGTCATCATCACCATGTTAACACAACAAACCCTGGGTTCCTGAGCATTCATCTCTTTTCATAGATGTGTTGTGGTCAGCATCACTATGGTAGCACAACAGACCCTGGGTTCGTTAGTATTAGCGTCTTGGTTGGTTGGTTGGTTTATTTAGTGGGAAAGTGCTTCCACCTTGCGTCGATTTCGCACTATGGGGGGAAAGGGAGGAAACCGGAGTACCCGGAGAAAACCCCCGGCACCCAGCCCTGCGAACAGGTGTCACATACAGAGAGTGTCCAGAGACGAGATCTGAACCCTGAGCCGCTCACTGCAGTGGTGACAAGCGCGTGTTTTAACCACTACACTACCGGGGGCCCCAGTTTTACCGTCTTACCACCGATGACTACATATTAACATGGAGCTCGTTATTAACTCTCAGGTGTTTAACTTGTCTGAGGGAAATAAAAGCCCAAGACAAATGCGCAGGTCAGGCCACGCGCTTACAAAATAGAGAGAACGATCAGGGAAGAATACAAACTCCGTAAAATATTTAGCTAGACGTTTAAGATCAGTTAAAAAAAAAAAAAAAAAAAGGAGGGAAAAACATAGCGAGAGTAATCTCCCCTTGTTGAAAACTTATCTGTTCTTACCTTTCTTCAGAATTAGACGGTTATTAAGAACCAGCATTTGAAATACCACAATTAGTATTTTGAGTTGTGAGTGCTTTTATATTCACGTTTCCCTCAATTAACAATACGGTAATGTGTTTTCCAGGTTTTGAAATGAAAATATATTTGCTTAGTGGCCGTCTGCGTTTTTATTTTTGTCTGTAGAATTTTAAATTCAAATAATTGCTTAGGTGCCAGTATTGACTGTAGGAATTTTGACGTAAACCTTCATTAGTCCAAAGAAAGATGAAAACTAGAGAAAAATACTCATGTATACTAGAATAATAGTGTTATTTTTTCTATTTACTACCAACATTAATTACTAAATGCAGAAGGAAATTTAGTGTAAGAGATCTCATTCCGTCGACTGGACTATTTTTCAAACTCTTGTCGACCTCCTTGTTATTTGAGTTACACCGAAAGACAACAACTTTTCTTAATTGACGAAACATTTTTATGTTTACTGATTTTGTTGTATTACGAATAAATAAGAAATACATCGTAATAATAGAAGCCATTGGAATAAAGTTCCAAAATAAATCGTAAATTCAGAAATTCACGGTGCCATGCGTTATTTCTATTACTGTTAATGTTTTATATTAGAAATACCGACAGGAGAAACCCACTAAAAAAGTAACATTGAAAATGCCTTTGTATGTTGTGTGCTCAGAAATACAAGGGGCAAAATTCTCTTTCCATTTAAAAAGATTGAAGGTAATTAACAGTCGACGTTTACTGATGAGCGTTAAAGGTGAAACGTCACAGAAGCCAAAGGGAGTTGAGGAAGTCGTTTGGCGAACGGGAAGTTTTATACTTTCTTGAAAGGAGTCTTTCAGCAAGCAATTAACTTTAGCTGAACACTTTCATCAGAAAAAATACAAACTTTAGAAAAATTATTTATTTAGAATACATTTCCTGCCAGGTTTGTTTCCAATGACAACAATCTCCATGCTTGGGTGCCGAGAATATGAAGTCTTCATTGTAACCAGAACAACATGTCACAACACTGTCCGGGTCAGTCTCCTTTTTATCTTTTCATTAAGGGGTACAATAATGTGTCTTTGATATATTCGACAGTCATCATGCTGTGCAGACGTTTGGGACAAAGGTAGGGTGAGGCGGGGAAAGAAGCATGATAAAACCATCAGGAAATCATTGTCGATTCTAGACGCTCATCAGGTTTGCTTCTCCAGTTCTCGATGGTCAAGTTGAGGAAATCAAGTCCTTAGGTATTCAATTTAACTCGAGGCTGTCTTCCAGACATTACGTTGACTATTCATTAAAAGAAAGCACAGAGCAGGTTGTATGTGATCATCAAGCTGCGGTCGTTTGATCTCAAGGCTAAGACTGCTTTATTAAAGGTCTGATGACTTTCTCGTTCCTGGCCGCCTAATCATGGTCGAGAGATGGTCTTCTTGTCAGGCAAAGTATTTGGTGCACAGTTGCGTAGTCTAGATGCTATGTTTAATAGGCGCACCGTAGTCCGCTGTAGCAAAACTCTTCAGGACGACGGGTACTTCCTTGCTCAGTACTTTGTCTCCTCTATCCTCCAGCCCCTTTAAAGTAATAGTTTTATTCCCCCCCCTCCTTGCGACTGCTAAATACTAAAAGGTGATGTAGTCACCTGTCAGTAGGTGTGTACACATGTTTATTTACGTATTTGATTTGGAACGTGCGTGTGTAAGAAGAGTGTATGTGTTATGTGATCACTGTAATGGGGCCGGAAGACTCTTGTCTCGGCTAAAATTGTCGACGCGTTCGCATCCAGTGAAACCTTAAGAAATTAAAAGCCCCTTGTATTCAGACTAGTAGAAAAGCATTATGTAAGGGAGACAAACCTTAAGTGGGCAGAAAGCAGTCAAGTGAGAACCGCGACGTTCGATAACTCGCGGCGAATAGGGGGAGGTGTTGGGAGCCGGCCGCATGCCAGCTTCAGCAGAGACCTGTCACGACGGCTGCAGTAACAACTGGGAGAAATACATTGATGTGCGTATATGTGTGCGCGAGTGGATGGTGTAGTGTACCTTGGAAGTACAGATAGCACAGATATTGCAATGGCAGGGATCAGAGATACAGCCCCTGACTGATTAAGAGTGTGTAGTGTGTTGAAAGCGAAAAAAGCGTGTGACTTAAGGAATGTTAGGAATGGAGTTAGCCCCCTTGTTTGTTTTAAGCGGTAGGGATAGTCGCCCTTTAAAGTAGGCTTGTGAGAATGGTTTAGAATGTGGAAGGCGTGACGTAAAACGACGAATGACGTGGAGTGTCGTCTGCTGGGAGTAGGAGAAAAACGGGCGGGTTTTGGAAAGAGGAGAAAAAAGTCGTCTGCGTCCGGAGTATTGCAGTGTGCTTTTGGAGATTCCCTGCTGCTGTGTGCTCTGTAAAACAGAGTATTGCTGTATACTTTCAGATCTCCAGTTGCTGGGTGGATTCTGTTAGACGTCGTAGTGCCGTGTGTATTAGTCAGCTGAACAGTTTCAAGGAGGATTATTATAGGAAAGTGTATAACATGGAGTGCATGTATTCTGACCGGACTTGACAGTAAGTGTGATTTGGTCATTTGTTTATCTTTTGAGAAACTGTTGCGTTTGAACATTTGAAGAGGAGTGAATTTATAGAAGAAAGTGTAGTCCATTGAAGACGGATGAATGGAGGATGGATATATATATATATATATATATATATATATATTATATGCCGTTGATGTGAAATAACTGAAATTCTTTGTGAATTGAAAAAGTATTTGACTTTATGCAATTTTGATCTTACCCTAAGAAGACAAGTACGAGCCCTCCCGAAATTATAGAGCTTTAGGAACCCACGTACAGATCTTAGTACTTTGTTGCGTGAAAGAGCAGGTGACGGACGCAGTGTTGGTCGGTGTGTAGTTTGTGACTTTTCTCTGTGTTGCCTATTCCTCACATGCTTGACTCCTTTTAGATGAGCCTATTTTTTACATGTATTTTGCATAATTTGTATGTTTAATAAACCTCTACTTTGAATGTCAATCAGTGTTTTGTTTTGTGAGACTCCCCTTTTAGAGCTCAAAGATCTACTCAAGAAAAGAATGTGTCAGTGTACATATCAACATAATAAAATGCTGTCTTGTCATCATCTTTCGATTCCTAGACAGTCCGTTTCAAGGCTAGAACCTCAGACCCGTAAACTCAGATAAACCCAGAAAAGTACGTTGTCCCTTAGTCCTGAGGTAAACGTAAGTTTTGAGTTTGAAGCTCTTGTTAAAAGGTTACAAACCACAAGGATATAGAGTTAAGGAAAGACAGTGGAAGTCTGATGGATAGCACCGATATCTGATCAGCTATGAATTGTCAGACTAGCACCAGTGCACCTAAGATACCTTCCTCTCTGTAAGGTAGGACTCAATGGTGCATTTCTACAGATTGGAAACTTACTTTGCTTAGTGCAAAACCTTACCCTTCATGTTTTCACACAAAGTCGCGCTTTCTTGTCAGCAAAACTGCTAACAGTACCTCAGCTCGACACTTCATTAGTCAGATTATAGGCGGCCATGTCAAACATTAGAATTGGTTTTCGTTTGTGAAAGAGCACCTTCTCATGTCGGACTTCTTGAGTCGCTTGGAAGTTGTGTTTTAGACGCGATTAAATGTAAATGATTCATTTGCAACCTGAAACTTTTTTTATCGCGCATGATTGAAAACTTCAGTATCTATCTTAAAAAACTAGTATATATTTTGAAAAACTTTAGTACCAATCATGTAAGCCGATTTTGGTAGTTCATCTGCCTGTTTGTCTGATTCCTTGCGCTGTGTTCAGTTTGTTGAAAAGTATTTTCTCAGCCCCGTATCAGAGGGTTTCTAGGCCGCGTCATGTGTAATTTGGCTTTGCTGGGATTTTCAGTTTATTACAATTTATTTAAGCCAAAAGGTAATATTATTGGCATTCATTCGAACCAGAAAAAATGTACAACCACAACCATTCGGGTTTTGTCACTTACAGATAGGTATGTAAATCTAACCAGGATTTATTGACATTATTTACAAAATAATGACCACTTTCTAACACCTAGAGTAATACCTTATACTAGTCTTAATCCTGTTTTTACTTAACTCTAATATCATCATCATCATCATCATCATCATCATCATCATCATCATCATCATCATCATCATCATCATCATCATCATCATCATCATCATCATCATCATCATCATCATCATCATCATCATCATCGTCGTCGTCGTCATTGTCAGTGCACACTTAAATCTAAGTACCATCAAGCTTTTCAGACAACAGGTGACCCTTTAAGTGAAATAACAACATTAATCAAATTTTAAATAGTTTAAAAGGGGGTAAAACTAGTATTTTGCCTGTGTCGCTTTGGGAGAGCTGCTCTCTTGAAGAACTAGGTCTTTCAACAATTAGTTGTCTCTTATAAACACAGCGAGTGTGTGTGTGTGTGTGTGTGGGGTGGGTGGGTTTGTATGTGCGGGAGCTAAGGTAGGTATATGTACTAATGAGCTGTCATCCAGCACAACTGGGTCGTTTAACACCGAGCTGTATTTTGTGCCTACAGGGTCTGTGTGGGTTTGGGACCACACTAGGCAGAATTGAAAACATTTTGCCCTCTACTTATACTACTTCATAGATGCGCCCGGTCCTGTGATTGCATCACAGGTTACCATTATGGTCGCTCATGGCAAGTTGCAGAAGTTGGGTACGGGTGGAAAACAAGCGACTGCCAGCGGTACACGCTGTCTTAAGCAAGCACTCCAGACATACTGCTTTAAATGACGATCCACCCCCATGAAACATTAGGCAGACCTTCGTCTGTTTGCTTCCTTCAATTATTATGACTTATTAATTAGAGATGACTAGTTTGAAGTGGTCAACATGGACTGTATATTGGTGCTCTATTGCTGTAGGCAAGACGAGATTCCAAACTCTTTCTGTAGTTCGACAGTTTTGCTCTCTCTTTTTATTTTTTTTTCTCAAAAAGAAACTTATAAAAGTGACACTTTAAAAATAGTCAAAAATACACAATTCTACAAGCAGCAACTAATGATCACAAAAACGCAAAAAGAAAAAAATGTCTCTGTGTAGCTAACAAAGTAATACTTAAAAAGGCCCAATTAAATTTCTGGATTTTTCTCTTTTTGGATACTTTAACGCCAGCAACACAGGCCTACCCACTTGATATCCAGGACATTCTCTCGCTCAGTTCCAGCAGCCATCGGCCAGGTTTTTCTGGCTGGTGGTTGCTAACGTGGGGCAAACCCTGGGTTGTGACTATGTTTCTGAGAAGACTTGATTTATAAGTACTGGCCAGCATTCTCGACGAATGTGAGCAGAATTAAGCTATGGCAAAGACTTCGCAGTTGCACCCCTGTGCTCAAATGGGAATTTTGATGGTGACGAAATGTATTTCAGTCCCGTCCTTACTGGTTAAGGGATGTAGTGCAGAGAGGCGTTAGTGTAGGTGAAGACAGGCAAATGACTGCCTATGATTTTCGAACAGATTGATTTTAGTGCACTTAAAATTATCTGTTTTACTTATACAAAATATTTTGAGGTTGATTATCGGTTGTATCATGTTAAATTCTGTCAACTGTCCCCATGTTTGACATGGTAGCAATGGCAGAAAGGTCTTGATTAGTTCGTTTGAGACAGAACCGCTTAACGCAATTTAAAGAGAAACAGCTTTTTATTTGATAATACGAAGAGGGTAGCTTGTCAGTAAAACATTTACCGGAAAACGCTTCTAAGAACCCGCTTGTTTACTTACACGTTCTTCACTGTGGAAACCACAGTCGTCTTGCGCAGGTAGTCTGTACGTTTACCCGAACATGCACAAAGAAGACGGAGATGAGATTTAAACCGTGAAGACCGCGAGCAGTAGATAAAGAAGTTAACAGCGCTGTGAGAGTAGACAAAGAACTGAGCTATCAGTTCCGACACTCGGAATAAGTTGAACTGACTACCGGTAGGTGAGAACTCGGGGTAGATGAATCGAGACAAGGTGAGGATCACCCACGGCACTTTGCAGGCGATAAAGACGCAAGAAACGAGTACGAGCATCTTGGTCAGCGCCACCTGCTGGACTTGGCTGTCACTGCTGACGGCACTAGATTTCTCTCGCCATGATATTGCGGCTCTCAGCTTAACCACCGTGATGGTTGTTGCACCTGATATGAAAATAAAAATGAACAGGGGAAAGGCAATCAGTATAAGGGTGTCCTCCGCTTTTTCGTAGAGGAGCAAAGCCTCACTCTTCTGCCAGACAGCCGAGGTAGTCACCTTCCATCTTGTCCCGCCAGTGGTGTTATCGTACACAGGATATACATACCTCTTAAGGGGTGTGGTGACGAACGCCAGCTGCATGCCAATCACAATGGTAGCCAACAAGATACCCATGGTTCTGGTGCTCATGAGGCTGTTAGCTCGGAGCGGAAGCACAACACACACACAGCGCTCCACTGCTATCACCACACTGACACAGGCTGACGCATCTCGAAACCCATAATTAACACCATGAGCATAATACAACGTTTTCACATAAATCTCCTCTCCAAGAACCGGCTCCACAATTTGAATCCAAAACGCCAATGAGATTGTGATGGAGTAAGCCAGATAAATCATGTCTACGAGTGCCAGGACAAAAAGACAGAGATTCATGCGATCCTTGAGTCCTTGATGCTTCAAGACAATACAGTTTACAATGTTGGCGGGCACCCCAACACCGATTATAACGGGTTTGACAACAGTGGTGTAATAGTACAGTGCTGTTAAATAGGCTTCATAACTGAGGATGTTAGCTGGGTGGTTCCATGGAAGGAAAACGACATTGCTTGGCAGATGGTCTTTGGTGTTATTTAGGGAATGATTCATGATTAAGGAAGGCTTGATGATTTTGAATGAGTCAACTTACTCTTTTCAATTAATTATAATAGAAGCATGTGGAAGAAGACACAGTCAGGGTCCAGAGTTAAAAGACCTCAAAAGTCTGGATAAGCCTGGTTATCCAGGTTACTCAGGGAAATGGAGTATTCCACGCATTTGTTTACCCTTCCGCTACCATATAAAAATACAGGAAATCAGAGAAAGAAAAGAAGTCTTTTGCTTTGACACTGTCGGCATAGTCGTCGCTTAATTCCTGAAACACGCAAGAAAGATAACATTTTATAAAGTTATTTTAAAATAATGACACTTGAATTATTATTAAATGCATTCAGAACGTATTATATGTTATCACATTTTATCTCATTCCGGGGTCATTGCTCGTAGAACATCGAAGATTCTGTTTAAGTTAAAAACTATTTATATCAGGTGTCAAGGACGAGGGCTGCCGCCCCTGACTGGTTAAAGAACGTGTAGCTTGTTATTGTATTAAAGCATGTGACTGAATAGTGTTTACGGAGGCCAGTATTCAATGTGAACTCAGTTGCTTTATTCCCGAATAGACCAGCGTGGCAGAAAGACGTGTGGAAACTGAGAGAGAGAGAGAGAGAGAGAGAGATCGGGGAGAAAGTAGTTCCTTGCTTTGCCAAGGTAACCTTTGTAAACTTCCTATTAATTATCTATTTATATTTTATTTCTTAACTTTAAAACTATTTAACGTTTTTACTGAGAAAACGAATTGGTATTAAGTAGTAAGCTAATTGATGATAGCTGTATTGGAAAGAGATATATCATTCTGAATGAAGCACTAAAGTGCAATGAATATTATACCTGGAGAAGTAATATGAGCAAATTTATTAAGAATTACTTAGGGGAAACAAACAAAGGAGCTACGTGCCAAGACATAGACATAAGCGAATCAACCACCAGAATTCGTTGCAAATCAACGGTGGATTACCGGAGTCATTAAGATTTATCAAAGGAGAAGATTCTTCCAGTGTTTTGGAGTACAGGAAAGATTCCTCGGAGGACTGTGTGACGACACCTTGGAAACGGCAGAACACTCGCCAACCTCCGGTAACCGAAGAGGCTCCTCGAATGGATGGAACTGTTCCTGTGTGAATCTTGAGCAGTCGAAAAGCGAAGTGCGGGCTGTAAATCGGAGACAAGGAAATCTACTCTCGTTTAAGAAAGACCATATGGCGGAAATTTTTTTGTAAAAATATTCAAAGACCATTTAATGGACCCAGATCTGTTGTAGGACGATTAAATACTCCGTTCGCAGATAGAGAGAGAGACGCAACTTTACAGCTAATAGCCCGAGCGACATACAGTGTACTCATGAATGAGACAGTGAGAGGTTTTGATGATAGAAATATATTTTTATTTATGTTTTTTCAGAACTGCCTGATATTATATAGTTATTCGTATCTGTTACATAAAATGTGTGGCTTTGTTTTACGGCTACTAACGCAAAAGCACAGCGTTGGCTTAGAAGGAAAGAAAATAACATTGCAGAATGACCCAAACAAGAACAAAAGAGAAAAGATAAACTAAGCCAGTAAAAAAAAAAAAAAACTACTCGAGCAACTTTCGATATACTGCTGGGAAGCCCACTGGAAGGTCTGACAATAAAATGTTGTTTCCTTCAGAATACAGAGCCCGGTGTTAGTGGACGATAAATGTACAGCATCTTTGTTACTATTCACTGGGCGATCGCTTTCATCAGAACTCCACTCCTCACACCTTAAAGAAGAATAAAATGAAGGCAAATCAAGGAGAGAGAGAGAGAGAGTTTATATCAGAAAAAAATAAAGATGAAACATAAGCGGGACAAAAACTCCAGGCATGGTGCGGATGGCTACATAAACAATGGTAAAAGGTAAAATAAATTTTCAAAGACTTTATCAAGAGAAAAACCCGTTGAAAGACTTTTGCTATTTTGGTAAAATTAGCTCACCTTGAAAACAGAATTTGGTATTTGTGAGTTGCGACCTCTAAACATTCTTAATGGTAAATGCAGGAACACTTCTAGATGAGTATGGCTGCTTTTATATTAAATATGGCCTCACGTAAAGTAAATATTGCATCTTTAGACAAAACTAATGAGCCTCGCAGCGCCAAGTAAATAATGTATATTTTAAGTTACCTTCAATAATCGCTTTTAAGCAAGCAACTACAAATACAGATATATACCACGCATGAAAAATCTTTTAATTATTTGCTTTCAAGTGTAAGCCGGGAATGGCAAAGAACTGTTGATAGAAGCAATGTATTCTATCGATAGAAACTCTCTTGTCAGCATCCACTAAGAAGTCGGACAACTGCTTTTTATTTTTGACGCCCTTATTTTTCACCTTCTAAGAGAGACACCAGTTTCCTATGTGTTGATAATTACTTAAACAATATTACATTGCTCACAATTTAGATCCAAAAATAGTTTTACAAATATGGTTGGTTAAAAATTTTCGAAAATGATCTAAAAGTTTACACTCACTTTTCTATTAATTTTTTTTTATTTATGTTGAAATTCAGATTAAGAGGCCTTGCTTGAAAAAAATTTAAAGGTTACATATGAGATAAAGATATGGAAAATATTTACATTGCACTTGCGGGTAGGGCTCTAGACAGACAAACTTAAAATAATGACTGGGAGGAAACTCATAAAGCACAAAGCAAACAGTGACAGATCAAGTATAAATACTATTTTCCTGAGAAAACATTACACAAGCTGTCACACTCAAGGAAAAAAAGTAGCAGAACATTCTTTAAGAATAAAACGAAACATATTGATGTAGTTGACAGACTTCTTACACAGAGTTCATCAATTCCCGCTGTGGCACAGTAGACAAAGTAGCTTCACATCCAGCAAACCTCGACGATGGAGACAACGACAATATGTCTCCAACTTACTAATAGGTTCTGTTCCAGGAGGCTGTTCGTTTGTACATTTGTGGGTACTGGGAGGGACATGTGTTGTGATGACAGTACATGTACAACCCTTCGGACTTACCGATATAAACAATAGTTTATGGTTGTTGTTAATGTACTTGAACAACCTTCAAGTACATGAAATAAAATTTATAATTTTATAATTACAGTACAGGTGTAAACTAAAGTTTATAATATCAAAAACTAAGAACTTTACTCTTATCTCGATTAGGCGACACACCTGGTGTACATGGTCTGACTTTCTGTGGCGAGGTGACAAGTTACTGACTCGACGGACATGCGAACTTTCCTCACCCCCTTACTTTAATTACTTTAAACTTGCAGACAGTAGGAGACTGAGAAAAGCTGGTCTTTCTATAGAAAATGCTTCAGGCTGCAGTCGCACGAAAACTTACGAGATGCATACAGGCCTGGGGACGTGGCTGTGGACCCGACACCGATGATGGATTGCTTGTTATTGCCGACATCTGATTTCTTCATCACAATGAAGTACGTAGATATAAATACGTTCTATACCTACTTTCCTATTAACTAGAACTGGTATATGCTATCTTTTCATACATAAATTAAACTATGAACCTGTTAGAATTCGTTATTTGGGGACTTTGCAGCTTTTCAAATAGTTGTTGTTTACAGTCTTCGGAGACACACACATAAAGAGAATGCTTGTGTGTGTATATATGTGTTTGTGTTTAATCTTGATGTCACCATACTGCCTCAAACTACTAAAACGCATTATTACAGTATTAGGATATATATGTAAACATACTCATGTACATGTGATTGCTAGTGTGGGTGATGTCTGTATGATCATAATGCCACCCTACTGCCCGGGGCAAATCAAATTGCGTGGACATCATATTGCAAATCAAAGCATCATTACTGTATTAGCTACCTACTTGAGACAGTACATTAAAACGGGTTGCAATTGCAACTAATATTTAAGTGAGCAAAACAAAATTTATAAACATTACAGTTATTGCCTTTGCAAGCATAACTACAATCATGCAATCATTTCATATGTGAAAGACCTGTCATGTATTTTAAAATCTGTCCCGGCAAGGATGAAAAAGAACGAAAAAAGTTCCCAAAGAACAGACAGATAATTTAAGGATGTGTAGGAAGAGAAGACGATAAAGCTTCCTAAAAAAACAGAACAAATTTTACACGCAATTTATTTCTTCGTTTTTTCAGCTCAATGAAAGAGAGACCAAAAAAGAAAGAAATAAAATTTAAAAAAGGAGGTGTTGGTATTCTTAAATTTTGTTTAAATCGGAAAAAATAATTGCATCATATACGCCTTGTTAATTTGTCTAGCGAAGCATATAACATTAGAATCAATCAGATTGAAGGATTAGTCAAACATGCGCGTGTGCGTGTTGCCAACTGAGGGATGTTTAAAGACATAGTGATGTTTGTAAAATCTGCTTCGCCGCGATCTTCCCAGCTGCCAGACGATTACTGCTAATCCCGGTTTAAGTCACGTATCCACGGAACCACAGTATTCCGTTTATCAATGTTGTTGTGACTCAAGTTGTTTCACGAGAATTTGTAAAGTTTGTCCTCCGGTGCACGATACAATACATACACGTTTGCTGTGGCCCTACGTGAGGTTAGAAGTAGAAGTAAGGTCAACTGTTTCTCCCCACACAAAAAAAAAATCATGAGGTATTTTTCTAACCAGAAACGACTGGTAACTTGGCAATAGGTCTGAGCTTAATTTCACGGGTTATACACGGGTTAGAATTTCAGTTAAAAGAATGTTTGAATGTCTAGGGGATTAAGTGTCTGGGGATTAAGTGTCCGGTCACCATTCTATTTACATCGCTAAAATACATTTATCGCATAGAAAGATACCTATCCTGACATACCGCACTGAATCTATGTGTCAAATGCATGAATAGGTGTCAGTAGGTTCATTTTGGCGTGTCTAAATCTTTCTCAATAATCAGACACTTAATCCTCAAAAATGTCCCCAATGTTATAAATGTTGAAGTTAAGTATTATTTTAATTGTCAAACTTATTTTGATGTTTACAGGAAAATATTTATTTGAATTTGAATTAAATTTTTCATTCACTTCATAATTAAATTAAATTTTTTCATTCACTTCTAAATTTCTTGAGTTGAAATTTCATTTTGAGGATGAAATGTCCGGGGATTAAGTGTCTGGGGATTAAATGTCTAGGGGATTAAGTGTCGGAGATTAAGTGTCTGGGATTCAAATAGAATATACTGACTTATATACATAATAATATACTAGTACATATACATAGATTTTATGCATACATGAAATATTAAAAACACATAATTGTAAATTAATAGAAAAATAAGGCATTGGTATATATTCAAACATAAAAGAATCATGTGTAGAGGAAAGCCACTGCATTTCGATACATTTATACATGTATTCTTATTATTTATACATGATAATATCAAAGAGATTCAACTCAACGTCTTTGATAAAATCGTTATCCAAGAACAATAACATACTTTTACATGGCAAGTGGAATAATCTTGTAGTTATCTCCCCTTGCATCGGTAACGCATTGCATAGGTAGGCAGCTGAAAAACCGTTCATCTCGCTCCAGAGATTAAAATGCATTGGCACGTAAACCGAACAAAAATAAAGTTCTTACAAGATATTTATTAATGGCACTACGTTTTCTGTTATCGTAAAGTTAATTGTCACTGAGGATCTAATGCAAAACATTTTTTTCTAAGACAAAACGTTTTAAACGGAGAAAACAAATCATAGAAACTTGAGGATAAGGCCTACACGACAAGCATACACAATATCGAAGTTGTACAAACCGTTGGAACTGATCTGGGCTTTGGTTCTCAAAAGGGATAATATATTTTTAATTTGTACAGATTAAACAGACAAAATTTCGAAGAGATAAACTTGATAACGTGAGTTAGTCTTTCTCGTGAATGTAATAAATGTGATATGTGCTAAATATTGAATGTCAGAAATAGTGTACCAGGCTCGTATTCTTATAACACTTGCATAGAGTAGCTACCCATTTCAGCTTTCTAAGCTCGACTGACCTGAAAGTGAATTACTCACAAAACGGTTTTATTTGTTATTTTCAGGAAGCAAAACTAATCATTTAAATATTTAAAAATTTGTTGAAATGGTTATTTAAGAAAATATTTTCAAAATTAATCTTATTGTGTACTGTAATCGTGCAGCTAAAAAAAATAGAAAAAACTTTCATCAAACTGTTTGAAGTTCCTGAAATAAAAAAACTCGACTATCAGATGGTGTTGCTGCTTGTTCCAAGATAAAGAAAATAATAGTCCTTAAGTCTTGGTTGTTTCTTTTTGGAGTTTCTGCCCAATTTACGTGTGAAAGTCGAGTGACTTCAGTCTCCAGTTTTGATTTCTCAAACTTATTTCCTTGCGTTTAAAGTGTACAATTTAGACGTTTAATATTGAAGTTTAATTGTTCCTAGAGAGTTTTCGTTCCTTTAAGTGTAATATTAACTAAACCAAGAATGGCACTGGAGTTGAGACATCACAAGATGCCATTTTATTAGTTGATGACGACTTGAACACCTGATCATTCTGTGATGACATTGCCCTCTAGCGAATCACTTTCTTGATTTTAATTACTTTGTACTGTATAACATTGGCATACTCCGAAAACGAGCAAAAGCACATTCAATTGCCATCTTATTTCACAATAGGACAACCAAAATAATTCCTTCGGTAACGACACAAATCTTCAAAATAATATCATTGTTAATTCCAACGGCATGTTAAATTTTTGAAAATTGAAGCGTCGCAATAACTTTAATTAAAAAAATCGTAAACCAATAATTTATAACGAACTATTTTGTACTAATATTTCTCCGAGAATTCATTTGTTATGTCCATTTGAGAGATAGTGATCGCAACATTTCAAGCTCCTACATAAATATTGAAAGAGTTCTCTGAGTGTTGCCCTTTTAATATGCTGAACATGGATAGTATAATAAGGATCTAATAATTCATAAACATATACACCTACCTCACTCATTTCTTAGTCTTAACTTTCTCAAAAAGCAAACTAATTATTATTGGACAACTTTCTCTTACAGGGATTTTGTTTTAAACCTAAAACAATCATTAGCATCGTTTTGCAAATATAATTATGGACAATATTTTTAATTAACATATACAAACTAAAAGGTAGTAAAGTTGCTTAAAAGTATTTCCTTTATATTAAAGAAATATAAAAGTGTAAGCTGTCTCAAGCAAGCGCTTACTTGTAAGCGAAATAAAGTCACGAAATTTTTGAGGATGTCCCTGACATCGTTACCATAGAAACTGCAGAAGTTTCATGGGGGTTGCAACTAGGCTTGTGAAAAAGACCACAACTAGCGCGCAGATGTGATTTGAACCGGGAGGATCGCGAGTAATAAATGAAGAAATGGATAGAACTGTGACAATAGACAAAATATTGAGCAAAGAGCTCCAGCAACCTATAGATGTTGGTCTGACTGCCGGAAGGAGAGAAGTCAGGATAAAATATTCTAACTAAAGTCATGACGACCCATGGCACTTTGCTGAAGATGACGACGCCCGAGACGATCACAAGCATCTTGGTCAGCGCCACCTGCTGGCCTTGTGCTTCACTACCGGTAGAACTGGTCTTCTCTCGCCACGACATGGCGGCTCTCAGGCTGACCACCGTGATGGCCGTTAATCCAGATACAAGGAGAAAGACTAGGAGGGGAAAGACAATCAACATTAAGGTGTCCTCTCCTTTGTCGTAAAGAAGGAGAACCTCGCTCTTCTGCCAAGCAGCTGACGGGGCCACTGTCCACCTTGTCCCACCAGTGGTGTTATCGTAAACAGGAAACACGTACCTTTTAACAGGTGTAGTGACGAACGCCAGCTGCATGCCGATGACAATGGTGGCCAAGAGGATCCCCATGGTTCTCGTGCTCATGAGAGTGTTAGCTCGCAGGGGAAACACGACACACATACAGCGTTCTACAGCAATCAAGACACTAATACACGTTGACGCCTCTCGCAAACCATAATTAATACTCATTGCATAAAAAACACACTTTACATATAGCTCCTCACCTAATATCGGTTCCAATATTCTTATCCAAAACGTCGAAGTGAACACCATAGAGTAAGCGACGTATGTCATGTCTACTAGAGCCAGGATAAAGAGACAGAGGTTCATGCGATCTTTCAGTCCCTGGCGTCTAAAGACCACACAGTTGACAATGTTTGTTGACACGCCCAGAACAACTACTAGAGGTTTCAGCACAACGTTATAATAAAAAAGCGTTTTTAAATATGCATCATATGAAATTATGTTGTCGGGGTTGTTCCAAGGAAAGACGTCAGTCTTACTTTTTAAATTATCGTTGCTAGTATTGAGAGAGAGATTCATGACCAATGTGTTGTATTCTGTCACTGACAATCCCTTTCTGATTAGCGGCCGTCACAAATTTCTATTTCTGATAACAAAACTTAAAGATGCATTCTGTACCTTAAGAATGAGATTTTGTCCTTTGATGAGCTTTTATCTCTGATGTTTTCTAATGCCACATTTGCTGTTCTGAGTTCTCGATCATGTCGAAACCGAGGTCAGATTTAAAGCAATGTCTACAGCTTATTAATTTTAAGATTTTATCTAGCCACTTGCACAAATGGAACATGGGACATCAGAGACAAAGAAAAGATGTGGCCTTGTTGGTCTTTGCACAGGACGTTCACTTTCAGCCTGGAACATTCAAGACTGGTTATGCTTTATGGTGTTACTCTAGCTTAGTCTAAATCATTCTGTAAACTCGAGTTCTATTCTACATTTATAGAGGAAAGACGTTAACTGCCCCAAGAACCATGAGTGAGGAACACTTGTTACATACACATGTCACAATCACATGGACAACGGCACATGTCGTGGCGGTAGTAACCGACGTATTGTAGTGACTGTGGTAACCACAGTATTGTTTCAGTTGTGGTAGGGATGAGGTGCTGGTGTTCAATGTTTAAATGTTATAAACTTGGTGTTAGGTCGTTACTTTGTTAGCTGTAAAACCTTTTTCTTTCGAGTTTGAGAATATCTCTCTCTCTATATATTATATATATATATATTCTAATGTCCTCAAGCGAGCAGTAAGGGAAAAATAATACCCCCCCCCCCGCCAATCGATCGTTTGTCACAAAAATTGTATCTATTAATATCTACATTTCTCCATTTCTTGATTTGTTACAACGCTATACGAATTAAAGATTTGCTAATTCTCGTGAATAATTAATAGGTAAAATGTAGGTAATCATGATACAAATCAGTTGTAGGACTTTCTTTTGCAGTTAGTAAGTACATAAGAAAAGCTACCATAACTCATTATCTGATGTTTCCTTTCTGTGAAGTTAACACCTACAATCGCGAGCTGGAGAGGGTTAGATATAAAATATAGGACGATAACATGAATAGGAATTCTGGAAGAATTTATAATAACTTTAGAAGTATTAAATGCAATGACAGTTTTGATTCTTCTTGCAAGATTGTGAATAGAAGTGAACAATTAAGGTAAATTTTACTGTTAAAAATGTAATTTCAGTAAAATTTTGACAATGGAACTGCATTTATGAAGATATTAAGATTTAAGCTATCCAGGTTTGAGAACATTTTAGTCTACCTTTTTCATAACATCAGTAATAATTTACGCCACAAGAAACTGTTTGAAATTTGGTTAAATTATTATTACTACTACGAGATATACTAAAATTCTTCAAGTATTTCAATTTTTAGTCCTGTAAAATAAAATGACTGGAAATGTCCTTTTAGTAACGCTTCTAGAGTCAGCACGCGTGTGTAATCCACAACACATTTCGTCAAAACACAAGAAAAACAGAAGAAAAACAGGATGAGCACAAAAAGAATGAAGGACATTTAAGTCAAAGCATTGCACAAAAAAGTGTGAATATTGTAACTTTTGAAACAAACAACTGATCGAGATTCTAGATGTCACTGACCTCAAGAGCAATGTTACTGTGATGTCTTCAGAGCTGTACTGAGGGCGATACACAATACCATCAGTTAGATTTCTTGAGCTTTTATACTAAAGTTCACCCCATTCTCGACTAACGATGAAACTTAAAATGACTTCACATGATTTGAGAAAGAGGTGTGAAAATATTATTCATTGGCGATTAATATTAGAGCAAGCAGACGCTTTTATTGGATTATTGAAAAATACTTCTTAAAAACCCTCAATAATTTCATATCTTTTCCTTCCGAATGTAATTGTGGATTGCAGACAGGAATGTAGGATAACAAATAAAAGTACATTGATGGGCGTTGTTTTTACCTTCGCCATAAACGCCAATATTATCAGAATTTGATCTTATCTCCTTCATTTTCTTTTGAAGCCCATCACTTTGAGACACCAAAGATGGAATGTAAAAGGCCATGCAGCTTCACAAACACTCTTACTATATTTATCATTCACTTCATCGGTCTTAAGCTGATTACTGGTAAATAATCGGTTTCAGAAACAGCAGTAGAAACGGAATATATTAGCAAAGAAAGTCTTGTTTCTATTCAAATAGCAATTTTCTTTTGTTTGTTTTAAAAAAATATTTACGAAGTTCGGTTTCAGTTGAATGTTTTAGAGCTTGCAGGAAGTTGTTGAGCTTTTTAAATGCACATCTGTATTTTAGTCATTGATTTTATTTATTATTACTTTTCCAATTTTTTTTATCGAAGATAGCAAGTAGAAAAGCCCCCTCCCCAAAGACACACATGAACTAAAACACACACACACACACACACATACACACGCACGCACGCACGCACGCACACACACACACACACATTCACACACACGCACGCGAAAAAAATGCACGCAAGGAGCTACTTGTACTTTTTCAATTTTGACGCTTGCTATGAGCTTAAATGTTTACATGCGTGCAATTAGTGCAGCCCATGGCATCTCAAAAGCCTGCTCCAGCAAAAAAACTTCTGACGACTATCGTCCTCTTCCTTTTGTTAGCAGATGCACTCAGTGTGCTTGTGATTCTGGTGACACATCTGGACACCACCATGCTCATCCACTGTGACCCGGAAAGCGCCAGTTGCGTAAAACCTTAGAGCCAGTATCACCTGCAGCTCCTAGTCTCGAACTGTCTGAACTAAAATTTGATTTCGTCAGAAAATACTTTGAAAGTTTGTGTCTTATCCTAAGGTATTCTGTTTTAACTGCTTTTTTAGTCAATTACGTGCACCGTCCTTTCTCTACTGTTATGACAAGGTAAAATGTTTTTGCTTTTTCATAGAAGCAGTTTACCATCAATTTTTGTCTTGTGTGTGATCTTGCTACCATTTCATATCTACATCCCCTGGTAACTGTACAGTCCCGTGACGGTACAGTCGATGAAGAGTGTGGTATGTAAGAGTCCCCTGTAACCTCACATCAAGCCTCTTTGTGGGGGGTGCCACTCGTTACCCATCCCACTAAGGTGTCAGCTATTCTACACCCGGGGTGGGAGAGGGAAGTAGGCTGCGTTAGACGGGTATCGTGTGTAAATCTTCTCGCAGTTAGGTTTGGACGCTTGAAGCACTAGGTTTTCCACTTGCCTGTTCTGATTATATTCGAAAGCTTGAACCACTAGGCTGTTCGCATCCCCAGGTCTGAGTCGTCGTCAGCTACCAGGGCTGTCGTCTTGTGTTTTGACCACAGCAGTGTCTTTGGTCTCAGTAAGTGTTAACTATTTGAGCTTAAAGCCACAGTGTATCACCATACTACATGTAGGCAGAGATGGGGAGAAAATGCTGATGTGAATGGGACATTACAGTGTCTCCTAGTGTCAGTGATGTCTGTCAGTACAGCAGCGGATCACAAGCAGGAAGGTGAGCGAGAGACACGTTGACCAAAAGCAGTATCCTTGTCGCTTTTTATGTAATTCCAAAGATGTCACGGACCAGAGTCATTGCGATTGGCCGATTGTAAATGTGTGTGTGTGTGTGTGTGTGTGTGTGTGTGTGTGTGTGTGTGTGTGTGTGTGTGTGTGTGTGTGAGCTCGAGTTAACGAGTTAGTGAAGGACATGTAACTTATTGGTGTTCACCGGAGCCAAGGAGTGTATGTGAACTGCGCTGCTTTTCACGGATAAGCCAGCTGAGCGAAGGACGTTGTGTCGATACTGAGAGGGAAAGATACCGGGAATGAGAGTAACTCCTTGTATAGAAGAGGGATTGGTTGCAAAAAATTGTATAGTAACAGTTTTGGGAAGGAATAATTTAGATCATATTGCGGGGATTTTAAAAATCATTATTTTTTAAATTTTGGTAGTTTTAAAATTGTTTTTTTTAAAGTTATCAAAATATTAGAAAGTTACATTTTATTGAGTGTCCAAGTTGAATGTTTATTCAAGACTAAGCGTTTTTATTAAATTACCTAAGGGGAAGTAAGTGCGAGAGTCGAGAGCTGCTTCGCCCTGTCAGTGGACAAGGACTAGCAGACGAGACCAGAGCATCCCGCCCCCTTTTTTGGCTTTTTGCTGAGAATGACCACTTGAAGTTAAAGTGTTGTCCCTGTAGGCCAAAAGTGCCTGTCTAACCAGCACCAGCTGCCGTGGATGACTAGAAGTAGAAACGTTTGTCTCCCTTAGCCGGGAGGAGTAGTGGTTAGACACCTGTTCCATTTGACCGACAGTGATCACAACATTTCAAGCCCGTACATAAAAAATCATATATAAAGAGCTCTCTGATTGTTGCCCTCCTATTATGACAATATAATGAATTTCAAATGGTTAATATGCATATTAAACATCTAGCTCACTCATTTCTTTCTTGATCATTGGCGGACTTTTTAGTTTTTAACCTAATGCAGTCATTTGCTAATGACCCATTGTGATGAAACTGCGGGGAGAAGGGATGGACTAAACAGCCCGAAGGGAAAGGGGACCCTTCTCCTGGCTCGCTTTACTCCCGACTTTCAACCTTACTCGCCCTCTCGCCCGATTTTTTGCATGTTCACAGCCGCACGCACAGATAACTATCTCCAGTCACGTGTGCACCAACACTGACAACACAGTTGTGCAGCAAAATCAAATTATTATTATCACAAAAGAAAACTTAGGTTGAACACATATATGCTAATAAGGTGGCCTGACAATGGCCAGTAGCAATGTCATATATTTACATATACATACGACTGAACGTGCGGTCAGTTCCTGGGTCAAACATCACAGTTCTGTGTTCTTCAGATACGTCCCCGGGGGGGGGGTGGTCAGTTCAGCCTCGTGCTGAAGAATGACAGTGCCACTCGGCCACCTGCTTTTGATCCTCGAAGACGGACGGTGGCGCGCCGTTCGAGATGCACCACATTCACCATTTACACCATAAACACCACATCACCACAATCTCCACTAATAGCACTGGTGGATTCCTTCTGCCGCTGACTCGCAACAATGCTCCAGGCAGTGGACAACAGCGGTGATCGACCAAACATGTCCTGTTGGCTGTCCTCAGCAGACAACGCAAGTGAACCGGTGGCAGAGGGGATTCTTCCACCCGCTACCTCGCACCTCTGGCTGGCGGTAACACACTCGTCTAAGGAGCTCGTCCTCTGAGAGGACCTCTCTTACTTGCATCACGCTCTCTTTCCTCTTCACGGACCAGGCCACAAGTGCCAGCAGGTAGTGATAAACGTTCTACAGAACGGGCCCCCATTCTCAGATCTGCTGCTTACGGCTGAACATCACTCAGAGAGCGACGTCTCTACTAGAACACGTGGAAAGGCCCTGACTACAACTCTGACCTGAACTCTATACCCCTAGACCACGTGACCCTCTGGAACGAATCTGCTCCGCCCCCGACGCTATCGATATTCTACCAACTACAGCCTATCGCACTATACCCTGAAATACCTAAGACCTTACCCAGCCTGCAAGAGATTCGGGATTTTGAAGAGCCCCGCATGGGTGGAGGGGTAAAAATACGGGGTACGGGCGGTGACACTCTTATGCGACCGAACGCCCAACGGGCGTAACCGTTACGCGCTTACAAGGACCCGGATGTTCAGTGCACCCGACGAGTTTACAAAGTAGGTGAGAATTTCAAATATGTCCTTAAATTCTGTCAAAAATGATAACATTATTTATTCATACCAGTTGAAACTATATAATTATATATATATATATATAAATTATAGCCCGTTGTTTGCTTACGTGGTACTTCCTCTTCTAGCATGTGCTCGCTTTAGGAAGACGCTGGGTAACATCACACAGCAGGGATGATTCTGATCTCTGTAGGTAAAGTCACTGTGTGCAGTATGGCATACTATACTGATTGCTATTTAAGAATTTTACACAACTTTCACATGACGGATGACTTTCAAGGAATATTTGTAAATAACCCTTACCACCAGAGAGGCTAACTTTTTGTCTTCATGGGTGTGGGTTAAACTTTTGACTTCATCTACCATATTTAATCCAGAAATTGTAATTGCATATGGTCATGTCCCACTTGTATACTCCAGGAAGCATGGTGAATAAAAGAAGCATTGTACACAATTTGTTCAGCTGACATATGATTGCAGTGACTACAATTTGCTTCTCTGGCATGTAATGTTATGATGTCAAGGAAATTAAATATCATATAAAAAGGTCGTGGTAATAGAAAAAACTTTATTTAAAAATGCTCGACACAAAATGTTAGTGTTTCAAATAATCTTTATAATCAATTTATCATGCAATAGTCCTTAGCAATTTACCTTATATCGAGATTTGAACACTCGTGTACCGTAAGATAGAATATCGTCATCATTTTTTTCAATTTGAGGAAACTTAACTACGTTTTGAATAAAGACTTAGTTAATGCTAGTGTTCATGTTCTTGATTTCATTTTCTAGGAAAGGTTGAAGATTGAGGATCGTGCAAAGGCAAAGCGTTTTGTAATAATGGAGCAGACTACCAAACAGTCAACAGATGTCTGCACAGTGTGGCTGAGGATGAGGCGAGGTGAATATAGTGAGCTGTATAGACTGTGCCATACTCTCAAGCAAGGCTACACATTTCTTAATCATTGAGAACAGAAGACAGTAGTCCTGACAGAGTGAGCCACTGCAGGGTTCGGTAAGATGTGAAATATATATATATATATATTGAAGACATAACAGTTACATGTAGAATAATACATTTTCATATATGCATGTATGCATACTTTTACAATAAATGTTTAGCGTGTTTTTAACTGTGAGCTTGCATTAAGTTTCAGTCCTCATTTTCGATTGTTTTGCATTTTGCAATCATAACATATAGAATAAATACTATTGTAAAGCTCTTGTACATTTTTCTGCGAATATGAAGACTGACCACAGTTACAGTTTATTTAAACACAATGTAAACAACCAATGTAAAGCAACTGTTCTATGGAGAGCTGTGCCAGGGACAGCTCACAGCTGGAGGGCAGAAAAAGCGATACAAGGACAGCGTCAAAGCCGCCCTCAGAGACCTTGGCATCAATGTTGCCAGCTGGGAGGCCCTCGTCCTCGACCGTCCATCCTGGCGCAGCGCCCTCACCCAGGGAGCCTGTGTAGCTGAGGTCAGACGCGTTACGCAGCAGAAGAGAGACTCGCATGTGTAAAGACTAAAATGTCCATCCCTGCCAACCCCACGTCTTCACACACCTGTCCCACATGTGGGAGACACTTCTAAGCCCGGACTGGTCTCACCAGCCACCTCTGCACCCATCACCACCACCATTGACTCTTCCTTTCTGTGTGAAGTCATGGTCATCATTGGCCCTCGATGGACGAACAAACGAACAAAACAACCAAACCAAGCTTGTTAGCTTAAAATTTTATCTATTTGAAACCTGTGTGAATAACCTCAAGCAATCTTTGGGTAATGTAAGTTGCATGTTAGAAAATGAGGAAAAACAGGATGCTGATTGTTTATGATAATAATATGTCTTTCCCCAGTAAGCTTCTTTATAACATTACTGCTTATATATGGCAATAATATATATATATATATATATTTGTCTAAGATGACATTAATTAGAGGTTTTTCGTGGAAGATTTTCATAATTTAGCTTGTTCTTTAGGATTTATAGAATGCTTTACTTTATTTGTGTAGAATATTCAAGATCCTAGAGGGGTTTAAATCCACTGACATGCTTGTATGCTTGGTTTGCTTATGACCCTGAAGTATACTGTGGCTTCATGTACAAATGTATTAAATGGAAACATTTGTATTTGACTTCTAACCATCACAATTTCCTGTGTGCACAGCTGCAGTCTGAAAACTCTCTGGGGATGTATCTGAAGGGGAGATTAATGCCACTGCTTACAAGTAGTTTGGAAGTAAGAGGGAAAATGGAGGAACAAGTCAAAGGACAAACCCTTCTGATGGTGAGTGATATTAGAAATTAAAGAGAACACGCTTTTAAGTGTTTATTAATGTAAGCATGGCTTTATCGTTCATGACAAGTTTATGAAGAAAGTTTACCCTGTCTGTTACCATGCGCTGGGTAATCTCTGTATGTTGTACACCTGTTTACAAGACCAACTGCTTTGTTGTGATATGTTTCTAGTATTTTTACCTCTTACTAGTTTTCCTTTCTAATCCACAAACAACAATCAGTACTAAGTGCCAGCCTACACGAACCTTTCTAGCTACACAAGTGGTGTTGACCATCAGCTCCTGCTGCCTGCTCATTGCATTAAAGCTCATAAACAGGAAGAAATAGAAATACATGGACTTAAGCTGACTTAGCTCATAGGTTCAATTTCCAAAATATCTCTAGTAAGTTTATTTTCCAGTTTCCTGTATGATTTCATGGTAAACACTTTACAAATTTTTATGTTTTGATGGTTTATATGCATTTTCTTGTCAACCTTGAGGTTCTGTGGAATTTTTAGAAAGTCCATAATTTGAAATTCAAAGCGGACAATGAATCGAAGGCTCAATTTTTGTTTGTTTGCTCAATTCATTCATTGTGATTGTGCGTAGTTGTGAAATATTGTAAAGGAAGCCAAATATTCCAGCAGACGGCTTCAGATGCTCGAAACGTTTCTTTAGAAATCCCAATGCTTGATAGACGATCCACAAGAAATGTCCAAGCCTGACAGATTCTTTAGGTGTCTCCTGTGGATCATCCATGACTTCATATTTGAATCGCCTCTTCCTTCGTATAACAGGAAGTTCGTTAAATACAGGTTCGGTGTTCATTGTTGATGCTATTTCTTTCGCGGTGATTATTGCTGAAGTATTTTCATTGTCTCTATACTTGATGAGGAAATTTATGAGCTCTTTGTAAATATCATGATTTTTTTTAGAGTCGTGGAAAGGTGCCTCCAATCACGGTTACCGTCCTGTGTTGTTTTGGTTATTGTCATTGGCGTATAATTTGCAATAAAAGCAAAAGGCCGCATCTTTGGCTTTGAAGTGCACCAACCACTTTCTGTCTGCACAGTTTCCTTGAATATAAAGCAGGAGAAAAAATGCCTATTTTCTCATCCAGCTGAAATCGCTCTTCGTTAGCGATTCTTACAGGGCCTTTCTCCACCAACATAGTAACAATGTTCTCACTCATGTTCACGTAGTTCCAGTTACCGGGGTCAAATATATCTATGTCTGTGTCACCAGCAGTTGAAGCGGAAGTTCTTGCTCTGCATGGCCTGCCTCGTGGTCATCACTATCCTGTTCTGAATCTGAACTATTCTGAAACACTTCACTAGTAGCTGGACATTCGTTCTTGTTTTCGTTAACGTCATGTTCAATGTCTTCACCACATTTTACAGAAAAAGGTTTTCTGTTGCTCAATATTTTGATTTTCCGAATCACTGCACGCAATAAACGAAAGTGGAGCAGCAGGTCGCTAACAAAAATTCTTCTCCATTTTGATTTGTATCGGCACGTTTGTGATTTCCTCCCTAAGATGATTTGATGAAAGTGAGGAATGCCTAATCACTCAGAATTTTTTGAAAGACCCTCTTTGACTTTTTTTCAACTTTGTCTCGCTCTTTCCTCCTTTTTCCTTTCTTTTCACCGAAACATATTTTCTGTTCTTGTCTCTGTCTCTATCCATATCCGATTGAATAATATTAATCCCAATGGCAAAAACTTTAAAAACCCCACACGATGTGAATCAACTAAGCACACAGCACTGGCACTAATATAATCCTTCACGAAACTGGAGGTCGGGAGGTGGTGATGCGAACCACGAGGATAGATAATGAGAGGAAGCACTCGAGACTGAAGGAAAATCGCCAGTTAGAGTTATCTTTCATTACTTGATGCTAAGAAAGAGAACATGGCACAAGCCAGCGAAGGTGACCGTGTCAGGCAAGGTGAACAAGGATCTGCTTTCCCGTCAAGTGCAGCACGGTTTGTCGAGCTAATCCTGTTAATAAATGGATATCAGTTGCCTGAATGTTTTAAGAAACCCTTTTGTAAGAAAATATGTTCTTTCCATTGGTTTCAAGGGAGGCACGACCCAGCCCTTGAAAGTCATTTCGCCAACACATGTCTTCAAAACAAAGGATTAGGATGTCAGGTATCACAGCTCTCTGATAAGATGGAGATGGGCAGTAAACTGGCTCACACAGTAACGCGCAAACAAATTTACTCCGCTGAAAAGGAAAATGACATGAATTTTTAGAATTTCAAACAAATTACGGACTTTCTCAGTCCAACGGTGCACTTGAAAGGTCGGGGCCACATTCAGCGGCGGGGCCTTAGAGGGTCGCCTTTAGTTGCTTCCCCTAGCGTCAGCCCTGCTACTACTTTAATTGCTACTAACTTAGCACTTGCAGTCTCATTTTGACAAGGGCAATGCAGCAACAATCGATGTTCACGATACAAATTCAGCAATTATGATATCAAAAGGAGCTATACGTTCTAGCCTCTGAACCTGTCAGCTATCGTAGATTCAAATTTTAAAAATGCAACAAATAGAAAAGAATGTCATAAAAATGTTCTCAACAAAAAGATATCTCGCATAAATCAGTGACACACGCCACGAATGACGCAAGACAACACACTCTAGCCCTTCCAATCTCTAAGATTTCAAGACCTGACTTTAAAATATTCAGCTTAAGCAGCATTCAATTCTCGGACACGGGCCCCCATTTGTGACGAAACTGCGGAGAGAAGGGATGGACTAAACAACCTGAAGGGAAAGGGGACCCTTCTCCTGGCTCACTTCACTCCCGACTTCCACCCTTTCTCGCCCTCTCGCCCGATTTTCGCACATCCACACGCGCACGCACAGATACAGTGGCGTAGGAACCGGGAGGGCAAGGGAGCAGCCGCCCCCCCCCCCCAAAAAAAAGATGCTGGGAAGACAAGAATGTGAACGTCGTTCATTGTCAGTATGAAGCTGCCCCCCCCCCACCCCAAAGCCGAGCATCTTCCTACGTCACTGATATAACTATCTCCACTCACGTTTGCAACAACACTAACAACACAGTTGTACAGAAAAATCCAATTATTATTCACACTAAAGAAAAATTAGTTTGAACACATATATATACTAATAAGGTGACCTGACAATGGCCAGTAGCAATGTCAGATATTTACATATACATACGACGGACGCGCGGTCCGTTCCTGGGTCAACGATCACAGTTCTGGGTTCTCCAGATACGTCCCCGCGCTGAAGAATGACAGTGCCACTCGGCCACCTGCTCTTGATTCTCGAAGACGGACGGCGACGCGCCGTTCGAGATGCACCACATTCACCATTTACACCATTAACACCATTAACACCACAACACCACAATCTCCACGAGTAGCACGAGTGGATTCCTTCTGCCGCTGCCTCGCAACAATGCCACAGGCAGTGGTCAACAGCGGTGATCGACCGAATATGTCCTGTTGGCTGTCCTCAGAATATGACGCAAGCTTAAAGGGTGGCACAGGGAATTCTTCTAACCGCTACCCCGCACCTCTGGCTGCCGGTAACACACTCGTCTAAGGAGCTTGTCGTCTGAGGATCTCTCTTACTTGCACCACGCTCTCTTTCCTCTTCACGGACCAGATCGCTAGTGCCAAAAGTGATAAGCGTTTTACAGAACTCTGGGCGCCAACCAGTCTAGCTCGCTATTCACTGCTGGCATCCAGTTAATTGCAGTAACACAAGTGTCATGACCTCCGCTCACTGCTTGTCCTTCCTTTTAGAGAGATCCCTTGTCGTGATAACGCCCGTCCCCCTTTTAACCTAAACCCCCTGCGGCAGGTCCATCGTGAGGTAAGCGACCCAATTCCCAACTGATACCAGGGGCAACAAACGCGATCAAACACTCTTGACCTTTTTGTCCACCAACAGGCTAGCATTGCCGGAGGGTGATCGAGGTCCCTCTATAACTACATTACGGACTATTTTGTTCTGGCCTTGAGCCAGGCTGGCTCATAACACACATTTAAAGACGCAGCTTAGCATTGTTTTGCAAATATAATTATGGATAACAATTTTTACTAACATATACAAACTAATAGGTAGACCAGTTGATTTAAAGTGTTTTCTTAAAATTGACGAAATATAAAGGTTTAAGCTGTCTCTGGCAAGCGCTTACTTGTTAGCGAAATAAAGTCACGAAATTTTTTTTAGGAAGTTTCTGACATCGTTACCGTAGAAACTGCAGAAGTTTCATAGGGGTAGTATATAGGCTTGTGAAAAAAGCCACAACTAGCGCGCAGATATGATTTGAACCGGGAGGATTGCGAGTAATAAAAGAAGAAAGGGACGGAGCGGTGACAATAGACAAAATAATGAGAGGAGAACTCCAGCACCCGGGAGATGTTGCACTGACTGCCGGAAGGAAAGAAGTCAGAATAAAAAAACTCTAGCTAAGGTGATGACGAGCCATGGCACTTTACTGACGATAAAGACGCACGAGATGAAGTATCTTGGCCAGCGCCACCTGCTGGCCTTGAGCTTCACTACCGGTAGAACTGGTTTTCTCTCGCCACGACATGGCGGCTCTCAGCGTGACCACCGTGGTGGCCGTTGAGCCAGACACAAAGACGAAGATTAGGAGGGGAAAGACAATCAACATTAAGGTGTCCTCTCCTTTGTCGTAAAGAAGTAGAATATTGATCTTCTGACGGGGCCACTACCCACCTTGTCCCGCCAGTGGTGTTATCGTAAACAGGAAACACGTACCTTTTAACAGGTGTAGTGACGAACGCCAGCTGCATGCCGATCACAATGGTGGCCAACAGGATCCCCATGGTTCTCGTGCTCATGAGGGTGTTAGCTCGCAGGGGAAACACGACACACATACAGCGTTCTACAGCAATCAAGACACTAATACACGTTGACGCCTCTCGCAAACCGTAATTAACACCCATGACATAATACAGTGTCTTTACAAATAGTTCCTCTCTCTAATATTGGTTCCAGTATTCTTGTCCAAAACATCAAAGTAAACACCAAAAAGTAAGCGAGGTATGTCATGTCTACTAGAGCCAGGATAAAGAGACAGAGGTTCATGCGGTCTTTCACTCCCTGGCGTCTGAAGACCACACAGTTGACAATGTCTGTCGACACGCCAAGAACAACTACTAGAGGGTCCCTCACAACATTATAAAAGAAGCGTTTTTGCATATGCATCATATGACATTATGTTGTCGGGATTGTTGCAAGATAAGATGTCAGCCTTACGTTTCAAATTTTCGTTGCTAGTATTGAGAGAGATTCATGACCAATGTGATTCTTGTATTCTGTGAATGACAATCCGTTCACTGTTCGCAGCCGTCAAAATTGTTATTTCTGAATACAGAACCTTCGGTTATAGAAACTTGAAGACACATTCTGTACCTTAATGAGTAGGTCTTTTCCTTTGATTAAGTTTGTACTCTGTCCATTCCTGTTACATGCGGTCAACGGCGTTTTAGCGAAACAACGGAACTTGCTGCCCTCTTTATAATATCGACTTACCTGCCACTGAATCTCTGAAATGGCTTCCAACACGTCTTTTTCATGAGCACTAGTCATAAAACAGTCCATATAATAGTATACTATCTTTTAACCCGTTCTCTTACCTGTTTTTTCCCTAATGTATGATGCCTAATGTATCTATTGCCTCGTTTCTTTTTGACGTTTGTGTTTTGTTCATTTTATCATCTTTCTCTTTCTTTCTTTCCTTCACGTAGCCTCCATGTCTTGATTTTGTTTTAAGCGTTAAACGCTCATTCTTATAAAAATATGAAACTCTGAAATATAAATCACATCATCATCACCATCATCATCCTCATCAGTTATTTTGAATCCCCATTGGTTGTTTTGTATAGTTTCCTCTTTAATAACTTATTTTTTACCATCTCAGTGAAAACTCAATTTTGCTTTTACCTTGTCCTTTAGCTTTGAAAGATAAAGGAGACATTTTTTGACTGTTCCGAATAAGATATTTTAGAGACTTTGCTGTCTACCGCAGAGTCAACAGACTTCTCACAAGAAGAACCTGAGGACAGGGGCGAACAGCCACAGAGACCTCGCAGCTCAGACTTAAACCGCGAAGACATCGAATAGTAAACGAAAAAACTGACAGCACAGTGGGCGTAGGGGAGGTAATAGACTAACAAATGTACTATCTTATATATATTGTATTGCTTTCCAAAGGAAGAGAAGTCTACATCAACCAGATTAGCTACAGTGAACGCGATTACAGGCACTTTGCTGCCGATGAAGACACAGGAAGCGAGCACAAGCATCCGGGTCAGCGCCATCTGTGGGACTTGACCCTCTTTACTGCTGTGGCTGATCTTTTGTCGCCACAGTATGGCGGCCTTCAGCTTGACCACAGTGATGGAAGTTGCACCTAACACGATAATAAACACGACAAAGGGAAATGCGACCAGCATGATGGTGTCATCCACCGTGTCGTACAGGAGCAGAGCCTCGTTGTCCTGCCAGGCGGTCGAGCGAGCAGTTTTCCACATCGTCCTCCCTGTGGTGTTGTCGTACAGCGGAAACACGTATCTCTTGAACGGGGTCATGATGAAAGCCAACTGCATGCCTATCACTATGGCAGTCAACAGGATTCCCATGGTTCTGGTGGTCATGAAGAAGTTGGCGCGGAGCGGGAAGACTACACACAAACAGCGCTCTACAGCAATCAATACACTGATACAGGTGGACGTCTCTCTCAGACCAGAACACACGCTACCTGCATAACAGAATGTTATCTGATACAACTCCTCTCCTAGCACCGGGTCCAGGATCTTGATCATGTATGTCACAGTGAATATCAGGCAGTAAAGAAGGTAGATAATATCTATCAGCGCCAGGACAAAGAGGCAAAGGTTCATACGGTCCTTCAGTCCTTGACGTCTGAACACCAGACAGTTGACGATGTTTGTGGCTACACCAGCAACAACCACAACGGGTTTCATGACCACATTATAGTAATGCACAGTATCTTGATATGCTTGAATACTAAGTATATTACTAGGATGGTTCCATGGTAGAATATCAATTTCAGCTTCAGCAAGTGTAGCTGTACTATTGATAGACATTTTCATGGCTAATTAGTGAAGTCCTAACGGGTCAGTTATTTAAAAATAAAAGACTGAAATGGCTGAATGCTACTCATGTAGGAAAATGACGGGATGTGCTCTAGTTGGAGCACTGACTGGACAGCGCCTGAAACATTTACAAAAAGTTTTACATGAAAACATTATACAATAAGAGTACATTTACAACAGAAAAGTTTATACTTGATTAATATATACTTACTGCTCAGCAAAATATGTTGACATCTACCCTATACTTGAGAGTAGAGATGAGCTTCTCCTGTGTAGTTAATGTTCATAAGTCATAGCAGATGGACTTTTTGTCCTCTTTTGTTTTTTTAATGTCACATTTGCTGTTCTGAGTTCCCGATCCTGTGAAAACCTCGGTAAGATTTAAGGCAATGTCTACAGCTTATTCATTTAAAGATTTTATCTCGCCAGTTAAACATGGGGCATCAGAGACAAAGAAAAGATGTGGCCTTGTTGGTCTTTGCACAGGACGTTGACTTTCAGCCTGGAACATTCCAGACTGATTATGCTTTATGGTTTTACTCTAGCTTAGTCTAAATCATTCTGCAAACTCGAGTTAGCACAGTTCTATTCTACATTTATAGAGGAGAGGTGAACTGCACCAAGAACAAAGGGGAAGGGACACTTGTTACATACACTTTTCACAATCACAAGGACGACGACACGTGTCGTGGTTGTGGTAACCACAGTATTGCTGTTGTTGTGGCAGGGGTAAGGGCTGGTGTACAATGTTTAAATTTTGAAAACATGGTGTTAAGTTGTTACTTCGTTAATTGGAAGACCTTATTCTTTCGAGTTTGGGAATATCTAATGGGTATATTAATGTTCTCACACGAGCGGTCAGGGGCAAAACAATAATAATAACGAAAACATTCTAACGCCTCTTTGCTTTGATTCATTATCAAAAGGCACAAAATGGTTTCAATTCCCAGTTGTGATTTAACATTCTTAAAATAATGGACTATCATTTCATTCCAAAACAGACAAAAAGAAAGTAAGTGTGACGAACCTGCGGGGAGAAGGCCGGACTAAACGCCCGAGGGGAAAGAGGACACTTGGCTATGGCTCGCCTCACTCCGACTTTCACCCTGCTCCACCCTCTCACTCGCTGTTCGCACGTTCACGCACAAGCAGACACAGACCATGCACTGTCTCCGCTCATGCGTGCCAACACACTGACAACACCGTTGTACAGCACACACAAATTATTATTAACAAAATACAAGAATCGAATAGAAAACAAGTAACACTGAGATTAGCAAGGTGACCTGACAAAAGGTCTGCACAAAATAATACTTAATAAGAAGTTCCAACTGTCGGGTTTTGTATATACATACGAGAAGGAACAGACCGTCCCTGACAGCCGAATACGAGTCCTGTAGTTATCAATTCGCCCACGTCCCCCGGACGTAAGCACAAGCGCGGTGCACACCGCTGGAATTCTGGCCGTGCCTCTCTGACGGCCCGCTTCCTCGCCGCCCCGTCGTGGACACCGTAGAGTGGCTCCAACACACGCTGGCGAAGGTTCGCTTAACACGGTTGCCCCAGGCAACAAACACTGGTGGTGAGGACGAAGCTTGTACGGCTGCTCAGGCCGGTTGCCCCAGGCAACTGACAGTACTGGCTAGGCGACAGTTGTCCGGCACGGCTCCAGACGCCCAAGAAGTCCACAGAAAACACGGATGAAATATCCCAATGGTCACTTCCCCCGGCGGTTACCCCAGGCAACGGGTGGTGGAGTGAAGACACAGTGTAGTCCCTTCTTGTCGTCTGCGAGGGCCAAACTCTGACCTCTCACCTCTCAGGTTCCAGACTGCAAGTCCCAGCAATAGCGCTCACGTTCACGGGGAACGGGCCTCCCTTTGACACGCTTACTGCTTGCACCTACTACACAGAGACGGTAGTCCCTGCTCGAATGATGGGGAAAAGGCCTCGAGTACCCATCTGCCCTGAACTATATAGTGCTAATCCATGTGACCCATCCAAACCAATCGGCTTACTTCTGACATATCGACCTTCGACTAAAATACCCAAGGTACCTACCCAAGCCATCTTCACACGGTCAGTCCTCACGAGCGTCATGCGGTCGCGACACCTGTCTAGCTTCATTGCTCAGCGCAGACGGCCAGTCGGTGGCGATGAAACGACCGCTATTGTCCTGTGTGAAGGACACTGGTCTTTCAATTACCTTGTGGTTCTTGGCCTTCGGCTACGACCGGGCGTTCAGCTCGGAACGGTCCCTTGTTGTGATAACGGCCGTCCCTCCTTCCGACCTAACCCCCTGCGCCAGGTCCATCCTACCATAACGACCCCATTCCCAAGCTGGACTAAGAAAAGGGTGACAACCACAATAAAACGCATGGCCCCCTCCCCCTATAACCAACCTTGGTATCGTATTGCCACAGGCAGTCACAGGCCCTTCGACAATTATAATTGGAACGAGACCATTTTGCTCTGGCCCTGAACTAAACGTTCATGACAGTAAGCTTATCACTTTAAGTGGATATTTTGTAACTTTAGAGAAGTAGTGCAAATGAAAGGACCAACTTTCTAAATTAATTAAGCTGATAAGTTGGTATGTTATATTGCCAGTTTTCTACTAGACCTTGCAGTCAGAAAAAGTTTAAAATTTTGGGTACTGCAGGATTCTTTCGGCGTACTGCGTGGGTACTCTATAATTAGTTCTTTTTTTTCTTTCTATTTCCTTTCTATAAAACAAACTATACAAAATGAGCAGCCTTTCCATGAAATGAAATGTTCGTATAATGAGATATGCCTTTCTTCAACTGTTATCGCTATTATATAAGTCACAAACAGCTGGTGTGGCCAATATTTTGACCAACCTACATATATAGAGAAAATCGTGAAGGCACTGAGACTGTATTCGTTGAGTTAGTGGCACTGACTATTAGTAACTATGGAAGTGAACTACAACTGTGACAGTATAGGGAGTTGTTGTGTCGCTTATCAGCCAGCTAAGAAAAAAGCCATAACAAACAAAAAACTTTCAACGATTATTCCACAGACTATGACTATGTATTTTTCACAGGAAAATATCTTGTGAAAAGACATTTTAAATGCTCAAAAATACGATGCCGTCTCACTGATAGCACGTAGCGGCTTAGTCTTGGTCGTGTTTGTTTACCTCAGGTAAGGGCAAGTAACTCTCGCTCACATCAAACCTTACAGGCCTCATACTGACAAACCTAACACGACTTGTCTCCGCGTCTGACAAACTTTTAACTCTTGGTGACCCGGAGGTCACAACACCCACAGACCCCCAGGCACCTACCCGCGGGATAAACGAAGTAAATATGCTGTCAGTCAGGATTACAAGGGTCTGGTTCCCAATATTCTTGGCTACCACTTAATGGCTTAATATTCTGACGCCAAGACATTCCTGCCTTTGGGTTGTAGAACTTTTGCATTTAGTAAGTAGCATGAGAGACCATAAACTAATTATCAGATTTTTCCTTTCTGTCCAAGTGAATGCCTACATCTGCGAGCTCGAGAAGGTTAGGTAAGGTTTAGAACGATAACATGAAAAGAAATTCTAAAAGAATTTTTATAAACTTAAGAAGTATTAAATGCAATGACAATTTTAATTCTTTTTGCAACATTGTAAGTTGAAGTGCACAACTAAGGTAAATTTTACTGTTAAACACAAAAATGTGCTTTCAGATAATATTCAGATTCAAAGATAATGGGACATGCAAATAACGTAACATTTTGACAATGAAACTGTATTTATAAAGATATTCAGATTTATGTTAATCAGATTTGGAAACATTTTAGTCTACCTTTCTTCCAATAAAATCAATTATAACAGACGTCAGAAAAAACTGTTGGAACTCTGATTAAATTATTACTTCGACGGGGTATACTAAAAAGCCATTCCTGAAGTACTTTGTTTAAATATTAGTACTATAAAATAATTTTTTTTTATTGAACTCTCCTTTTAACAATACTTTTGTGTTTTGAAAGATGGAGGTATTACCAGAATACAGTTTGTCAAAGCACAAGAAAAACAGAAGAAAAGCAGGATGAGGTAAAAAAAGGACATTTAAGTCAAAGGATGGTACAAAAAATTCGTTTATAAGTTGAAATGCTTTAAACAAACAACTGATTGAGGTTCTAGATGTCACTGACCTCAAGAGCAATGTTACTGTGATATCTTCAGAGCTGTACTGAGGGCGATACACAATACCATAAGTTGGATTTCTTGAGCTTTTATACTAAAGTTCACCCCATTCTGAACTAATGATTAAACATTAAATGACTTCCCATGCTTTAAGAACGAGGTGTGAAAAATTTAAACAATGGCGATAAATTAATTAATTAAGCGAGAAGAAGCTTTTACTGAATTATTGAAAAATATTTCTTAAAAAACCCTCGATAAATTCTTTTTCTTCTAAATGTAATTTTGTTTTGTAGACAGGAATATTGGGATAACAGAGAAAAGTACAATGATGGGCGTTTTTTTATCTTTGCCTTAAACGCCAATTTTGTCAGAAGGTTAATAATATCTCCTTCATTTTCTGGTGAAACCGTCAATTTGAGACACCAAAGATGGAATGTAAAAGGCCATTTAGCTTCACAAACGCTTTTACTATATTTACCATTCACTTCATCGGTCTTAAAATAATTACTGGCTAAAAATTGGTTTCAGAAATAATATTAAAAACAGAATACATTTGCAAAGAAAGTCTTGTTTCTATTTACTTAGCAATTTTCTTTTTTTAATTTTTAAAAAATAGTTACGAAGTTTATATCAGTTGAATCAAGATAACATCTCAAAGGTCTTAGAGCTTGCATAAACTTTTACAGCTTTCTAAATGCACGTGTGTATATTTTAATCATTGATTGTATTTATTTATTTATTTATCTTTTCAGATGGCATTATTAAAGAAGAAGAGACTCCTCCCCCAAGGACACACATGGACTAACACACACATACATACATACATGCACGCACACACATACACACGCAAGGAGCTACTTGTACTTTTTCGATTTTTAAGGCTTGCCATGAGCTTAAATGTTTACATGCGTGCAATTAGTGCAGCCCATGGCATCTCAACAGCCAGCTTGAGTGACAAACTTCTGATGACTGTCCTCTTCTTTCTGTTGTTAGCAGATGCACTCAGTGTGCTTGTTACTCTGGTCACACATCTGGATAACAGCTGCTCATCCACTGCGTCCTGAAAAGCTCCAGCTGCCGTCGATGACTAGAAGTAGAAAAGTTTGTCTCCGTCAGCCGGGAGGAGTAGGGGTGGAGCACTGGTCCCAGCAGCGATAACCGCAGGAGGGGTCATCCAGTGCAAGACGATAGCATTGTCTTCAAGGGAGATTATTACAAAAGAAGGTGTGTGTGGTTGTGTTATGTGTGTATATATGTATTAGATATCTCCACAAACTCATTCGGGGTACTTCGACACGTAAATGTTGTCGTTTTCAGATCTACTTCCGTAAGTAAGCATGGCCAGGGTCCCTTTTCACATTTGTATTTTGTATGTTGTATTTTGAAGCATCTTGTGGCTCGTATGAACCTCAACCAACACAAAGGAAACTCACGATAATATAGAACGAGAAGCTGACTGACAGGTCTTTGTAATTGGTTGAGTGAATGAACAAGTGTGGACAAGTGTTTCCTTGTGTAGGTAGTTGTGTTCGTGACAAACGATGTCCTACGTGCTGCAGGTTGATCCGGGGAGTGGTTTCTCGATGCAAAACTATTGTCGATTTTTTACGATTGTCCATGCTAAGGATGATTAAATCGAACTTAATGACATTGTGAAAGTTTTGGGGAATGAATGGCTTATATGTTGGGCAAATGATAAGAATAAGAAAATAAATAAATAAGAAGTTATAAAAGGATTACTGTCGATAACTTAAAGCTCTTCAGTTAAGAACACGTGCATGTGGGCTTTACCAGAGAAGGGCTTACATGTCGCCAGGATGTGTGTTCAAAGCTCCTGTCAAACGATGGCGATTTTTCTGCTCTCCATATTAATACAGCTTTATACAGGACTTGCTTGAGATACGGCTTAGGAGTCATGGAAGTGTTGTATTAGTGGTACTGATCGAAAAATGTCATTTTTTTGTCTGAGAAGATAGTGTTGACATGATATTTGTTTGTGTGTGAAAGATATGGATGTTTATACAGACATACAGAAAATTAAAACCATTTCATAGCTCCCCCAAACTCATACGAATGTCTCAGAAACATTGATTTTAGCCACATATGCACCCTACTTGAAAAGAAATGCTGACATGATGCCAAGTAAATGCTATAACGTGTTCTAAAAGCAAACACTATCGTAAAAAACTAATAGTACAATGTGAAAAAACTGGTAGTAATGACATTTTGAGATATTATTCGTCACACTGTTTTACGAAGTACGTATATAGAATGTACTTTCTTTAGCTACCTTCAAAGTAACTAGAGCTCTGGTCTGTTCCTTCTTGAAAGGAGCCAAGACGTCCAGTGTATGGAGTTACAAGAGCAAGTCAGGGCAAAGGGCAGAGCAGTGACACAGAAAGAGCGAGTTGCTTTATCCGCAGGTGAAAGCTTCAAGTTGTTCATTTTCGGAGGGAAAAGCGCTTCCACCGAAAGGCGATTTTTGTGGGGATAGTGGGGGAATATGGGAAGTGGACGATTGGTGGGAGGAGGAGAGGGAGGTGTTGGAGGAAGGTCACTGTTCCGGTTTTGTTTACTGTTGCTGGTGCCCTTTTTTTCCTGTTGTTGTCACGTGCTTTTTGTGGCTAGGAGGCCTTTTAAGTCCTCAGTCGGAGTGTACTGTATCGGTAGCCAGACTCCGTATGTTGCCCTTTTCTAGAATTTTTTAGTTTTAGGTATTAAATCAGTTTTTACTGTTTTAAAGACCTTCAATTTGTGATTTTTTTCCTTTAATATTGTTTTGGTCTTTTTAAACTTCGGAGATACAGTTCTCTTTTCAAGTGAGCAGAAAAACTTACAGTATTTAGAAATTACAGTTTGCTGTCCTTTGCAAACATAACTACAACAATATAATCATTTCATATGTGAAAGATGTGTCATGCATTTTTTGAAATTGCTCCAGGCAAGGATGACAAAGAACAAAAGAAAACAAAAGACAATGAACGGACAGTAGATAATTGAAGGATGTATCAGAAGACCAGAAAATAAGGTGCTAAAGCTTAGTAAAACCAAAACAAGTTTTACACGCAATTTATTCCTTCGTTTTTCTAACTCAAGGAAAAAAGATACCGTAAAAGAAGGAAATAAAACAAACAAACGAGAAGTGTCGAAATCTACACATTTTGCATAAATTAGAAAAGAATAATTGCACCATAAGCACTGCGTTTATTTGTCTATCAAAGTATATAACATTAAATCAATCAGATTGAAGTATTAATCAAACATGCGCGTGTGCGTGTAGCCAACTGAGGGATCTTTACAGACGGAGCAATGTTTGTGAAATCTGCTTCGTCGCCATCTTCCCAGCTGCCATACGATTATTGCTGATCCCGGCTTAAGACACGTGTCAACGGAACTTTCCCGTTAATCAATGGTGATGAGGATCCAGATGTTTCAACATCATTTTTAAATTTGTCTTCTGTGAGGACCTATTTAGGTCCCAAACGACATAACAGTTAAAATTCTTTGCGCGCGCACGCACGCACGCACGCACACACACACACACACACACACACACAGCTTCCGAAAGCTTTAAAAGAAAATGATAACTTATAGAGATATAATGAGGTAATGTAACGAGATGTTGGATAAGTTTTGTCAAATGAGTGAATTTTGGAGCCAAAGATACTTATTCCCAAAGTATGAACATCAAAACTGCTTTGTTCGTGACAATGTGAACATCCCTGCTTTCATCTTTAAAAAAATCCGTTTCCTGTTACATCGTTCACCTCAGGTCTCTGATTGATTTGCGTTTTCTGTGGCCCTACATGAGGTTAGAAGTCTGAGTTAAGGTCAAGTGTTCTTCCCCACAAACAGATCACGGGGTATTTTTTCTAACCTGTAACAGCTGGTAACGGCGAAAAGTTTGAGGTTAATTTCAAATTGGACACGGATTAGAATTTTAGTTTAAGAATGTTTTAGAAAGATTTAGAAATTCCAAAATAAACATAATATTCATGCTTTTGACACACGAGCTTAGTGTGATATACAATGATAGGTATCTATCAATGCGACTAACATGTACAAGTTCGTTTTGTTTTAGCGATGTAAGCATTTAGAATATATTGGCTTCTACAAATAAACACATTAAATATTAGTATATATATATATATGTAGATTTTATGCCTATGTGAAATATTGAAAACATAAATGTTAACTAACAGAAACTTAACGCATTGGTTTATATTCAAACACAAAGGAATCATATGTAGAATAACGTCATTGCATTCCGATACATTTATACATTTATATCTTATCTTTATATATGAAAAGAACAAAAAGATTCAACTCAACATCCTTGACAGGATCATTATCCAAGACCAAGAACACTTTCACATGGCTAGTGAAATAATATTTTGTTATTTCCCCTTACGTAGGCAATCCATTGCTTACGCAGTCAGCTGGAAAATACCATTTTTGGTAGTAAAATTGTTTCTTCGAATACTTACCAGATGACCCTCTAGCTACTTCAGTCCAGCTGTCCAAACTCGTGCACAAAACTTGAACAAAGCCCAGCCCCCTCCTATCTCACCTGTCACACTAGTGAGCCTCTCTATTTTCCGCATGGACTGAGTCTGGAACCCACTGCTAGGAGGCGGGAGAGAGCTGGCTGTCATGTCATCTAGTAAGTACTCGAAGAAAGAAATTTTACTACCAAAAATAGTATTTCTTCTTCGTACTGTACCGGATGACATGACTATATAGAGACTAACAGGTGGAAGGATAGGCAACTCACCCTGGCAGCAAACTTAGTGAAACGCTAGGTGCACAAAAAATTAATTCACTCCAAATCCAGCCAGACTATAAGCTGTGAGGTCGTCTTCGGGTGTTAAATAAGCTGCCATCGGGTGAGCCAAACAGGTCTCTATGACTGCCTCAGGCTGTGCAGCCATGACAAACGCCGATTCTTTCACAGGCGTCAGAAGGGGGCGAAGTCCCACAAGTAGCACCTGGTGAGCATCGAATTAAAACGCCCTCCTATCACCCGAATGTTAACGTTCAAAGCTGCCTTCCTCGTAAAGGGTAAGCTAGTGCCACCCGCTCTACCTCATTGTCACGACACCACGCAGTGTATCAGTCACTCAATCCTTTTAACACACACACGGAGCCTGACAAATACGTGTTCTTTCACACAAATTAAACGAAAACAATGATTTGCCTAACGAATCTCTCTGCTTTACTAATTATGAATAAAAGAAGAAAACAAGAAAAATACACAAATGAAAAGTCAGTTAAGAAAACGATTCCTACATCCCGATTACTTTAAAATAATAAAATCTCTAACCTTTGAGTCCTGCCTTTCTGAATATCTACAAGAATACCTACTCACCTAATCTATCTATATACTCCTCAACGCCCTACTCAAACGCCCTACTCAACAAATTCTTCTTTTAATTCCTACTCTACTTGTCTTTCTGTCCTAAACCTCTCTCTTCTCCTACCTGACTAACTGCTGCTCGCGCGCGCTCTCCCTCACGTCATTTCCTTCACTTTTTTACATCACTCATACACTTCTTCGGAATAACTGACGTCATTCACGCTCTTTGGTTCTTCCACAATAATCCTTATTAAATTTAAGCTTACTCACAATACAGTCAATAACAATGATACCTGACACTCATGCGCTTCAATCGTGCAGGGGAGGCCACTGTCGAGACAGCGCCACATAACCTTAATGACCCATTTGAAGCAGGGCACAACCGACTTCGTGAAAAACCTACCTTTCCTTCGTATACTAGCAATGACATCCTCAATCTACCCTTTCTGCGCTAAGCCTGTCTCTTGACAATAACTTTACTAACCGGATCACACCATAGGGAGTGATTACGTCCCCTCTATATGAGGCAATATGTTACATAATGATTCATATATATATATATATATCAAAGCATGGTTTCTAAGAAGATTTCTTCAGTAACAAAATATTTTATTCTGCTCGCGGGTACAAAATAAAGACACCGGAAGCTGCCTGTCAATAAGTTCAGCTTGTATACATCTGGACGCGAGTTGAGTCAGCGTTGGCTACTACGCACGCGCAGTGATGGCTGTCCTTTTCTTCCGTGTCTCTGGTCTAGCCGAGCGAAAAACTGGAGTAGAGAGGCTCACTGGGGCGACAGGTGGGATGGGATGGGACTGAGCTTTGTTCAAGTCCTACCGTGTTGCACAGGCTTGGACAGCTGGGTTTGAGGTAGCTAGAGGGTGATCTCCATATAATCATGTCATCTGGTACAGTACGAAGAAGAAATCGCTCCAGAAATTGAAATGCACTGGCACGTAAACAGAACAAACAGAAAGTTACTACAATATATTTCTTAATGCCACTAACTTTTCTTTTACCGTGAAGTTATTTGTCACTGACGAGCAGATGTAAAAAATTTCTTTCTTTCCAAGACACAATGGAAATAAATTCTAAAAACTTTAGGATAAGGCCTAAACGACAAGCATACACGATTTCTTATTTTTTGACAAAACGTTGGACTTGATACGAACTTTGGTTCTCAATAGGGCTAAAATATTTTTTAAATTTGAATAGATTAAGCAGAAACAAATTCGAATGGATGAACGTGTTAACGTGAAGTATTTTTTCTTATTGATGTAATTTGTTTACAGGGCTGGCTGCCTAAGCCGTAATCTTTGTGCACAACAGCCTCGTTCTAGTACTGATGGCAAAGACGAAGCAAAACAACCGATGGCCCGCAGTCCCAAGTGTAGTAACCCATGTCAACCTTGTCAGCTCGACCACCTTAAAAGTTAATTATTTATGAAGCAGTCTGAGTAATTATTTTAACAAAGTAAAACTAATCATCGAAGTATTTTAAAATAATTTTAAGTTCATTAAAATGGTTATCTACGACAAGGTTTTCTAATTTTGTGTACTGTCGTCGTGCAGCTAAAAATAGAAAGAATGTTTCACTGAAGTAAAAACAAGTATTTTGACCATCAGGTAATATTCTGCTTGTTCCTATTTTTTATTTACATGAATAAACTAAAAGGTAGAACAGTTGCTTGTAAGTGTTTCTTTTTAAACTGACGAAATACAAAAGTTTAATCTACCTCAGGCAAGCGTTTACCTGTAAGCGAAATAAAGTCACAAAATTCTTGAGGATGTTTCTGACATCGTTACCGTAGAAGCTGCAGAAGTTTCAGGCGGATGGCATCTAGGCTTGTGAAAAAGACAGCTACTGTGCAGATAAGATTTGAACCGGGAGGACCGCGAGTAATAAATAAAGAAATGGATTGAGCTGTGAAAATAGACAAAATAATGAGCGAATAACTCTACAACCCGGTAGAAGTTAGAGTGGCTGCCATAAGGGGAAAAGTCAGGATAAAAAATTCTAACTAAGGTGATGACGACCCATGGCACTTTGCTGATGATAAAGACGCACGAGACGATCACAAGCATCTTGGTCAGCGCCACCTGCTGGCCTTGTGCGTCCCTACCGGTAGAACTGGTTTTCTCTCGCCACGACATGGCGGCTCTCAGTGTGACCACCGTGATGGCCGTTGAGCCAGACACAAGGAGAAAGACAAAGAGGGGAAAGACAATCAACATTAAGGTGTCCTCTCCTTTGTCGTAAAGAAGGAGAACCTCGCTCTTCTGCCAGGCAGCTGACGGGGCCACTGTCCACCTTGTCCCACCAGTGGTGTTATCGTAAACAGGAAACACGTACCTTTTAACAGGTGTAGTGACGAACGCCAGCTGCATTCCTATCACAATGGTGGCCAACAGGATCCCCATGGTTCTAGTTCTCATGAGGGTGTTAGCCCGCAGGGGAAACACGACACACATACAGCGTTCTACAGCAATCAAGACACTAATACACGTTGACGCCTCTCGCAAACCGTAATTAACACCCATGGCATAATAATGTGTCTTTACATATAGCTCCTCACCTAATATTGGTTCCAGTATTCTTATCCAAAATGTGAAAGTGAACGCCATAGAGTAAGCGAGGTATGTCATGTCTACTAGAGCCAGGATAAACAGACAGAGGTTCATGCGATCTTTCAGTCCCTGGCGTCTGAAGACCAGACAGTTGACAATGTTTGTCGACACGCCCAGAACAACTACTAGAGGTTTCAGCACAACATTATAATAAAAAGCCGTTTTTACATATGCATCATATGAAATCCAAGGTAAGACTTCAGTCTCATTTTTCAAATTTTCGCTCCTAGTATTGAGAGAGAGATTCATGACCACGATTATTGTTGTATTCTATCACTGATAATCCTTTCGCTGTTAGCAGCAATCAAAAAAGTTATTTCTGAATACGAAACCATCGGTTATCGAAAGTTGAAAATGATCTTTTTACCCTAACAAAGAGGTTTTGACCTGTGATGAACTTTGTCTTCTGATGTTTTTTAATGTCATATTTGCTGTTCTGAGTTCTCGATCCTGTAAAAGCCTCGGTCAGATTTAAGGCAATGTCTACAGCTTATTTATTTGAAGATTTTGTCTCGCCAGTTTCGCAAAGGAAACATGGACATCAGAGACAAAGAAAAGATGTGGCCTTGTTGGTCTTCGCACAGGACGTTCACTTTCAGCCTGAAACATTCCAGACTAATTATGCTTTATGGTGTTACTCTAGCTTAGTCTAAAACATTCTGCAAACTCATGTTAGCACAGTTCTGTTCTACATTTAAAGAGGAGAGGTGAACTGCACCAAGAACAAAGGGTAAGGAACACTTGTTACATACACATGTCACAATCACATGGACATCGGCACATGTCGTGGTTGTGGTAACCGCAGTATTGTTGTGATTTTAGTGGGGGTTAGGCGCTGGTGTACAATGTTTACATTTTGAAAACATGGTGATAAGGTATTACTTCGCTAATTGGAAGACCTATTTCTTTCGAGTTTGGGAATATCTATTGCATAATTATATTAATGTCCTCAAGCGAGCAGTCAGGGGAATAATAATAATAATAATAATAATAATAATAATAATAATAATAATAATAATAATAATAATAATAATAATAATAAATTCTAACGCCTGTCGCAAAATAAGAGATTTGCCGACCCTAGTGAATGATTAATTGGTAAAATGAAGTAATTCATCATACAAATATGTTGTAGGACTTTTGCATTTAGTAAGTAAGTAGGAGGAGCTACCATAACTCATTATCAGATCTTTCCTTTCTGTCGAAGTGAATGCCTACATCTGCGAGCTCTAGAAGGTTAGGTACAAGGTTTAGAACGATAACATGAAAAGCAATTCCGGAAGAATTTGAATAAACTTTAGAAGTATTCAATGCAATGACAATTTTAATCCGTCTTGGAACATTGTAAGCAGACGTGCATAAATAAGGTAAATTTTACTGTTAAGCGCAAACATGCGCGTTCAGAAGCAGAGATAATACGACATACAAATAAAGTAACATTCTGACAATGAAACTATTGATAAAGATATTCAGATTTATGCTATTCAGATTTGGGAACATTTAAGTCTACCTTTCTTAACGTAAAATCAGTTATAATTCACTTTATAAAAACTGTTTGAAATCTGATTAAATTATTAGTACTAAGAGGTATATAAAAATGCCATTCCTCAAGTACTTCGTTCAAATATTAGCCCTATGAAATAAAGAAATGACTGGAGCTATCCTTTCAACAATGCTTCTAAAGTGAGCGCGAGGGTTATAAAAAATGGATGTAATACCAAAACACAGTTGGTCAAAACGCATGAAAAACAAAGAAGAAAAGCAGGATGACTAGAAAAAGGAATGAAGGACAATCAACCAACCGAGGTTCTAGATGTCACTGACCTGAAGAGCAATGTTACTGTGATATCTTCAGAGCTGTACTGAGGGCGATACACAATACCACAAGTTAGATTTCCTGAACTTTTATACTAAAGTTCACCCCATTCTGGACTAACGGTGAACTTATAATGATTTCGTATGACTTAAGAATGAGGTGTAGAAAAAATAATAATTGGGGATTAATTACTTAATTAATTTAAGCGAGAAGACCCTTTTATTGCATTACTGAAAAATATTTCTTAAAAACCCTCGATAAATTCGTATGTAGGGATAACAAATAAAAAAAGTACATTGATGGGCGTTGTTTTTTTTTCCTTTGCCATCATCTTCAATATTCTCAGAATTTTAATTGTATCTCCTTCATTTTCTTGTGAAGTCCGTCACTTCTAGACACCAAAGATGGAATGTAAAAGGCCATGCAGCTTCACAAACACTCTTACTATATTTACCATTCACTTCATCGGTCTTAAGCTGATTACTGGGAAATAATCGGTTTCAGAAAGAGCAGCAGAAACGGAATATATTCGTAAAGAAAGTCTTGTTTGTATACAACTAGCAATTTTCTTCTGTTTAATTTTCAAAAAAAAAATTACTTTGTTCTATCTCAGTTGAATCAAGATAAAATCTCAAATGTATTAGAGTTTGCAGACGTTTTTACAGCTTTTTAAATGCATGAGTCTATATTAATTTTATTTATTTATCCTTTTCAGATGTCATTATCGAAGTAAGATAGACAGTAGAAGAGACCCCTCCGCCGAGGACACACATGGACTAACACACACAGGCACACACACACACACAAAGGCACACACACACACATATATATATATATACACAAGCAAGGCGCTACATTTATCTTTTTCAATTTTGACGCTTGCTATGTTTACATGCGTGCAATTAGTGCAGCCCATGGCATCTCAACAGCCGGCTTGAGTGAAAAACTTCTGACGACTATCGTCCTCTTTCTGTTGTTAGCAGATGCACTCAGTGTGCTTGTGATTCTGGTCACACATCTGGATACCACCATGCTCATCCACTGTGACCCTAAAGTGCAGTTAAGTATACTCTTAGGGCCAATATCACTTGCAGCTCCTAGTTTTGAACTGTCTAAACTGAAATTTTACTTTGTCAGAAAGGATTGCGAAAGCTTGTGTCTTATCCTTAGCTATAGTCCTTTCAGTCAATTACGTACACTGTCCTTACTCTGCTTTTATAAGGTAAAATGTTTTTGATTTTTCATGAAAGCAGTTCTCCTTCAATTTTTGTCTTGGGTGTGATCTTGCCACCGTTTCATACCTACATCCACTAGTAACTGTAAATACAGTCCCGTTACAGTAGAAGTAATGGGTAGTCGTGTATAAGAGTCCCCTGTAGCATCACATCCAGCCTCTTTGTGAGGGGGGGGGTGCCACTCGTTACCCAACCCCCTAAGGTGTCAGCTATTCTACACCCGGGGTGGGAGAGGGAAGTAGGCTCCGTTAGACGGGTATCGTGTGTTAATGTTCTCGCGTTTAGGTTTGTGCGCTTAAGGCACTAGGCTGTCCACTTCCCTTTTCTCCTGATTAGATTTAGACGGTTGAACCACTAAGCTATCCGTATCCCGGTTTTGAGTCGGCTGGCGTCTTGTAGTGTTTTGACCACAGTAGTGTCTTTGGTCTCAGTAAGTGTTTACTATTTGAGCTTAAAGCCACAGTGTATCACCATACTACAGGTAGGCAGAGAAGGGGAGAAAATGCTGATGTGAATGGGACATTACAGTGTCTCCTAGTGTCAGTGATGTCTGTCAGTACAGCAGCGGATCACAAGCAGGAAGGTGAACGAGAGACACGTTGAACTGGACTTTGGCATTCCCTGATGAGCCAGCTGACCGAACGACGATGTGTCGATACTGATACCGGGAATGAGAGTAACTCCTTGCACAGACAAGGTATTGGTTGTAACAATTTTTATATTTATTTTGTCTCAGTATTGAGAATGAATAATTAAAAATACTTTTCTGGAATTTTAAGATCATTAATTTTTTTAAGATTTGGTATGAAAAATGGTTTTTAGAGTTATCATCGACGTTTCATTTTATAAAGTGTTCAAGTTATATATTCATGAATGACTAAGCGGTTTCAGCAAACTAACTGGGGGGGGGGAGGGAAGTAAGTGCGACAATCGAGAGTGGCTTCGGCCTGTCAGTGGACACGGACGAGCAGAGAAGACCAGAGCCTCCACCCCTCTCTCTTTTTGGCTTTTTGCTAAGGATGATTACAGGAAGTTAAAGTGTTGTCCCCGTCAGCCAGAAGTGCCTGTCTAACCAGCACCAGCTGCCATGGATGACTAGAAGTAGAAACGTTTGTCTCCGTCAGCCTGGAGTAGCAGCAGTGGAGCACCTGTCCCAGCAGCGATGACGCAAGGGAGGTCATCCAGTGTAATACGAGCAGCGATAACGGCAAGGGAGGTAATCCAGTGTAGTACGATAGCATAGTCTTCAAGGGAGATAATTCCAAGAGAAGTTGTGTAGTTGTGCGACGTGTGGATTTAGTCCATGACTCCACAAACTCCTTTGGGCTACTTCGACACGTAAGTCTAGATTAATGTTATCGTGGTGACAGTATTCGGACCTAGTTCCGAAAAGTAAGCATCGCCAGAGTGCGTTTTCAAATTTTGTGACATTTTGTCTAAATTGGAAGGAAACTGGGAATCAATTTGATAGAAGAAGATTGTGAGCCACATGACGAGATGGTCAGATAAGGACAATTGCTTTACATTATCATTATATCGTATAAACCTAAAGAAATATCACATGGTTATGAAAATTTGTTTCCCTTCCAAGTATTTTAAAACTAAAAAATGCAATGTCAAAGGTTCATGTCTATCCAGGCTTTAAAGACAATATTCTTAATGCACTAAAGGATAAAGTTGCAGGGATGTAGGCTGGGTCACAGTTTTGTGTACCCATCATTTACAACCCAGGAAGAGATGAAATATAAGGGTTGGAAGACTACGGACAGTTAGGGAAGAGCCATAAAGGTTGCTAATTATGCCATAGCCTTCAACTGTAGGGGGCAACTAAACAAATGAAAGCAACCTTTTCTTGTCCAGTGGGCTAGTTGACAGTGGTGTATTGTATATAATGCTTTAGGAAGCATTTGATAAAATGCATAAAACTGAACTTAATGTAAAAGAAGCCGTAGCAGATCAGATTTTCAACAAAAGAAGGATGAATAATATTGAAAAGTGTTCATTGAAAAGCCATTCTTCGTTCATAATGGACCACGGGCCTTTGTGATGAATGATCCTCTTTATCTTTTAAAGAGAAACAACTTGAAAAAGTCTGGCTAAATTGTTCACAATGTAGAAGTAAACTAGGGCAATTCTAAGCAGCTCTGAATTTTTGGTCTTATGATAATTGATAATTTGACAGTGTATTTGGATGTTTTTATTTATCTATTTATGTTTCTATCTATCTATCTATCTATCTATCTATCTATCTATCTATCTATCTATCTATCTATCTATCTATCTATCTATCTATCTATCTATCTATCTATCTATCTATCTATCTATTTCACACTAGGAAATTAGCTGAGTAATTTGAAGAAGAACTTGAGACAAATGGCTTTGTAAAATGTTGCTTAATGTTCACTTAAATGTTTCCCTGAGCATTGTAATATGTCCACTTTAGTCTTATGTATTTCAAAGTAGTGAACTATTGCTTATGTCATTTTTGTTGTCCTCTTTAAAATTAACTTTTCACTCCTTTACACCTTTTATGGCACCTCTTTTTGAAGACTGATTGTTAATACATTATTTTAAAAAATCTTCTTGCTCTTGATCCTTTTTGTTTTTCATTGTTTTTTGTTTGTTTTGTGTGTCCTACTGCAGGTAGTCAATATGACATGTGAAATAGATTATCATTGCCAGCTTTCTCTCTTACACACACACACACACACACACACACACACACACACACACACACACACACACACACACACACACACACACACACACACATCAGCAATTACAGAATTAAGAAAATGCAGTCAGATAAATTAATGGTAATGATGATATGAAAATTAGTGCACCATTGTACTCAAATACACTGTTGGCATCAAGGTCCCATTTGAAATGTATTTGTACCTGACAGTCAGGCCAACCAGCATTACACTTGAGTTACTAGTGATTCACTGTATCTACAATGCTTACAAATAATACTAAAAATAAACAAATAAAAAATAAATATATAATACATGAAGATCAATGTAAACATTCTATAAACGTCTACTGATCTCGGCCTATTGTTTGTTGCTTGCTTGTGTTTATGAAGAAAAGAAATATGTACAAAAAGAACTTGAAAGACTATGAGTACACACTGAAAAATATCATCATGATGGTGCGCACATTTCTGGACTGGAAGTTGCTAGACGACAACAAACAAGCTGTCTTCATCGCTTGTATGTAATTATCTCTCTTGAATCGATGTCTCATGTTGGCCGTTAGGGACGCTGCACGCAACTCTTGTCATTGGTGTTTACACAGGAGACTTGGCACTGTGACTCATCTTGTATTATTTACTATTTTCTGATCGCAATTCCTCACGCAGAGTTTTACTTGGCTTGATTTTCTTCCTGAATTCTTCCTAAAAGAAACTGGTTATCGCCACATTGTTTGCTGTTGTGTCACATCACCGCTTCATCTTCGTGTTTTGTTTCTTCATTGTACAGTTAATTGCTCTTCCTGTGCAGTGCACTAAGCTTGTCAAAATAAACTATATAATTGCATTTCTATTGCTCTAATAAAGTGCTTTGAGTCCCGCTGTTGCTGCAGAAAGGCTCTATTACAAATGCACTTATTATTATTATTATTATTATTATTATTATTATTATTATTATTATTATTTAGTATTAAACTGACGTTGTCTGTAACTATAATTTAAAATGTTCTTTAATCAAAAATGTATAATAAAGTTTTGTATTTTTTTAATACTTTTGTGATTATTCATTTGTTGTGCCCTTTTGCAGATAGCGATTACAAATATTTCAAGATAAAAAAAATCATATTAGAAGAGCTCTCTGAGAGTTGCCCCTTAATATGATGAACATGGACAATAAAACAGCTATGTACTAGTTCATAAACATATTATACACCTAGCTCACTCATTTCTTCCTTGTCTGGACACGGAACATGTTATTCTTCCTGGTTTCAACTTTCTCGAAAAGGAAACCAATGATCATTGACGGACATTTTGTTACAGAGGTTTTCAAATATAATTATGGACAATATTTTTGATTACCATACACAGACTAAGAACTAGATTTTATTGCGAGCACACAGTCAAGACGTAGCCGATGGCTCGACTTGTTTAAGAAGTCCCATCATAAACTTGTGTATGGTGCTTTTATTATTTTTTTAATTCTCAAACGCTAAACGGTTAAAGAACAAGAAATAACTAATTTTAAAGCTGCGTCCTTTCTCTACAAATTACTTCCCTTGGTACCTTGGTAGGTACGACGGGACAACCATTTTTTTTCAAATTAAAATTCTTTGTGGTATAGTGATCAAACCGTGAAAGAATGCATGGGTTGATGTTGCTGAAAAATCAGCCGAATTACTGTGTATCTTGTAATCCTCCGTATTGTGGATAATGTGTATTCACATCAGCATGAAAAAAGTTAACTTTTGTGAATGAGGAACTAAAAGTGTTACATACATACCAAGTTTTCAATGTGGCGGGGTAGAGACTGCTAAGCCAACAACTAAGGCTATATCACGGCAAGGCAGCCAGCCCTGTAAACAGATGCCGCATGCAGACAAAGAACAGTGTGCCAGAGACGAGAACTGAACCCAGGACAACCAACCTTCACTGTATTGGTGACAGGCGCCCACCGTTGCGCCACCGGACCACCAAGTAGTTAATGTGCAAAATTTGTTAAATACAAATCTTAAAGACAGTTTCGGGTCCGCTGATATATGTGATTTTTCCTTAGAAACAAAAACGTACCTCTTTCTAAAGGTAAAACATTTATTTCTGCTCAATATAATATTAAAACTAACTCAAAATTATAGCTTTGTGAATATTAGTTATTTTTGATTAATTTTTAGAAAAATAGCAAAAATGTAGCAACTATAGAAAACATCTTGTCTCAAATCGCGATGGCTATATTGAGTTAAAAGTGTTTCTTTAAATGGACGAAGTAATTAAAGTTTATGTTGTGTCAGGCAAATGCTTATTTGTAACAGAAATATGGTCCAAAAATTCTTGAGGCTGTTTCTCACGTCCCTACCATAGACACGACAGAAGTTTCCTGGATGTATCATCCCGGCTTTTGACCACAAGTAGCGCGCAGATGAGACTTGAACCGGGAGGATCGAGAGTAATAAATAAAGAAATGAATAGAGCTGTGAAAATAGACAAAATAATGAGCGAATAACTCCAGCACTCGGTAGATGTTGTACTGACTGCCGGAAGGAGAGAAGTCAGGATAAAATATTCTAACAAAAGTGATGACGACCCATGGCACTTTGCTGACGATAAAGACGCACGAGACGATCACAAGCATCTTGGTCAGCGCCACCTGCTGGCCTTGTGCATCACTACCGGTAGAACTGGTCTTCTCTCGCCACGACATGGCGGCTCTCAGTGTGACCACCGTGATGGCCGTTAATCCAGATACAAGGAGAAAGACTAGGAGGGGAAAGACGATCAACATTAAGGTGTCCTCTCCTTTGTCGTAAAGAAGGAGAACCTCGCTCTTCTGCCAGGCAGCTGAAGGGATCACTGTCCACCTTGTCCCGCCAGTGGTGTTATCGTAAACAGGAAACACGTACCTTTTAACAGGTGTAGTGACGAACGCCAGCTGCATGCCGATGACAATGGTGGCCAAGAGGATCCCCATGGTTCTAGTGCTCATGAGAGTGTTAGCTCGCAGGGGAAACACGACACACATACAGCGTTCTACAGCAATCAAGACACTAATACACGTTGACGCCTCTCGCAAACCGTAATTAACACCCATGGCATAATAAAGTGTTTTTACATATAGCTCCTCACCTAATATTGGTTCCAGTATTCTTATCCAAAATGTCAAATTGAACACATTACAGTAAGCGAGGTATGTCATGTCTACTAGAGCCAGGATAAAGAGACAGAGGTTCATGCGATCTTTCAGTCCCTGGCGTCTGAAGACCACACAGTTGACAATGTTTGTCGACACGCCCAGAACAACTACTAGAGGTTTCAGCACAACGCCATAATAAAATACTGTGTTTAAATATGCATCATAAGAAATTATGTTTTTAGGGTCGTTCCAGGGCAGTACGACAGCCTTACTTTTAAAATTATCGTTGCTAGTATTGAGAGAGAGATTCATATCGTTATGTTTGTTTTATTTTATACAATCCGTGTACGGTTACTTCTAAATACCAAACCATAACTCTTATGATTCCTGGTTTTGAGAGAGTGATTCATAACCATTATGATTATTTAAATGATTGTCACTAAAAATTCGTTCACTGTTAGCAGTAGTCAAAACTGCTATTTCTAAATACGAAGCAATCGGTTATTACAACTTGAAGATTAATTCTGTACCTTACTAACGAGGTTTTCCTGCTTAACACTTGACCTTTTATAAAACTTGTCATCTGATGTTTTCTAATGTCAAATTTGCTGTTCTGCGTTCTCGATCCTGTTAAAACCTCGGTCAGATTGAAGGCAATGTCTACAACTTATTCACAGATATTTTGTCTCGCCAGTTTCACAAAGGAAACACGGGGCACCAGAGACACAGAAGAGATGTGTTGTAGGTCTTTGCACAAGACGTTCACGTTCATCCACCTGGAACATTCAAGACTGATTGTGCTTTATGGTTAGTCTAAGTTATTATGCAAAGTCGAGCTAGCACAGTCGTATTCTACATTTATAGAGGAAGGATGTTAGGATTTGTAGTTTAGTGTGCTGGAGCAGAAGGTAGTTCTTGTCAGTGACTACGGAACCCTTTCTCCCAAAGCACCGATAGTACCTGAATTATAATGATGTGGAATAAAGGGTTTTGTGTAGCCTTCCACATGCTCGCTATGAAAAAGTACAGCTGACTGAAATTCTGTAAGAACTAATATAAACGTTAGAAGAGTTAAATGAAATGACAATTTGGACTTTTTTTGCAACCATGTAAGTAGAAGTGCACAATTAAGGTAAATTTTCCTGTTTAACGAAGAAATGTTCTTTTAGAAGCACTGTTATTATGACATACACATTTTCACTTTATTACACAATACAGTTAAACCGCATTTATGAAGATACTCACATTTATGCTATACAGATATGTGAGCATTTTAGTTGATCTTTTTTTTTTTTAATGAAATCAGTATTTGTTCACGTCAGCAGAAACTGCTGGTTTAAAATTTGGTTCAATTATTACTAGTATGAGGGATATTAGCATGCCATACTTCAAGTACTTCTTTCAAATATTAGTCCTATATAAAATGAAAATGACTGGAAATGTCCTTTTGCTAACGCTTCTAAAGACAACACGTGTGTTTTGAAAGATGGAGGTAATACCAATACACAGTTTGTCAGAAAGCTTAAACAAAACTATCAGAGAATAAAAACGGGATGTGCAGAAACAAAAACGAGGGACATCTAAATAAAATTACGGTACAAGTATGGTTTGTAAATTAAAACTTTTGAAACAAACAACTGATCGAGGGCGCTAGAAGTCACTGACCTCAAGAAAAATGTTCCTGTGATGTCTTTAGAGCTGTACCGAGGGCGATTTACAATACCATAAGGTAGATGTCTTGAGCTTTTATACTAAAACGTCCCCAATTCTTTTACTAATTATAAACTAAAAATGAGCCAACGCACCTTAAGAATACTATTAACAGAGAGAAGACGCTTTTATTGCGCTATTGACAAACATTTCTTAAAAACCCTCGATAAATTCGTATTTTTTAAATTGTGGATTGTAGACAGAAATGTAGGGATAACAAATGAAAGTACATTGATATGCGTTATTTTTACTTTTGCCATAAAAGGTACTTGTAATTTTTGGCACAAAATTTAATCCTCTCTCCTTCATTTTATTTTGAAGCTCGTCACTTTGAGACAGGAAAGATGGAATGAAAAAGGTCATGCTGCTAAAGAAAGCCTTTTACTATATTTACCATTCACTTCATCGGTCTTTATCTAAGTACTTTCAAATAATCACTTTCAGAACTAGCAGTGGAAATGGAAAGTCTTGTTTCAATTGAACTAGCAATTTTCTTTTGTTTATTTCTTTTAAATTATTTGCGTTTTAATTTAGTTCAACCAGATAAGGTCTCCCACGTTTCAGTGCCTGCGGGACATTGATACAGCTTTTTAAATGCACGTGTTTTAATCATTTATTTTATTTTTTGTTAGGCTTGAGATATTATTATCAAAGTAAGAGAGCAAGTAGGAGAGCCAATACCCCAAGGGCACAAATGGACACACACACACACACACACACACACACACACACACACACACACACACACACACACACACACACACACACATATATATAGGTATGCAAGCAAGAAGCTACTTGTACCTTTTCGATTTTGACGCTTGCTATGAGGTTAAATGTTTACATGCGTGCAATTAGTGCAGCCCATGGCATCTCAGAAGCCGGTACAGTAAGTGCGCTTGTAATGTAAAGGAAAATGTTTCTGCTTTTTCATAGGAGTAGTTTATCGTCAATTTTTGTTTCGGGTGTGGTCTTGCCACCGTTTCATCCTCTGGTAAGTGTACTTATAGTCCTCTGATGATAAAGTCGAGAGTCGTCACCCAAGTCACTAAGATATCTGGCACCTATTTTACACCCGGGGTGGGAGAGGGAAGTAGGCTGCGTTAGACAGGTATCATGTGTTAATGTTCTCCAATTTAGGTTTGTGCGCTTAAACAACTAGGCTATTCTCTTCCCTTGTCTCCTGATTATATTTGAATCCTTGACCCACTAAGCTATCCGTATCCCGGTTTTGAGTCGTCTGGCGTCTTGTAGTGTTTTGACCACAGCAGTGTCCTTGGTCTCAGTAAGTGTTTACTATTTGAGCTTAAAGCCACAGTGTATCACCATACTACATGTAGGCAGAGAAGGGGAGACAATGCTGATGTGAATGGGACATTACTGTGTCTCCTAGTGTCAGTGATGTCTGTCAGTACAGCAGCGGATCACAAGCAGGAAGGTGAGCGAGAGACACGTTGACCAAAAGCAGTATTCGTGTCGCTTTTTATGTAATTCCAAATATGTCATGGACCAGAGTTATCGCGATTGGCCGCCTGTAAATGTGTGTGTGTGTGTGTGCGTGGCGGTGAGCAGGAGTTAAGGGGGGGGGGACTGAACAGAGTGTTGACCGGAGCCCAGGATAATGTGTTTTGTGGCTGCAACATTCCACGATAAGCCAGCTCGCCGTAGACCATGGTGTCGATACTTATTAAAGTGAAAGATAACCGGAGAGTTATTCTCAGAGAAGGTACTGGTTGTAACAAATTGTAGTTTACTTTTGTAGCCCTTTTGAGAATGAATAACTGTGTGTGTGGTTGTGTGACGTGTGGATATATCCAATGTCTCCACAAACGTATTTGGTCTACTGAAACAGGAGTCTAGATTAATGCTATCCTGCTGACACTAGTTTAGACCTTCTTCCGGAAATTAATCAACGTCCGGGTGCGTTTTCACATTTGTGACATTTTGTCTTTACAGTGAATCCTCGCTATATCGCGGTCCACCGTATCGTGGGTTTTTGTTTTAGTAAAATAAATGTACATCTAATTCTATCTTGAGTTTCTTATATAATCTTTTTATTTTATATAATATTTATAATTTTAATTACTTTTTCTAAAAAATTTTAAAAAATTAAAAAATGTATAGTGTTGATTCAAACACGGTAAAAGAATATAAAATCGAAATAAAATCCAGTCTGTACAGGTATTTCATCAGCGAATAAGTACCGTACTGCACACAATGAAAATGCATATGAAGTGTTTATTAGAGTGTGTTAAAGGTTAATAAGAGAGTTAGAAAGGTTTATATGGGCCTGGGAAGGGTTTATAACGGATTTAATATATGTAAATAATAAAATAAGTATATGGCCTTCAGTCACATTCCAAAGACCCCCCCCCCCCGATCGGTAAGGTGGTAAGGGATGACTGTATTGGAAAGAAAATGGACCTCTTTTGATGGAAGAAATAAGAGGAAGTAAATGCGCGATCAAGAAGACTTGAAAGACGAATGAAAGGAGAGTGTACTGTGTTTTGTATTTTATATGTTGTATTTTGAAATAACTTCAGGCCCGTATCACTTCCATCCAACAAAAAAGAAACACAGGATAATGTAGAAAGAGAAGCTCATTGACAGGTCTTTTTAATTTTTAAGTGAAAGAACACTTGTGGACAAGTGTTTGCTTGTTTGTGTTCGTGATAAACGATCCGGTGTCTCCATGCAAAACTCATGTCAATTTTTCCCTTTGGTCGATGTTCAGAATGATGAAATTATCGACAGTAAACCATTCTTAATCTCTTATGAATAATAATACACTAGTAAGACAAGATAATATGCATGCTTCTACAGACACACAGAAAATTAAAACTATTTCATACCTTCCTCAGATTCATACAAATGTTTCAGAAACATTGCTTTTTAATGACATCTGTTCCCTACTTCAAAACACATGCTGTTGTCGTGTTGAATGAATACTAAACTTAGCTTCTAAATGCAAACATTACTGAAAGATGTTAATAGTACAAAATAAATAAACTGATAGTAATGCACATCTTAGGATATTATTCTGTATGACATACTGAAGAACTCTGGTCACACAGTTTTAACAGGAAAAAGCATATTTTAATATACAAATCGCTGGACTTTAGTCAGTTCCCTCCCCTTGACTACCGATTAACGTACATTCTGGTGTATTGAGCCCACCCACTAGATTTTTCAAAAATCTTAATTTTCTGTTACAAATAAGCCTCACTTGTTTGTAAGCCACAAATATACAACAACATGGAAGCTGCATCGTGGGAATTTCCTCTCGTTTTCGGCATGATGAAGGTGTGTGGTTCAGTTAAGGATCTGAATGCTTCAGTTGTATGCGGCTTTGATTTGAAACTGTGAACATTTAACACTGTAACAACATTAAAAGTTAACAATTTAACATGGACCTCGTCGAAAAATTAATCGGAATGTGAAAAACCTGGAAAAATCCGCAAATAAACCACATCTTTGTGTAGTAACCTGCAGGGTTTAATGCTGGGGAAAAAGTCGGGCCTTTTAGTCCGAAATGTACGGTACTATTCGATTAGATTAAAAAAACTGCAATTCATAAACAAGAAGAAAAACCTTTGCCCTAAAATGTCTAACATTTATTTTGAAGAATATAATACTTTAAAGCACTTGGAAAGGACTCCATCGTTCTGAAAGGTAATATCATAATCATGGTTCCTATTGGTACCTGGATTTACAAATGTCTTTATCTATTTCTCCTACATACATACACCTCAATCACACACACACACACACACACACACACACACACACACACACACACACACACACACACACCGATTAGTATATGTACTCGTCACGGCGATGATTACTGTTCTACAACTCACGTTCCAAAAGATAGTCCCAGGGGTTAACGGAGCGCAGTTATTGTGATAAATTGCTAAATATTTAGAAAATTAATAAAATGCAGAGATTTAGTACCTGAAATAGTACTTGCTACCAGCTGGATAAAAGCACAGTTTATGCCCTTTTTTTCTCATTCTTACCACTTCTGCTTAGAAGCTTGTATTCTGTATATATATATATATAACTCTGCCATTGCTGGTCTCATGTCCGGATGAGAAAGGAGGAAGGTTGGGCGTAGGGCTAGCAACCCTACCCTGTAAAACCCCTTTACGCTACGGAAACAACAGTTATGCTGTCACCACGTGGCACAAAGAGGACTGATGATGATGATGATGATGATGATGATGATGATGATGATGATGATGATGATGATGATGATGATGATGATGATGATGATGATGCTTGTGTGGGTTTCCTGGCAGTCCAGAGCAAATTAATTGGCAATAAGGGAGGCTAGGAGTTGGGGAAGTAATGTAGCGGCTGACGCTGTATGGTGAAGAGGGAGATAAATCTTGTGCCAGCAGCAACCAGAGTCTCTCGATCGCTTCCACTCTTTTCCCTCCCTCTCTCTCTAAAACTACAACATTCTCCAAATTTGCTTTGCGTAGTAGAGATAAGTCGTAAGTTTCTTGGCATTTGGAGTCACTTCTAACATATTACAACGAGTAAAATAAATATGAAAAAGAAACATGCTCCAGAGGAAGATTCACAAGCCAAACATGATTACGTTAATCATCCCCCCCACCCGCGAAAAAAAAATTCATGGCAGATCTTCTCCACCTTCTTAACCGAAATATTGCTAGCCTCTGCTATATATATATATACATAGATATATATATATATATATATAGAGAGAGAGAGAGAGCAAAACATTATATATCTAAAACACTACTTTGTCAAAGTGTACTAGCTAGTTTCAAACTGTTAAACTAATAACATGATTTTAATGCTTAAAATGAAAACAACAATAATGTCTTCGCTATTTTTTGATGTCAGATGGAGGTGGGACATATATGATTTTGTGCCTTGTGTACTATATCATTAAAGAGTTTTCAGCGCAGGTCCACAAACTCGATTTTTTAAAGCTTGAAGTTTAAGGGTTTTTTTTTAGAAAAATGTTTAATCTTGGAAACAAACAAAGGCACATGAAAAAATAAGAAAAACATTAAAACCTAGCATCTATTATTGGAATACATTACTTATCCGAGTGACCGAGTGATAGAGAACAGCTCAAGAGTTCCCTGTCCTTAGGAAGTATAGGATTTTAAGGAAATTTTTATTTTATTTCGTACATTATTAATTCAACGATAATGTCTTGCTAAGGTTCGTTTAATTCCTGAGTGCTGCTCACGATTGTATTTTTGATTGCAAACAACTGTGCTGTAAGGAACACCAGCTTCATCGTTTATTTATCGGTATCGCCAGGACAAATTCTTCACCATCATTTTGCTTAATGTACCTCTAATAATATAGGACTTGCGTTTGTCTGAGGCAGCTATCACAGAACTAAACATTTCTCTCTTTACATTAAATAATATTTTATAACAAGTAGAAAAATACCAAACTATTTTGCTGCCAAGGAAGGTCAATATGTACATAAATTAACTTTTTATTCTTGGTTAGATTCTAATTAGCATTTTCTCAACAAAAATATATGTCAGCATTGATGTTCAGCACCATAGTTAAGTACGCGGACTAAAATGATATCTGAGTTTCATGCACAGATCTACCATCTTGACTTATATGATTAATATTTCTTTCAAAAACGTGGCAGAAAAAGAAGCAGAAGCTGAATAGTAAGTATTGGGACACACGCTTCAAATTTCAGCATGAAAAATGATTCAGTTCAGACTAATCCATTTTTTGTCGAGAAGATAATTATTATTGGCATAACATATTCTACTATATCACACCTATAAAACATGCCATCCGTTTGCTGATGTTTGTAGTTATTGAGTAGGTACTATTGAATCGTTTGCAATTTTTCATTAATCTCCCTTCCACATGGGGAAATGCGCTTGAAAACTACAATTATTATTTATTATTGCATATTAATCGCTGTGTTGAGGTTACGTTCGTCTTGTTAAATAAACGATAATTTTTCCCTCCCCTTGTGACAACAGTGGATGCATGACGAGGACGGAGGGTTTAAGCCGGGATTTGAGTCCTAATACCAAGGGTTTCATCTTCAGTTTCCTATTGTACAGTCTATTACTACGCTGTCAATTTTTTAAAAAGTTACTGAAACCTTTTAAACGCTTTTAACAAACGAAGAAGTTTGTGGACGATGTTACCATAAAGCCTGAAGAAAATTGGAGATTTTTTTTTTTTAGAATAGTCATTGTCATCAGACAGCTAAACATGTCTCATGTCTCTGGGACTTAATAAAGAAACAAAGAGAAAGAATTTTAAATTGATAGTTTCTAAACTATAGCAGTCTCTTATATCTGTATTTTTAAAATAATTAAAACACCAGAACTTACTACTACAATCGCCTCATCAGGAATAGGTATGTTAAATTTGGCAATAACCGTCCTCTGAACAAAACAAAATTAGAGACAACACACGAATTAATTTCTAATATATTCTTAACCTATACATCAAGAGACTCCTGTAGAATGTTTTTTACCGTGGAATCACCCGTTTACTGCCAAGTAAGACCAGAGGGCTGTGTGAGCAGTGGCACAGAGCGGAGAGATGAAGCCGGAACCTTGAAGATCTCGAGCAGTAGATGAAGAAGTTGACAGAGCTGTGAATATAGAGGCAGTAATGAGCTATGAGATCCGAGGCCCGATAGATGTTGCACTGAGTACCGGTGGGCGAGAAGTCGGGGTAGAAGAATCGAACCAAAGTTATGACGACCCATGGCGCTTTGCTGGCGATGAAGACGCCGGAAACAAGCACAAGAATGCGAGTCAGCTCCACCTGCTGACTTAGATTGTCTTTACTGGAGCTTACTACATCCCGCCAGGATAAGGCAGACCTCAGCTTGACCACCGTGATAGCTGTTGACCCAGACACGACGAAGAAAATGACGAGAGGGAAGATAATAAGCATGAAGGTGTCTTCCGATTTGTCGTAAAGCATCAGCACCTCACTCTTTTGCCATGTATCTGACACGGCAACCGCCCACCTTATTACCTGAGAGGTGTTATCATACACAGGAAATACGAACCTCTTAAAAGGTGTTGTTACGAAAGCCAACTGCATCGTCATCACCATGGCAACCAGCAGAATACCCATGGTTCTGGTGCTCATGAGGAAGTGTGCCTGCAATGGGAAGACTACACACACACACCGCTCCACAGCAATGACTACGCTGATGCAGGCAGAAGTCTCTCTCAAACCATAGTTAACATTTATAGCATAATACTGAGCTTTCATGTAAAGCTCTTCTCCCAGTCCTGGCATCAGTATTCTAATCCAAAACATAATTGTAAATACCATCGAGTAGCAGACAAAGATCATGTCGACAAGTGTCAGGACGAGGAGACAGAGGTTCATGCGGTCTTTCAGTCCTTGACGTTTGAACACCAGGCAACTGACGATACTGGTTGGTATGGCGATACCAAGAACCAAAGGTTTCAAAATATTGTTAAAATAATATGCAATTTTATAGTACGCATCGTAGGATATCACATTAGAAGGGTTGTTCCACGGAAAAATGTCTTCGTTGTTGTAGACGTCGTGGTTGGTGTTATTTAGAGACCGATTCATGGCCCCTGAGAGGTCCTTCTGCCTGGAAAGATCTCGTACACAGCCATGCAGAACAAAGATAATTTTTTCCGGAAAAAATATTGTTAAATCTCTCAAGGTCGAGATTCACGCTTCAGGATAAGCATAAGACCGATGATTTTTTTGTGCTGATAACCTGACATGATTAATGTCGACAACTATTTTCTGTCTCAGCACTTTGACAAGTTTTCTACTTTTCTCATTATGTTGATGTTCACGAAAGCAATATGCTCAGTCTAGTAGAAGTAATCCGTGTCCAAGATTGTCTTGTTTGTATCATAAACTCACACGAATAACAGACAGAACATCACAGTCTTCGCCAGTCGTCGGAACATGTTGCTATGGCACCTGAAAAAGTCCGGAAAAAGTGATGGTGACACTGAAGTAGAAATGCCTGGCTCTGATTAGAGTCTGAACTATTGTGTTGACCATATTTGTAACAGAAAGATTTTCTACTACTTCTGTAGGGATTTGCTGAAGACAGAAACCTTTCCTTCGGTTATAGAAAGATAAAGGAGAAAGAAAGTGGTTGGGTGCGTCTAGGGAGGTGGTTATGAAATGAGAATCTAAATTCTTTCTTCCGCTTTTTACCTCATCTGATAAAGTAGATAGGGTATGGTATGCATATCAAGTATGATATATGATATATTAAATAGTCACAAAAGTTTCCGGTCACGGGTGTTTCCATATCGAGTCACAACCACCAAGCAAGGTGGCTTTTATTTATGTGACTTCATCATGTCTTCAGTATATAATTTTATCTGGAAAAGCACTGGAAGTCAGCTGGTGATCGTTAGAGTCCTTTATTGAGCCTCATTTATCCAGCCGATGTGACGATAATGAAATGTTTGTCAATAAGTCAATAGAAACAAGCACACAACAAAATACAGTTTTACATGTTTCTCTCTTCTTGTGTATTTTAATATCACCGAAGTGCTTCTTTTCCTCACTGCTCAAAGCATTAAATAAATCTGATTACATTTGCTGTATTGGTATCTGTCATTGTTGAACATCATTATTACTTTTGTATTCAGATTAATTCGAAAATACGAACGCCATTAGCTTAGTATAATCTTTCAACAAAAATAAAACAAGGATGACTTTCAGTTTAGATGTTGTCTTACAAAAATTATTCAAAAGGTGTTGAGCGAAGGTATATTCTGATGGAAACGATTATGTTGAGAACTTTTCAAGTATAACTCACCATGAAGTAAATACTGACTTTGGCCTGCCCCTCGCTTCCCCAGTGTTCAATATGGATTATGAGTGCTACACAATGTTTAGGAGGATGCAGACTTTATACTCATCGCTTTCTTTTACACTTTACAATTTCTGGAGCTTAGAATAAGAGACGGTAGTAGATACCACGATTAAGTGAAACGGGATTTAATCATTGACCAAATTAACTATTAAAACAGAGGGAACCAATACGCGGAAGATAAATGTGCAGCGCGAAATAATCACTTTGTGTAGAATTTAAATTTAATAATGGGGTTTTATAAATTGTTGTTTATTTGGGAGACAGCAAAAGCATCAATGAATAGAGGGTTAACACCAATGATAGGGTTGTAGATATGTACGGAGGAAAATAGTCCAGTAAACATAAAAATGTCGGGAAAAAGATCATTTCTTATTATGTTTTCAAGTATGTTCTTATAATCGTAGAGGGCGTTGGCTGGGTGGGAGAATTATTTTGTAGAGTAATGGCCATTATTGTACCTTTGACATTCATTGGAGTATCTTTCAGTTATTTGAGTTTTTTTCCGATGCTCTTTCTTTCTCACCGTGTCTCTCTCACAACACACACACACACACACACACACACACACACACACACACACACACACACACACACACACAGCTATTTGCTCAGAAACGTGTTTTTCACTCGTCATTGTCATCGCAGACATTATGAAGGATCTGTCATACAATCGGAAAAGGAAACCAAAGAGTCTAAAAAGTTTACTAATCAATTACTAGTGTTCTTATTTCAGTGCTGCTTTAAGATGACAAATTATGGCACGAGTCCCATGGTACCTTTACATCACTAAACAACAGTACATCAGATTAGGTAGATTTAGGTCTAAGCCATTGCGTTGGGATGTAGTTTCATCAAGGTGTCGTGCCGGGTCACATGACCAAAGAAGACCAGCTTACTTCGCTTGACTGTTGATAAAAGAGGTTCCTGGTGTCCTAAGAGTACGGCAACCATGTTTCTGCAAAGTCGTTGTCAGTATGTTGGTGAGGTCTTGCAGTTTATGTCAGTGCCTGCTAACAGATCTGTCGTCTGCAAAGCGTTGCATATTATCCTTCCACCAATGGAAATAGAAAATCGTCGAAATAGAAATCGTCGTGGAGCGTTTCAAACATAGTGTTCTCCCAGAATATATTAAACAGCACCGGTGAAAGGGGACATCCTTGATGTACGCCTACTGTGGTGTAAAAGTAAGCTCCTATTTGGTTGTTTATCAGTACTAAACTCATTGAGCTCTTACACAGCGATTCGTTGACTTAATGTTGAATTTTCGCATCATATGCCATAGCTACTCGTGCCAGACTCTGTCAAATGCCTTTTGAAGTCAATAAAGTTGTGGTAAAGGTCCCGCTGATGCTGAAGATGCTTTTCTATAAGGAGACGACAGTTGAAGATCAGCTCACCTGTGCTTCTTCTTGGTCTGAAGCCAGCCTGTTATCTTGTTTGTTGGCATGTAATCAGCTATGTCATCGGATAATTCTTTCTTTCTTATTCAAAAAGGTTCTGAATAATAACCATATAAGTTGTCTCCCTTAGATTTTCTTTTTTTATTTTTGCACGAGTACTTGACATAAATAAAAAAATGAATCAATAAATTAATATGTAAAGATCACAAGCCCAGAATAGTCCAGCGATAAACAGTCAGTTAGGTCTTTGTAATAACTACTTGGTTTATTCTAAGTATAATGGTATAGTGTTTCACCAGCTTCTTATGTCAAGAACATAACTGATCATTCGGAGGTGTAGAGAACATGGCTGGCATTGACAGATGACTTTTTTTCAAACTCTTTGCCAAAACCTTGTCGTACCAGTAAGCACAACTCATTATGCCAGACGGATGGAAAGGCAATGACATATTGAAAATTGTGCACCCCCCCCCTTAAAAATCTTACTTCTGTAAAGGTTGTTTTAGCTGAGTCAGATGAAAGACATGTGAAAGACATTGGTTTTCTTTTACTTCATTCTTTTTGAGTAATGCCAATTAATTTCTCAGATTGGACAGACGGAAAGCAGAACTTGGAAAGATCAAATAATTTAAAATAATTTAAAACCTTGTGTGAGTTACTATTTAGCCCAGTCACTTTTATCTACCCCAGAACACTAAGATGTCACTCATAATTTAAAAGTAAATCAAGATAAATTAATTAAATCATGAAATTTTTATTTGAAGTGGCTTTTATTTCCTTTTAAAGGTAACAAGCAAATTATTTAAGTGTTCTATGGAAAGCAAGTGAACTTATATTTTTGGTGGATGCTTCTTTTAACCATTTGGTTTAATAACGTATTGAGGACTGAATCCGTGTCATATAAGACTAAGGTAAACTGGTTTTTCATATTAATCATAAACCATTAATATAATAATAGCCTAAAAATATTACTGTTCAGCATAATAACGTCAGAAGAAGTGTTGGTATTAGGATGGTTTTGTCACAAAAATGTTTTTTTTTCTAAAAGTCGGATGACTAAAGCAAACTTCTTGAGTATGCACTCTGGGTCATGTTTAATTATCCTTATTTATTATCAGTTATTACAGATTGAATCACAAGAAACTTTTTTTGTCAACAACAGCTAAGAAATATTAGCGTATTGTTTTACTGTGCATTTATCACATGTAAGGACAAAAAAAATTTACATAAAGATGGAATTAAAAATGTAAATCATGTTTAGCTTAGTTTATAGTTTTATGTAGTGTTTTCATTAGCTTGGGATTTAATGGACACTTTAAGACAGCTATAATCTAATTAAAACAGTTAAGAGCACTATTTATAGTCATCCTTATCTGAGAAAACAAAATATATATATTTTTATGCTTTGTTAGAACTCATTTGAATGTGATATGATTTATGCTCCGATATCACAAATTAATTTGCACACCTTGAAAAGGGTCCAGAAACCAGAAAAACTCTGCAGGATATTGAATCCAAATTCAGACACTGAGCTTTAAAAGGTGTTAATTTTATATTTTCTGACAGAGGGTTTAACGAACAGGCATTTTAATTTAAAAGCTTAAAATAATGCTCAGAAGATCGAGACTGTCACAAACCTGTTGTTGTGTTTTTTTTAACTGAGACAGGGATGGGAAATGGAGAAGGAGGGGGAAGGTGCGGAAGGCTAGTGATCGGTGTGTGTGTCGGCGTGCGAGTCTTGTGATGGCTGACAGTTTAATTAAAGGCTGTTGAGAGGATGGGATGGAAAGAATCGAGAACAACGAAAAGAACGTTTTGTGTACTTTTATTTTATTCGTGTGCTGGTCTCCTCCTTGACGGGAGCGGGGAAACTTGACGGTCTCCTAGGTGTGTGGGAAAGTCTTGACTAGACTTTGTGTAACACGTCCTGACCAGACTTGAGAGTAAAATTTGTCATGTTGAACCTCTTGAGGTGAGTGTATGTCTATGTCAGTTTTTGTCTTTAAATGGTGGTGTTTGAGAGAGTGATTATATATTTTTGTGCATGAGATAAATAGATGAAGTTATGTTATTGTTGTGGGGTGGAATGTTTAGACATTGATATATTGTGGGTTAAAGATAGTTATTTTCTGTCTAGTTTTTTTGGGGGGTTTCTTTTTATTCTTCTTCTGGATATCAACTGAGTGTACGGCGGTACGGTGGCGCAACGGTTAGCGCCTGTCACCAATACAGTGAAGGTTGGCTGTGTTGGGTTCAGTTCTCGTCTCGGGCACGCTGTTCTTTCTCTGCATGTGGCACCTGTTTACAGGGCTGGCTGCCTTGCCGTGATATAGCCTTAGTTGCTGGCTCGGCGTAAAACACCAATTTAACTGAGTGTCCGTTGGCAGTCGGGATGGGAAGTACCTAAATTCGGAAAGGACAGCGCCAGGACCAGAGACTGTGGTGTGTGCTTTGTGTTGTCATTTCTTCTGGAGAGACTGGTTTTGTGGAGTACTGCGCCTTCAGAAGTGAAGGAACATTGGATTTGATTGAAATGGGAACTGGGTTTGGGTGTTTACTTTGAATTTGATTTTTTTGTTTTTATTAATTATTATTTCTTCTTTCAACTTATATTTATCTTTGAATTTAACTGTTGTTATGTTATGATCTCGTCTGAAAGTCACTATAGAGTGCACGTGACAGAGACTCTCAGCCATTTCTTTTAAAGCAGGAGTAAGGACGCAGAATAGCTTCACTATCATCAAATTGTACGACAGACAATTGTCAAATAATTTCGTTCCGTTGATAACTATGAAACATCATTAAAAAAATTAAAAACTCAAACATGAAAAAACCCGCAGATCACTGCAATTCTTTAAAGGCAGTATAAATATGCTGCAAATTGCTTTCGAACAAAAAGCTGCCATCAATAAGACATTCGAAAACCTTGATTTTTCTAATCATTTGAATTCAATTGTGAGGACAGTAAATGCTATCCAAAAACGCAGTAATCACCCATTTGTTAGACAAAAATACAGTTAGTGTTAACCTGATTAAACATTACCTTACTTTTATTATACTGAACGGTTAGAAAAACTTTCGCGTCTGATAGTATAACCAAGACTCTGCGTAAATTTGTTTGCAATATAAACTTGTTTACCTCGTTGTCATTTCAGCTGGAAAGGTCATTTCCTACATTTGTTATCAACATCGTTTTGCTATCACAGACTGTTAAAATATAACTATGTGTACACGGGATATCAAGAGAAAGAAACGGACAAGAAACTAGTGTTCAGCTTACCAAACGACTGCGTATATAAACATTTATTGACTAATTAACAAAATCACTCGGTTAGAAGATCTATTCACGTGTTTTTTATCGTAAAAATCATGGCCATACTTCTGACTTCTCTTGGCTTGTGTGAACAGGTAAATAAAGCATGCAGATGACACCTAAACCGTGACGATCGCGTGTAATAAACGAAGAAGTCGATGGAACTGTGGACGTAGAAAAAGTAATGGGCCATGAGTTCCGACACCTTGTAGATGTTGGACTGACTGCCTGATGGCAAGAAGTCAGGACAAAAAATTCGAGCCAAGGTGAAGGCGACCCACGGCACTTTGCTGGCGATGAACACAAAAGAAACGAGGACGAGCATCTTGGTCAGCGCCACCTGGTGGCTACGGACGTTAGTGTTGCTACAACTAATCTTTCTCCGCCACGATATGGCAGCTCTCAGCTTCACAACCGTGATGACCGTTGCAACAGATACAAGGAGGAAGGTGAAGAGGGGAAAGATGATCATCATCAATGGATCTTCCACTTTGTCGTAGAGCATCAGAGCCTCAGACTTCTGCCAGGCGGCTGATGGAGCCACTAGCCATCTCGTTCCTCCAGTACCTTCATCGTACACCGAATACACGTACCGCTTCACAGGCGTGGTGACGAAAGCCACCTGCATCGCCATCACAATGGCAGCTAGCAGGAAACCCATGGATCTGGTGCTCATGAGGCTGTTGGCTCGGAGCGGGAACACGACACACACAGCGCTCGACAGCAATGACCACACTGATACAGGCTGACGCCTCTCTTAATCCATAATTAATACTCAGAGCATATTGCATTTTGACATGCAGCTCCTCTCCTATTATCGGTTCCAGTATTCTTACCCAGAACGCCAATGAAAATACCATGGAATAACATACAAAAATTAAATCTATCAACACCTTTACAAAAAGACAGAGGTTCATGCGGTCTCCTAGGCCTTGCCGCTTGAAGATCAGGCAGCTAAGAATGCCAGTTGGCATGCCAACAATGAAGACTAAAGGTTTCAGGACGGTATTTAAGTAATAAGCTGTCTTATAGTATGCATCAAATGAGATCAGATTATTTGGGTTGTTCCAGGGAAGGACCTCTGGAGTGGTGTGGAGAATATTGTTACTATTATTTAGAGTATAATCCATGGCTACAAAGATGTGATGTCTGATGCACCAATACTAGACTTCGAGGACACGAGAGATGACCAGCATTCAACCAAGATTGTTACTATGAAAACGTGCAGTAATAGCTAGACTTTTGGTCTTTTTGGAAACCATATTAGGCTGAATTTTTTTCAATAAAATTACAAGCTTCAAAAAGAAAAGACACCTCATTTCACTGACATCTTTGCCTTTTCTCTGTTGTCAACCCGTGAAACGCCAGTTTTCGTACGATTGATGAAATTAAACATTCCGTCTGTAACGTTGATCACTTCTGTTACAAAAGAAAGAAGACGACAGGTAGGACCTCACAGCCTCTGTCACATTGTCATGTTCACCTCTCAGCTGAAAAAAAGGAATTTTGAAAAGGTTACTGTGATGTTTAACTTAAAGAGAAGTTCTTAAAAATAAATGGAAAAATTATATATGCTTCACTCGAATCTTTCAAAACATATTAACGGATAAAGTTTATAAAAAATTAGACAAAAATATTTCTCCAAACAATCCTCACTTTACGCTCCCACTGTTTGGAATTCTCAGCCTGTTTCTTTTCTGTCTACTGTCAAAGGATTCAAGTCCTACCTCAAAACTCACCTCCAACGAAACAGCTTTCATAAGGGGGCACCCGGTAGACTAGAGGTGACTATTGCATTGAAAGGCCCTTGGTTCAAACCTCGTCTCGACACAAATTCTGTATGTGACACTTGCACACGAGGCTGGCCACCGGGAGTTTCCGCCCTTCCACCCTTCTCTTCATAGTATAAAATCACTGGATGGGAGCACTTTCTCGCCAAAGCAAGCAGCCAACCCTTTTTGTAATCTGGTGTACAGCTTCCGTTCACTCCTCATTTTTTAAGCACTTGCTATAAATAGAGTGAATTTTGCTTTTTTAAAATACTATGTAGCTATCAGAAATATCCACAGCCAGTATAAAGAGTCTTGGGACCAGGGCATTCTGAAATTATCTCCTGTGCTATAAAACCCTCTTTCTCTTGTGCTGAAGCACAAATCGTCAAGAAGTCTCCGATAGCGAGTTGAAGCTAAGCTGATCAATGAAACCAGTGATCGTCAACACACTAGAGCCACCCTATCTTTCCTTTAAAAAACCCTTCCCCCATTTTTGTGAAAACTACATCATCATTATCGTCGTCGTCATTCTGTCGATCCATGTATTGGTTAGAAATACCGAGACAGTAGTAAGACAAGCAATACATACAGACAAACATGCTGACTTTTCGTGGTACATGCCAATTTTGTCATTCATTGGAAATGGTAGAAACCCTGGCAATCACATCAAGAAGCCTTAGAAACAAAGCACCAATCTGACAACGTCATAGGAGATGACAACAATCAAAAGCATACCAAGCCGTAGATACAGAAAAATATTAAATGTGAATATATGTATATATACATACAAATCCTCTCTCGTTAACTTACCTGAAAGTGAACTGTAGTCATCTGCAACCAGTAGGTATTTTAAAAGTTTTTATAGTCAACATCGCCTTCTTTTAGATGGCAGTTGGGAGCTGTGATTAAAATAATTTCGCATGTACCATTATCAATGTTTAATAATATTAATTTCGACAATTACTGCAGGAAAAACCCGAAACAAATTACCTGGCAACAGCCCTGATGTCAAGAATGTAGCATTGTCGACGATGCAACAAGCAGAAGATAATTACTTGTAAATATATTTGACAAGAATAATCATAATCTTTGCTAGTATGTGAATGGATTTAATAGATCGAGGAATCGATTCAGTTTCAGGAATTTGTACACTATCACTATGATAGTTTAGTTTTTAAAAATGTTATATTTTTTATAATATTTTCTCCATAAATAATGTCGCATTCTTTACCAAAGACCAGCTTACATATTCTGTCTCAACAATGTTATATTAAATATATATTAGAAATTAAAAACCACCAATGACCGATGAGTTCTCTGCGTGATTGAATTCAGTGCTTTGTCAGTTAAGTTGTTCATTGGTTGTTGGATGACATCAACCATTCAGAGATAAACATCTATTCTGCGCACTTAGGTGCATCTGCAGGTGAATGAATGGCGAAATAAATAAAAATATTAGTCAACAGTGTAGGAGACAAGCTTTTCAGGCCTGAGACTAGTTATCTAACTGGGCCACTAGCTGGTGTGAATCGCTAAATATAACAGTTCTCTATTAAATAGAGCAACATTTAGGTCTTGACACGACAAGCAGTTACCCAAGATGTAGAGATAACAATAATAATGTAAATGTCTGATTTTTCAGTTTGCTTTGTACCATCCAATCGTTGACATCTGTTAAACAGGCTCGCATAGTGCTGATGGCAGAGTGAGTCTCAGTTGGCGGGGCTGAACAGGGAAGTTGTATGTCATTAGCATATGATTGATGAGAAACGTAAAGAGATCTAATCAGTGATTACAGTGGTTTCATTTAAAAAATGAGCAGATTGAGAGACCGACTACTTAGTCTTTGGGGACTCTACATTAAAGTGGATCAGGATAAGACATTTGATTTGGACGAGTATAGTCTAGGTCCTATCAGTCAGACACCACTGCTTTGGTTCAATGATGATGATGATGATGATGGTAAACACCTGCCACTAGAAGCCAGTACGATAGCACAGACTGTGGTTCATGAAGGAAGCGGGTGGGGTCGTCAAGGGAGAGCACCTCACTGATGACTTCACTAAATGCACCACCAGCGCAGTTCTCTCTCCCTGTAGTTTCCGTCCCAGAGCAGGAACATCAGTCTGTAGTTCGGACGACCGTTAACCGAGGACCTGCCTGTACCACTAGTTTTGACGAGAGATAAACGGCAAATGAGTGAAGTGAAAAGAAAAATCACTGCTGATGTGCGTGTTAGTTGGTCTCTCAGCATTTGTACTTTCAGTCTACTGTAGTCACACAGCCTTGGAGTAATTTCTTTGGCGTTTTTTATAGCACAAAAGTCATGACAGTGGAGGTGTCACCATCTAGTCCGCGTGCCAAGCAGAAACGAGGTGCTTTTGTGGTATTAGTACCTGGTATTCACACATGGAAGGCCTACATGTTTTTTTCCCATTATTTTTCTTGTTTTAAACTTCTTCGGTTATTTTTCTCAATTTCTGGTTTCTTTGCATTATCTCTACCCTCCCTCGCTCTTTTTTGTCTCTCAAATATATATATATATATATATACTCGTACATATCTACACTGAACGGTTCGTAACCATTGTGGAGCAGACTAGTCTAACTAGGTAGTCAGGACACTGTCGTTCGAATCCTGAAGCGCACAAGGTTGAATCCAGTGAGACGCAGCAAATTTTTCCAGTTGACCCGTTTGTCGGGAATGGGTACCTGACTCCACAGAGGGATTGTAAAGGTAAGGCAGCCAGAGGGAGAGCAGATGGTCGCCACACCCACAAGAAGCTGATGACGAGAAGTGTGCATCTCACCTCCCTCAGACGACCTTTCCCTTCGTCTTTAACCATCCCAACAACCAAAAGTAAAGAAATTCCCTTTTTTGTTTTGCAATACAATATGTTCATCCATACAACTTATACTGTTCTCAGTAGTATTGCTTTAAACGGTGTTTGCGTAACAATAACATTTTGATTTAAGTCAAGATACCGACAATCTTCCTTCAAATAATAATAAAAAAATGCTTTAGTCCAGGTTTTTAGAGTTATCATCGAATTCCAAGTTTCATTTCATAAAGTGTTCAAGTTATATATTCATTAATGAATAAGTGGTTTCAGCAAACTACCTAGGGATGGGTGGGGGGAAGTAAGTGCGACAATCGAGAGTGGCTTCTACCTGTCAGTGGACACGGACCAGCAGACAAGACCAGAGCGGCCACCCTTCTCTCTTTTTGGCTTTTTGCTAAGGATGATTACAGGAATTTAAAGTGTTGTCCCCGTCAGCCAGAAGTGCCTGTCTAACCAGCACAAGCTGCCATGGATGACTAGAAGTAGAAACCTTTGTCTCCGTCAGCCTGAAGTAGCAGCAGTGGAGCACCTGTCCCAGCAGCGATGACCGCAAGGGAGGTCATCCAGTGTAATACGAGCAGCGATAACGGCAAGGGAGGTAATCCAGTGTAGTACGATAGCATAGTCTTCAAGGGAGATAATTCCAAGAGAAGTTGTGTAGTTGTGCGACGTATGGATTTAGTCCATGACTCCACAAACTCATTTGGGCTACTTCGACACGTAAGTCTAGATTAATGTTATCGTGGTGACAGTATTCGGACCTAGTTCCGAAAAGTAAGCATCGCCAGAGTGCGTTTTCAAATTTTGTGACATTTTGTCTAAATTGGAAAGAAACTGGACATCTATTTCATTGTAGAAGATTGTGACGAGATGGTCAGATAAGGATAATTGCTTTACATTATCATTATATCGTATAAACCCAAAGGCATATCACATGGTTATGAAATTTTTTTTCCCTTCCAAGCATTTTAAAACTAAAACATGCAATGTCAAAGGTTCATGTCTTTCCAGGCTTTAAAGACAATATTCTTAATGCACTAAAGGATAAAGTTGCAGGGATGTAGGCTGGGTCACAGTTTTGTGTACCCATCATTTACAACCCAGGAAGAGATGAAATATAAGGGTTGGAAGACTACGGACAGTTAGGGAAGAGCCATAAAGGTTGCTAATTATGCCATAGCCTTCAACTGTAGGGGGCAACTAAACAAATGAAAGCAACCTTTTCTTGTCCAGTGGGCTAGTTGACAGTGGTGTATTGTATATAATGCTTTAGGAAGCATTTGATAAAATGCATAAAACTGAACTTAATGTAAAAGAAGCCGTAGCAGATCAGAGTTTCAACAAAAGAAGGATGAATAATATTGAACAGTGTTCATTCAAAAGCCATTCTTCGTTCATAATGGACCACAGGCCTTTGTGATGAATGATCCTCTTTATCTTTTAAAGAGAAGCAACTTGAAAAAGTCTGGCTAAATTGTTCACAATGTAGAAGTAAAGTAGGGCAATTCTAAGCAGCTCTGAAGTTTGGGTCTTATGATAATTGATAATTTGACAGTGTATTTGGATGTTTTTATTTATCTATGTTTACATACTAGGAAATTAGCTGAGTAATTTGAAGAAGAACTTGAGACAAAGGGCTTTGTAAAATGTTGCTAAATGTTCACTTAAATGTTTCCCTGAGCATTGTAATATGTACACTTAAGTCTTATGTATTTCGAAGTATTGAACTATTGCTTATGTCATTTTTGTTGTCCTCTTTAAAATTAACTTTTCAATCCTTTATACCTGTTATGGCACCTTTTTTAGAAGACTGAGTGTTAATACATTATTTTTAAAAATCTTCTTGCTCTTGATCCTTTTTGTTTTTTCACTGTTTTTTTGTTTGTTTTGTGTGTCCTACTGCAGGTAGTTAATATGACATGTGAACAAGATTATCCTTGCCAGCTTTTTCTCTTACACACACACACACACACACACACACACACACACACACACACACACACACTCTCTCTCTCTCTCTCACACACACACACACTCACACAAACACACATCAACAATTACAGAATTAAGAAAATGCAGTCAGATAAATTAATGGTAATGAAGATATGAAAATTAGTGCACCAATGTACTCATATACACTGTTGGCATCAAGGTCCCATTTGAAATTTATTTGTACTTGACAGTCAGGCCAACCAGCATTACACTTGAGTTACTAGTGATCCACTGTATCTACCATAGTTAAAAATAATACTAAAAATAAATAATTGAAACAAATAAATAAATAAATAAAAACATTCTATAAACGTCTCCTGATCTCGGCCTATTGTTTGTTGCTTGCTTGTGTTTATGAAGAAAAGAAATATTTACAAAAAGAACTTCAAAGACTATAAGTAAATACTGAAAAATATCATCATGATGGTGCGCACATTTCTGGACTGGAAGTTGCTAGACGACAACAAACAAACTGTCTTCATCGCTTGTATATAATTATCTCTCTTGAATAGATTCTCATGGAGATCACTAGGGACGCTGGACGCAACTCACGTCATTGCTGTTTACACAGGAGACTTGGCACTGTGACTCATCTTGTATTATTTAATATTTTTTAATCGTATTCTTCACGCTGATTTTTACTTGGCTTGATTTTCTTCCTGCATTCTTCCTAAAAGAAACTGGTTATCGCCACATTGTTTGCTGTTGTGTCCCATCACCGCTTCATCTTCGTGTTTTGTTTCTTCATTGGACAGTTAATTGCTCTTCCTGTGCAATGCACTGAGCTTGTCGAAATAAACTATATAATTGCATTTCTATTGCTCTAATAAAGCGCTTTGAGTCCCGCTGCTGCTATAGAAAGGCTCTATTACAAATGCACTTATTATTATTGTTTTTATTATTATTATTACACTGCAGTTGTCGGTAACTATAATTTAAAGCGTTCTTTAATCAAAAATTTATAACAAAGTTTTTTTTATTTTGTTTTAATACTTTTGTGATTATTCATTTGTTGTGCCCTTTTGCAGATAGCGATCACAAACATTTCAAGATAAAAAAAATCATATTGGAAGAGCTCTCTGAGAGTTGCCCATTAATATGATGAACATGGACAATAAAACAGCTATGTACTAGTTCATAAACTTATAACATAAACACCTAGCTCACTCATTTCTTCCTTGTCTGGACACGGAACATGTTATTCTTCCTGGTCTCAACTTTCTCGACAAGGAAACCAATGATCATTGACGGACATTTTGTTACAGAGGTTTTCAAATATAATTATGGACAAATTTTTGATTACCATACACAGACTATAAGAACTAGATTTCATTGCGAGCACACAGTCAAGACGTCTCATCATACACTTGTGTATGGTGCTTTTATTATTCTCAAACGTTAAACGTTTAAAAAACAAGAAATAACTTATTTTAAAGCTGCATCCTTTCTCTACAAATTACTTCCCTTGGTACCTTGGTATGCACGACGGGACAACCATTTATTTTCAAATTAAAATTCTTTGTGGTATAGTGATCAAACCGTGAAAGAATGAATGGGTTGATGTTGCTCTGTTTTCTGTCACTTTTGTCGGAAAAATCAGCCGAATTACTGTGTATCTTGTAATCCTCCGTATTGTGGATAATGTGTATTCAAATCAGGATGCAAAAAAAAACTTCTGTGAATTAAGAACTGGAAGTTTTACATACATACCAAGTTTTCAATGTGGCGGGTTAGGGACTGCTAAGCCAGCAATATCACGGCAAGGTAGTCAGCCCTGTAAACAGATGCCACATGCAGAGAAAGAACAACGTGCCCAAGACGAGAACTGAACCAAGGGGAGCAAACCTTCACTGTATTGGTGAGAGGCGCTAACCGGTTCGCCACCGGACCACCAAGTTTTTAATGTGTCTCTTCTTCTGAAATACAAATCTTAAAGACAGTTTCGGGTACGCTGATAAACGTGAATTTTCTTTAGAAACCAAAACATACCACTTTCTAAAGGTAAAACAGTTATTTCTGCTCAATGTAATATTAAAACTAACTCAAAATTATAACTTTGTGAATATTAGTTGATTTTTATTAATTTTTAGAAAAATAGCAAAAATGTGGCAACTATAGAAAACATCTTGTCTCAAATGGCGATGGCTATATTGAGTTAAAAGTGTTCCTTTAAATGGACGAAGTAATTACAAAAGCTTATCCTGTGTCAGGCAAATGCTTATTTGTAACAGAAATATGGTCCAAAAATTCTTGAGGCTGTTTCTCACGTCCCTACCATAGACACGACAGAAGTTTCCTGGATGTAGCATCCCGGCTTGTGACCACAAGTAGCGCGCAGATGAGACTTGAACCGGGAGGATCGAGAGTAATAAATAAAGAAATGAATAGAGCTGTGGAAATAGACAAAATAATTAGCGAATAACTCCAGCACCCGGTAGATGTTGGACTGACAGCCGGAAGGAGAGAAGTCAGAATAAAATATTCTAACAAAAGTGATGACGACCCATGGCACTTTGCTGATGATAAAGACGCACGAGACGATCACAAGCATCTTGGTCAGCGCCACCTGCTGGCCTTGTGCGTCACTACCGGTAGAACTGGTCTTCTCTCGCCACGACATGGCGGCTCTCAGCGTGACCACCGTGGTGGCCGTTGAGCCAGACACAAGGAGAAAGACTAGGAGGGGAAAGACAATCAACATTAAGGTGTCCTCTCCTTTGTCGTAAAGAAGGAGAACCTCGCTCTTCTGCCAGGCAGCTGACGGGGCCACTGTCCACCTTGTCCCACCAGTGGTGTTATCGTAAACAGGAAACACGTACCTTTTAACAGGTGTAGTGACAAACGCCAGCTGCATGCTGATCACAATGGTGGCCAAGAGGATCCCCATGGTTCTAGTGCTCATGAGGGTGTTAGCTCGCAGGGGAAACACGACACACATACAGCGTTCTACAGCAATCAAGACACTAATACAGGTTGACGCCTCTCGCAAACCGTAATTAACACCCATGGCATAATAAAGTGTTTTTACATATAGCTCCTCACCTAATATTGGTTCCAATATTCTTATCCAAAATGTCAAATTGAACACATTAGAGTAAGCGAGGTATGTCATGTCTACTAGAGCCAGGATAAAGAGACAGAGGTTCATGCGATCTTTCAGTCCCTGGCGTCTGAAGACCACACAGTTGACAATGTTTGTCGACACGCCCAGAACAACTACTAGAGGTTTCAGCACAACGCCATAATAAAATACTGTGTTTAAATATGCATCATAAGAAATTATGTTTCTAGGATCGTTCCAGGGCAGTACGACAGTCTTACTTTTAAAATTATCGTTGCTAGTATTGAGAGAGAGATTCATATCGTTATGTTTGTTTTATTTTATACACTCAGTGTACGGTTACTTCTAAATACCAAGCCATAAATCTTATGATTGCTGGTTTTGAGAGAGTGATTCATAACCATTATGATTGTTTTAATGATTGTCGCTGAAAATCCGTTCACTGTTAGCAGTAGTCAAAGCTGCTATTTCTAAATACGAAGCCATCGGTTATTACAACTTGGAGATTAATTTTGTACCTTAATAACAAGATTCTCTTGCTTAACACTTGACCTTTTATGAAACTTGCCATCTGATGTTTTCTAATGTCATATTTGCTGTGCTGCGTTCTCGATCCTGTTAAAACCTCGGTCACATTGAAGGCAATGTCTACAGCTTATTCACTTAGAGATTTTGTCTCGCCAGTTTCACAAAAGAAACATGGGACATCAGAGACAAAGAAGAGATGTGGCCTTGTTGGTCTTTGCACAGGACGTTCACGTTCATCCACCTGGAACATTCAAGACTGATTGTGCTTTATGGTTAGTCTAAATTATTATGATTATAGTCTACATGATTCTAAGTCGAGCTAGCACAGTCGTATTCTACATTTATAGAGGAAGTATGTTAGGATTGGGAGTTGAGTGTGCTGGAGCAGAAGGTAGTTCTTGCCAGTGAGTGACTAAGGAACCCTTTCTCCCAAAGCACCGATATACCTGAATTATAATGATGCAGAATAAAGGGTTTTGTTTAGCCTTCCACATGCTCCACTATGAAAAAATTACAGCTGACTGAAATTCTGTAAGAATTAATATAAACGTTAGAAGAGTTAAATGCAATGACAATTTTGACTTTTCTTGTATTAGTGTAAGTAGAAGTGCACAATTAAGGTAAATTTCCCTGTTTAACGAATAAATGTGTTTTTAGAAGCACTGATATTATGACATACACATTTTCACACTATTACACAACACAATTAAACCGCATTTATGAAGATACTCACTTTTATGCTATACAGATATGTGAGCATTTTATGAAATCAGTATTTGTTCACGTCAGCAGAAACTGCTGGTTTAAAATTTGGTTCAATTATTGTTAGTATGAGGGATATTAGCATGCCATAATTCAAGTACTTCTTTCAAATGTTAGTCCTATAAAATGAAAATGTCCTTTTGATAACGCTTCTAAAGACAGCACGTGTGTTTTGAAAGATGGCGGTAATACCAATACACAGTTTGTCAGAAAACTTAAACAATTGTGCAGAAACAAAAACGAGGGACATCTAAATAAAAGTACGGTACAAGTATGGTTTGTAAATTACAACTTTGAAACTAATCGAGGCGCTAGAAGTCACTGACCTGAAGAAAAATGTTTCTGTGATGTCTTTAGAGTTGTACCGACTCGAGGGTGGTTCACAATACCATAAGCGAGATGTCTTGAGCTTTTATACTAAAATGTACCTCATTCTCTTACTCATTATAAACTAAAATTGAGCCAACGCGCCTTAAGAATAAAATGTAAAAACAATTAAACAACTGGCGATTGATTACTATTAAAGCGAGAAGACGCTTTTATTGCGCTATTGACAAACATTTCTTAAAAACCCTCGATAAATTCGTATCTTTTAAAATGTGGATTGTAGACAGAAATGTAAGGATAACAAATAAAAGTACATTGACATGCGTTATTTTTACTTTTGCAATAAAAGGTACTTGTAATATTTGGCACAAAATTTAATCCTTCATTTTATTTTGAAGCTCGTCACTTTGAGACAGGAAAGATGGAATGGAAAAGGTCATGCTGCTAAACAAAGCCTTTTACTATATTTACCATTCACTTCATCGGTCTTTAGCTAAGTACTTGCAAATAATCACTTTCAGAACTAGCAGTAGAAACGGAAAATCTTGTTTCAATTGAACTAGCAATTTGCTTTTGTATATTTCTTTTACACACACACACACACACACACACACACACACACACACACACACACACACACACACACACACACACACACACACAGGTATATAGGTATGCAAGCAAGGAGCTACTTGTACTTTTTCGATTTTGACGCTTGCTATGAGGTTAAATGTTTACATGCGTGCAATTAGTGCAGCCCATGGCATCTCAACAGCCGGTACAGTAAGTGCGCTTGTAATGTGAAGGAAAATGTTTCTGCTTTTTCAAAGAAGCAGTTTATAGTCAATGCTTGTTTCGGGTGTGGTCTTGCCACCGTTTCATCCTCTGGTAAGTGTACTTATAGTCCTATGATGATAAAGTCGAGAGTCGTCACCCAAGCCACTAAGATATCTGGCACCTATTTTACACCCGGGGTGGGAGAGTGGAGTAGGCTGCGTTTGACAGGTATAATGTGTTAATGTTCTCCAATTTAGGTTTGTGCGCTTAAACAACTTCCCTTGTCTCCTGTTTATAATTGGACCCTTGAACCACTAAGCTATCCGTATCCCGGTTTTGAGTCGGCTGGCGTCTTGTAGTGTTTTGACCACAGCAGTGTCTTTGGTCTCAGTAAGTGTTTACTATTTGAGCTTAAAGCCACAGTGTATCACCATACTACAGGTAGGCAGAGAAGGGGAGACAATGCTGATGTGAATGGGAGATTACTGTGTCTCCTAGTGTCAGTGATGTCTGTCAGTACAGCAGTGGGTCACAAGCAGGAAGGTGAACGAGAGACACGTGGACCAAAAGCAGTATTCGTGTCGCTTTTTATGTAATTCCAAAGATGTCATGGACCAGAGTTATCGCGATTGGCCGCCTGTAAATGTGTGTGTGTGTGTGTGTGTGTGTGTGTGTGTGTGTGTGTGTGTGTGTGTGTGTGGCGGTTAAGGAGGTAATGTAACTGAACAGAGTGTTGACCGGAGCCAAGGATAATGTGTTTTGTGGCTGCAACATTTCCCGATAAGCCAGCTCGCCGAAGAACATCGTGTCGATACTTATTAAAGTGAAAGATAACCGGAGAGTTATTCTCAGAGAAGGTACTGGTTGTAACAAATTGTAGTTTACTTTTGTAGCCCTTTTGAGAATGAATAACTGTGTGTGTGGTTGTGTGATGTGTGGATATATCCAATGTCTCCACAAACGTTTTTGGTCTACTTTGAAACGGAAGTCTAGATTAATGCTATCCTGCTGACACTAGTTTAGACCTTCTTCCGAAAAGTAATCATCGTCCGGGTGCGTTTTCAAATTTCGAATTTCACTATATAATTTTTTTATTTTATATAATATTTATAATTTTAATTACTTTTTCTAAAAATTTAAAACAATGTAAAAATGTATATTGTTGATTCAAACATGGTAAAAGAATATAAAATCGAAATAAAATCCAGTCTGTACAGGTATTTCATCAGCGAGTAAGTACCGTACTGCACACAATGAAAATGCATATGAAGTGTTTATTAGAGTGTGTTAAAGGTTAATAAGAGAGTGGGAAAGGTTTATACGGGCGTGTGAAGGGCTTATAACGAATTTAATATATGTAAATAATAAAATTAGTATATTGCCTTCAGTTACATTCCAAAGACCCCCGCCATTGGTAAGGGATGACTGTATTGGAAAGAAAATAGACCTCTATTTGATGGAAGAAATAAGAGGAAGTAAGTGCGCGATCAAGAGGACTTGAAAGGAAAGTTACTGTGTTTTGTATTTTATATGTTGTATTTTGAAATAACTTGTGGCCCGTATGACTTCCATCCAACAAAAAAGAAACACAGGATAATGTAGAACGAGAAGCTCATTGACCTCTTATGAATAATAATACAATATTAAGACAAGATAATATGCATGTTTCCACAGACATACAGAAAATTAAACTATTTCATACCTTCCTCAGATTCATACAAATGTTTCAGAAACATTGCTTTTTAATGACATCTGTTCCCTACTTCAAAACACATGCTGTTGTCGTGTTGAATAAATACTAAACTTAGCTTCTAAATGCTAGTGAAAGATGCTAATAGTACAAAATAAATAAGCTGATAGTAATACACATCTTAGGATATAATTCTGTATGACATATTGAAGAACTCTTGTCACACTGGTTTAACTGGAAAAAGCATATTCTAATATACAAATCGCTGGACTTTAGTCAGTCTCCCTCCCCTTGACTACGATTTCCGTAAATTCTGGTCTATTGAGCCCACCTGCTAATAAGCCGCACCCACTAGATTTGTTAAAAACCTTAATTTTCTGTTACAAATAAGCCTCACTTGTTTGTAAGCCACAAATATACAACAACATGGAAGCTGCATCGTGGGAATTTCCTCTCGTTTTCGGCATGATGAAGGTGTGTGATTCAGTAAAGGATCTGAATGCTTCAGTTGTATGCGGCTTTGATTTGAAACTGTGAACATTTAACACTGTAAAAACATTAAAAATTAGCACTTTAACATGGACCTCATCGAAAAATTAATCGGAATGTGAAAAACCTGGAAAAATCCGCAAACAAACCACATCTCTGTGTAGTAACCTGCAGGGTTTAATGCTGGGGAAAAAGTCGGGCCTTTTAGTCCGAAATGTACGGTACTAGTCGATTAGATTAAAAAAAAACTGCAATTCATAAACAAGAAGAAAAACCTTTGACCTAAAAGGCCTAACATTTATTTTGAAGAATATAATACTTTAAAACACTTGGAAAGGACTCCATCGTTCTAAAAGTTAATATCGTGATCACGGTACCTATTTGTACCTGGACTTACAAATGTCTGTATCTATCTCTCCTACATACATACACCTCACACACACACACACACACACACACACACACACACACACACACACACACACACACACACACACACACAACGATTAGTGTATGTACTCGTCACGGCGATGATTGCTGTTCTACAACTCACCTTCGAAAAGATAGTCCCAGGGGTTAACGGAGCGCAGTTATTGTGATAAATTACTAAATATTTAGAAAATTAATAAAATGCGCAGGTTTAGTACCTGAAATGGTACTTGCTATCAGCTGGATAAAAGCACAGTCTATGCCATTTCCTCATTCTTCACACTTCTGCTTAGAAGCTTGTATTCTATTTATATATATATATATATTATAACTCTGCCATTGCTGGTCTCATGTCCGGATGCGAAAGGAGGAAGGTTGGGCGTAGGGCTAGCAACCCGACCCTGTAAAACCCCTTTACGCCTCGTGCCACATGGCAAACAGAGGCCTGATGATGATGATGATGATGATGATGATGATGATGATGATGATGATGATGATGTGGGTTTCCTGGCAGTCCAGAGCAAATTAATTGGCAATAAGGGAGGCTAGGAGTTGGGGAAGTAATGTAGCGGCTGACGCTGTATGGTGAAGGGGGAGATAAATCTTGTACCAGCAGCAGAGTCTCTCGATCGCTTCCACTCTTTTCCCTCTCTCTCTAAAACTACAACATTCTCCAAATTTGCTTTGCGTAGTAGAGATAAGCCGTAAGTTTCTTGGCATTTGGAGTCACTTCTAACATATTACAACGAGTAAAATAAATATGAAAAAAAACATGCTTCAGAGGAAGATTCACAAGCCAAACATGATTACGTTAATCATCCCCCCCACTCCTGCGAAAAAAAATTCATGGCAGATCTTCTCCACCTTCCCAACAGAAATATTGCTAGCCTCTGCTATATATATATATATAGATAGAGAAAGAGAGAGCAAAACATTATATATCTAAAACACTACTTTGTCAACGTGCACTAGCTAGTTTCAAACTGTTAAACTAATAACATGATTTTAATGCGTATAATGAAAACAACAATAATGTCTTCGCTATTTGTTGATGCCAGATAGAGGTGTGACATATATGATTTTGTGCCTTGTGTACTATATCATAATAGAGTTTTCAGCGCAGGTCCACAAACTTTTTTAAAGCTTGAAGTTTAAGGTTTTTTTTAAAGTTTCATCTTGGAAAAAAACAAAGGCACCTGAAAAAAATAAAAAAGACATTAAAACCTAGCATCTGTTATTGGAATACATTACTTATCCGAGTGACCGAGTGATAGAGAACAGCTCAAGAGTTCACTGTCCTTCGGAAGTGTAGGATTTTAAGGAAATTTTTATTTTATTTCGTACATTATTAATTGAACGATAATGTCTTGCTAAGGTTCGTTTAATTCCTGAGTGCTGCTCACGATTGTATTTTTGATTGCAAACAACTGTGCTGTAAGGAACACCAGCTTCTTCATTTATTTATCGGTATCGCCAGGACAAATTCTTCACCATCATTTTGCTTAATGCACCTTAAATAATAATAATAATGACTTGCGTTTGTCTGAGGCAGCTATCACAGAACTAAACATTTCTCTCTTTACATTCAATAATATTTTATAACAAGTAGAAAAATACCAAAATATTTTGCTGCCAAGGAAGGTCAATATATACATAAATTAACATTTTATTCTTGGTTAGATTCTAACCAGCATTTTCTCAACAAAAATATATGTCAGCATTGATGTTCAGCACCATAGTTAAGTACGCGGACTAAAATGATATCTGAGTTTCATGCACAGATCCACCATCTTGACTTATATGATTGATATTTCTTTCAGAAACGTGGCAGAAAAAGAAGCAGAAGCTGAATAGTAAGTATTGGGACACACGCTTCAAATTTCAGCATGAAAAATGATTCAGTTCAGACGAATCCAATTTTGTCGAGAAGATATTATTGGCTTAACATAGTATACTATATCACACCTATAAAACATGCCATCCGTTTGCTGATGTTTGTAGTTATTGAGTAGGTACTATTGAATCGTTTGCAATTTTTCATTAATCTCCCTTCCACATGGGGAAATGCGCTTGAAAACTACAATTATTAGTTATTATTGCATATTAATCGCTGTGTTGAGGTTACGTTCGTCTTGTTAAATAAACGATAATTTTTCCCTCCCCTTGTGACAACAGTGGATTCATGACGAGGACGGAGGGTTTAAGCCGGAATTTGAGTCCTAATACCAAGGGTTTCATCTTCAGTTTCCTATTGTACAGTCTATTACTACGCTGTCAATTTTTTAAAAAGTTACTGAAACCTTTTAAACGCTTTTAACAAACGAAGAAGTTTGTGAACGATGTTACCATAAAGCCTGAAGAAAATTGGAGATGGTTTTTTTTCTTAGAATAGTCATTGTCATCAGACAGCTAAACATGTCTCATGTCTCTGGGACTTAATTAAGAAACAAAGAGGAAGAATTTTAAATTGATAGTGTCTAAACTACTGCAGTCTCTTATATCTGTATTTTTATTATAATTAAAACACCAGCACTTACTACTACAATCGCCTCATCAGGAATAGATATGTTAAATTTGGCAATAACCGTCCTCTGAACAAAACAAAATTAGAGGCACACGAATTCATTTCTAATATATTCTTAACCTATACATCAAGAGACTCCTGTAGAATTTTTTTTACCGTGGAATCACTCGTTTACTGCCAAGTAAGACCAGAGGGCTGTGTGAGCAGTGGCACAGAGCGGAGAGATGAAGCCGGAACCTTGAAGATCTCGAGCAGTAGATGAAGAAGTTGACAGAGCTGTGAATATAGAGGCAGTAATGAGCTATGAGATCCGAGGCCCGATAGATGTTGCACTGAGTACCGGTGGGCGAGAAGTCGGGGTAGAAGAATCGAACCAAAGTTATGACGACCCATGGCGCTTTGCTGGCGATGAAGACGCCGGAAACAAGCACAAGAATGCGAGTCAGTGCCACCTGCTGACTTAGATTGTCTTTACTGGAGCTTACTACATCCCGCCAGGATAAGGCAGACCTCAGCTTGACCACCGTGATAGCTGTTGACCCAGACACGACGAAGAAAATGACGAGAGGGAAGATAATAAGCATGAAGGTGTCTTCCGATTTGTCGTAAAGCATCAGCACCTCACTCTTTTGCCATGTATCTGACACGGCAACCGCCCACCTTATTACCTGAGAGGTGTTATCATACACAGGAAATACGAACCTCTTAAAAGGTGTTGTTACGAAAGCCAACTGCATCGTCATCACCATGGCAACCAGCAGAATACCCATGGTTCTGGTGCTCATGAGGAAGTGTGCCTGCAATGGGAAGACTACACACACACACCGCTCCACAGCAATGACTACGTTGATGCAGGCAGAAGTCTCTCTCAAACCATAGTTAACATTTATAGCATAATACTGAGCTTTCATGTAAAGCTCTTCTCCCAGTCCTGGCATCAGTATTCTAATCCAAAACATAATTGTAAATACCATCGAGTAGCAGACAAAGATCATGTCGACAAGTGTCAGGACGAGGAGACAGAGGTTCATGCGGTCTTTCAGTCCTTGACGTTTGAACACCAGGCAACTGACGATACTGGTTGGTATGGCGATACCAAGAACCAAAGGTTTCAAAATATTGTTAAAATAATATGCAATTTTATAGTACGCATCGTAGGATATCACATTAGAAGGGTTGTTCCACGGAAAAATGTCTTCGTTGTTGTAGACGTCGTGGTTGGTGTTATTTAGAGACCGATTCATGGCCCCTGAGAGGTCCTTCTGCCTGGAAAGATCTCGTACACAGCCATGCAGAACAAAGATAAATTTTTCCGGAAAAAATATTGTTAAATCTCTCAAGGTCGAGATTCACGCTTCAGGATAAGCATAAGACCGATGATTTTTTGTGCTGATAACCTGACATGATTAATGTCGACAATTATTTTCTGTCTCAGCACTTTGACAAGTTTTCTACTTTTCTCATTATGTTGATGTTCACGAAAGCAATATGCTCAGTCTAGTAGAAGTAATCCGTGTCCAAGATTGTCTTGTTTGTATCATAAACTCACACGAATAACAGACAGAACATCACAGTCTTCGCCAGTCGTCGGAACATGTTGCTATGGCACCTGAAAAAGTCCGGAAAAAGTGATGGTGACACTGAAGTAGGAATGCCTGGCTCTGATTAGAGTCTGAACTATTGTGTTGACCATGTTTGTAACAGAAAGATTTTCTACTACTTCTGTAGGGATTTGCTGAAGACAGAAACCTTTCCTTCGGTTATAGAAAGATAAAGGATAAAGAAAGTGGTTGGGTGCGTCTAGGGAGGTGCTTATGAAAGGAAATGGTCAATTCTTTCTTCCGCTTTTTACCTCATCTGATAAGTAGATAGGGTATGGTATACATATCAAGTATGATATATGATATATTAGATAGTCACAAAAGTTTCCGGTCACTGGTGTTTCCATATCGAGTCACAACCACCAAGCAAGGTGGCTTTTATTTCTGTGACTTCATCATGTCTTCAGTATATAATTTTATCTGGAAAAGCACTGGAAGTCAGCTGGTGATCGTTAGAGTCCTTTATTGAGCCTCATTTATCCAGCCGATGTGACGATAATGAAATGTTTATCAATAAGTCAATAGAAACAAGCATACAAGAAAATACAGTTTTACATGTTTCTCTCGTCTTGTGTATTTTAATATCACCGAAGTGCTTCTTTTCCTCACTGCTCAAAGCATTAAATAAATCTGATTACATTTGCTGTATTGGTATCTGTCATTGTTGAACATCATTATTACTTTTGTATTCAGATTAATTCGAAAATACGAACACCATTAGCTTAGTATAATCTTTAAACAAAAATAAAACAAGGATGACTTTCAGTTTAGATGTTGTCTTACAAAAATTATTCAAAAGGTGTTGAGCGAAGGTATATTCTGATGGAAACGATTATGTTGAGAACTTTTCAAGTATAACTTACCATGAAGTAAATACTGACTTTGGCCTGCCCCTCGCTTCCCCAGTGTTCAATATGGATTATGAGTGCTACACAATGTTTAGGAGGATGCAGACTTTATACTCATCGCTTTCTTTTACACTTTACAATTTCTGGAGCTTAGAATAAGAGACGGTAGTAGATACCACGATTAAGTGAAACGGGATTTAATCATTGACCAAATTAACTATTAAAACAGAGGGAACAAATACGCGGAAGATAAATGTGCAGCGCGAAATAATCACTTTGTGTAGAATTTAAATTTAATAATGGGGTTTTATAAATTGTTGTTTATTTGGGAGACAGCAAAAGCATCAATGAATAGAGGGTTAACACCAATGATAGGGTTGTAGATATGTACGGAGGAAAATAGTCCAGTAAACATAAAAATGTCGGGAAAAAGATCATTTCTTATTATGTTTTCAAGTATGTTCTTATAATCGTAGAGGGCGTTGGCTTGGTGGGAGAATTATTTTGTAGAGTGATGGCCATTATTGTACCTTTGACATTCATTGGAGTATCTTTCAGTTATTTGAGTTTTTTTCCGATGCTCTTTCTTTCTCACCGTGTCTCTCTCACAACACATACACACACACACACACACACACACACACACACACACACACACACACACACACAAACAAACACACACACACACAGCTATTTGCTCAGAAACGTGTTTTTTTTTACTCGTCTTTGTCACAGCAGACATTATGAAGGATCTGTCACAAAAAAAAAACAATCGGAAAAGGAAACCAAAGAGTCTAAAAAGTTTACTAATCAATTACTAGTGTTCTTATTTCAGTGCTGCTTTAAGATGACAAATTATGGCACGAGTCCAATGGTACCTTTACATCACTAAACAACAGTACATCAGATTAGGCAGATTTAGGTCTAAGCCATTGCGTTGGGATGTAGTTTCATCAAGGTGTCGTGCCGGGTCACATGACCAAAGAAGACCAGCTTACTTCGCTTGACTGTTGATAAAAGAGGTTCCTGGTGTCCTAAGAGTACGGCAACCATGTTTCTGCAAAGTCGTTGTCAGTCTGTTGGTGAGGTCTTGCAGTTTATGTTAGTGCCTGCTAACAGATCTGTCGTCTGCAAAGCGTTGCATATTATCCTTCCACCAATGGAAATAGAAAATCGTCGAAATAGAAATCGTCGTGGAGCGTTTCAAACATAGTGTTCTCCCAGAATATATTAAACAGCACCGGTGAAAGGGGACATCCTTGATGTACGCCTACTGTGGTGTAAAAGTAAGCTCCTATTTGGTTGTTTATCAGTACTAAACTCATTGAGCTCTTACACAGCGATTCGTTGACTTGATGTTGAATTTTCGCATCACATGCCATAGCTACTCTTGCCAGACTCTGTCAAATGCCTTTTGGAGTCAATAAAGTTGTGGTACAGGTCCCGCTGATGCTGAAGATGATTTTCTATAAGGAGACGACAGTTGAAGATCAGCTCACCTGTGCTTCTTCTTGGTCTGAAGCCAGCCTGTTATCTTGTTTGTTGGCATGTAATCAGCTATGTCATCGGATAATTATTTCTTTCTTATTCAAAAAGGTTCTGAATAATAACCATATAAGTTGTCTCCCTTAGATTTTCTTTTTTTATTTTTGCACGAGTACTTGACATAAATAAAAAAATGAATCAATAAATTAATATGTAAAGATCACAATGCCAGAATAGTCCAGCGATAAACAGTCAGTTAGGTCTTTGTAATAACTACTTGGTTTATTCTAAGTATAATGGTATAGTGTTTCACCAGCTTCTTATGTCAAGAACATAACTGATCATTCGGAGGTGTAGAGAACATGGCTGGCATTGACAGATGACTTTTTTTCAAACTCTTTGCCAAAACCTTGTCGTACCAGTAAGCACAACTCATTATGCCAGACGGATGGAAAGGCAATGACATATTGAAAATTGTGCAACCCCCCCCCCTGAAAAAGCTTACTTCTGTAAAGGACGTTTTAGCTGAGTCAGATGAAAGACATGTGAAAGACATTGGTTTTCTTTTACTTCATTCATTTTGAGTAATGCCAATTATTTTCTCAGATTGGACAGACGGAAAGCAAAACTTGTAAAGATCAAATAATTTAAAATAATTTAAAACCTTGTGTGAGTTACTATTTAGCCCAGTCACTTTTATCTACCCCAGAACACTAAGATGTCACTCATAATTTAAAAGTAAATCAAGATAAATTAATTAAATCATGAAATTTTTGTTTAAAGTGGCTTTTATTTCCTTTTAAAGGTAACAAGCAAATTATTTAAGTGTTCTATGGAAAGCAAGTGAACTTATATTTTTGGTGGATGCTTCTTTTAACCATTTGGTTTAATAACGTATTGAGGACTGAATCCGTGTCATATAAGACTAAGGTAAACTGTTTTTTCATATTAATCATAAACCATTAATATAATAATAGCCTAAAAATATTACTGTTCAGCATAATAACGTCAGAAGAAGTGTTGGCATTAGGATGGTTTTGTCACAAAATTTTTTTTTTCTAAAAGTCGGATGACTAAAGCAAACTTCTTGAGTATACACTCTGGGTCATGTTTAATTATCCTTATTTATTATCAGTTATTACAGATTGAATCACAAGAAAATTTTTGTCAACAACAGCTAAGACATATTAGCGTATTGTTGTACTGTGCACATATCACATGTAAGGACAAAAAAATTTACATAAAGATGGAATTAAAAATGTAAATCATGTTTAGCTTAGTTTATAGTTTTATGTAGTGTTTTCATTAGCTTGGGATTTAATGGACACTTTAAGACAGCTATAATCTAATTAAAACAGTTTAGAGCACTATTTATAGTCATCCTTATCTGAGAAAACAAAATATATCTATTTTTATGCCTTGTTAGAACTCATTTGAATGTGATATGATTTATGCTCCGATATCACAAATTAATTTGCACACCTTGAAAAGGGTCCAGAAACCAGAAAAACTCTGCAGGATATTGAATCCAAATTCAGACACTGAGCTTGAAAAGGTGTTAATTTTATATTTTCTGACAGAGAGTTTAAAGAACAGGCATTTTAATTCAAAAGCTTAAAAAAATGCTCAGAAGATCGAGACTGTCACAAACCTGTTGTTGTGTTTTTTTAACTGAGAAAGGGATGGGAAATGGAGAAGGAGGGGGAAGGTGCTTAAGGCTAGTGATCGGTGTGTGTGTCGGCGTGCGAGTCTTGTGATGGCTGACAGTTTAATTAAAGGCTGTTGAGAGGATGGGATGGAAAGAATCGAGAACAACGAAAAGAACGTTTTGTGTACTTTTATTTTATTCGTGTGCTGGTCTCCTCCTTGACGGGAGCGGGGAAACTTGACGGTCTCCTAGGTGTGTGGGAAAGTCTTGACTAGACTTTGTGTAACACGTCCTGACCAGACTTGAGAGTAAAATTTGTCATGTTGAACCTCTTGAGGTGAGTGTATGTCTATGTCAGTTTTTGTCTTTAAATGGGGGTGTTTGAGAGAGTGATTATATATTTTTTTGCATGAGATAAATAGATGAAGTTATGTTATTGTTGTGGGGTGGAATGTTTAGACATTGATATATTGTGGGTTAAAGATGGTTATTTTCTGTCTAGTTTTTTTGGGGGGTTTCTTTTTATTCTTCTTCTGGATATCAACTGAGTGTACGGCGGTACGGTGGCGCAACGGTTAGCGCCTGTCACCAATACAGTGAAGGTTGGCTGTGTTGGGTTCAGTTCTCGTCTCGGGCACGCTGTTCTTTCTCTGCATGTGGCACCTGTTTACAGGGCTGGCTGCCTTGCCGTGATATAGCCTTAGTTGCTGGCTCGGCGTAAAACACCAATTTAACTGAGTGTCCGTTGGCAGTCGGGATGGGAAGTACCTAAATTCGGAAAGGACAGCGCCAGGACCAGAGACTGTGGTGTGTGCTTTGTGTTGTCATTTCTTCTGGAGAGACTGGTTTTGTGGAGGACTGCACCTTCAGAAGTGAAGGAACATTGGATTTGATTGAAATGGGAACTGGGTTTGGGTGTTTACTTTGAATTTAGATTTTTGTTTTTATTAATTATTATTTCTTCTTTCAACTTATATTTATCTTTGAATTTAACTGTTGTTATGTTATGATCTCGTCTGAAAGTCACTATAGAGTGCACGTGACAGAGACTCTCAGCCATTTCTTTTAAAGCAGGAGTAAGGACGCAGAATAGCTTCACTATCATCAAATTGTACGACAAACAATTGTGAAATAATTTCGTTCCGTTGATAACTATAGAACATCATTAAAAAAATTAAAAACTCAAACATGAACAAACCCGCAGATCACTGCAGTTCTTTAAAGGCAGTATAAATATGCTGCAAATTGCTTTCGAACAAAAAGCTGCCATCAATAAGACATTCGAAAACCTTGATTTTTCTAATCATTTGAATTCAATTGTGAGGACAGTAAATGCTATCCAAAAACGCAGTAATCACCCATTTGTTAGACAAAAATACAGTTAGTGTTAACCTGATTAAATCTTACCTTACTTTTGTTATACTAAACGGTTAGAAAAACTTTCGCGTCTGATAGTATAACCAAGACTCTGCGTAAATTTGTTTGCAATATAAACTTGTTTACCTCGTTGTCATTTCAGCTGGAAAGGTCATTTCCTACATTTGTTATCAATATCGTTTTGCTATCACAGACTGTTAAAATATAATTATGTGTACACGGGATATCAAGCGAAAGAAACGGACAAGAAACTAGTGTTCAGCTTACCAAATGACTGCGTATATAAACATTTATTGACTAATTAACAAAATCACTCGGTTAGAAGATCTATTCACGTGTTTTTTATCGTAAAAATCATGGCCATACTTCTGACTTCTCTTGGCTTGTGTGAACAGGTAAATAAAGCATGCAGATGACACCTAAACCGTGACGATCGCGTGTAATAAACGAAGAAGTCGATGGAACTGTGGACGTAGAAAAAGTAATGGGCCATGAGTTCCGACACCTTGTAGATGTTGGACTGACTGCCTGATGGCAAGAAGTCAGGACAAAAAATTCGAGCCAAGGTGAAGGCGACCCACGGCACTTTGCTGGCGATGAACACAAAAGAAACGAGGACGAGCATCTTGGTCAGCGCCACCTGGTGGCTACGGACGTTAGTGTTGCTACAACTAATCTTTCTCCGCCACGATATGGCAGCTCTCAGCTTCACAACCGTGATGACCGTTGCAACAGATACAAGGAGGAAGGTGAAGAGGGGAAAGATGATCATCATCAATGGATCTTCCACTTTGTCGTAGAGCATCAGAGCCTCAGACTTCTGCCAGGCGGCTGATGGAGCCACTAGCCATCTCGTTCCTCCAGTACCTTCATCGTACACTGAATACACGTACCGTTTCACAGGTGTGGTGACGAAAGCAACCTGCATCGCCATCACTATGGCAGCTAGCAGGAAACCCATGGATCTGGTGCTCATGAGGCTGTTGGCTCGGAGAGGAAACACGACACACACACAGCGCTCGACAGCAATGACCACACTGATACAGGCTGACGCCTCTCTTAATCCATAATTAATACTCAGAGCATATTGCATTTTGACATGCAACTCCTCTCCTATTATCGGTTCCAGTATTCTTACCCAGAACGCCAATGAAAATACCATGGAATAACATACAAAAATTAAATCTATCAACACCTTTACAAAAAGACAGAGGTTCATGCGGTCTCCTAGGCCTTGCCGCTTGAAGATCAGACAGCTAAGAATGCCAGTTGGCATGCCAACAATGAAGACTAAAGGTTTCAGGACGGTATTTAAGTAATAAGCTGTCTTATAGTATGCATCAAATGAGATCAGATTATTTGGGTTGTTCCAGGGAAGGACCTCTGGAGTGGTGTGGAGAATATTGTTACTATTATTTGGAGTATAATCCATGGCTACAAAGATGTGATGTCTGATGCACCAATACTAGATTTCGTAGACACGAGAGATGACCAGCATTCAACCAAGATTGTTACTATGAAAACGTGCAGTAATAGCTAGACTTTTGGTCTTTTTGGAAACCATATGAGGCTGAATTTTTCAATAAAATTACAAGCTTCAAAAAGAAAAGACACCTCATTTCACTGACATCTTTGCTTTTTCTCGGTTGTCAACCCCTGAAACGCAAGTTTTCGTACGATTGATGAAATTAAACATTCCGTCTGTAGCGTTGATCACTTCTGTTACAAAAGAAAGAAGACGACAGGTAGGACCTCACAGCCTTGGTCACATTGTCATGTTCACCTCTCACCTGAAAAAAAGGAATTTTGAAAAGGTTACTGTGATGTTTAACTTAAAGAGAAGTTCTTAAAAAAATAAATGGAAAAATTATATATATGGTTCACTCGAATCTTTCAAAACATATTAACGGATAAAGTTTATAAAAAAATTATATAAAAGTATTTCTCCAAACAATCCTTACTTTACGCTCCCACTGTTTGGAATTCTCAGCCTGTTTCTTTTCTGTCTACTGTCAAAGGATTCAAGTCCTACCTCAAAACTCACCTCTAACGAAACAGCTTTCATAAGGGGGCACCCGGTAGACTAGAGGTGACTATTGCATTGAAAGGCCCTCGGTTCAAACCTCGTCTCGGCACAAATTCTGTATGTGACACCTGCACACGAGGCTGGCCACCGGGAGTTTCCGCCCTTCCACCCTTCTCTTCATAGTATAAAATCACTGGATGGGAGCACTTTCTCGCCAAAGCAAGCAGCCAACCCTTTTTGTAATCTGGTGAACAGCTTCCGTTCACTCCTCATTTTTCAAGCACTTGCTATAAATAGAGTGAATTTTGCTTTTTTAAAATACTATGTAGCTATCAGAAATATCCACAGCCAGTATAAAGAGTCTTGGGACCAGGGCATTTTAAAACTATCTCCTGTGCTATAAAACCCTCTTTCTCTTGTGGTGAAGCACAAATCGTCAAGAAGTCTCCGAGAGCGAGTTGAAGCAAAGCTGATCAATGAAACCAGTGATCGTCAACACACTAGAGCCACCCTATCTTTCCTTTAAAAAAAACCCTTCACCCAATTTGGTGAAAACTACATCATCATTATCGCCGTCGTCATTTTGTCGATCCATGCATTGGTCAGAAATACCGAGACAGTAGTAAGACAAGCAATACATACAGACAAACATGCTGACTTTTCGTGGCACCTGCCAATTTTGTCATTCATTGGAAAGGGTAGATACCCTGGCAATCACATCAAGAAACCTTAGAAACAAAGCACCAATCTAAAAACATCATATGAGATGACAACAATCAAAAGCATACAAAGCCGTAGATACAAAAAAAGATTAAATGTGAATATATGCATATACATACATACAAATCCTCTCTCGTTAACTTACCTGAAAGTGAGCTCCAGTCATCTGCAACCAGCATGTATTTTAAAAGTTTTTATAGTCAACATCGCCTTATTTTAGATGGCAGTTGGGAGCTGTGATTAAAATAATTTCGCATGTACCATTATCAATGTTCAAAAATATTAATTTCGACAATTACTGCAGGAAAACCCGAGAAAAATTACCTGGCAACAGCCCTGATGTCAAGAATTTAGTATTGTCGACGATGCAACAAGCAGAAGATAATTACTTGTAAATATATTTGACAAGAGTAATCATAATCTTTGCTAGTATGTGAATGGATCGAAGAATTGATTCAGTTTCAGGAATTTGTACACTATCACTAAGATAGTTTAGTTTTTAAAAATGCTATACCCTCATTCTTAATTGCAGTTTCAACCAACACGGTATATTTTTTACAATATTTTCTCCATAAATAATGTCGCATTCTTTACCAAAGACCAGCTTATATATTCTGTCTCAACAATGTTATATTATATATATATATATATATTAGAAATTAAAAACCACCAATGACCGATGAGTTCTCTGCGTTATTGAATTCAGTGCTTTGTCAGTTGAGTTGTTCATTGGTTGTTGGATGACATCAACCATTCAGAGATAAACATCTATTCTGCACACTTAGGTGCGTCTGCAGGTGAATGAATGGCGAAATAAATAAAAATATTAGTCAACAGTGTAGGAGACAAGCTTTTCAGGCCTGAGACTAGTTATCTAACTGGGCCACTAGCTGGTTTGAATCGCGAAATAAAACAGTTCTCTATTAAGCAGAGCAACACGACAAGATGTAGAGATAATAATAATGTAAATGTCTGATTTGCAGGTTTGACAGGGTGGAAGGGGATGTAATTACCTCCAAGGTAGCTTTCTCTTTGGTCAGGACCAGGATGTTTAATAGGGGGAATCTAAAGTAAGACGAAAGAAAGAGACCTCCGTGTTATTTGGCGATCTGTTATTTGATTTGAGACTGTGTCTAGTTCATCACGATTTAGTTCTAGCCCATGACTTGGGAAGAAGAACTAGGCAGGAAAGGAGCCTGAAAAGAAATCAGGGCAGAGAAAAGCTTGCAGTGAATGTGAGGACGAATGAGTAGCCAGTGCAGAGAACAAAGGAGAGAAGGGACACACTCCCGTTATCCTAGTTCTGACAACCAGACGTTTGTGAAGTTTGTGAAGAAATTATTCGGGGCCGACCAAGGGAGGGCAAGAAGTTACAGTAGATAAAATGTGGTGGAGTGCGCTGATCTTTTGTAGCTCATGATAGCCAGACTGTCAGACAGCTGAACCTTGTCTCTCAAGGGTCAAGTTGGTAGTGATGATGCATTTCAGATTCCTGACGGATAACGCAAAGGTTTGTTTCATTCACTTTCAGTTATTCGGGTGGACTGATACCGATGATGAATTTCTTCCTAAGCATGAGACGACTTCCGTTGTATTGTCGTTTGTTATTCAGTTTGCTTTGTACCATCTAATCGTTGACATCCGTTAAACAGGCTCGCATAGTGCTGATGGCAGAGTGAGTCTCAGTTGGCGGGGCTGAACAGGGCGGTTGTATGTCATTAGCATATGATTGATGAGAAACGTAAAGAGATCTAATGAGTGATTACAGTGGTTTCATTTAAAAAATGAGCTGATTGAGAGACCGACTACTTAGTCTTTGGGGACTCTACATGAAAGTGGATCAGGATAAGACATTTGATTTGGACGAGTATAGTCTAGGTCCTATCAGTCAGACAGCACTGCTTTGGTTCAATGATGATGATGATGATGATGATGACGATGATGATGATGGTAAACACCTGCCACTAGAAGCCAGGGCGATAGCACAGACTGTGGTTCATGAAGGAAGCGGGTGGGGTCGTCAAGGGAGAGCACCTCACTGATGACTTCACTAAATGCACCACCAGCGCAGTTCTCTCTCCCTGTAGTTTCCGTCCCAGAGCAGGAACATCAGCCTGTATATCGGACGACCGTTAACCGAGGACCTGCCTGTACCACTAGTTTTGACGAGAGATAAACGGCAAATGAGTGAAGTGAAAAGAAAAATCACTGCTGATGTGGGTGTTAGTTGGTCTCTCAACATTTGTACTTTCAGTCTACTGTAGTCACACAGCCTTGGAGTAATTTCTTTGGCGTTTTTTATAGCACAAAAGTCATGACAGTGGAGGTGTCACTATCTAGTCCGTGCGCCAAGCAGAAACGAGGTGCTTTTGTGGTATTAGTACCCGGCATTCACACATGACAATCTACATATTTTTTTCCCATTATTTTTGTTGTTTTAAACTTTTTCAGTTATTGTTCTCAATTTCTGGTTTCTTTACATCTTCTCTACCCTCCCTAGCTCTTTTTTGTCTCTCAAATATATATATATATATATGTACATACTCGTACATATCTACACTGAACGGTTCGTAACCTTTGTGGCGCAGACTAGTCTAACTAGGTAGTCAGGACACTGTCGTTCGAATTCTGAAGCGCACAGGGTTGAATCCAGTGAGACGCAGCAATATTTTCCAGTTGACCCGTTTGTCGGCAATGTGTACCTGACTCCACAGAGGGATTGTAAAGGTAAAGGCAGCCAGAGGGAGAGCAGATGGTCGCCACTCCCACAAGAAGCTGATGACGAGAAGTGTGCATCTCACCTCCCTCAGACGACCTTTCCCTTCGTCTTTAACCATCCCAACAACCAAAAGTAAAGAAATTCCCTTTTTTGTTTTGCAATACAATATGTTCATCCATACAACTTATACTGTTCTCAGTAGTATTGCTTTACACGGTGTTTGCGTAACAATAAAATATTGAATTAAGTCAAGATACCGACAATCTTCCTTCAAATAATTAAAAAAATGCTTTAGTCCAGGCTGTCAAAGTAAAACACGACAGTAAGAGATTTTTCGTTTGTAATGTGTTGTTTATTGACTTTCCTTCTTGAACGTTTGAATGAAACAACATATTTATGAGTTCAGTTTCTCTGGGATAGTAAATTTACCTTATACACCGATCTTGACGATTTGTTAAAAAGAAACCGCTTTAATATTGTCAATACCCCTACCCACCCAAATTTAAATAAAACGTGATGCAGACGGTTACAGATTTCTTGTTGCCATATAAACTTCGACTACAAGTATCTTCTCTTCTTGCAAGCGTATGGGTCAATGGTGTGAAAACCTTATTTACAGACGATGCACGCGAGAAATATAAAATATACAATATATGTTACTTTAATTATAACCGCAAATCGAAGTGGCTACTACACTGGTGTACAATTAATTGAGTTCAATATTTTTCAAAGAAGAAAACGTTACAGGTCCCTGGCTAATCAAGGTAGATAACAAGCACCGATAATATGTTGCAAGTCTAAACTGGATAAACTCCCTTAGAATAAGATTCGCTGTATTATATCAATGCAAAACAAGAAATAATTGAATAAGATACCATCCAACAGGTCGGAAGGAATATTCGGCAGTAATATTCGTAGAAAATGGGTATTGCTCGCTAAGTTTCTCTAGATTTGTGAGTAATCTTCTTCTATCTCATTTTTTTCTTTTCACGTGTCTCCTGTTTTCTCCTTCGTCTTCTTGTGTACATTTCCATTAAATTAGTTCTTCAAATAATTTTCCTATGCGCATGTAAGGTATTTTTAGATTTTTATAGATATTTAGGACTCTCAAAATTTTTTTTACTGACCTTAGTAGATGCCACTTCTCTTCCATTCGTAACTCAATCAATGACAATAAATAAATTGATGATTGGTCTGAGCCGAGGAACAGCGGTGTTATGAGGTAGCAAATGCTGGCAATAATAACTGACTATTAACATCTGGTTTGGAGGCAACGCTTGTCTCAACTTGTGCATATCATTCTTTTGTGAAAACTATTTGCTCATGTATCTTTTACCATTCACAGTGGATTAAGTTACTCACACTGCTCGTGCCTGGATGTATCTATCTATCTATATATATATAAGTCTTTTGGTTCTTTATGTGAATCTAAGTTATTTTTGAATAAAAGCAGCATAACATTTCGTTTAGAAGCTAAAGATCGATGGCTATACGCTCCTGTAGCTTGTAAACAAATTTTTGCATCGGCATTAGTACACTAAAGGAATCTGTATTCATTGTACTGTCCTTCCAGTTAGGAATAATGGATCAACGAGGTACGCAGTTTGACAACAAATTTATAAAGAAAAAGGCTAATCTTTCTCCGAAATGCCTGACATGATACTTTTTTATAATTACAACAATTACAGATAATAATAGTGTTTTCTTATTTTTCTGCAAACGAGGTTTTAAGAGGGTAACGTTGGTATCGGAGGCTGGAATGTAAGGAGCCCTGAACCTGAGGCGGACAGCGAGGGGTAGAGGTTGTAGTCGGGAAGATTGAGATTGAGTGTCGTTTGTGACGTCATCAGTTCTGCAATCTTAGCTCCAATCTATGATGTCACACTCTGGAGTTATCAGGGTACATACCCTAAGGTTCTAATATTAAAAACAAACCCGCCTCTACTTGCAAGCTTGGTTGAGTCTTATGATAATATAATTGATTGCACGAAGCTGCCTGCATTCAGTTTGTAGCTCATTAGGTTCTTGTGTTCACAGTGACCTTAAGGTAGCTGGGAAAAACATCGCGGATAACCAGTAGAAACCAGTAAAGGTCACTTCCGCTGTATTTAAACAAAAATTCCGATAGAAATCTTGTTTTAATTAAAAAAGTCTTCGCTTAAAAGGACATGAATACCATTGTCTTTTTAAAGTATTTGAGTCCACAGTTTGAAATATCCTCTCAGTGCACTTAGGGCATACCTAGACACAAGGCACTTTTAAAAATTGCTCCAAACCATCTTTTCTATAAATACTTTGGATTGACTCTCCTGCCTGTACTTATATATTTCTATGTGTGCGAGGGAGGGGAGTGTTATGTGCAGTGAGTAGATTCTAGCCAGAACCTGCTTAAAATTATTACTACTACTATTATTACTATTATATCATATTATTATTACTATTACTACTATTATTATATCATATTATTACTACTACTACTATTACTATTATATCATATTATTATTATTACTATTACTATTATATCATATTATTACTACTACTATTACTATTATATCATATTTTACCATTCGAGCGGTACGAAAAACCTCCGAGACCTTTACATCTGTTAACAAGTTATAAGTAGACTGCAGACAAATGTATTCATCACATTTCTTCTGAAACAGCCTGACCATGAATGAACTCCCCAGCGTAGCTGATGGCCACAAAGGAAACCAAGTGCTGTTAATGTAGATCACAGTTCATCTAATGCACCACCTTGATACATGTATATAGTAATAAATTAAGTAATAAATCGAAGCGTTTCAGATCTTATGCCTTTCTTTACAGTATTTATATAGATAGTATAGAAAGGGAGATGATGATGATGATGATGATGATGATGATGATGATGATGATGATGATGATGATGATGATGATGATCATGATGATCATGATGATAGCTAAATTACATAGCGATTTACCATCTCATCAAAGGCTAGCACAAAGTGCTTCACAAAAGTATAAATGCACAGAGAAAATAATAATGGTCTCAAAAAACAACATTCCTTGTGTTCGCGGTCAGTGTTGCCACTCATGTTGAGAAGAAGGTAAATGTCATCAGCATAGATGATGTCAATCAGCTCAGTTTCACCACCAGACTATCCCTTTCTAGCTTTTTCTTCTTCTCTGACAGTCTCTTGACTTGCAGCTGTGACTTGTAGTTGTAGTAGTATTAGGGGTAATCGCAGTGGTGTTGATGGTGGTGGCATCTATCATTGTTTGTATTTGGCGCACGTATGTCTGTCACAGAGGTGGTATCAACACAATGGCAGTGAAGAAGCAAGATGTAGGATTGTAGACAATAAATCAGAGGATCAGAAAAGAAATACAGAGAGACAGATGAATAGATACGTTTATGAATCCGAACTACATTAATTTTGTGCAAAAATGCACAGCTGGACGGATTTCGCACAATCATTTTCTGAATATCACACTTAATTCATCTCAGAGGGCGATTCGGGGAAGCTTAATAAGAAAGCACAAAATTACCACAACATATCCATATCCACCAAACAGACTCGGACATTCATGTTTCAGACAGTGCATTCATTTGCACACAGTAACATTGAAAAGAAAATCATGCTCGCAACAGTCGATTCATCCTAAAGTATTGTCATTTCAAAAGACGGTTTCCATTTTTAGTACTTTTACTGCTGCTGTTAGTTGCTTATGGATCTCAACGTTTTTCTGACATTGCTGTCGATGAAATAGAAGGTGTGAGGAAACAGAAGGGTGGACAAAGTCATAGCGAGAAAGGAATGGAACATATTGCTATTGAATAATGGAAGTCTTTTGTTACCGTGGGCACAAACCCAGTTGATTGGTTGCTGGACTTGTGCCAACAGCCACCCAGAGCACGAAAATTGGACTTGAATCTAGACGATCGAGAATAATAAATGAAAAAGTTAACGGCGCTATGAATGTAGAGGCAATAATGAGCTACCACCTCCAACACTCGGTATAGGTTACACTGACTGCCGGATGGGGAGAAGTCGGGACAGAAGATTCGAGTCAAGGTGATGGCCACCCAGGGTGCTTTGCTGGCGATGAACACGCACGAGACGAGGACGAGCATCTTGGTCAGCGCCACCTGGTGGCCTTGGATATTACTTCTAGTAAAACTGATCTTCTCTCGCCACAAAATGGCGGCTTTTAGCTTGATTACCGTGACGGCTGTTGCACCCGACACCAGGATGAAGGTAAAGAGTGGAAAGACAATCATCATGAAGGTGTCCTCCATTTTGTCGTAAACCACCAAAGCCTCATTTTCCTGCCATGCAGCTGAAGCGGCTACTGCCCACCTCGTCCCACCTGTAATGTTGTCATACACTGGAAATACCCGCTTTTTCACGGGTGTGGTGACGAATGCCAGCTGCATGCCGATCACTATGGCAGCCAACAGGATCCCCATGGTTCTGGTGCTGACGAGAGAGTTGGCGAGTAGCGGGAAGACTACACACACACACCGCTCCACAGCAATCAATACACTGATGCTGGCGGATGTCTCTCTCAACCCGTAGTTAATGCTAATACCATAATACTGCATTTTCATGTACAGCTCTTCTCCTATTGCTGGTGCCAGCATTCTAATGCAAAATGCCGTCGTGAATAACATTGAGTAAGCTAGGTAGGTCATGTCTACAAACACCAGAACAAAAAGACAGAGGTTCATGCGGTCTCCCAGGCCTTGACGTTTGAACACCAGACAGTTGAGGATGTTGGTAGGCACGCCGATAATAAACACGATGGGCTTCACGACAGTATCCAAATAAAATGTCGTTGTCAGATAAGCTTCGTAGGAAATTAAATTACCTGGACTATTCCACGGGAGAAAGTCAGCACCTGTACGGAGATTATCTTGTGATCCTTGCAGTGAGTGGTTCATAACTACAACAATGTGTCCTGCGACTTATTTAATGTTATCGCCAACAAATAAGAGTGAAGTGATGAACATATCAGTTTCTAAGCCAAGTTCATTGCTTTTTTATAAGCTTAAAATAAGGACCAAAGATGTAAAGTGGCATTTCTCAGTCTGATTCCGTTCCATGGTCACCTGAAAAAAAACTTGGAGTAAGATTTCGGACAAAAATTTTTTTACTGGTATCTCTTTAGGCCAGCATTTAAAAATCTATTGTAATCAATGAATATTTCAAAACAGTTCTTTTGAACTGTAAAATAAACACAGTTGTTTATGGACCAGGGATGCCATGATGTTAACTTCTATTCAGAAATGGATCACCGTCTTCTTGAGCGTCTTAGACCTAAGAAGATGGGACCTTGGGGGATACTTGTATTAGCGTCCATTTCTAGCCAACAGTTCATGTTTACTTAAGCACTGGGTTCCGTACCTGGACTTCTGTTTTCTTTAGCTGAGTGCAGGTTTGACTGAGAAGAGTTAAGGATAATGTGTGCACACGACAAGACATGAGATCCTTTCCTTACACAGGGAACGTTTCTGTAAAAACGTGGCGCTGGGTGCACAACATGTTTCTAAACCTTAAAACTGTTCTAAAGAAGCAAAATCTTTTCTCTGCCATTTTGATGCATTGCACAAGAACATACAAAAAATTGTACTGACAGTACGGAAAGTCAGACTTAAACAACTTTATCTTACTTAAAGCAGTTTTAGTTTTAAAAATTCTAAAATTGTGGTGTGCACTTTAAACTAATTATCTAAATAGATTTAAGTCCTAAACGTGTTTAAAATTAGAAATGTGTTGTGCAAGCGGCCCCAGAGACATAATGATTGAACAGATTTGATGATGTTTATTGCATTGTGCAGAATCTCTCACGAAATCCATTATTTACACAGGTCGTATTCAAAGTCGACACTAAAACGGTTACTCAAATAAGCCTCTTCCCCCATTTATTATTCTTATAAACTTGTATCCAGTCTCCTTGTTACACAGCCTGGTCAAAAATGTAAATGAGTTCTGTTTGGGTTAAAGCTTTGGGAAAAACACCAGAACAGACTTCTTCAGCACGTTTACATTTTCACAACCATTTGTTCTCAGAAATAAAACAATTATTTTCTTTTCAATTTATTCTTCATGTCTTGCCTTGCATCGAAGGAGACTTATAGGAATTTTGCTTTTATCTTATTCCCACAATATTAAAGTTTATTGTTGCAAGGTAAGTCCGGAATACAATTGTCTTTTATTTGCTTAGCTCTAGTTTCCAAATGTAAAATAACAAAAACTGCGAGCTTTTATTTGAGAATATATGCGGACTAAGACTGATTTTGCTCAATGGACGATCTTTTCCTCCACACACACACACACACACACACACACACACACACACACACACACACACACACACACACACACACACACACACACACACACATATATAAATATATAATTACTAGTTTTTTTCGCAGTGATTGTTCTCGACTGTCACTAAAAGACTAAAAACTGATAATGGGGACTTCACAGCCCACGTGATCTGTACTTACATGTAGTCTCTGGTGCTGCGCTTCGTGTCATTAGAATGACTGTGCACTGCTGAAGGCCAGTTGTCAGACGAGCTTTTTATGGTAACGGAGTCCTCAGTTGTTTGAGTTACTTTAACGCCGCACGATCCACACGTGGAGACTGACTTCATCACCTGTAACAGTTGAGTCCATGTATGTACCAAGGACCTATCATCTTCTGAGCCTGTTACGAATGAAATAACAGACCAGTATGCACTTGGCTGACGTTCATCTACACCACTGAGCCCAGAACTGAAAACATGGGGCGAGATAGTTTCCCTAGTCCTTCCTTGGGAAGAATAACTCAGCAAACTCAAGTATTTCATATAAAGTTACGCACTGGCGCGTGAAATCACCAGCTACACGCCTGTCCTTTCAACCATATTTTCTTCGTCCAAACAAAATACAAGTATTGCATCCTGCAAATAGACTAAATCGTAACATTAAAGAAGCATCTCACCAACGAACCTACCAGACAGCTGCCCGCCTTCCTTTACTATTCATGTCTGCTAACGTGGTCCTGTCTGTTTGAACTTATTAATGCTTCTCGCCGAGATAAGGCTATTTCAACTAATCAATTTACTGATATTCAAAATAAGCATCATTTAAAGAAAAAAGTCAAACAAAACTAGAAAACAGCCATTGATAACAACTCAGATGTTAAATAACACATTTGCTCGATGTAAGTTTCTTATTGAGAATTTATGAATGCTCACCCTCGTTGAATTTCACTGTTCCACAAACTGGTTTCACGTTTGCACCTTTTATACTCTTCGATTATTTCTTTTCATTAGTAAACACGAGTGAGCAATATGAATCTATCACGAACAACTGGAAATTTTTTTTATATTAGTGCGAAGCACTAAAAGCAGATTAAAAGAATAAGATAGACATACAGAAAATATTTTCAAATTGGAATAAAAGCTGCTCTCTGATTTTGTTAGCTTCTTATTACAATCTCTAATTTAAAGAGAAATTGTTGTTTTAAAGGATCGTATTTGGATTGTTATTAAAGACGATGACTTAGCGACAACACTCGACATTTGAAGGCGTATTAAAGTGAGAAAAAGCTTTACAGACGTATTCTAAGTTGAAAATAAAATAATTCTTCACGTTTTTATTCCCAAAATTGTCCATAAGACTAAGACTAAGCACTCTTTGCTCGTGTAATGGATCGAAATGATAGCAGCAGGGAGTTAATTAATTCGATTGACACTTTCTACAGTAGACTCATTATTTACCTTGCCCCGTTGACATCAATAAATGCTAGCTTCATCTATTTATTCTACTTCTTAGTAATCTTTTGCTTATATTCGTTATGTGGAATTAAGTAAAATCATACTGCTCCAAAAACCAAATAAAAAATACACGAAAACCTTGACACCGGAATTTTTATTTCTTTTCTTATTTATTTCAAATCAATTCATAAAAGCCTCTTTTCGTGTGAGGAACGATCGATATAGACTACAACATGGCGAAGCAAGTTTATTTAATTAATTTCTATTTCATTTTTTACTATTAATTAAAAATTTATTTAATCACATAAATGCAAAATCTTTTTCTAACCACCTTTAGTTCGAAGTTAATAAAATGTCGCCAGTCTCCACTTTAGCTCCGCCCTGTCCAAGGCCCCACTGTCTTGAGTGCAATCTCTCGAAAGGTTGAGGCTAAAGGAGTCAACTCCTACAGAAAATCGTGATGATAACACAGCATCAATGGGCGAAGATTCTTCACGACTAAAAGGTGCCGACCAGAACCCAGAACCCACGTGTTGGCGACCAGGCCGACCCATCGACTGTGGTTCCCTTGGAGAGTAACATGGTTGACACCAAGCTTATCAGCCCAGATACAGAACCATGGGTCTCTCTCTCTCTATATATATATATACACATTTGCCTTAAAAGAAACATTATGCCGAATCGGTCGAGGCCCGATCAACAACGACCGCACACCATACCGATAGGTTCCATGGTACGGATAGCAAAAAATCGTGCTACTGGAATAAAACTTGATATTAAGATGAGAGAAAGAACATCTGTACGTCCGTCCTTTATATCATGTGGCAAAGTTAAATAATAATAATAACAACAACATATAATGTTTTATATCGCGGCACCCCAGCCATAACCAGACTTTCCACGGTTGATAGATACAAAGAAATCAAAAGTAGGTCCATAATAGTGACGACTGGTACCGAGGAAAAAACTATTAAGACATTAGGTAGAATAGACCGGAAGTCGAGGGAAATGTCTCACCTCATGTCGTATTCTTTCTGGTCATCGCTGCTGTGATTGAGAGACGAATGTCCTTAGAAAACATCGCTCCGAGGTACCTCTGTACCTTCTGTAAGTTGCACACGGTGCATGTGGAGTTCCGCTTCTCCTTGATCGATGGTGTACACCATTACATTTCTCTTGTCACTTCCGCCTTCCATCACGCATGCGCTCATGGTGGTGGTGAGCTTGTTTGTGACTTCCTGTAACTCGTACCTGCTGCCTGGCATGTGATCGATGTCGTTGCCAAATCGTAGGTTACTTAGAAGCTTCCCTCCGATAGACACGGAGATGTGCTGATCCTGGTATGTCCCACCTGATTATCTTAGCATAGATGTTGAACAGCAGCGCTCTTCCTTGGTAAAGACCTGCCGTTGTCGGAAAGAGTTCTCTCTCCTGGTTATTATATAGAACTGAGCTCCTACAGCTGGTTGTACAGTGGTTCGAGCGACTCCTTACTCCATGCTGAATGTCCACAGCACGTGCCACAGTTCCTCTTGCAAGACTCTTTCAAACGCCTTCGTGAAATTAATAAAGTTATGGTAGAGATGCTCACTCTGTTGCAGACACTGTTGAAGAGCTGTTCAACTGTGCTCATCCTGGCTCTGTAGCCTGCCTGCTCTTTCGCTAGCAGTTCATCAGCTATCAGAGTGAGGCGCTTTTCAATCACATTGATCTTTGCTTGGATGACTAATTATGTTCATAGTTCGAAAGTTCTGACACTGTCTGTTGCTCTACGTTTTTGGAAGGGGTGTGACAAGTGATTGTTTTCATGCTCGGGGCCACTGTTGAGTAGCCAGGTTTTCGGACACAGAAAAATAAGAGAAACTCCGCTGGGAGGATATCAACCCCTGAAGACATCGCCCTTCAAACTACGAATAGCCCGTTCGACCTCTTCCCGTAGGACTACAAGATCATCGTTTGTAATCTGGCCGGCATGGAGGATGTTCAGCTCTGTCGCCAGCGGGAGGCTGTTACGTTTAGAACCATATTCGGTCCAGAGTACAGCCTTGTTTTCAGTAACTAACTGATATCTTCCAAAGACCATCGTTTGTGAGGGTCTTAAGCCAGTGAAAAGTCTTACTGTTGTCATGTCTTCATTTATCTCATGACGTCTCTCTTCAATCCAGGTTTCCCTGGCTGCCTTCATCCTTTTTCTGATGTTGCTGATGACCTTCCTATATAGTCAGCTGCCGCGGGGTTGGTCTTTCTCTCACTCTTTAGGGTTTCCTTGCAGTCGAGGACCTCCTTCATGACCCAGGGCTGTTTTTTGTCTTTGGGCGCTCTATCTCTTTGGCTGTTGACAAAAGGACCTTTTATGTTGCCATAAAGAACCTCAAGGTCACAATAGATCAAGTTAAGGGAGGGAATTTACCTAAAGCTTGGGCCTGAAAAACTTCCGCAAAGGAGATCGTTCCGGTCAAAACAAATTCAAGGATTGGGTGTGCAGCGCTTCATATTCAACATAAACTTCAGGATTGTTAAGACGAAGTTATTATGGTCGTTATTTTTGACCGCATTCGGATATGCCCTGGTCTGAAGTCTCTCGGAACCAAAATGAAGTAGATCTGGTTATAAATCGAACCTTCTGGAAAATGCTAGGCTAGAAGACTCGACGTTTTGTTAGGCGGGTTGCCAAAGGTTAACCCGTGGTTTTGATCGAAATCTAGCAGACCTTTACCACAACTTCATTAAATTTGAAAAAGGCGTTTGACAAAGTCTTGCACGAAGGGCTATGGCATGTGATGCGAAAATCTAACATCAAAGAGTACAGTGCTGCTAAACAACCAAATAGAAGCTTACTTTGGCACCACAGTAGGTGTACGTCAAGATGTCCCCTGTCACCTGTGCTGTTTAATATCTTCTTGGAGAACATCATGCTTGAAGCTCTTCACGACCATCATACTTCCATTTCAATTGGTGGAAGACCAATCTGCAACCTTTCTTTGCAGATGACAGATCTGTTAGCAAGTACTAACAAAGAACTGAAAGTCCTGAGACTGACAGACAGGTCAAATGCAAATGTAAATGGAGACCAGCACTGAAAAGAGCAAAGTTGTGATCAATGGCAATGGCAAAGCAGTGATCTTTATGAACGGGGTACAGCTCGAAGAGGTAAGCAGCTTCAGATACTTGGGATCAAACCTCTCCAAGGACGGCAACTCCACGCTAGATATCTTCATTAGTTAGATATGATCTGGCATAGCCATAAGATAAGGTTCACCACCAAATACAAGTTGTACAAATCCCTGGTAGTGCCGATCCTGCTCTACGGATGTGACACGTGGACTCTGCTCGCCGAAACAAAAAGAAGAATCCAGGCATTCGAGAACAAATGCCTAAGGAGGCTGCTCAGGATCTCAAAGAACAAACTATTTTGTAAGAAGCAAGATGGCCACACTGGTAGGACACCAGGAATCTCTACTATCAACTGTCAAGTGACGTAAGCTGGTTTTCTTTGGCCATGTGACCCGGCACGACACCATGTCTAAGACTATCCTTCAAGGCACCTTGGAGGGTGGCCGACGCCGAGGTGGTCAGAGAAAGAACTGACTTACGAACATCAAAGACTGGACTGGTCGTCCTGTACAGGACCTACCCCCTATAACATGTGAGCTCATGCACCTTTCCGCATTGATGTCCTTTGCAAACATTCCACGTACCAGTCGAGGTGCCCTCTTGGAACACGAATGCTGACTTGCTGGTTGATTCAAATGTTTTCACTCTTTTCTCCCTGGAGTGTGGCAGAGGGGTGAGCGGTCCAGGGTAATATTCGTGATACTGCTTCTCGTCATGAACCTGACTTTAGCCGATACCCGTGACTCGACAGGTCGCCTTTATCTTTCCGAAGATTGTCCACAAGGTAGCGGGCCATGTTTGCCTAGTTGCAAATATATAGGCAGTGATTTCTGACCGGTAATTTCCTCGAGGAAGTATTCTGTCCGAGAAGCATTGTCCTGGTCAGTACTTTCATCGTGGAAAGCTTTCGCCCAGATGTCGTGTTAACATTTCGTTTTTTTGTCAGGATTTTCTCTCTTAGCCTTCGTCTTTTGAGTGTCAGCCACAAGATGGTGGGGCCATTTTACTTTGGTGAGGGTAGAGCTCTGGTGGTGAAGGTTTTCGAATGCTTTCTATTCGCTCCACCCTGAGGGGAGTACCTACCCTAGGGCACTCTGTCTCTAAGTAGTTGTGTTTTGCGATGCAGATGTCCCCGGTCTGACTTTCTTGATCGAGAACCTGTGACCGATGGTCGCATGGTTAATTCATATTCCGGAAGCCATGATTCTACTGGCAAAATATTTGTAATGATAACTGTCAGTTGAAAGTATACGAAAGACAAATTGTATTGTATATGTGGACGTTTTTAACCAAAGACGGAAAGAGAACGTAGAAAGCAAACTGTTAGCGGTTATTTCACAAACTATATATATATATATGCGCAATATATGTGTGACTGTACATATTGTAAGCTGAAATACGGTGCGTTCAGTGCCTATTTTATTATCTAAACCAATTCATTGTTTTGAGCTGGCTGAACGTGGAGACATCTTAAACATACACGCACACAAACACACACACAGGCACAGACGCACACGCACACACACACACACACGCACACACACACACAACTCTTTTTTCCCCTCCGCTGTCCCAAAACTCATGTTCTCAGCTAAATCCTGATTTCTACTGATTAGAGGTTTTCTGGATGCAGGCCTTAGATTTTCTTCAGACTAAATAGTATAAATAATAACCAAGTAAAATTTCTGACAGACCAAATATATATCTGTCCTGAAATAAAAAAAAACCTTCTTGAGGGCTGTGGTTGAATAATTCTGCCCAAATAAGGGAAGTTTCACTATGCATATCACAAGGATACTCATACACCTAAACTCAAATTAATCCATTATATCAAAGACATATAATGCACCTTACTAGTAGTTGTCAACAATACTCTTTCGTTTGACCGCATGCCTAAATTTTATTCCAATAAATACCATTAAAATGTTCTAGAAATATTGGGATGCAGAGAATTAACCAGGCTTATACACATATTTGTCCACTAAATTAAAGACGACAAGTCCACCGACTACAAATAAGGGATGAGAGATCGATGAGCACAGTTTCACATAAAAGCCAAATCGTGACCAGTCTGCCACAGTCAACAGCTGAGTGAACAGGTCATTGTGTCCAATATTTGTTTCAGCAATTACTAGGGGAATATGTTATTTTAGCAAAACCAAAGTAAACACACATGTATTTGGTGTCAGGAAAGATTCTGGAACAGTTTAAAGTATCGAGATGATGTTGTGGACCTTTCAATGCTATGATGGGCTCCGCTTCCTCCCTTACACACGCCGTATCCAACAAAATCACATTCAGCAGCAGTCATATCAACGCTTTATCACTTTTTGTGACAGATCAGCGACAGGTATGTCTATGTTCTTATGGTAGACACTCTTTTGTCATCATAGATTAAATAATTTTCACAGGTCTAACGGAAAAAGGACAGGTACATAAAATTGAGATTTTGGAGCACCAGCATGTGTGTAGAACTCTGGCTAATGTCAAAGACTGAAGGTCAGGGTTGGGGTCAGCTCTTATTGTTTAATACAAACGTCTTTGGGACCAGTGGCAGGACATTGGCTCATCACTGTAATGTTTCACAGCTCAAACTTTTTTTTATATTATATCATAATTATTATTATTCATTTTAGTAAGTGTCCAAAGGCCTGGGGAGTGGAACAGCGGCACGTTCTTGAATAGTCTCGTGAGCTGTGACGTTGACCTGCGTATTACGTCACACCATGACGTAACTAAGAAAAGGGAGATCTTAGTTTTGGAAAGAAAGATGAAATCTTAGTGAAGGCGTCATGGTGTGATGTGATAGTGGCCGCCACGGAATAATCAACGTGACGATCCATGCCGACTTCAATTGTACAGAAATTAATGTAGTTGGTCGGCATGGATCCCACAGAGCGATTGAGTCGCCATGCGATTCTCCTAGTAACCAAGCGGCTAGGGGCTTGATTGACTAAAACCTGGAGAGAGAGAGAGAGAGGGGGTTAGGCTGGCTAACGATACCTGGGGCATTCGGCGGTAACCACAGAGAGAGAACAGAACTATACGGGGACGGCAGACATTTACTGCAAACCGTTAGTGACTCCACTTTGAGGGGAGATTCTGAGGTAAGACATCAGAGAGCAACGAGTTATACGGAGACAGCAGACATTTACTACAAACCGTTGCTGACTCCACTTCTGAGAGACTGATTCTGCCACAAGCGAGCGGAGAAAGTTGACTGGTAGGGTTTCAGCAAGAGGACATATTGCAATCCGTCAGTGTCCCGACTGTCGAGGATATATTGTGTGTCGAATCATCGAAAAGAATTTACGTTGACAGCAGAAACTCCGCTGTGAACTAGTAACATCTTGTCTACCAAGGGGGTAATTCCAATGAGCCAGGTGTTGAGCTGAGAGACAGGACCAACTGGGCTGAACTCCATATTCCGACCTACATGTGTCTGACTCTATAAACATCAATTTGGACGAGTTATTGTGTCGCATTGGATACTGGGTCACCTGTTACCCTGTGTTTGAATTACCTGATCACCGACTCATCTGTTCACCCGTCCATCACATCTTCGAATCATTAGATACCGAGTTACCTGGTTAACTGTGTTCGAATTATCTCATCATCAGTTAAGTGACACTGCCGCAGAGCTCATAACGGTTATTATCCACAGTTAGTCCCGTTTCATTCATTCATTCATTCATTCATTCATTTTTTTGACATTAAATGTGGAAATCGTTGGCCGGCCTTTTTGTCTGAAAAAGGAAGAAGAGTGCCGCGAGCGTAGTTACATGTAGATGTACACACACGCTCGCATCCATCTAAAAGTGCATTCTTCACCCAAAACGTCACAATAACACTAGATGATGATGATGATGATGATGATGATGAGGATGATGATGATGATGATGATGATGACGACGTTTTATAATGCGCCAGTTTCCCCATCGCAGAGATACGCTCAATGCGCAGTGATTCCGAAATACATCCCAACAGATGTCACCTCCAACCTCAGTTCTGCTGGCAGAATGTTTGTCAGGTGGCATTAACTCTCCTAACAGATCACCAGGCGGGCGATGGTAGTCCCTACATCGTTTCAAATAAAAGTCTTTATTTCCGAAGAGAACAGCCAACGCTCGAACACCCTGACATCGTTTGAAGATTTGCTCAGTTCATCCTCAACTGTTTTCCTGTGCTAGGCAACTAATGTGCTCTTCTCTTGTTTTGCGATGAAGCGGGGCGCAGGGCTTTCTTGAAAGTAAACATCAAGGCCCTGGCCATGGGCTTAGACGATCTCATTCACTCATTGATCCTTCCGCTTAGTACAGTCGAGGTCACATCTGAATTAACATGGGTATGGAGCATAATGCAAAAATATATGAAGGGAACAAAGTGAGAGATTTAGATTTCCTTTTTTTCATTCTTAATAAATTACAGCAGTACACATACAAGGATCACCCCAAAATAAGAAACCCGCCCCCAAAAAACAACAAGAACACGCACGCACACACACACAGAACCTCTCTTTTTTGCATTTGTCTATAATTGCTTGAATACAATGTACAAATGAAGATTCTTTGCATGAAATAAGCTGTCACCATCATTGTTCATCAGATAAGTTCTATACAAAATACACAGTGAGTCAAAACAAGTGATGTATATCTCTAAGCCCATCCAATTATATTAAATATTTTATGGTGTGTTTTTCTTTTCACGGGTCGCAATTCTTCAGTCAAAATTTGAACGGTATATGACGATATTTAGTAGTTTAATCGCAAATTGAAAATCAAAGCAAAAAAAAAATGTCTAAAAAAGCTATGATTACCTTAATACTGGTATATAAAGGAAAGGTTCGCCTAAAAGTTTTTCAGTTTTATCTATTATTGTAAACACGTCTGTATGCATGCGAGACTTCTTTCCAAAACAAGCTGACTTCTTAGACAGTAGCAGACAACAGCTTTTTAAATTAATGTCTGGTAGTGTAGCTTGAATTACATTTATTCAGGAGGAAACATGGGGTATGCCTAGATTTCCCATTCGGAATGCATTCAGTACTAGCTTTTCAACGGATCTGGTTTTTTATTCCATATGAAGGCAAAGATTAAAGACTGTAGTTTATCCATAAGGAACGTTGGTGAATTTGGCAACAACAACTAAAGATATGTTAATTTTGAACTTAGATTTTAGTATAGCTTCCAGTTGGAGTTAAAATTCCGCATTTTGAAGATTTAGATTTTCTTCAAATGTATCTTCATTATTTATTGTATGCAACTATTTAAAGTCATTTATTAACCATATTCTTAAGGTTGAATTTCAAGATCAGGTATAAATTTTTCTGACTTCCAATCCAGATTGCTTCTGTTTTATCATAATTATTTTTTAGACCTGGTGTCTACCAAAGTTATTTACTATTCTGCTTGTTTTTTCGGCTGAAATTTGATCACGATTCGGGTATCATCAGAACATTGCGAAATTTTATGCTCAACATTATTTATTTTAATCCCAGCTATATGTATATTACTCATTATCGTTATTCCACGAAATTCTGCGCAGAGGATGAACAGGTAAGGTGATACGGCATCGCCCTGCAGAAATCCCCTGACAATAGGAAACAATGAAGTGACCTTGCCGTTTACTAAAACTGCTGACTTAATGTTTGAATAAAATGTTTGAATCCAATTTAAATATGTACGATTCAAATTCAAATGCTTCCTCATCCTTATATGCGTCTGCTGCAGCTGTTGTCAAAATCACCATTGTCACCACTACACCTGTCATCCTCACCGTCACTGCGCCCACCACCACATCGACGTCGTCTTCTCATTGTCATTGTCGACTCAGTTATTTGTCGGCTCCGCACTGCTTTAGTCTAAGGGTATCAAGAGGACTGCGTTTAGAAGAAAAAACTCTGTAAAAGTAGACTAGACTTCACTGAACAATTGTGTATAAATGTTGTTTACAGTGCAGGAAACCGCCTTCTTTCTAATTCTAATTACAGAATGACAAAGTAGCTTCCAAGGGTCTGATGTGTCTGACGAATATATAAGGGTGGATGTCTTTCTTTATGTATGTATGGGAAGATTATTTAAGATACCTCTTACCTAATATAAATTTTATCTCTAAATTCAAAATAGGTATCTACCCGTCCCGGACTTCCAAATAGCATTCATTGTTAAGCGTTTTGTCATTAATGCAATGAAGATTGCAAAATCTTGCTCGAGGTAAGGTGTTTCTCTTCACGAGACTCTATTCTTGCCGTGGTGACTTGTCTCTCTCCACGATGCTCTTGTTCGCGGGCATTATGTTTAGATTCTACGGTTGTCTTTCCCTTCAGCAATTTATCCCGTATAGCGATATATCAGAAAGTATACAAGAGACGAGAAAAAAAGAGACAGAATAAACCTAAAGACACTCTGAATACTTCACGTCATAGAATGAAATGGAAAACAATGTAGCAAGAATTTAATATACATTTTATTACTCATCATATAGTACTACTTGTTGCAATTAAAGACTTTGCATCGTTCACACAGTTCAAAGCTCAATACAGTCATACACTAGTTAACAAGTGCCTCCCAACTGCTTCTGATTTTGCCAGTTGAGTATAAGCCTCCACACGAATGGCAGACCCTTTAAAATAAGAACAATTTTACAATATTATTTCATCGTATGACGACATCACAAGATGTGGCCAGTCCTCGATTTACAGTCTCAAGCAGGTCAAAGGTCAGAAACTGTTGCTCTTTGGGGTCGAGAGGAACACCTTTAGTACCATCGACAACTTTACCTATACACGCCTCTGAATGATTAATAAAATTTATTAATAAAATAAAAGCACAAAACTTATTAAACTAACACAAGAAAATGTTTTCCTGAGACACTGTACCCCAGAGGTCCGCTGCGAGTGAAACGATAATAGTAACAATAAATAGCCGGGTAGGTTGGGGGAGTAAGTGGACGACAAAGGGAAGAAATGGCCAGTGGGATGGTAAACAAAGTAGTTGTAATTAGGCTCAACAAACAGTAAAAATATGTTCGCACAGATTTCAGCAGATGCCCAACGCTGCCATTAACATAAGCAACACACTGACACCAATAATGTCATCTGTCTGCTTACTGCCTGTAACCAAGGAAACAAGCCGCAAACAAGGGTTACAGGGAGGATACGTTTGGCATGAAGTATCATCCACTCGTTGAACTGAATGAACCACGTGTTCCAGGATCTCTTTGTCTGCACGAGCAGCTGAAAAGCCTTATAACTCTTACTGTAACAATGCAACATTCCATCATTTAGTATTCCTGTTATTGTCATTTTATTAAAAATAGGCTCAAGGGATAGTAAAAATATATTTTCACGGATTTTAGTAGTGACGTGAGCAGTGTACTGACATCAGTCAACTTCTCTTACAGTTTACTGTTGTAACCAAAGGTCATTATAATTCGAAAATAAGAGTTACAGGGTAACACTACCCTTGAGGTACATCCGGTGTGACAGGAATCTGGTCTTGTTTAGAGAATATGTTAACCCCGAACATCGAAAAGAATGACTCGTCTTAAGGGTGGAGGTGGGAATGAGATGTTAAATTTCTGTTATACTTCAATATTACGAGAGTGGACAATACAATAAATACATCTTTATTGTCTATGTCTGGTCACAACAGAGATAGAAATTTTCCTTTGTTGCTCACTGATGTGACATCCTTCGAGCAACAACAGTCAGAAAAACAAACAAAGTGACTTTTAAGGATTATCTCTAGCCTTTTCTTTGACTTGTGGATGGAGCATCAAAAAGGAATAGTAAGACAGCTTCAGCGATGAATACATTAGGTTGAACGGTTAGTCAATGTTTAGCGAGAAAACAAGACAGTATCATCAGTTTAATATGGAATATCTTACTAGAAGTAAGTAAGGTGCCCAATCACATTAACATCTAATAATTTAGTATTTTAATAATAATAACAGTTTCCGTTCATATTGGTGTGAATGATGATGCATTCGTTGAACTGAATAAGCCAGGGTGTTCCTGAAAGTTTTATGAAGCTGAAAGATCCTTGCTTTAACATCGCAATGCTTCAACATTTAATGTTCGTTTGAAACAGAGTTCATATTCTTGAACACTGGCTCACAGATTGTGGTACCAAGAACCTCGTATGTGTAAACACATTTCTGAACTCAACCTAGAAGCTATAACAACCGCTGTCTATATTACTGCTTAACAGCAAGTACGTCTAGTTGGTCATAACCTTTAATGAAAACGTTCACAATAAAAAGACCCAATCTATCAAATAAATAAATAAATAAATAAATAAACACAAAAGCAGCAAAAAAGGTTAGCCCTTTGGCCGAGCTGATAATCAAAGTGATCGTGTAAAACTGAACCAAGCCGGGTCACCTCTGTTACTGCTTTTTATTCTTCAGAGAATTCCTCAGTTCAATGTGACGGTGACTGTGAAGGAGACATTTCATTTCGATTGTTTCAACAGTAAATACCTCGGCAAGAGGTCTGGGCAACCCGTCAAACAACACGTTAGCATGAAACTAATAAACAGGAAAGAAATATATATTGCTTACGAAATAACATTCGTCAACTGCTTTATTTGGTGTATAACTAACTAACTAACTAACTAACTAACTAACTAACTAACTAACTAACTAACTAACTAACTAACTAACAGTAACTTAACTCTTGGTACATAGGTACTACATCACTATCGTCGGTAGGATGTTGCAATAGCCACGTGAAGAAAGATATTTATATTGAATTAAAAAACCTGAAAAATGAACCAACTCCCCAGAAGACTGCGTATGGTTTTCTGTATAAGCCAGTTAAATGGAATACAGAATCATTTACTTGGAATAATATCACGAGAAACCATTTCTTTTCTTGTAGAACGTTGCCAGTAAGATAGATACCAAAATTATAAAGGGTATCTCTTCAGAGATAGATAATTTTACTGTTGCAAAGTAAGCTTCTATTTATTTCACTTGTGCTCCAACTACTCACGAAAAACATTTTAGTAAAATGTCTTTTCTTCACGGGTAACACAAACGGTAAACTTGCTCCTTTAAATTCAACACATTCTGTTCACCTTGATTTTCCATTTAATAGAGAAATACTCTGTATCTTTAAACATTTGTAAACAAATACTTTATCTAAAATGCTGCCTTATGAACAGGTCAGTTGGCGTACTTACTCTCTTAACTCTTCTGACAGTGGGCTTGTGCAGAGAACTCGAAGAATGTCTGTAGGCGTGATTCTGGTGTGATTCTGTGTGCTTTTATGTGGATGCTTTGGACCAATATTTTGCAGAAGAAAAGTTTCCACATGGCAGCTAGAAAATAACTGTAACATTTTCACTCCATTTCAGAGCACACATTGTCATATTATGAGGTCCTTCAGTGAATCCGAATCTGCTCCGCTCACTAAAGTTTACAAAAGTTATAATCCAAACATTGCTTATCATATTCTCTTTTATGTAATTAAAACAAATTACCGTTGTAAATAGCTAAGGAGGTAAGTACACATGTCTTAAAATAACACAGCAATTTGTTTGAATCCAGGCAGAATTCAGGTCGAAATCAAGGTAGGGTAATTAAATATTTAGCACGTTACCTATGAAGCATCACCTGGTGAGTTAGACTGATGATGAGGCTCAGACCTCTTTGCGCCAGGGGCAATAACTCTTTTGCGGACTTTACGGTTGCCCTTAATATGACACACACAGACAGACGCGAGCACAGTCTTGAACTTCAGAGACTGAGAATAATAAATGAAGAATGTGAATGCGCTGTGGGCGTAGGGGAAGTAATGCGCCATGAGCTCTGACACTTTATAGACGTTGGACTGACTGCCGAAGGGCGAGAAGTTGGAATTAAAGATGCGCACCAGACTGACCGCGATCATCGGCATCTTACAGATGACAAATGCGCTCGATGAAGCTATGAGCATCTTGGTTAACGCCACTTGTTGGCCGAGGTTATTACCCTTGATAGAGCTCGTCTTCTCCCGCCACGACATGGCGGCCCTCAGTCTGACCACCGTGATGGCCGTCGCACATGAAACGAGGATGAAGGTGAGAAGAGGAAACATCACTAGCATGATTGTGTCCTCCACCTTATCGTAAAGAAGCAGAGTCTCACTCTTCTGCCAGGCATCCGACAGCTCCAGAGTCCAAAAGGTTTCCCCCGTATCGTTGTCGGTCACAGAAAAGACGAATTTCTTGAAAGGAGTGGTGACGAAAGCCAGCTGCATTCCGATCACTATGGCAACTAGCAGGATCCCCATGGTTCTGGTGCTCATGAGCTTGTTGGCCCGGAGAGGAAAGACTACACACACACAGCGCTCTACAGCAATGACGACACTGATACAGGCTGAGGCTTCTCTAAAGCCGTAGTTCACACCCATTGTGTAGCCACGAAGCTTCTGGTACAACTCGTCTCCCAGCAAGGGCTGCTGTATTTTCACCCAGTAGGCCACAGTGAACATCATAGTATGGGCCAGATACACCGCATCAACAAGTGCCAGGACATAGAGACATAGGTTCATGCGGTCTCCCAGTCCTTGGCGTCTAAACACCAAACAGTTAATGACATTGGTGACCAGTCCAATGCTGACGACTGAAGGTTTCATGACAGTTTGAAAATAAAACGCCATTTCCAAGTACACATCATAGCTCATTATGTTCGCGGGATTATTCCAGGGAAGAAAGTCTTCATCGCTCTCTGGATTGTCGGAAGAAATATTTAAAAACTCTCTCATGATTGAGGACAGTGTAGAGCACAGAATCTCCTGTGAGGATAGTTTCAGTCAAGCAGCCAGAGCCACTGCCTTTCCGACATCCTACATCAACACGAAATACCGCCAGCCAGCCAATGGCGAGAGATATCGACTCGCTGGCCTCAGGAAGGCGGTTTAAAACTGTTTAATTATCAGGTGTCAGTTCGTGACAGTCTTTTTCACTTTGTGTAAACACGATATTTTGTGTCCAACTCTTTTTGTTTGTCGTTATCTCTAACGCCGAACCTGATAGTTGGTGGGCACACAAAGCTGATGGGGAATATTTCTGATAACAGGTAATTGCTTCTCACACCTAAGAAAAGACAAATTAGCACGTGACGGAGTAAAAGCCCTCTGTTTAGAAACTTTTAGACTTCGTATGTACACTGAAGAATTCTATCTCTGTATGTATATAAAGAGAAGAATAAACTGTAACATGAAAAGGAAACAAACGGTTAAGAGCAGAAAGTACTAAGTAACCGTCAGGCAAGCATTCTGCTTTAACTAAAGACAGTCACACAATAGTTATAACATCAAATGACTAGAAATTAGATTGCAGATACACAGCTGAACATCTGTTATGCCTAGTAGCGATAGAAATGAAAAGAAAATAAATTATTAAAGATATTTATTTGCTACCTACAGAATATTCACTGTTACAGTTACTCTCTCTAACAGTTTCTTTGTCTAATATTGCATTAAAAGATTTCTGACAATTGAAGCCAGATGTTTCAAGACTGTTGGAAAGTAAGATGCAGATTGAATGTTATGAAGATAAATTTTATTAACAGCTCACCACGAAGAAAACGTTATTAACAAATATTTTAAGGAAAGCGATATTCAAACACACTTGAATAAAAAGAAAGGATATATAAAGCTTAAAGTGTACCCATGTTTTAAAGGAAGGAGGGTAGGGTAGCATATTTAGTTTGTTCCTCCGAAATTCTAGATAAATGTTTTGAAGAAGATTGTCTCCTGGTAAATAGCAGTTTCTACTTACTGACACAGTGTGCACACTACAAGACACACTTGGGCTAACTGCTGCTTGAAGAACTAACGGTCTCCCAGCAGGTCCATCCTCAAGTTATATAGAGAGGTCTCTCTTCAAGAGACATTGATTAGTTGACTGAGTTAAAATGTTCTCTTCCTGTGTTATCGGTTACATCGGTTCCTCAAGTGTGAGATGTTTCATTAGTACACATGCGATAGTATCCCTGTATTTCACATCAAGCATCATGAGCTTGCAGGACAGCGACCTTACCTGTGCAAGTAGTGAATGATGGACATACCTGGTCTACTTCGGCAACAACCTTTTGTGTCTGCATTCAAAAGTCGACTCTGTGGGCATCTGTTCGACCCTGCTTATTTTTCAAGCATATATATATTTTCTGATCATATATATATAATGCTTACCGTAATAACAAAGCGATTAACAAGTACCACTGCACTTGTTACTCCTGGGTAAACATCAACTAATCATCTGTCAGAAAGGCTGATATTTTATTGTCGCTCTTTTATTTCAAATGCAATATTTGTTCAAACGTTATTTGCAGAGTTTTAAAATTATGGAAATTAATCTCAACAAAGAAATTATTTTAGTTTTTTTTTTTAGATAATAGTTGATGGCATCGTTTTATCATCGGCCCGCAGCATTGAAGAACTGAAAACCCGGTGGATGACGCATATAAGGAAAATATTTTAAAATAAATAAACCTTAACTCACAGACAAATAAATCAAACTCTCACACACACACACACACACACACACACACACACACACACACACACGCACGCACGCACACACACACACACAACCATTAGGATGTAACATTTTCGTTCATAGATATTGAAGACTTTTTTGTATGACAAGTAACTCTCATTTTATTTAAATTCTTCTCGCAGAAAATACCTAACACAAAATAATTACTTCGTTGGCAAATATCACGGAGTTCCTGGATTGTGTTTTAATTTGTGTTGTTATCTTTTGGAAGCACGTGTAAATGTCAAGGTTCTTGTTCCTGCAGTGTTGCTGTTGATTGCAAGAAGGGAGAAAGACGAGCAAGAGAAAACTTTACAAACTGGTCTTTTGATCATGAAGTTGTATTTTATGTACACAGTACCAAGATCATGGATGTACAATTTGCTTGTACAGGAGACAGACCATTTAACTTGCATTAAAGTTCAATATCTCCGATGTCAAAAGTCTGCAAGAGCTCCGTCTTTGTTGCATTGTTGTAATGTTTCATGATACTTCACCCGGGGTACATGCTATGAAGTGCTGGCCACTGTTGCGCCAAAGGCGAAGAAAAAAAAGATCGTATGACTGCCGGAGCCAGTGTGATCTTTAATTATCACAAGAAGTCAGGACGAGACAAGAGGGTGTTGAAGCCTTTGTCAACTTGTCATTGCCACTTGTTGCCATACAGAGTAAGCTCACGAGGCATTTCAGTCAAACCTCGACAGACTAGGGAGACCTTGTCATTATAGACACACCCGTGGTAGCAATTGAAAACATCCTGAGCGCCTGGCCGAAACGGGTTCTTGAGTTAGCAAAAGGGGAAGATAGAAAAAAGACAGAGTTGACTTGTCTTTCCGTGCTTTTTTAACTTTCATTGATTACAAATATTCGGCAACAACAAACATCAACAGACCATGGCTCTCACCGTCTGTACCTGTCTGGCACTTCCCCGTCCAACACATCGTATAATTGTTAGGTTATACAACTGTGTGGTTTGGTCTTCGGAAAAGAGTGTTGCAACAGTCCGATAACTCTTCTTTTGAAAAAAAGAGCCATAGCTGTAAAGGGGATGTCGAATGTTCCCACTTTAAACTGGAAGCAAATCATGTCTTCATCTGTAGTCGGTGGACAGCGAAGAGGAAAATGTCTGGCTTTCAGTGTAAAGGTACGGTTCCTACCTGTTCTCACGTCAACGACTTCTCAACTGTCTTATGTGACGATATAGAGCAGTTGTGCAATTATGTCTGCGTCTACCTGGGAGCAAAACAGTACATGACCACAGCATGAACCTTACTTACAATATGATCACTTTTGGTTGGTTGGTTGGTTGGTTGGTTGGTTGGTTGGTTGGTTGGTTGGTTGGTTGGTTGGTTGGTTGGTTGGTTGGTTGGTTGGTTGGTTTCTTTCTTTCTTTCTTTCTTTCTTTCTTTCTTTCTTTCTTTCTTTCTTTCTTTCTTTCTTTCTTTCTTTCTTTCTTTACTTATATTTTTTCTCTCTCTGGTTATTTATTGTTTCTTTATTGGAACATTTTTTCCTGTTATCTCTCTTCTTCAACCTTGCTTTCAGTCTCTTTTCTTCGAGTGTGATAATTTAAAAGTGGTTTTTGTAAGCTTTCAGTCTAAAGGTACGGTTCCTACCTGTTCTCATGTCAACGACTTCTCAACTGTCTCATGTGATGCTATAGAGCAGTTGTGGAAGAATGTCCGCGTCTACCTGGGAGCAAGTCAGTACATTACCACAGCATGAACCTTACTTACAATATGCTAACTTTCGGTCAGTCGGTCTCTTTCTTTCCTTATTTCCTTCCTTCTTTCTTTCTTTCCTTCCTTCCTTCCTCCCTTCCTTCTTTCTTTCTTTCTTTCTTTCTTCCTTCTTTCCTTCCTTCCTTTCTTTCTTCCTTCCTTCCTTCCTTCTTCCTTTCTTTCTTCCCTTCCTTCCTTCTTTCTTCCCTTCCTTCTTTCCTTCTTTCCTTCCTTCCTTCCTTTCTGTTCGTTCTTAATTTATTTATCTCTTTTTATACTTATATTTCTTCTCTCTCTGGTTATTTATTCTTTCTTTATTGGATCATTCTTTCCTGTTACCTTTCTTTTTCAACCATTGTCTCCTGCTATCTTTCGTTTTTCAATCAATCCTTGCTTTCAGTTCTGTTTTCTTCGAGTGTGATAGTTTAAACGTGGTTTTTGTAAGCGTTTGCCTTGAAATAATAAACTTTAAACTCACAAAGTATCTCAGCACTGAAGGACTGAAATTATTTCTGCTTCATACTCGATCGAAGATTGCAAAGTAAATTTATGATTATGTCCTGCAAAAGGAAGAAGGAAAGTCTAACGTAAATGTCGCTCGCCTATTATGGGAACCCGGATGAAAAACTATAATTAAAGCGCCAGTGTTGTTTTACTGGAAAATTGCTACTCGTGTCGTGTCTCTCTGCCGAATAGTTTTTAAACTATAAACACTTATGTTTTCACTCCCTTGAGAAAATAATTGAAGGAGGCAGGCGAGGTGGGTGGGGTGGGTGGGGTGGGTGAATGGCTGGAGCTGGTGACATGTTCAGCCAATCGCTGCAGCCGGAGTCTGGTGATGTTACTCTTCCTTGTCTTACAGTTCGCTCAGTGTTGACATTCGTCCCACCTGTTAGTCTGTTTTCTTGTTTGTTTGTTTGTTTGTTTATTTATTTCCTTTTGCATGGATTCAAAAGAAACGTTTGTTCTGTCGCTGTAGCTGACACTTAAGTCAGTGAATATGTTAGTTCATGAAAGCGCTAATGCAGGTACAGTGGTGAGATTAGCTGCCCTGAATAAGACAGTAATTAAAAAAAAAAATAAAAAAAAATTATTACGATTGTACGTAAAACTAAAGCCTCGAGAGAATGACCTCAAAGAAACTTGACACATCATTAAAATCATGTTAAAAGTGATGGTTTACTCTCTTATATTACCACTCAGTACCTTGTGAACTGACCCGCCTGGTGTTAAGAGAAAGGCTCAGCAAGGAACATTCATAGAAACTCCCAAAGTAATGAATGCTGTGCAGGATCATTCTACATACCATTCGAAATGGAGACTTAAGAGTTTATAAAGAGTAGAGTTTATACCCGTAGTGAATTATCATTTTTGTTAAAGATACACGCTTTGATTTTATACGATCTTCGCATCTTGTTACAAACCTTTTACGTCCGGTTTCATTCACCCACATACAAACATAAATATAAATACTTAAACGTCAGATATACAGACAAATACACAGAGGGGGGGGGCCAAACAGACAAAGAACCTTAGATAGGCAGGCTGACGGAGAAAAAGAAAGAAAGAGGAAAGGATGGGGGAAATAGAATAAATGAACGGGAGTGTTTGAGGTACGAAGAAAAACATCAATGAAATGCAAGTACCAAAGGTCAGAGGTTAAGACATTAGGTAGGAAAGGACAACTTTTATAAAGTATGAGTCGTGATCGTTTTTATTGTTCCAAAAAACCTGAAATATCTCTGAAAAGGAAAAACAAATAATTTTGCTATTAAATGTCCATCAAAATAAACTTTATCCACCATCTGCACTCCCTATTGTTTGTTATGAATTATTATGTAGTAGAGTCTTAAATAAACTGCAATAAGATCAAAAGGCAAGACGCTCTGCATCAGCTGGAGATCACGTGACTGTTTGCTTCCGTCTAATTTCAAGAAGGTGACTTCCCAATTTCATAATCTTGAACCATCGTGCATTCTCATTTAGGCAGTCTTGCTCTGGATGAAGCTTTTCTTTTTCAGTTGCCAAAAGATGTGGATGAGTTGTCGATGTCGCTCACCATGTGGCTGTCCCTTGCTTCTCCCATACAGTGTCTTGTTCTTTGACATGCACAAGGTTTGAGAAGCATGCAGTCTACAGTGCACCGGTTGTCTGCCTCCGCTTGTCCCATCAAAATTACCAAACTGAGATAGGTCTTTTACCAAAACTGTCATTTTGACTCGACAGACCACGACTGAGAATCTACTACGACAACCAGCGTGGTTTCTTAGATAAAAACATGATCACCATGTATCTCTGCGAGCAACACAAATATACACTGCAGTCGATTTAATTAACGTGAAAGATTAATTAAAACAAAAGACAAAGAGCTGGAGATACCTTTTTCAAAATTTTCTGCACGTTTAGGAGATACATACTGACTGGGCCATCGTCTGACTCAAAACCAGGAACAGAAAACGCACTTCGTGCACAGCACCTTATGTTTGTCATGGTTAACTCACCTCCAGAAGGGCGGGGAGAGGTCTGGAGAACAGGTGTGATAAAACAGATTAAAGAGCTGGTGATTTAATGTCAAAGGGGAATACAAGCTTGTGACAAAGATACAGACATGCAAAGTTGCAGACGTGCGCATCAAAAATAAGCGCAATAAAGTAAAACTTCCTTAGTAAGACCTTCCCAGTTACGACCCCTTCTTAGTTACGACCCAATGTTAGTGGATTATAGCGAGTCTTACTGGGGAGGTTTTACTGTATATGGTTTAAATATATCGAGAAAGTGATGACTTTTGCCTTCAATATTAGCTCGAAGGTAACAGCACCAGCTTCTGATTTTCAGAAAAGTACCGCTAAGTATTATAGTTTTATATTCAATCTATAGATAGCAAGCAGCCTTAAAATAATTATCTTTAATGTTGGATCATAAGCTTTTGAGTTGTCAGTGCTGCCTAGACACACTATTAAACACGAAACGAATATCTATGTTAATATCCACTCCACTCCTGTTGATTTGTTTGTAGACCAAGCAGCTTATTAAGTCCCATAAATATGTCAAAAACCTGAGAGAGAAGTTGCTTTAAACATGAGAATAATCTGGTGGAGTCATGCAGGCCCTCATACCTGTCAGGCTCCCATCGCTTCCAACTATAGTTCTGACGGAATAGAAAAATACTGGGCCAGCTATTCTACAAACTTTTCGAACGGTCTACAGAGTGAAAGCCTATACAGCAATGCATTCTAAAGGCGGTGATAAAATATTTCATTTGTTCATTATGTTTATGAAGTGATCAACAATACTCTCAAGGAAGACAAATCCTACTCCTACCGACCAAAATGATAGACATGATTTTTTTTCGATTTGGGGTTATGTGTCTAACTCAAAGATGCTAAATCCATAAATTATCAATCAGAATTTTTATTAAGCTGTGAAAAGGTACATTACCGATCAAATAAGAAAACCCTCCCTACAAAAAGAAACCTATTTGTGACTAAAACATGTTTTTTCCAGTATGGGTTGCTAGGAAAAGGACGGTATTCTGCTTAATTAACTCATATCGCATCACAGATTAGCCCTTCACCATATATTGCTTGATTTATGAGCTCTCACAGAAGCATGCATCGTCTGGATGATATTTATATATATATATAGAAGTCGCCTCAACGGTGAGAAACTGCTGCATAGAACTTTATCAGAGGGGAATCACTCGGCCTACGCAGGCTTGCATCCCACCCCTCAACCCTCTAACCCACGTGATCGGGAGGAGGAGGGGAGGTAGGACTGCACCGACGGGATGAGACGGAAAATGTCTTATTATATTATGCTGCCTGTCGTTGAAAACAAAATTAAAACACAAACAGTCTGACACTCTCTTACTCACTCTCTCATCCACTCTGTCACTCACTCACTCTTCCTGTCTGCCACACACTCACTTTTTTATTCAGTCTATCCACTACTCGCTATCTCTCCCAAACTATGTTTTCTCACTCACTCCTCTGAAAGCAAAGACATGAAATTCCATTTACCTGCGGCGCCATTTCCACGTCCGATAAGCGAGTTTGTTTACGGGCGTTGTTTACACGCACGAAGCGTGAAGTTTACACAGCTTAGTCGCACCTTTTCATCATCATCATCATCATCATCATCATCATCATCATCATCATCATCATCATCATCATCATCATCATCATCATCATCATCATCATCCCAGCAGTTTTAACCTTAAAAGAACCGATCTGCTTTCTATTGTCAGTCCAGTCACTGTGTTTAGCACGGAAATAATTTAATGGAAGCTCAGATCTTTACAGAAATAACCATGGCAGGAGATGATAGCGGCTAGAATAGCTTTCAAGCTAGTACAGCTTCTTAATTATTATTATTTATATAATTAATATTCTGATTGTTCGAAAATAGCATTGCTTAAAATATAAAGACAATCGTTGAAAATACTGTCGACTTCTTTCTTGTTTTATATTTATTTATTAGGTAAACGATTCAATGTAATAAATCGGCTTATCATTTATTTTTCAGTTCTCAAAATCCAATAATAAGTTTAGTCATATTGCATTTTATGTGTTTATAAAAAACACTGGGGCTGAAACATAGACAAAGCACAAAAAAAAGGAAATCCCTGAGAAAAAGAAAGTCTGGGTTAATACTATCGAGATGAAGCAACTCACAGACAATGTAGTACTTGCTTTTGTCTCACCTTGTTAGTTTACGTGTTCGTAAACATCTTCAGGTAAATATTAATGTAATAAGTATAAAAATTTTCTTATTACACTGATTTATTACACACTTACATAAACTTAGAGAGGTGTGCTCATTATCATTGTAACCGATTTTTCAAAGAAGCTGAGTGACATAAATTAAAAGTACTTACGTCTGAAGAGAATTTATTTGAAAAAATAAACAGAAAAATTAATCAGAAATGGATCGGTTGTCTCCTGAATGTGTCTTAGTCTTGAGTGAAGGAGTAACCAAGCGATCAGACTGTTGCGCGCGTGCGAAGGTCGAGCCGCTAACGCAGCCCCAGATGTTCCTGACCTCAGTCCTGAACCTCGAGGAGCGCGAGTAGTAGATGAAAAAGTTGCAGGCGCTGTAAATGTAAGGGATGTAACGAGCCAACATCTCGGACACCCTGTGTAAGTTACACTGACGACCAGAGGGCGAGAACTCAGGGAAGACGATGCGGGCTACGGTGACGGAGATCATCGGCACTTTACCAGCGATGAAAAAGCAGGACACGACGACGAGCATCTTGGTCAGCGCCACCTGCTGCACCTGCGCCTCGCTGCTGGTGGAGCTGGTCTTTTGCCGCCACAAGATGGCGGCTTTAAGGGAGACCACCGTGATAGCCGTTGCACCTGAGACGAGGATGAAGGTGAGGATGGGAAACACGACAAGCATGATTGTGTCGTCAATCTTGTCATACAGCCGCAACACCGGACTTTTCTGCCAGCTGTCCGCCAGAGTTAGTTTCCACCAAGTCTCGTTAGAAGCGTTATCGTAAACGGGAAATATAAAGCTCTTGATGGGGGTTGTCACGAAAGCTAACTGCATTGAAATCACTATGGCCACCAGAATGATACCCATGCTTCTAGTGCTGACAAGAGCTTTGGCCCGCAGAGGGAACAAAACACACAAACAGCGTTCGATAGCAATCACTGAATTAATACATCCGGAAGTTTCTCGAAAACCATAACTAACCCCAATAACGTAAGAACGCGCATACTGATAAATTATCTCCCCTATTCCTGGTTCTATCAGTTTAATCCAAAATGAGATGGTGTAGACCATAGACTCAGACAGGTAGACCATGTCGGCGAGGGAGAGCACACAGAGACAAAGGTTCATGCGGTCTCTTAGTCCTTGGCGCTTGAACACCAGACAGCTGACGATGTTTGTGGAAACAGCGACGGTGACCACTACAGGCTTCATGACAGTGTGATGAAAAAACGCCACGTCCACCACTGCCTTGTAAGGCAGGATGTTACTCGGGTGATTCCAGGGAAGAAAGGTATCTTTACTCTCGGAAGTATTCATGATTATTTTTGAGGACTGTTTCAAGTTTACATGCTTACAAGTTAAAGATCTTAAGCGCTGGTAATTAAATAAAAGATAATAAAATAATTAGGTAACTAGGCCAGCTAGTCGTTAAGTATACACCACGCATCACTGGCTTGCAATTCATTCTCTGTGAACTTGTTATTTGCAGTCAACAGGTGTTCAATTTCAGAGAGCTTTTTTTTCTAAATTAACCCAAAACGAAACCATTTTATTTTCATAGGAAACTTCTTCCTGAACACAGCAGCAGAATATTAATCGGCTTCAACCAGTATGCGTGCTCCAAGAAACCTGAAAAGTTGAAAGAATCGTGTTAACGACAACTAAAGTGTGGGAAAAATGTTCTTAGTCTGAGTAGTCCCTGTTTAGTCTGTCTATCAATGCAATTTTATTAATCGATTTACCACAAGAATGGAAAATGAGGCAAAATTTCCCTGTTAAATATTTAAACAGGTATTCAACCTATATATTACACAAAATCTTTGTCTTGACATAATGAGAATTTGTATACATTTTTTTATTGCGATACATAATTTTCTTTCTGCTTGCCATCGGTGCTCATCGTTTTGATTTCTGAGGAACTTTTACAGTTAGTTTAGTGGACCCTGCTAATGGAATTTTTAATCTGGCGCTGGCAGGACAAGAAGTCTGTGAACATACAGAAGTCTGTCCTGTTTGTCCTCATCTGTTTACACACTGTATCGAGCTTGGTCTGGTCAACAGAAATATAGAACTGGGCTGCTTAATGATGCATCGGTCTAGAATGTAGTTTCTCTGGGGAATTTTTGTTCCAGGTAAGTGTCGAAAGAAACAATTGATCCCCTGGGTGAGGACGTTGTAGGTATTGTTGTTCGTCTGCTTGCTTTCTTTCATCAAGTCATCGCAATGCTGTTGAAATTAAAGTTAGTCTCAAATCCAGTAGATGATTTATCTGCTTGTAGTTCTTTCCCCTTTAGCTTAATGAACAAGTAGATTCATGAAATAAGTGCACATTAAAACACAAAAACCTGTTTTTACCTTTTGCTACAGAAACTGTTTGGTGCCACAGAGAGTGTTATATTCTTTAGTATCACCAACACTGGCTTACATCAATGTTTGGAGATATTTATATCTTCAAGATTCTCTTCTATTAAAGATAAAAATTAGAGGCCAGGAATAGAGTATTTGCATTACTGGAGTAAGATATTGAGCCAATCGACCCTGAATATTTAAAAATGTAGGCACAACCAGCAAGGATGAACCGTTAAGTAAATATTTGCAAATTTTATTTCTTATTTTAGACACAAAATTACTGAAGTGTTACCGAGTTCTAGATATCAAATTTTACTAATCAATATTTTCTTTCTGAATCCTACTGCTATAAAAATATTTAAAATCTCATTGTATTTGATCTTTTCTATATTTACAAAACAAAAAATATTTTATACTGTGATTTTACATTTGAAAAGTGGCTGGCGGGTAGTAAGATATCACATATCGTTGGAAATTACAGGTAACATATTTAAGAGTAACCTATCTTTTAACAGATTAAACAGAAAATAATGTTTTTTACTGTACCATGGTGGCATAAGATTCTTTTTGTAAAGGAACATCATCAATTTTTGAAACAAATTACGTTATGACGATGGTAGTCAAAGAGAATTTCGCTTGCTTCTGTCTCACCAATCTTAACTTTACACACACACACACACACACACACACACACACACACACACACACACACACACACACACACGAGAGCAAGGACATTAAGAAGCCCACATTCCATTTCTTACAAATAAAGATTTAATGAAAAAACTCGTTAATTTCTCTTTACAAATTCCTATATGTAAACTGCATATGATTTCTGGTGGATATAATTTTCTTGCTTGCTTTGAGCAATCACTTCAGTGGGTATCGAACATTTTCAGCCTTGTCTGTCCGTATTTCTATCCAGTTGTTCCTACTGGTGTCTGACTGGGTGGCAGTGTGATTAGCATTATGACTGTCTAAAAGAAGTATTATTGTTGGTAAGCTTGGTTTAAGACGTCTACTTTCAAAACTGTTGACTGTTTACTTATCTAGACTCGTTTGGAGAAGTGTGTGTTTTACGAAGTAGTTTGAAAATTATTAAGAGAGATGTGTAATGTCTTTATTAAGACTTGCAATTTATGACAATTTATTGTGATTGCAATCTGTAATAGGCTAGAGAGCATTCATTCTGATTCGCCGGTACTTGGGCATATGTAGGATAGTTTAGGTAAGTAGAAGTTTCCAATGAAAGCACCAGGATTCAGAAAAAAACCAATATGAGCTGACAATCGGAAGGAAGGGGAGAGTATGACCGTGTGCCGTTCTCAAACTACTGCTGGGTAAACGTGAATCGACCGACTGGAATAAGGCTGCCTGGAAATTTTTCCCCTTGAGATGCTGGAATATAGGTGTCGAGTGTTTAGTGAGTAGAGAAGAAACATCATCCACCGACTTTCATGTTTCCACTTAGTGACACGTTTATAGATATAACGACAGTCAAGTTGGCAGTATCACGGGGACGGCCACATTTGGCGGATCAGTCCGCAAGTAGGGTAGCACCAAACAACACATTGTACCAGGCGTAAATGAATGAATAAATAAGGGAGGAAACTACTGTTGCCTTAAGGACATGTTCCACCATGGATTACTTCCCTTTATCAGGTGACAGTCAACCAATCAGATATTTTGTTATGTTAAAAAGAAGGCGACGTGTATTACTTCTTCAAGCGCCATTGTGAATTTGGTTGCCGGTTACTCAATTTGACACGGATTTGTACTCCAACAACCATAAATGAGAAGAAAACAGTAAGTAATCTTGAAAGTCTAATGTTTATTCTTATAAAAAATATGTTTGTTTGGTACTATATGTTTGTATGTAATGTGTAAATAATTTTTCTGTAGTGTCGCACTTTTCAGGTTTTTCCCAAAATGGCGATTACATAGTCAGACAGTTGCATTCATTAATTTCATTTTAGTACAAGAAAACGAAACCTATATTTCTTAAAAGTTACACCAACTAAAGGTTTTTATAATGCATTTTAAAACGGTGTATCATTTATGGTTGTCTTTATTATAGGTTAATAGTAATAAATATTCAAAAGTGCCGGTAAAGATTTTCAGTATAGGACACTGCCGCTCCGTAGCGTTTTGTAGTTTTTGACTTGTTCTCGTGTCCTGTCATGTGTAGTGAGACCTGCATGTTGAACATGTGCTCATTGAGCGGAAACACTGGCCTTCACATGTAGAGTTTAACTGTACTTTCCAATTATTCTGACATATAACGTAGCAACATTCTAACACCACACAAGAACAAAGGTATATGCAGCACAAAAGAAGTTTATTTACAGACTGACACCCAGCTTACTTACAGCGAAAACTCCCGTTGTTAAAAAGCTCAATACCTAAATACTAGCTAAATCGTCTTTTAATCCAAACATTTTCACCAAAAACAGTATAATCATGAAAACTTGTCACATGCAGAGGCAGCAAGTAGCTATTTCTCGGACACACACTGTGTAAGTGGAGGAATACAGATCCTGCTTCCACTGGACAACGAAATACTTTTTTGCTCCAGCTATTTCTACTAGTTCTGAAAGGCTAAGTCACCCACCCTATGAGGAGACTTCTACCTCGACTGGAAAACTTCAGATCAATGTGTGATACCAGGTCTCGTGAACGAGCTCATCTTTGTGTTTAATGCTGGTTGGCCATAGATAGCTATCGTAAAAAGTAAGAGTTGTATCACATTTTGCATTTTAAGCTCGTTCGTTGTAAAAATTATTAATTATAATAAAAATAATTCACGCAATGCGTAAACCACGAGAACAATGTCAAGATTACGCACATTATTTTCTTGCTTAATTATCTTTATTAACAAATTTGCCCTGAAAAATGTATGCGAGTAAAAACGGAGAGAGAGAGATAGCGATGAAGAGGATATTTATGTAATACTTATTTTATCTATTTATACTTGTTATATTCATGTGTGTTTATGTGTGTAAATGTAAAAGTAGGAGAAGAGGACCAAATTTCTTATCTTGATACTAGTCAATATATTATCCCTCACTTATCCATGACCACAACCCCTCACTCACTCACTCCCACAACACATATAAGCCATGAGAGCTCGAAAACCTGAAATATAAACTACAAGCGTATCTTTATATCTTAAACATATTCTGAGATAAACTTGCTTAATGTGGTTTATACCTGGAAAACATATTGTCCGCTCGATAAATGCCTTCACATGCCAAAATTGTTTTGACTTTCAGTAGCTGCATGTTGTCAGGCTGTGGCCGATGCTCTTGCCAGTACTCTTTACAGTCAAAAACCAGTTTCTTTTTTTCAGTACAGTTATTGTGTCAAAAATGAAGACAGTCACAGATCAGTATTCCATGGTTATTACAAAAAATGATTTTAGAGCACAAACAACTGTAGGACGGATATTGTCAAACGTTTGTAATACAGACCTGAGGCGCCACTAAAATGCATTCTACAACAGTGATCCATATCCCACAATCATTCTTATATAAACGTGGCCGTAACTTATGAAGGCATCAAAGACAGTAGCTTTGAAAATTATTTTCAAACCACTTTTGCTGCTTTTGTATACTGACCTTTTAGCAAAACTACCTTCTCCAGGTGTTGACCTGCTAAATACAATAAGCTAAACTACTGTCGAATTTATCTGGGAAAACAAGAGTTACGATGTAAAGAAAAGTAAAAAAAATACGGCTGTAAATGTAGGGAGCTCTAAGAATGTTGATCTATAAGAACTAATCTTTTCTGGACGCAAAAACTAATCATATTCATTGTCAACTAACTCTTTCTTTAATTAAGATTATTGACAGTTTTGACCAGAACATAAAACCTAATACTTTAGAAAACTTTTCTCAACAGTTAACATTTTTCAAGTGCTATACACAAGTACAATCTACAAGTAAATGCAAAAAAAAAGAGCTGACCTCTGCATTTAATCTTGAGCCAAGGAAGAGAAAAGAGTATATACGACATTTTAACTTTTAGCAAACCAGCTCGCATACTAAATGGTAGAAACTGTTATTCTAACTGCACACTTTAACTGCAAACTTTCTTCCCCAAAATAAGCAAAACTTTCCATGAATGCATTTAATTTAATGAAAAATAAATTAAAAAATCCCTACACTGTAGGTTGTAGTATTATTTAAGCCTTTTTCTAATGAACTTGCTATACAAACAGGCACTGTACGAGACTGTTCGATTTTATATGCGTCTGCCTCCTGTTGGCACATAAGAATGTTTAAAACAAAGTTTCGATTCCTGTATGTCTGGTATGATAGATAAAGAATCTTAAACCGTGACTTTAATGCTGGATGTGTTCTAGAAATTTCTAAAATGAAATCGATATTTTTGCTGTTTTTGGTCATGATAAAAATATTTCATACTTTACAAAAAACAATATTTTTCTCATTTTTCCAACCTTCCGAATTTCCTACCACGATTTAAAATTATAAAATTGATATTGACAGTATCTTTTTCATGTTTATGCGCGTGCTAAAATGTAAATAATTATGTATTTTTCTTGCATTTGTATCCTGAATCTCATCGTGACACATGACACTTTGTAATAAAACGATTGTTGAAGCGTATCATCATTGAGTTACTGCTTTGTATTTTCTTTTGACATTGGGATAAGTCTTAGTATTGAGAACAAACTATCATTACAAACCTATTTAAATATCCCCACTCCATATGTACAGTTTCAACAAACTCGCGTAGTCTTGCGTTTCCTGTATGTTAATATTAATAACTATTAATACTATTTTAATACTTTTGTTATATCGAAGGTATATATATTACGTACAACAACAATTTAGAAAAATAATATTATAATAATTGTAAATCCTATAGCAAAAGTATAATTGCATACATTTAGTCTCGACGCAGTTTGTGTCAGTAATCGCACAGGTAAGACAGCGCTAGAAATAAATTAAAAGCAAAGTCTTACCGATCATCGAAGAATAGCTATGAAAGATAAGGAAATGTTGCTGTCAAACGATCAACAATTTTATTTTACTTTCATTTGCTGCTTTTGCGCAAGTACTTTATGCTGTATGTTTTCGCCAGTGAAAGCATCCCTGTAAATTTGCAGTGGAAAAGATCTGATATCTGATAGTTTGCCCTTAATTATCGACCGCAATGATACAAATATATCGCAATTAGAAAACAATTGATGATTAATGACACTCTCCATTCTTACTGTTTGTTCCCTGATTCTTCTTTGTGTCTTATAATATGTTTGTCTTATTACTTGTTTGCATACTTGTTTCTCCTTCTGTTCTTTGTATTCCGTCCATGTCTCCTTCCTGTCTCAAGTGCTGAGAGCATAGTTCTTTCTGAGCGTATTTATGCCCTAAATAAGCCACACGTATTATTATTATTATTATTATTATTATTATTATTATTATTATTATTATTATAAAAAACAAAACTTGCTGCTCAGTACTCACGTGAAGAGAACGTGCCAGAGAAACTTCGATTTAATAAATCTCAATGTAAAGGGTACTCTGACTATCTTATAGTCTTCACTGAAAGAAAAGCAAGGTGAGCAGGCTGTTCTGCACGTGCTCAGAACGTCGACTTGTAGACGCAGCCACAGATGCCCCGGACCTCAGTCCTAAACCTCAAAGAGGTGGAGTAGTAGATGAAGAATGTACAGGAGCTGTGAAGGTAAGAGAAATAACGGCCCATCATCTCTAACACCCTGTGTAAATTGGACTGACGACCGGAGGGCGAGAAACTGGGATCGACGATGCGGGTGATAGTGACTGAGATCATCGGCAGCTTGCTGGCGACGAAAGCGCTCGAGGCGACGACGAGCATCTTGGTCAGCGCCACCTGCTGGAGCTTCGCCTTGCTGCTGGCGGAGCTGGCCTTCTGCCGCCACAAGATGGTGGCTCTTAGCAAGGCAACCGTGATGGCCGTCGCTCCTGAGACTAGGAGGAAGTTGAGTATGGGCATAAAGATCTGCATGATCGAGTCGTCAATCTTGTCATAAGTTCGCAGAACTGCGCTTTTCTGCCAGCTGTCCGACAGAGTAAGTTTCCACCAAGTCTCGTTAGAAGCGCCATCGACAGTTGGAAATATAAAGCTCTTGATAGGGTTTGTGACGAAAGCAAACTGCATGAAGATCACTATGGCAAACAGTATCATGCCCATGGTTCTAGTAGTCATAAGGGACTTGGCTTGTAGTGGGAACAGGACGCACAAACAGCGCTCCACCGCTATCAGTGTATTAATACAGGACGAGGTTTCTCTCAGGCCATAGCTGACACCCATACCATAACAACGAGCGGTATTATATATAGCATCCCCTAGATCACGATCTATCAGTTTAAGCCAATAAGTGATGCTAAATATCATAGAGTAAGCCAGGTAAGTCATGTCCACGAGAGAAAGTACATACAGACAGAGGTTCATGCGGTCCATCAGTCCCTGGCGCCTAAACACAACGCAGCTGATGATGTTGGTCACAACGGCGAGTCCGAGCACTGCAGGCTTCAAGACAGCATGATAGAACACTTCTATTTCTGCCACTGCCTTGTAATGTATAATGTTATCTGGGTTGTTCCAGGGAAGTAAAATATCTTTGCTTTGAGAATTATTCATTATGATATTTGCGGATACCTACATAATCATAATCTCTCTCTTTCTTTGTGATATTTTCTTACAGACTGAAAGTTATCGAGGCGCTAGGATACAAGCTAATGCACTCTTCTATTACCGAAAATGAGACGATTTTCTAAGTGATGAAAGATACTTAGGATCCTTACAAAACTAACCGCTGATTGATTCGGATGGAAAAGATGACGATGATTAACACACGTGAAAGTTTTTAATTTTCTACCAGAAGTGTCTAGGCCTATCTGTCACAAAAAATCGCAGATTCTTTGTCACCGCGTTTAGAGAACACTTCTATTAAATTTTTAAAGGTATAAGAGCGTTTCTGAGTTTAAAAATAGAGACGAGACCGCACCAGCAGGAGAAGTAACTCTGTTCCATCCGGTCCGTATACTCCAAACCATCTGAAATCTTGAAAGAAGTCACTTTTATAATTATTACATGCACAATAGTTAAGGGAAGTATATTTTTATTCTGCCTGTTTGGAGTTGTCTCCTTTATCTATGAAGGGAGATAATCAACAGAAACAGAACATTTTAGTCGATTGAATTTTAACTGCTTTATAACTTTAGTGGTAATCGAGAGAGTCATCTATCAGACACTATTTTTAACATTCTTTATTACAATGTTGTACTTTTTAAAATTACGATTCCTTGTAATTTTGTGTAACTGGAAGTTGTCTGTGACGACGACAGAGTAGACAGCAGGAAAATTGTAAGACAAAGAACAGAGAAACGTCCCAAGGCATGTTTAAAGGGCTCGATGGCTGATGGAGCAAAGACTCATGGTCACCATTTGCTATCACAAATAACCCGAAATTCCAGAACCAAAGAAATCAAAGGAACATTTGTTATTTGTTATCGCAAATAAACCGGATTTTCAGTATCGCAGGCTACAGAAGAACTAAACATAGAAAAGAAAATGACAAACCATTGGGAAGGTTAAAATTTAAAACTCTTGCTACCTCACCTTACAGAAAGTATTTTGTGTCACAAACTGAGCACGTATCAGCAGCACAGATTTATATAAAGGTTTAGAGAAAATTATATTCAATAACTTTTTAAAGACGAAATAAGAAGACAGAATTGATATATTTGCATAATTTCTAAATAATAGGGAGGGGTGATGGGTAGAAAGTAAACAAAAATTCACACACACACACACACACACGCACACACACACACATATATAATTTTGTGTCTTATATATATATATATATATACCTATATACTTACACATATTTTTCACATTTATATTTGCAGACGCGCGCGTCTGTGTGAGTGAATTTTCAAACCTTCCACTATCTTCATCTCTTTCTTTCTCTCTTTCTCTCTCGCACGCACACACATATGTATGGAAAAGTGTGTGCCTCTTTAAAATATATATTTATATAAATATATAATTTTTGTCTTTGATTTGTACGTAGATGCATGCGTGTGTGTGTTTGTGTGTCTGTGTCTGCGTGTGTGTGTGTGTGTGTGTGTGTGCGCAGAAAACTCACTTTCTCATAAAGAAAACTACACACACACATACACACAGGAAAGTAGACACAACAAAATCGTGCAGCGTGCTAACGAAACCTGAATAATATGAGGATTTAATAATTTTATATTTTTATATTATTAGAGAAAATTTAATGTTATTAAAGATCATTTAAGAAGAAACATTATTTATATCCACATTTACTCTCTGGTTAACTGTCAAATTATGTAACATGTTGACTTTGTAATGATAAAATTGCTTTAAGAATTAAAGAAACTTGCAAAGTTCATAGAAACATAATGTCACTGGTAAAACTACATGAAGTTGTAAGAAATAATTCTTTAGCACGAAAGGTCTGTTTGAAATAGTTTCTTGATTGCATTGCTTTTGTTATCGACTGTTTTCAGTTGCAGTAAATTTGAGATAACGAGGCTTGTATTTCTGATGTTTTTAATTGACTAAGGGCCTCATTCCTTTTATTCCAAATGACAAAAGCAGCTGGCGATGAGCTCTTTAGCAAGAAAGGAGCGTTTTGTTGGAATTGTGGGTAGATTAGTATCACTAACCAAAAATATGAACCCACGAAATAAGGAAACAAGCATTTAATATCTCCTTCACTGAACACCTGCTGTGATGCTTGAAATATTGTTTTGAACATTTCTTACATGATGGTCCATAGACAAAGCAACCTTCCCAAACATAAATAACATTTTCGACAGTGTATTGGGTTTCCTTTACACAAACCTCACGTGTTTGATCATGAGCAGATCATCTGGCCTTATATGAGAAATCTATTCATAGTAAGTTCAGAAGATAGAACATTGTATCGCCCGATTATTGGCGTTTTCACATGTGGGGTGCGAGGACTAAGACAACCGACAAGACCGACCACCGCTAACCAGACGGCGCCCCATGTTTAGTGGCAGATGAGGCATGGCGACGAGCTCAAGGCAGAGAGCATTAGCTGAAGATACGAGACATGTCTTCAAATGTCTACAAACGGAGGTTTTGGACAGCTCAGTGCATGCTTTTCAACAAACCTGGATGAATTTTTCTTTTGTAATGTGGAGATACACGAGCACAAACATCCTACAAGCAGCGGGGTCAAGATTGTACACAGACACGTTCTCTCTCTCTGTCTCTCTCTGTCTCACTCTCTGTCTCACTCTCTGTCTCACAGGCTGGAGTCTTCACAACATAGACGTTTCTATGTACAATCCTGACGTCTGTGTTGACCTTGACCTGTGAATGATGATGTTAGTAGGTATGTATCTCGTAAACAAAAGTGGTAAATTCACACAGATTTGGTGAAATAATATTTTGCACCGAGCTTTACCCAATCATTTAAACTAGTTTATCTCATAGCTCTTATAGCACAAAGTACTACAAAGTGAAATTAGTGTAAATAAGCAAAAAGTTTAAATTAATTCATAAATCAAGACCCGTTTTTAGTGTTTCAATTTTATTATTTCATTTATTATTATAAATGTTTGAAAATAAAATATAAGCTTAATAATTTATGAAAGTTGTTGTATGTGTCTGAGCTATTTCCAGGAATTCTGTCAGGATTTTCCCCTTCACTGCCCTTCACATTTGTCTCTATTGCTTACTGTATAGATAGTTTTTTATTTCGGGGGAAAAACATCGACCAGGTCTACAACTCGGTAAAAGAGAAACAGATGCTCAGAGGAAGAAAACCTACTCGTAACTGGTTTTATAAGTGGCTGCACTTATCCTTCACGTCTTCTGTTGATGTTGATGTTCTACTGATTAGCGCCATGTCACTGGCAATCAATAATACTCTCAAGCAAGTAAACGATGCAGCCAGCGTGACAGGAAAAGATGACTTGCACGTGTGACTATTATCTCCCCTTGTACTTTATGTATTTTAAGCTTTATTTTCTCAAATGTTTTAGTAGAGGTTATCTATTACTTGCAATACTGGCTGTGACATCTACCTTGCACACGTGATAATTGCACACACTTTGAGCAAACCACAAACATTGCCATGCACAAATCACAAAGATTGGTATGGGCTATCCTCATCCACTGAAAACGCATCTCTTCCTTGAGCATTACTCCTCACAGTTCACACAATGCTCGTCCTTTTTACTCTTCCCTTTTCTGCTCTTCCTGCTTGTCTACCATCTTTCTCTGCAGAATCACTCTATTCTCTGTTCCTGTTACTTGATCTCTTTTTGTGTTTTCTATCTTTGTTTTCTGTTTGTCATCAGTACTGTTGTTTATTCTTCCGTCCCTCGTGTTCTATCCCCTTAGTCCATGTCTCTTCCCCGTTTTGAGCGCTGAGCATGCTCTCTATGAGTGTAAATATGCGCTAAAAATCATCATCATCATCATCATCATCATCATCATCATCATCATCATCATCATCATCATCATGATCATCATTATTATTATTATTATTCCGTTATCCTGTTTTTGTGGAGCAAGGACTTGAGACTAGATGACATGAATTTTTTCCCACTGTCAGAAGTCGACACCCGTTTGCGTTTTTGAAAATACCTCTATGAATATAGCTGATAGAACAACCGTAGTCGTCCTCACAATACACACTGAAGCTGAAAGTCTGTGTTTTGTCGGGTTGTAGGATGTTGCAGGACTGGCGGCTGAAAGTCCGCTCACTGACGATGTGTGGCCGGCGTTGTTGACAAGCAGACGACCCTGTGTAGTCAGTAAAGTTGTGTCGCACATCCAACATTTGGGACCAGCTGCTGCAAGTTTGCCCTGGGTCGCTGTCACCTGCTCATGGGGGCACAGTGCTCACGAGGGCATGAGACCAACACAGGTCTGTAGTTCGAAAACAGGGGACGAGTACGTCAACCCTCATAAGTTCAACATTGTCGGGTTACCACCTTTTGGCGTAGTTGGATGCACACCCGCAGCTGCTCACACAGTCAGTGCAAATGCTCAATCACTCTACCAGAGGCGGGACACGACGTGCCTATCGAACCCCTGATGAAGGCAGACCACCACAAAGGCGAAAAGAACGTTACAAAAATAACTTTAATAACACACACACACACACACACATACACACACAGAAAATACATAGACACATACACACACGCAAGAAGACAGAGATGCCCCACACCCAAGAAAAAAAAATGATATTAAGGTTAGTAAGGGGAGGCAAACAGACAGTATTTAGTATAAACTGCTTAGCATCATCGACACCTCTTCCAGGTCTGTAGGCAAACTGCAGAGGGTCAAGATGTTGATTAATAACAGTCATTACCTCGCTCCTTACGATTTTCTCAAGAGATTTTATGATGAGTGAGGTAAGAGCCACTGGTCTGAAGTCGTTGAGCTGACTGGGCCTAGTGACTTTTGTGACAGGCACAATGTGTGAAAGTTTCCAAATATCAGGAATATGACAAAAATCTACAGACAGCTGGAATAGATGTTGTAAAACTCCGCTAAGTTGTTTGGTGCAGTAATGGAGGGGGCGTCCGCAGATCCCATCTGGACCCGGAGCCTTGTTAACATTTACTCGCCTTAAGAGATCTTTGAGAGAGGACTGGGCAATCACCAACCCCATGTTCAGGGACCAGAGACGGTTTTAGTGTGGAAACATTGAGAGAGAAGTCATGTTTCTCAAAGCGGGCATAAAAAGAATTAAGGAGGTTGGGAAGATCACACTCATCAACGCCTGCAAGTGCCACTGGTTTTTTTTAAAGAGCGTTTTCCTTGTGATTGACAAAGGACATATTCTTTATACCATGCCATGCTGCCCTTAGGTCACCACTACTGAACTGCACCTCAACTTTATCCTTGTACCTTGTCTTAGCCTCCCTAATGACATCCCGCACCTCTCTGTTCGCCACTTTTTGTTATGAACAGTTCCAGTATAAAACACACGCTTCTTGTTATTTATTACTGATTTGAGTTCCTTTGTCCCCCAGGGTTTATTGTTAGGATAGATGACATTTTCCTTAGATGGTATGACTGTGTCAACACAGAAAAGGATGTAGGAAGACACAACATCAGCCAAGTTATCTAGATTGTCACTGGAATTACAAAAGAAGCTTGTCAGTCTGTGCAATCGAAGCAGCCATGCAGGGGAGTGATGCTCTCTTCTGTCCACTTTACTGTCTTCACCATGGGTGTAAACCGTCTACACACAGACGAGTGAGAGAGAAGCAAAGACGAAGACATTTCTGACGCCATTACTTCATGTGTTGACCGGAGAAAAAAAGAAAAAGAAAAAACTAGACTAGAAGACTGTGGTACTGTTTGTGTTGATGCTGTTTATGTTGCTTTCGATGTTTTCTTCTTTGTTGTCGTCTTTCACATCGATCTGAGCATGGATGTTTACTGAATGTATTTTGTAGGTTTTACTTATTTGTACATTCATCTTCCGAATGGATACCTGCGCATTACAAATGGACATCATCATCATCATCATCATCATCATCATCATCATCATCATCATCATCATCATCATCATCATCATCATCATCATTAAAGTTATATTCGTAGGAAAGTCTACGCATGCGTCCAAAGGTTGTGAGACAAATAAACAATCAGCAGACTTTCTGAACCAGAGAACACACTTCCAACCACGCAACAGAACTTATTGCAGTCATTTTTAAAATTTGCTTGTTTGGTCGTTTGTTTGTAAGCAAAAAACTTCCATTAAAAAGAAGGATGGGACGATGGAAGTGGAGAAAATCACTGACATCAAGTCCCGCAAACAGATGCCACATCCGATGAGAAGTCTGTGTGTACTGAGACAAGGTCTTAACACCATAAGATCATTAATGGTGTGAGCTTTTTTCTACTAATACAGGGGAGACAGGCTACTGGAGACCTCTGCTAATATTATCACTCTCCCGGAAACATTTTTTTAACGAATCTGATTGTCACTGTCATGGCTGAGAAAAAGGTTTGTTTAATATTTCTTGTTTGTATACCAGCCTCGCAAACTGACCGTATCTTACGAAGTTTCCTACCTTTAAATTTCTTGTAACCTTTAGTCTTCACACATGCTTAAGAAACGATTAGAAGAGTTGATAATACATCGATGGCTGTAACCAGATAGGGTCTTCTTTACACAGGGAGATAAGGTGTGGTGGCAGTTCGGTCAAAGACAGCAGACTGCGTGCTCTGACGACTCAGGACATGTTGACAGACGGCGATAAAACCAGTAAATATAACGGGCACTGCATTTAATGATCCGCGCGTGCGCAGTAGACTTTGGCCGTTGGTCATCCTCATTTCGTGTCAAGTTTTCAATAAATGACTCGTATTCAGTCAGCTAGATCCTTTGCATTACATCGTGGGTATGAAGGCTAGTGACAAGATGTTTTTTCTTTATACTAGTTATTTGTTAAACGTTTTTAGGATTATTCTGTTTCAAAATTTCTGATTAATAGTATGTTGGTCACGCTCATGTACGCTGTACATGTACAGTTTAAAACAGGGTTGTCCTTTAAATCGCCTGTTCAACTGCCTCACTAGGGGAAGAAGTAAATCGACAAAATTGCAGCCGAAGATGTTTCTTCTCCAGTCACACAGTCAAAGATGGAAGAGCAAGACGCAGGCAGACCGTGCTATGTCCTCTCGGACGATAAACGGGTAGGTCGGGCATCGTATTCATGGTCTTGTTTCTGCTACCCACTGTGTAAGATTAACACCTTGGTAAGAGCCGGCAAATGTGAGCACGGCTTTGTCCACACCAAATTTATCTTTACATTTATTGCTCCTTATCTACGTCCAGAACATTACAATCACACGCTCGTCAATACCTCTACAATCACACTCGTCAGTAACTCTAAATTCATACACCCTTAAATACCTCTACAATCACAAGCCCGTAAATAACTCAACAATCACACTCGCTGAAGACAGCATAAGACTGCTTTTGTCGGAGTCACTGACCTATGCGAGGTTTGCAGAAGGCCTTATGAAAACTCCGAAGTGTTGATTGGATGTTGCATAGGACACCAGTAACTAGGTTTGTTATCTTGATCCATAGCGAGGAGTAAAGTTCATCCTGCTATCATCTCGATTCCCTACGACGCGCGCTGATGTGGTTGTTGTGGGAGGCAAGTGACCAAACTTCTGTTCCTGAGGTGTCTTGTCATTGTAGCTAATGTCATTCTGCTTCTAAGCGATTGGGCCACTCGTGACATCTTCTCTAATTCTCTCTCTCTCCCCCCCACCTCTTTCTCTCTCTCTCTCTCCTTTTCTAACACAAACAAACACAGACACACAAGTACGCACTAACACGTACATACGCACACACGTAAACACAGGCATCGACATTCACATACGCACACGCATACGCACACATTGATTGATTGATTGATTGATTGAAGAACAGTCTTTTCGTGTCATATTGACTATCATTAAGTTATTGTCCATATTTCTATCTCGTCAGCATAAAGCGATCAGAGAAAGATAATAACTATATATATATATATATATTTTTTTTAGCCTTTAGTATCCCGACGTTTATTTCTCCTTTTCCTTACTTCTTATCATTATATCGCAATAATAAACACCACATATGCCTACATAAATGACATATTCACCGTCATATCTATGTCGATGATTTTCTGTTTTCTTCATTTTCAATTCAATTCAATTCTTTATTTACGAGAAGAAAAATAAGCAAGACATGTTTTGTTTTTTTTACACATTTTATTATGCCTTTCTATAGAACAAAGAAATCAACCTAATATAACTAACCAATGGATAAAATAAAAGTTTGGGTTATTCAGGAATATTTCCAGCCTTTTTTTTTTTTTTTAACAAACTTTGTATATCTGCTTATTCAACTTTACAATCATTCTAAAAATATGACAACGAATAAATTTGCAAGTTTTGTACAATAGACATGAACTCCATTAGCATCTAACAATATGCTCATGTAAGAGAAAAGAAAAAAAAAACTGTAAGTGCAGCTATAAGATTCTCGTTACAAACAAAATGCAAAGACTCAGGCCACATATAGTAGCAGGCAAAAAAAATGGCATAACAAGCATGTTGAACCTTATTTCACTGTACTAGGTATTAGCGACACTAGAAATATGGGCTCAGTTTCACAACACATTTCTAATTTTAAACACTTTTAGGTCTCCAAACAATTTTTTTTTTTTTAATTATTAAGAATCTTTATAAAAGGGCTGGGACAAACGCAATTTACCCATTTCATGCAATGTCAATATGAGGTCTTTCAAATAGCCTAATCATAAAAAAAGACAACATTACATAACACAAATAATAATACACAAATAATGTAACTCCATTTTCTTAACTTAAAATTTAAACAATACACCTAGGCTTACATATTACCATTTTTTTTTCATAGATACATATAAGATATAATATTTTACAATATGAGACAAACATATAAACATAAGGTAAAAGTCATCCATCTGCCAAGCAGGTCATCCAACATGCTCATACATAGTTTTAACTAATCATACAGTCATGTGTATGTATATATAAATCAATATGTTTATATGACAAGTTGTTTATAGGGTAGCCAGAGTTGATCCAACCTTTCTTCATTTATTTCTAAACATGCATTAAATTTTTCAATTTTGTATCTTTGTTTCAATATTCGGATAAAGGGTTCTAGTTGGGGGGCGGCTTTTTTGAACCTGCAGGAATATATGTATGTTTTTGCGAGTAGCAATATTAAGTCAAGTACAGCATCTGTCTCGGAGTCATTGCTTCGTCCAAACAGAACAAGATGTTCACTGACAGTTATTCTTGGAGCACTTTTACATTTGTCTGATATACACTTTTGTAGGTTTCTCCAAAAATCCTTAACATTTTCACAATTCCAAAATATATGCTGAATGTTTTCTTTTTCATCTCTGCATAGGCTACAGACATCATCATCTTCTAGTCCCATGTGGAATAAAATTACTTTTGTCCCTAGAATTCTATGTAACACTCTGATTTGCAGCCATTTTAATTTAATGTCTTTTATATTAGCCATTGTTTTAAATATAACATTCCAGTCAACATTTATGTTTACCCTCTCATCCCATTTCAAACAACAACTTGGCCTACATGTGTTAGATATCATCTTATCATAATATAGTCTTGCGCCTTTCTGTACTGATTGAATTATACTAAGAGTTTTATTTGTATCATATGTAAAAGAAGATAAATCTGTTTTATTTATTCTATTTAAATTTATATATGTCTTTATGGCCTTTATGCAACCAGTAAATGAGATGAAGTTAATGTTAACATCATATTTATTCTTGACAGCTTGGTATGATAGAAAGTTTCCTCTTTCATCCATTAAGTGTTTTACTAAGTATATATCTTTCTCCACCCATCTCTTATATAGAATTGGCTTATTCTCAATCTTAATTCTGTCATTACAAAAGATAGGTTCTTTCAAAATTTCTTCATGTTTTTCGCACACTATACTCTCTCCAAAAATCCTGTACGCTTTTAATACATCTGTCCAGAAGCTGTTTGCATTTATAAAGGGGCATACTGCAGGGCCTAGTTTGTCTAAATAATTTATTATTTTATGTGTTGACATGAGATTTCTTTTCCAGCTGTGGTTGGTTTTTTAATTTTCCGCAGCCATGATAGTTTTAATGCATTCATATAAATTCTAACATCAGGTATGCCCATGCCCCCAGCATGAATATTTCTAGTGGATATTTTTCTGTTAATTTTATCATTTTTACTATTCCAAACAAACTTAAAGATGGATTTCTGTAAGTCATTTATAATATAGTCTGGAGGGTTGGGTAGCAGTAGCCACAGGTGTACCAGTTTTGACAAGATTAATGACTTAAGTATTGCTACTCTCCCTAATGGAGTTAACTGTCTCTTTAACCATATTTTATACAGCATTCTAATTTCAGCAAGCTTGCTATCGTAGTTTAATTTTATACAATCTTTTAAATTATTTGTAAACCAAAGGCCCAGAATTTTAAATTTTTCTGGATTCCACTGCATCTGTAAGTGTGGTAAGAATTTAACTGGTGAATTTCTTTTGCTCCCCAGCCATATTGCACTTGATTTTTCCGTGTTTAATACTAATCCAGATATCTTTCCAAACATGTCTAATGTGCGCATAGATTCTTCAAAGGACAGTCTGTCATCTTCCAAGGTTAGTTCTGTATCATCTGCATACTGTACAATTTTACTTTCAGAGTTGTGGGTTTTTATACCTTTTATATATTTGTTTTTCCTTATCATAATAGCTAGAATTTCTACGCATAGGATGAATAAATAAGGTGAGATGGGGTCCCCCTGCCTGCAGCCTCTTCTTATTTGGAACCATGCTGATAATGTGCCATTCACTGACACACTTGATTTGATATTAGTATAAAAGGTGGTGATCCATTTGCAGAAAAGGGGGCTGAAACCAAAGACGTGTAGAGTATCAAGCATGAAACTCCAGCTAATACTATCGAAGGCTTTTTCAAAGTCAAGGCAGACTAGCAGACCAGGCTGTTTAGTCATACTTAAATGTTCAATCAAATCATATATCAGTCTAATGTTATCCCCAAGATATCTTCCACGGATGAAGCCGGACTGATCCTCATGGATCAGAGATGGTAACACTTTTTTCATTCTATTTGCAATGCATGCTGCCCCAATCTTATATATCACATTTAAGAGAGTGATTGGTCTCCAGTTTTTGATATGATCTCTAGCTTTATCTGTTTTAGGTATACATATAATAACACCTTCTTTTTGTGTAGCTGATAACTCTCCTTTTTGCAAGCCTTCATTTAGTGATCTAACAATGAGAGGGCCAAGCTGTTTCCAAAAAACCTTGAAAAACTCTACAGTAAATCCATCGCTTCCTGGGCTTTTACCATTAGACATATTTTTTACAGCCTGACCTGCTTCTTCTAGAGTGATAATTCCTTCTAGTAGATTTAGCTCAGGTTCAGTAAGTTTTGGTATGTCCACTCTGATGTCATCGAAGTTGCAGTTGTGTACTGATCGTTCCGAGTACAGATTAGAGAAGAAGGCTTGCACCTCAGCTCTTATTTCATCAGGTCTTGTGGTGCTTTCCCCATTTTGCTTTCGTAATTTTCGAATTTGTTTACTTACATAGTTACGTTTTTCTAATGAGCAGAAATATTTACTAACTTTCTCTCCTTCTGCTATCCACCTTGCCCTGGAGCGAATCAGTACACCTTCCATTCTCTTTTCCCTTATATTAATAAGTTCATTTTTATTCTTTTCAAGTTTGTTAATTTCCTCTTCGTTTAACCTTCCCTTGTCTTCCAGCTGTGTAATTATTTTTCTAATATTTTTTCCTTTTCCTTATTTTTCTTCTTTTTCTCACTTGCAAAGGCAATTGTTTTTGTTCTGATTTTCATTAACATAGTGTCTAGAAGGGTCTGATCAGATACAACAAACTGTACCTCCATCAGTGGAATCATTTCTAAATTATTTCTTTCATATGGGAGAGCTGAGTATTCTTCTATAACTTCTCTGATAACGTTACTTATTTGCGTTAGATAATTTTTATCTTTTAAGTGAGATGAATTTAACTTCCATAGATTAAATCTCCTTTCTTCTTGTTTATTGCTTAATGATAGAGTTATCAAAGAATGGTCAGTTCGATATCCTGGGGAAATATCTGCATCCACAACAAGTTCTGAGAGTGTATCTGACATTAGAAAGAAGTCTAATCTGCTTTGTTGTAAGGGTCTTTTCCTACGCCAAGTATATCTTAGTGCTTCTGGATTTAATTCACGCCATATATCAACCAGGTCCAGGCTTGTCATCATCTTATCAATTTGTTTTGCCCTCTAGTATTATTATTATGTTTATAATTGTGGCAATCTAGCTGAAAGTTCAAAACAGTATTCCAATCACCCCCAATCACAATGTTATCTATACCTGATTGCCTCACACTCTTCTAGCTGAGAGTAGAAATTTGGATTATCCTTGTTTGGTCCATAGACATTACAAATTAGAATCTCCTTTTCTAATGTTTTTATCACTGCTATAATATAATTTCCTCCATTATCTCTATAAACATTTTTAACTGAAAATTCAAAATTGTTATTAAATAGAATTGCCACTCCACGTGAGGAGGAAGTGTATGAAGCAAAAAGGCAAGAGTAGCCCCATTCTGCAGAAATCATTTTTTCCTGTTTATTTTCAAAGTGTGTATCCTGTAGTAGGTAAACTGAGAAGGCCTTGCTACGTAAGTAGTGAAAAACATCTCTCCTTTTTTATGTCACCTAGGCCCTGACAGTTCATTGAGGCTAAAATGATTGGTGAGTTTGTGCTCATGTTGAGATAATTTCTAAAGAGACATGAAAAAAGGTACATAACACTAATAGGTATAGCTTTAAATTACAATGAGGAGCATGGCAGTCAATACAAACTTTCCACAAAGGACCCTTCATTTGATTAACAGAGCTTGATGTGTAAATATCTAGTAACAAATGAGCAGATGGGAAGTTAGAAAGGCATAGCAACGGACATACATGGACAAACAAAAACAGACGGATGAACATAAAATTTATGATAAGTCTGACAGGGTGACATAATATCGTCACCATTTTTGCCATGAGCGGTGGTCTAGTGTTTTAGCCTTGGCGGTGAAAGTGTCTAGGGAGCTACTGTAACTTATGTAGGCCAATAGGTTTCTACAAATATCTAGGTTTCTACAAAAGGCTGAGTAGATACATGCGTGTGTGTGTGTGCGTTTTGAATGTTGTGTTTTTTAAAAAAAAAGGTCGATTTGCATTATGAAAGAGCTTTTCAACGTGTTCCATTCACGTCCTTACCGGACATCAAAACTTTCTCGTGCTCCATTTGCTATCCTATTGTTACTAATGGAAAAAAAAAAAAGCTTGGGTTATGTAGTAAGACACACACACAAAAACATTATACTAGATACACATTAAAAAATATCCACTTTTCACATCCAGAATCCATGAACCTCCATTCTCACCCTCGTACTTATCAACTACAGCTTCTGTCTTGTCTCGGAGTGCGCGCGACATCATAAAATCTGTGCAACAGTGGGCGTATCCTGACCTACCCATTTCAAAAACACTACTTGACCGTATTCACACTAGAAAGTCTCCTCCCCCTTCCCCCAACACACACACACACACACAGCACACTTACCGGCTAGCAGTAGTAGTGATATGAGGGCAGATTGCTATAAATAGTCGGCGGATTTGTCCACAGGAAAGAAGGGGGCTGTCCTTGGTTACACGGAGCACTGAGACACAGTGAAGTCACACCATTGAATTATCCACTAGGTGATGTTCGTCAACTGTCATCTTTTGCCAACTGCTGAGTGTCTTGATTCAGTACTTGTTGTGGCAAGTCCTTTGATGCCTTTAGCTGTGGAGTGTCCTGCACTTGTGTTGGGCGGAACGTGCGAGCCGCAGGGTCCAGTCGTGGTGCTGTTGTTGCCGTTGTTGCTGAAGGTGTAGAGTGGGTGGTCGGGTCGAAGATGGAGATAGAAGTCGTACAGTGAGCTTCTCTTCCGTGTGTTAGCTGTTGGGGTTTCTTCCAGTTTTGTTGTTGTGGTGTTCTTACTGGACGCTGTTGCCGTTTCCTCTCGCTCCCTTCCCGATGCTTTTGAGCTATTTCGTCGTGGCTCATGCCTATCAGCATCTGGTCGATGTGACTGACGTTGCCGCCTCTGATCTCTCTCACCGAAAGATCAAGCAGCTTCACGAACAGCTTACCGCCCGCCGCCGTCCATGCATCGAGGACACCTTCGTGTTGTTTTAAGCGGTTAAGTCTTTGCACGTTTAGGTTAGTGAGGTCCTCGCTGATAGCCATACCTGACCCTTTAAGGCCCCTTCTTGCTTTTAGCACTCTGTCTCTATCTTTACGAGAGATGAATCTCACTATCACCGGTCTCGGCTTCGGCCTGTCTTTGAGCAACCTCCCTACTCGATGCAAAGCTGAAATTTTGTTAGTGTCAATGCCCGACAGACCCAGTCTTGATTGAATAACATACAGTACTTTCCTCTCGCACTCCTCTGTTGTTTCATTTGTATGGTCGTCAGGTATTCCGTGAATCCTTATCGATTCTCTCCGAGAATACTGTTCTAACAAGTTTATTTCTTCCTTCTGCTCACCTGATAGACTTGCTAGTCTGCCAATTTCCTCTCTTAATTCATCTGTTTGCTTCTTGAGAGAATCCACTGTTGCCTTTAATATTTCATTTTCTTTTTTAACATCAAAGAGTGCACTTGCTAGCATCTCTACTTTGTCGTCAATTTGTTTAGCTAGTGCGTGGTGACAGTCTTCTATTTGCTGTTTCGTTGTTTCGGTGATTTTCTGTAGATTTTCTAGTTTCTCAGCTATCTGATTGTTAGACACGTGAGGAGCTGCAGTTAAGAAGGCCTGTGTTAAGAGAGTCTGTCGGTCCCGTGATTGTGACGGTCTACTTTTTTTGTCATACTTTCCGCTCTTTCTCTCTGCCGCGCTTCTCTTGCATCTGTCTCTCCCAACTTCTGCGAAGGAGTACTAGATATACTCTCCTCCGTACTTGATTCTTGCTTTCTCTTGTTCTTTTTTGGAGCCATTGTTTATTTCCAAAAGATGAAGGGAAAGAGCATCAACACACACAGTCTATTCGCGCGCGGTCGACCGATACACAGTTCCTTGGGTGACCACAATTCAGCACTTGAAACAGCTCATACACAGCTCTGACTACTTGCCTTCAATATTGTAGGCATGTACTGATTCCCTTAGGTCGATTTATGGATTAACCAAAAAGCAAAATTGTAGAACCATTTCATTCTGAGAGATAGCAGATCTCCTTACATTTTTTTTCTTAGACTTTCAAAGGCTAGACCTTCACTTTTTGGTCTAAAAACACATTTTTACCGGAGCAAGTCACACACACGTCTTTTTTAGATAATAACTATATTTCATCCTCCATGGCATCTGGGTATGGTGGACAATGGCTGGCTACCTCATACTGTGCACAACGGTTTCGGTGGCAACACCAGTTCTAAGTCGACCATAGGCCTTTTTTGACATAAATTTTGCTTTAGCTACATATGGTTCCTGTTGCAAGCAAGTTTTGGAGCTAGTATACATCGGAATGGGAAGTATTTTTCAGGCTTGCAATTTTGAAAAGCGTTCGAGGAGAAAAACATTTTAGGCTGAAGACTACCCATAGTATTCAAAATTTCAGTTGTCCCCATCTTAGTTTTAATGACCATGTCATTAAGTGCATTATTACTACTAGTTTTATAGAGAACCCACGCCCAAGATAAGAACATGCATTCAGTATTTCAAGGCCCTCCCCCCTGTTGACCCCTTTTGCTCATTGCCAGCTGATCACCTTTCCGAAACATAAACATTTGTGTTTTAGCGATGTTAGCCTTCAAACAAATTCTTTGGACTGCTTGATGTAGTGTTCCAAGTCCAACATAGTAGTCAAGCAGCAGTTGTTGATATTAATGTCAAGTCATCTCCAAATAGTCAAATAACAACCACCAACTGATGTGGCCTTAATGGAACTCCATGTTTATCTTTTGATATTAAGTCTTAGATAAGATAAGATAATACTTTATTTGTCCCGAAGGACAATTCAGTGGCAGCTCGATAAATAAAATTCGTACACATTTGTATGCACCAAACAGACTTCCCCATTTATGTTTCATTTAATTGCTCAGCACCATTCAAACGTCTCACAGCCGAAACAACGAATAACAGCCGCAGTCTATTGGTCCTGCATGCAGGTACACAAAATTGGTGGCCAGATGAGAGCTGGACAAACTCTCTCGAAGGACATGTCTGTCATCACAGAGGATTGCAGACACTTTCAGAAATGTCTGCCTGTCATACAGAGTCTAAAGAGTACTCTGGGCTGTCCCAATGACTTTTGAGCAGGTTGATACCACACGATGTAGGCTGCTCTTGTCGTTCACAGATAAACTGTTGTAGAAACAGATAAATGAGAAGGACAACACGCTCTCTATGTGCGATCTGTAAAAAAGCTGAAGAAATTGGTGGGAGACAGAAAAAGACTTCAGCTTCCGGAGAAGGAAGAGGCGCTGCTGAGCTTTCTTCACGACAGCTTGGGTGTTGACATCCCAGCAAAGTCGCCTGTCCTGTCCAAGATGGTGCCAAGGTATTTGAAAGCAGGAACATGTTCCACCTCCTTGTCATGGATGACACTTACGGGACTTGGTGGTGGAGAATTCCGACGGAAATCAAACCCTATCTCTTTGGTCTGACTCACATTAAGTTCTCAGAAATTGTCATCCCATACTTTTGGGCTAATTAGTGAAGAAGAAGTGAAAAGAGTGTTGGACTAAGGACACAACCCTGCTTCAATCTTATCAGGCATTAACAAAACAAATATGACATTTTTGTACATGCTTGTTACTATCCTCAACGTACACACAGCGACAGAGTTTCACGAGAGCAGGTGCTGCAAACACCGTGACCTAGACCTCGTTACACTCTATCGTGTTAATGATAATTATCATCATCTTGACCTCGTGATCTCTATTGTCTCAGAAAGCTCACAACATATTTGAGACATTTTCTTCGGACTTTCCATTTTTACTTCAAAACAGATGAGAATCGGCCAATACATGCCTCCATATACGTATATATACGTCCATTTATCCTAGCCTTAACATCTGGTAGAGTTTAACGTTAGTATTCATCTGTACAGTTAACGACACAGCTTCACCCTTACAGGTCATCCACGTAATTAACGATATAGCTTGTTTTTTCGTTTTTTTTAACCAATTCATTTTATGCAATTCATCTATATAATTAACAGTGCACCTTCAACGTTACAATGAGGTTTCTGCAAGAACAAACTAGCAAGTTGATATGATTATGATTCAGGGTAATGGGACAGAAGATATTTCGAATTTTTTTATGTTCATAACAGAATAAAAAAGCACGCACACACACACACACACACACACACACACACACACACACACACACACACACACACACACACACACACACGTAAAATTATTACTTCTTTACATAAATATAAAACTCCGTTCACTCTGGTCTTCAACTTGCATGATTATGAGAAATGCTCAGAGCTTTAATCTGGTTCCCGAATAAACTTTCTCCACCAACTCCTATCTTTTCTCGCACCGTCAACCTTTCCATCTACTCTTGACCTTGTTCCAAATCGTATTCCTGTTTTAAATTATATAACCGTTATCCAAGCAGAGTCCTCGTCAGACATAAGGGTGTCAGGGCATCCCTGAGGAGACTGAGGGGCCAGGAGGGCTGCTGTACTCGGGCCCAGGACTGCATAGGGAACCCGATCTTTGTGCGATTTTGTGTTTTTGTTTAAATTTTTGGTTGGTTTTTACTAATTTACGAATGTTTATGGAAAATATCAAAGCCTTAGACTAGGAGATGTCGAGTTTTAGGACAGGAGCGTGTTATTCCCAACCCGGCGAAAGGGGTGGGGAGTGAGTGAAGAGTGGGGCTGACGTATGGGCCAGTTTATGAACAGCAAGAAGTCCAGAGAGAATCGTCGCCCCTAGCAGTCTAGAGTAGTATAAAAACAATGTTTGCCTTTTTCTTTATTGACTAAAAATGAAGTCCTTTATGGCTGACAGTCCCATATAGTCATGTCTAATTGTCTCATACAGTCATGTCTGTCTTGTATAGTCATGTCTAACTGTACCATAGTCATGTCTAACTGAAACATGATTGTCCCGTATAGCCATATCTAATTAGACATATTTTCATGTCTAATTGAATTGTCCCATATTGTCATGTCTGATTGTCCCATACAGTCTCGTTTAATTGTCGCATAGCCATTTCTAATTGTCCTATAGAGTCACGTCTGTTCCGTATTGCCATGTCTAACTGTCCCATAATGTCATGTCTAACTGTCCCACATTGTCATGTCTTATTGTCCCATATTGCTAATTGTCCCGTATTGTCATGTCTAACTGTCTCATATTGTCATGTCTAATTGTCCCATCTTGCTAATTGTCCAATACAGTCATGTCTTATTGCTCCGTATAGTCATGTCTCACAGCGTCCTACAGTTGAGATGGCTTCACAACCCGAGCTTACTGTCCTGGTTCTATGCATTCTAAGGTAAGGGACTAGTGTCAGTCAATAGACCCATGAACTAAAATCAAGCATAGCGTGTTCACGCTTACTAAACAACTACTAGCCTACCACAAACTGGCCAGTACCCGCTGCTTTTAGGGAAGAGGCAAAATGAAAAAAAGAAAACAAAAATGTTCTGAAGGGCAAACGGCAGCAGTTTTTGGGTTTACATAGGTAAGAGACATGTACGTGGCCAGTCTCTCAAACCGTTTATGTGAGTTTTCAATTGCCCGTGTGTGTGTGTGTGTGTGTGTGTGTGTGTGTGTGTTTGTGTGTGTGTGTGTTTGTTTGTGTGTGTGTGTGTGTGTGTGTGTGTGTGTGTGTGTGTGTGTGTTGCTCTTTTATCCTACTAAAACTGGAAATGGTACGGAATTTTGAGTCTTGCTGCCTTCTGTTTATTTTTATACAAGGGTTGTTCTACTTCCGCCTGGACTTGGCAATAAAACGAATTCGAACATTTTTTACACATTTTTCTCTTACTCTTCTAATATTTCAAAACTTTTTCAACATAGTCACCGTCAAATGCAACACAATTTTTGCCCCTGTAGATCAATTAAAAAAAACACTTTAAAATTGCCGATTTTGGCATGAATTTCAGTTTTTTTCTTGTTCCAGTAATGACCAAATCATCGACTGAGCCTTGGTTTTAGGGTCCAGATTGCAGAACCAACACTCATCACCTGTGGTGATGCGCTTGAAGCCAGGAGAACGCCCATGATTGAATGTTTCCAAGATCTCCTTCCACCAGTCCACAGGGTTTTTCTTTTGCTGGTCCGTCAGCAACCGTGGCACCAAGCGAGCTGACTTCTTGCTGAAGCCCAGACCATGATGGATGATCCTGAAGACTTGTAGAATGAATAGACAGGTCCATCTCCATCTCCCTGATGGTCAGTCACACGGCCATCACTTTCCAGGAATTCGCGAACTTTGTCGACATTGTCTGGTCTCTTGGCGTTCTAGGCCTTGGTTCATATGTTAGTCATCACAGCTGAAATGACCACTGTCAAATCACTGAAACCGGTCTGTGACAGTCGTTTTAGAAGGAGCATCATCGCCATAATTTTCTTTCAGCTCCTGCAAGCTGTCAACAGCCTGAAAGCCATGCCAGAACTGATGCAACAGGACCACTCGAAAGTCACGAGCTGACGGCGCTGGTGGATCACTTGGCGAATTGTGCAGCAACTTGCTTCTCCTCTCTATCCTGGGAAAACTAGAAATGGAAAAACTATGACAAAAAATGTGGAAACATCCTGATGAATCATTCTATCGAATCTACATGGTCTGAACTCGCTAAAAGCGCAAAGTACTGAAGTCCGGGCGGAAGTACAAGATCCCTCGTATTTGATGTTTCTGTCGTTAGCAAAATGTCCGTGCTCTGAACACTCCACTTGCTGGCCATGTATACTTGTCACTCTTTGCAAAGCATAGTGTAAAAAAAACTTTAAGTTTTAATTTAAATACGTGGACCAGAACAGACCCGTTTTGTGGTGGAGGAAAGGTTTGCCATGTCCCACGCCTATCGCGCAAAATAGTCCATTACCGGCCCCGGGACTGGTTTTCTATTTTACTAACGGAAAAAGAAACCGAAGGACCGTTAATTACTTGCTGCTGCGCGTTTGGCTCGTTTGTTATCTGAATTGATGAAAGGATGTGACTATCGCACGTGCGCGGCAGCTGACCTCTTTCTCGAGGGAGTGTGGGTGGTTGTGGTAGATTTAGAGCATTAGTAAGTTAGAGTTCTTTCTTTTTTTCTCTATTCCTTTTTCCGGTCTGTTGTTGCCAGTCAGTGAACATGTGCACTGCATGTAGTGATGTTACTCCTGTGTTATACGTATGTAGCCTTAAGGTCTGTGCATTGTCGCTCGCTATTGCATTATTCAATGCAGATCATGGCAATCGACTTGTAACCATACTACTACTTGGCAAGAGCTAATTATCACAATTTATTGCAAGAGGTATTGAAATGGTGGCTGCACTCGTCTGCCCCCGGGGTCGGTGCTAGCTCTCGGTGGCCTTGATCCAAGATTGGAGCATTTTATTTTCCAGAGATCTTAAATATTTTTGGTACATATTTCAAGACCAGAATGTGCATCATATACTGATTAGAAATCCCGAAAGGAAATGTAACTAGAAGTAGTAAAGTAGTGTAAAGGTGTTATGTTATTCTTGCGTAGAATTTGTAAATAATACAAAAATGGGTTTTGTGTTCACGACATGTGACATGTTGCAAATTTATCCTAACATTTAACTAATTATTGTATATCTTTGACATAAAAGAATCAGAGGCATAGATAAGAATGCATAGATTAACCAAACCCATCATCTGTCAGAAATCTTGGTTTCACCATCACAGCTGACATGACCTTTGACAGACATGTTGCAGCTATTTGGCAGTTAGAAACTCTTTTACGAGTTACAGATCATCAGCGCCTTCTACCAGGTTCTCTCTACATAAACTGCTAACAGTCTCGTCCGCGGCTTGTATTCTACCAAAATGTGATTATTGTAGCTGCTCTCATTCTCACTTCGTGTCTCCTTGGCAACTCCAGAAGGGAAAGAATCCATCTGCTCTTAATACTCAGAGCGCAAACAGGGCGGTGCAGTTCCTCTCCCACTCTACCACCATTTGTAAATGCTGTCACTGACGGTAGACAGAAACAACTGGTTGCCAAGTACTTCTTAGCCATTGCGATAGAACTTTTGAAAAGGACTAGCAAATAAACCTAGTCTTCTTATTTGTACCACATAACATAATTCTTAGTCTGACAATCATCGCTGGTGGAAGCTGGTTGAGTGCGTGTAGCTGTGTGGGTGTGTGAAGTGTGACTGTATTCTGTTTATTACTTATAGGGGCTACCAATAAAGGAAACATTATGTCTCTGTTGTGGATAGAAACAAGCGATAAAGATTATTTCTTTGCAGGCCCCTGTCTATTTTATTTCTCTGATTTGCTCACCCCTTGCGCTCCATCCAGAAAACTCTAGTCTTTGTCCGAAGATGGACGTGTCTATTTCTGTCACCAAAGGCAATCAATTAATTTGAATCACCATTGGTTGTTTTGTTATAGTTTCTTCGTTAATAACCTATTGCTTTTTACCATCGCTGTGAAAAATCTCAATTGTGATTTTACCTTGTCAATTAGTTACTCATTCCCTGAGACTCAAAGCCGAATCTCTTGCCTGCTGCTATACTGGTTACAAAATATGGTAAGAGCAATAAAAAAACTACAATACTATCGAGTCCTTAGGTTGTTTCTAGCCATTCTGAAGCCACCCTCATAATGCTTTTGTGTTTGAGAGATAAGAGAGACCTTTCTTGACTGTTCCAAAGATAAAGACTTTGCTGTCTACCATAGAGTCAACAGACTTCTCACAGGAAGGTCCTGAGATCAGGGGCGAACAGCCACAGAGACCTCGCAGCTCAGACTTGAACCGCGAAGACATCGAATAGTAAACGAAAAAGCTGACAGCACAGTGGGCGTAGGGGAGGTAATAGACTAACAAATGTACTATCTTATATATATTGTATTGCTTTCCAAAGGAAGAGAAGTCTACGTCAACCAGATTAGCTACAGTGAACGCGATTACAGGCACTTTGCTGCCGATGAAGACACAGGAAGCGAGCACAAGCATCCGGGTCAGCGCCATCTGTGGGACTTGAACCTCGCTAATGCTGCGGCTGATCTTATGTCGCCACAGTATGGCGGCCTTTAGCTTGACCACAGTGATGGCCGTTGCACCTAGCACGATAATAAACACGACAAAGGGAAATGCGACCAGCATTATGGTGTCATCCACCGTGTCGTACAGGAGCAGAGCCTCGTTGTCCTGCCAGGCGGCCGAGCGAGCAGTTTTCCACATCGTCCTCCCCGTGGTGTTGTCGTACAGCGGAAACACGTATCTCTTGAACGGAGTCATGATGAAAGCCAACTGCATGCCTATCACTATGGCAACCAGCAGGATTCCCATGGTTCTGGTGGTCATGAAGAAGTTGGCGCGGAGCGGGAAGACTACACACACACAGCGCTCTACAGCAATCAATACACTGATACAGGTGGACGTCTCTCTCAGACCAGAACACACGCTACCTGCATAACAGAATGTTATCTGATACAACTCCTCTCCTAGCACCGGGTCCAGGATCTTGATCATGTATGTCACAGTGAATATCATGCAGTAAAGAAGGTAGATAATATCTATCAGCGCCAGGACAAAGAGGCAAAGGTTCATACGGTCCTTCAGTCCTTGACGTCTGAACACCAGACAGTTGACGATGTTTGTGACTACACCAGCAACAACCACAACGGGTTTCATGACCACATTGTAATAATGCACAGTGCCTTGATATGCCTCAATGCTAAGTATATTACTAGGGTTGTTCCATGGTGAAATATCAATTTCATCTTCAGCAAGTGTAGCATTGATAGGCATTTTCATGGCTAATAGTGAAGTCCTAACGGGTCAGTTATTTAAAAATAGAAGACTAAAATGGCTGAAAGGTACTCATCTACACAAATAACGAGATTTGCTCTGGTTGGAGCACTGACTGGACGGCGCCTGAAACATTTACAGAAGGCTTTACATGAAAACATTATACAATAAGAGTAAACTTACAATATTTAACTTTCCCAGCCAACTTTGTCTTGGTGTTTGTCTACCTGCGCATTGGATGTGTTTATTGTTTATGACGATATTCCGGTTTTTTTTTACATCCAGTGGCAGACTATTTCAAATATTTATTTTTTTTGATTTGTTAGCCTTACATTAGAGTCCAATGTGGAAAGTAGGCATTGCAAAAAAAATCAAAGTCGATAAAATACAGATAATGAGAGAGCCCTTAACTCGGTGACTTTTGGTCTGAACTTTGGAGCATAAGTCAATAGTTGGAGACGCCACGACCTGACTAGAAAAGTACCCCTATCTACCCAGTCTATGAGTGCCTGAGTCGTTAGGAAAGGGGAGGATTTGGCTTCGTCTAGCAGATTCTGTGTATTTAACACGATGAACCACCTACATTTCTCTGACTATTTGATCCCTAGGCTGTAAAATCTTTTACTTTTGTCCCTTTGAAAATCTACAACACTTTAAAAACCTTGTATCAACTGGCGTAAATGAACATTTTATTGACATCCTACTTCCAAAAACATGGTTTGACAGTTTACTGTCATAGATTCTTTTACTTTCGTTAACACCACAACTAACAATAATTTTTGTTTACTCTTGCAGAGGTAATTTTGTTTCCCTGAAAAGCCACGAGTTTCAACTTTGATACTGGAATCACACATTTAATTAATGATTTCTACAAAGTTATTGATTTAGTTTTGAAAGCGAGATTTGACCATCTAGAAACAGTATATATATATACACACACAAATGTATACACACACTTTTTAATATTTACATACCATTTCCATCATACGGCTGAGGGAGTAAAACTAAGATTTTAAAAACCTGGAATTAATTAATCTATTTTTCTTTCTACAAGTTATTTTGTATTTTACAACAAAAATGTTTGTACTTGATTAATATAGACCTACCTAATGTTCACTTCTACCCCAGACCTGAGTAGAGATGAGCTTCTCCTTCACCAAACTTTTCAATGTTCATAAGCCATAGCAGATGGACCTTTATATATATATATGTAAATACAAGTTATTAATTGAACATTAAATGTTTGCCATTAAATAAGGTGGCTCCAAGGATGTTCAAATAAACCCTACAAGACTGTGATATTTATTATAAATTCCTTTAAAATTCAGAATTTTCTTCAGCTTTTAACGTCGTTGTTAAAATACAAATTTTTTGTGAAAAATGAAGGTCTACAATATATCCTATATTTATACGAGTGTTAGAACACTAGTCTCCAGATCGTGTCTTATTTGTTATATCAATAATGCATGTTGGTCTACTGTAAATGGAAGAGTTTATCTTCCTCATATATTCCAACCGACAAAGTAAAGTCGCTGTAAGAATTCATTGTTCTCGTCAGATTTTAAAGAGAGATTTTATTAAAAAGAAAGTCTTTGTAATCTGGCAAAATTTTGCTCAGACAAATTCGGGAAAAGGTAAATAAAAGTAAAATTTCTAACCGCATTCATCTGTTGAAACATCTTTACCGCAAAAAGTTCGTTTAAAATATTAGCTTTGTAATTTTGATTGACTACCTTTTACAGCAGTCTGTCTTCTTTTCAGTATTACTCTCCCTTTTTAACTTTATGTTTCTTTATTCCTTTTGTTTTATATCCCTTTAACTTTATTTTTTCTCTTCTTTCTTGATTTATTAATGTCTTTCTTTATTCAGCTTTTATTTTATTCTATTCTACTTTCTCACGTTCAGGTCCGGTAGCGCAACGGTTAGCGCCTGTCACCAACAATACAGTGAAGATTGGTTTCCTGGGTTCAGTTCTCGTCTCGGGCACGCTGTTTTTTCTCTGCATACGGTATCTGTTTACAGGACTGGCTGCCTTTCCGTTATATAGCCTTAGTTGCTGACTCGGCGTAAAACACCAATTAAGAAAAAACAATTGTCATATTCAGGGTCGGTATGAGGATGGGAAAACTACGTCTGTGGTTTTGACTCCGCCACACAAAGGAAAGGTAAAATTCATTCCTTCTGTTTTTCGATCCTCACGTGCGGACAGTGGTGAGTATTTAGACATGCCCGTAAACAGCCGGGGGACTGTTTTTTTCGGTCGACGTGTGCGCTGTTCCTTGCTGTGACTGTGACTTTGGCTGTCGCAGTGGGTGCTGTTACTGAGGCTGAGGGCTGTTGTAACTGCAACCGAGAAAGTTGTAAGTGGCGATTGTTGGGATTTGGAAACAGGCGTCAGGGAAAGTCTCTGCTAGGTGCTCAGAGGACTACTCCGAGCTCACGGAATATGCCTCTGGAAACCTGGGGTTTTGACACCTGGAGGTGGTGTGAGGAGAGACGACCTGGGGTCCAACAACACGGATGATAGGTTCACCACCATCTTACAAGCCGGAGAGGGATTGTGTCCGCTTATCTCCGAAGTTAAGGGGAGGGACCGTTACAGCGAGGCCGAACGACTTGACCAGTGTGGTGTGATATTCTCCAGCCGATGTCCTCGTATGATATTTTCCAGCCGATATCCTCGTCGTCATGAGAACCACTGACACGAGGCAGACACGTGGGCTTCATAGGACTAAACACTGGGGCAAACAGCGAGGCAAAAGTACGACTTTCCATTTAAGATGAGGTTAAACGGGGGAAAGGGGCCTGTATCGGTTCCTTTTTGAGTTATTGAAATTAAGTACCCGCTGGAAGGAGTGCGGAGAACTGTTTTGTGTTTAATCGTTCGCAAGTTCTGCTAGGGCGAGCGGTGTGCTGCACTCTCTCACTCTTTCTCTGTTATACAATTAATCCAGGTGTGTGCTGAGTGCACTAAAGGTTAAGAAGTTTGTAGATATTTTTATATCTTTAGTACGCGCTGGTTGTAAGCATATTGCACGGGCATTATTTCCTGACAGTTAAGCAATGGTTAATCTGTTGTGAAGATAATTGTGTGATATTAGCTTAACTACTTTTTTTTAAGAATACTGGAATATTGCTTGTAACGGAGCCAGTAAATGATTTGAACTGCTTATTTAATTTTGACATTGAATTTGATAAAAATTATTCGTGTCTCTTTAAGGGACGCTCTACACCAAAGTGATTGCTTGTTGTTTTTCTTTCGGTAAGAATGCGCATATTCGCGGGTGGTCCGTGACATACTTGAAGTTTATTAATTTACAATACAATACAATACCACTTTATTTATCCCCAAGGACAATTCCAAGTAGTGCTCGTACTAGCAGTAATACATACATGATATAAAGAGATAATACATATACATGATATAAAGAAATAATACAAATATATACATGATATAAAGAGATAATACATATAAATGATATAGAAGGAGATAATACAGTCATATACATGATATAAAAAGAGATTATGTATACATGTTCAAATAAGGTGTTTGCACATCGTATTTACTATAAACAGCTTAGCATCATCGACATCCATTCCAGGTCTGTAGGCAAACTGCAGCGGGTCAAGATGTTGATCAACAACAGCCATAACCTCGCTTCTTACGATTTTCTCAAGAGATTTCATGATGAGTGAGGTAAGAGCCACTGGTCTGAAGTCGTTGGGTTGACTGGGCCTAGTGATTTTGTGACAGGCACAATGTGTGAAAGTTTCCAAATATCAGGAATGTGACCAGAATCTACCGACAGCTGGAGTAGATGTTGTAACACTCCGCATAGTTGTTCGGCGCAGTGATGGAGGGGGCGTCCACAGATCCCATCTGGACCCGGAGCCTTGTTAACATTTACTCGCCTCAAGAGATCTTTGACAGAGGACTGGCCAATCATCAACCCTTGCTCAGGGACCAGAGACTGTTTTAGTGTGGAAACATTGAGAGAGAAGTCATGTTTCTCAAAGTGGGCATAAAAAGAATTAATCACATAGGGAAGATCACACTCATCAACGCCTGCAAGTGCCACTGTTTTTTAAGAGCATTTTCCTTGCGATTAACAGAGGACATGTTCTTAATGTCATGTCATCCTGCCCTTAGCTCATTTGCTTTATGTGTTGTAATAATTGCCTGATTTTTCTGGTCTTGTACATCTCACTTTAATTTCTTTTTCTCTGATGGCCACCGTATCGATCACGACGGGTCAGGTACCCCAGGCAGCTGATTCGACTTGGGAAAGTTTGCTTCGCCAAACGGGTATCAAACGGTGCGCCTCATGGTTCAGACTCTAGTGTTCTACCCCTTCGGTTGCTCACTTATCCGTATATAAAGGTACATAAAACATCTTTCCTTGGACAAATGTCTCCTTAATCTAAATAAAGATTTTTGCGTTGTGGCTAATAATGAGATAAAAAAAACAAGATTCTGCAGTTTCATCGACTGATCAGGTGAATGTTTGGTAACCTCCACGTTGGCGTGTATTGATTTATACCAATATATATATATATGTCTGCCAAGGAGTGCGGCGAGTATCGATTTTGTGCGCGGGACACGCGTTTCTTTTAGTCTCTACAAACAGAGGTAAGGGTTCTTTCGGGTGGTAGCGTCTGTCGGGTAGACAGGTGAGCGGAACAAGGCACCAAGGGAGGTCAACATTTTAGTAATACTTGTGTATTCTATGAACGCCAACTTCATTGAAGTCATTAAGCAGATTATCTTCTCCTTCCTTTTTAGTCATTGATCGTTTCCATCCCTTTTTTTCATTTACTACTACTGTTCTCCTTCAATCCTTCGCCATTCTCGCCTATCATCTTTTTTTTCTTTCTGTCTTTTCCTCTATCTCTCTCTCACACACACACACACACACACACACACACACACACACACACACACACACACACACACACACACACACATATATACACACACACATACGCATACATATTATGTCTATGCCGGATATAAAAAGTACATCCTGGTATGCTTTCATTAGGTTTCATTTTACAATTTTAATCAAGTATTTCTGCCACATGTTAACAACCGCGATTTTACAGCGCTAAAATAATTATACCTATAATACAATATTATTCAATTTTTAATTCATTATTATTACAACACCTTAATATTTTTACCGTTGCTTAAGTTTAGAATTTGTCTTTATTTCAAAAGGAAATCTGCAGGGACAAAAAGCAGCAAAATGAATTAAATGAAGTCATTCAATGTCCTTTAAGTATGACCAGAACATAGGTAAAGTGGATTTTATTAATGAAAGTTAAAATTTACTTTGTGCCCTTGATTCAAGGAATTTCATAAAGATTTTACCACAGGTTATATAAAACCCGTTGCCGTACAAGAAAAGATCTTTTGAGAATGTCCTGCAGCATGAACAGCCACAAAGGACCCGCAGCTCAGACTTAAACCGCGAAGACAGCGAATAGTAGACGAAAAAACTGACAGCACAGTGGGCGTAGGGGAGAAAGTAAACAATGAAATCTAACAGTTTGTAAGCATTGTATTGTTTACCAAAGGGAGAGAATTCCGAATAAATCAACCGGGCCATATTGACGGCGATTACCGGGACTTTGCTGGCAGCGAAGATGCATGAAGCGAGCACGAGCGTCCTAGTGAGCGAGTCCTGTGGAACTTGGGCTTCACCTCCTCTTGAACTTCTCTTCAGCCGCCAGGACATAGCAGCTCTCAACTTGACCACAGTGATGGCCGTGGCACCTGACACAAGGATGAACATAACTAAGGGAAATGCGACCAGCATGATGGTGTCATCCACCGTGTCGTACAGGAGCAGAGCCTCGTTGTCCTGCCAGGCGGCCGAGCGAGCAGTTTTCCACATCGTCCTCCCCGTGGTGTTGTCGTACAGCGGAAACACGTATCTTTTGAACGGGGTCATGATGAAAGCCAACTGCATGCCCGTCACTATGGCAACCAGCAGGATTCCCATGGTTCTGGTGGTCATGAAGGAGTTGGCGCGGAGCGGGAAGACTACACACACACAGCGCTCTACAGCAATCAATACACTGATACAGGTGGACGTCTCTCTCAGACCAGAACACACGCCTCCAGCGTGACAATATATTTTCTGATACAACTCCTCACCTAGCACCGGGTCCAGAATATTAATCCAGTATGCCACAGTGAATATCATGCAGTAAAGAAGGTAGATAATATTTATCAGCGCCAGGACAAAGAGGCAAAGGTTCATACGGTTCTTCAGTCCTTGACGTCTGAACACCAGACAGTTGACGATGTTTGTGGCTACACCAGCAACAACCACAACGGGTTTCACGAGAATATTGCAAAAATATATAGCTTCTAGATAGACTTGAAAACTAAGAATATTACTCGGGTTATTCCAAGGCAGAAAGCTCGTTTCACGTTCAGTTTGTACCAGTGAGCCATTGATTGAATGTTTCATGTCCACAAAGGTCGTAAAAGAAGAAAGGAAAGTCCATCTAAATGATGTTGTTCACAATTTCTTTTTACAGCTACCTTGTTGCTATTGCATTCTTTTCCCAAATATTTTCAAACAGTTACTTTTATTTTCAAGATAAAACCTTCGATCAACGCTGTGTTGGTGTTGGCTACTTGCCAAGTTGTGAGACAGTTTCGTCAGGAGCCTGGGAACATTTAGACAAAAAATTGAGATCATATGTAAAGGTGATTTAATTATATATATATATATATACATGCTTTATGATGAAACAGCGACGATATTTCACCTCTACAAACCGGCCTCTGTTTTCGTTTTTCTCCTCTATGGTCTTTACCTTTATATTTGGTGTGTAACTAATATCGTCCGATTAATATTTGATGAAAGACATTTTATGGATGTATCTTGTGTGTTTGTGAATGAGTGCGTTCTTTCTTTTATTTCTTTCGATTTGTCCAGCAAAGTGTGGATGTTTTACTTTTCTTTATTAAGATTTACTTTGAATAAAAGAAGGTTGTAATATCACATGAATGTGGTAAGAGTCCAGCAATCACCACTTCTTGCCGAAGGTTAATCCTACGATGTAACATAAAGCTCATTTGTACATGGTCTCCCTGCAATAGAGTAGGATTGTATATACTTTTGTGACGATATATTTAGTTGCCAAAATGAAAATCTAAGAGAACTGTCATATGAGAAGACAAAGGGGAAGGTTTCTGTTATGAATGAATGATGAGGTGCTGAACGCATTGTGAATCCAGCACGTGGGCATATCACTGGGGTGGGCCGTAGTTGTTTGTTGCTATTTTTTGTTCGATATTTTTACTTGAGATATTGATGCCCTATCTTTTTTATTTTATCTCCATTTTGTATTTTTCACAACTAAGAGTAAGAGCTACTTCCGAATGTTGTCGTGTCTGGCGCCTTACATGTGTATAAAGTCTTTACCGTCTTTACAGGTACATCGTCCAGTACTTTGTATCACCAAGCGAAAACATTTCGATCTTTATTACTTACCGTCGTACATTTTAGTAGAAAATTACAATATTTTAAGGTTGCAGTAAAAAAAAAGACTCTCTCGCAAAAGACTCTGAAATGTTCTTCGTAGTTATGCCATTAAGCAAAGATGGACTATTTATACACATCATCGCTCACAAAACCATGGATTTTATTAAAGCGGTAACACCTACAGTTTTATCTGTATCAATAAACCGATAATAACTTTTTTGTAAACTATCCCCGGCGTCGATAAATAAACGTGACATTTCCTTGTTCTAAATGTTTATTCTTGTTTAGTAATGAAAATGACAGATCGTTAGTAAAATGCTGTTAGACATGAAACCTAAGAGATCAAAAATCATAAAAGGATAAGATAAAATTTCTACAAATATTTCAGGGTTCCTAACGTGATTAACAAAAAAGTCTTCTTGGCCTAGAAGAACATTCTTTGCTTTGTAGGAGGCTTACGTATGCCATTCCTGTCAGTGAACTTCACAAAGGAAGCTATCATACAATGTCTTCTAAATAATAGCCCAAAAGATTTGGTTTTTTAAAGTTTTAGTTACATAGATTTCTGTTCACTAGAAATAAATAAGTCAAACATGTTTAACTTGTTGGGAAAAAAGTCGCTGATGAAAGATAAGCTCTCGTTAATCATTTATTACTCGAGAAATTTTGCGATCTGTGCAGAGATGGTAAGAGTAGGTTTAAGTTGTCTGCTGCTGAGTACAAACTAGTGTAAACTTACATTCTCTACTGTTGAGTAAGAAATAGTTTTTGTCTTCTCTTGACTGGTACCAGTCGTTTCAGGGTGCTGGAAGGAAACATCGATAGACGCGGCAGGTGACAAGGCCCGCCACTCAGGTGTGTCTGGAGCAATGGTGAGCATGTCTTGCACGGGTCGGTCACTTCACTTCATTTTCATAAGCCAGTTCCTTCTCTTGTCATAACAGTGTCAAGGTACCAAAGGACAGTCTTTGACAGGTTGTCGTGCCGGGTCACATAGAAAAACCAGACCAGCTTACACCGTGTGACTGTTGAGAGTAGGTGGTTCATTGTATCCACCGACCAGGGCGACCGTTCTTTTTACAAAGTCATTGGGTTTTTCTTTACATTGTACGAGATCCAGAGCAGTGTCCTCAGGCACTTGATCTTGAATGCTTACATTATCCTCTCCCTACCGGCAAGCAAAGTCCATGTTGATATCCGTTAATCAGGACTGGTACTACAAGGGACTTGTAAAGGCTGTACTTTGTAGTAAACCTGATGCTATGGCTATGCAAGACGCTGTCCTGCCTGGTCATTGCTGTGGTTACTGCTGTGATCTGGAACTGCCAGACTTGGAGAAGGTGGTTCCCAGGAACATAACTCTGTTTACCTCTTCGAACTCTACTCCTTTCTGTGGCCGTTACAAAAGAACATATTTTTGTTTGTGGTGGTATGTGTTTAAACTGTCTGTCACTCTTTCGATAAGTCTTAAATTTTTGTTTGGTGCTCTAAAGCCCTTTAAACAGATGCTACATTCACAAATGAACAGTGTGTCCTAGATGAGATCTTAACCCAGGATATCCAGTCCTCATCGTATTGGTGACAGGCGATACCGTTGCGCCCCCTAGTAGCCTAGTAGTCGGATGATTAGCCGGCGCAATCACAGCGTGGTATTTGTCAACAAAGGTAGGTCCTAAAACACAATACTATCAACTATCATTTACTTTGTGTTCGGTGTTGATTTCGCCGATATCACTTTATATTAGACATTGTGATGATTATACCTTTGCTTATCTAATATTCCTTTTCCTTCCCTTGTATTTCTGTTTTCTGTTTAAATTTCAGTCTCTCTGTCTCGTTCGTTCTTGACAAATAAGCAAATGTACCTTTTTATAAAGTATCGTACCATTATACATTATTTATAAACGTGTTTCTATGCGTGCCTATATTTAGCATTTCCCACGTTTCTTATACCTGTAGAGGGCGGTGCGGTCACCAATACCGTAATTACTGAGTTATCTCGTTACATGCAAGTTTTTCTTTCTGTGCACGGGGTACCTGTTTATAGGGCTGCTGCTTTGCTATATAAAGCATAAGTTGCTGGCTTGACACAAGGCACCAATCACTCATTATAAATACAAAGAGGACAGTCCAGCGGCTAGACCACTTAGGCCTAAACCATGAAGCTTTCCGGTTCGATACCTGTCTGGTGCAGCAAATTTTTCACAATTGATTCATCTGTCGGTAATGTGTAGCTCTCTAGAAGGTTGTAGAAGGTGAAGGAGATGGTGTGGGTGCCACTATCACATAAAGCTGGATACGAGAAAAGTGTTGTCTCTAAGATGTCACTCCCCAAGTGGAAGGATAGGGAACGATTATTACCATTTCTTTTACATCACAAATTGGTAAAAGGCAATAGACTACTGGAATAGTGTTACTGTCTCTTTGTCCTCTTGTCTCGAACACACAGACATTGTTACACTAGACGCATCCCATAATATCCCCCCCCCAATCAGCATTTGTGTTGCTGATACAGAAAAAAGATGAACGAACGCACGTTTGTTCACATTATTCGTTTATTCTCATCTTGTTTGACAGTCTTTTGACTTCTCTTTTCTCACCTCTCTCTCTTTTTTCTCTCTCTTTGTCTACTTCCTGTTTAACTAACACTGAAAACATAAACCATATGTTACATATTTATTAAACCCCCATTTTTCTAACTTTCCCTCCCTGTTATTAATGCTTTAGTTTGTAGAATAGTATTGTGAGTTGTCTTTTCCTAGACTATGGGGCTAGATGTACAAAAAGCATAACTTTTACTTATTCTGTTACCCTTGGAAGTAAAGATTTGTCATTTGTCTCTGTCTATGTGTCGCTGTCTTGCAAGAAGATATACAAAATGATAAGATCACAGCTGCTAGAAATTCAGTCTGTTACAATTTATTCCTTTCCTCTAACTAATATTGTCATAAATCTTTAAAATAACCTTTCTTCACAACTGTTCCTTACTAAACTAAATAATACTACGATGTTCGCTTCGTTCTTTGTCCCTGTCTCCAGTGTTTCTCCATCTGTTTGTCTGTTCACTGTCAATTTGTCAGTCAGCCCCTCTGTTTGTCAGTCCGCCTCTCAGTTTGTCAGTCCGCCCCTCAGTTTGTCAGTCCGCCCATCAGTTTGTCAGTCCGCCTCTCAGTTTGTCAGTCCGTCTTTGTCTTGCGTTAAGAGGCTCAGAATCAATCATAAAACAATGAGACATTTCTGTAAGATCTGAGGACCAGCCAGAGACACGCCTATTTGTTTTCTTATTATTTAGCAGTTTTCTATTAGAAATCGACACTCGTTTTTTTTAAGGACATCTACCGAGCAAACTCAGTAAGTAGATATTCAGTGGATTAAAAAGCCCATGGTACAAGGCCTGAGCAATTTCGATTAGAAAACTCCAGAAGCATCCCTTTCATCTCGATGATCAAGCCTAGTTAAGTGTCATCGGTACAAAGAAGACTTTGAACCATCAACAAGCAATTTGCGCTTTAGTCAATAGCAAACAGCGGATGCTCTGAACAGGGATAGCAAACCCATTCGACATCGTAAGATTTCCAGGCGACTGTTTACTCACTGCAGCTCTCTTAAGACTTGTCTTCACAAAAAGCGCATTCAAGATATTAGTTCACGACGAGAAATAGTCCTGACAGATGGTCGATGTGACAAGAAGTGGGTAAAGAAACAAACTCCTTGGCAAAGAACTGGGTCCCGTGCACTATTGCTTTAAGGTTGGGTGCAGCAACGCATCTCCTTTTAGAGATCCTGTTGGTGGTGCTAATAAAGCAGAAGAAAGAGAGGAAGATAAAGAGAAGGAGGAAGGGGGAGCAGGACAATAATAATAATAATAATAATGAAGATTTTTATAGCGCATATTCACATAGAGAGCATGCTTTAGTGTGTAAAACGAGTAAGAGACATGGACTAAATGGATAGAACACGAGGGACGGAAGAATAAACAACAACAGTACTGACGACAAATAGAAAGCAAAGATAGAAAACACAAAAAGACACCAAGTAACAGGAACAGAGAATATAGTGATTCTGCAGAGATAAAGATGGGGAGACAAGCAGCAAGAGCAGAAGGGGGGAAGGTAAGAAGGACGAACATTGTGTGGACTGTGTTAGGAGTAATGCTCAAGGAAGAGGTGCGTTTTCAGTGCAGATTTAAAGGATTCAGTTGTAGGAAGGTGGCGGATATGGAAAGGAAGAGAGTTCCATTGTTTTGCAGCACAGTAGCCAAAAATCCTGTGACCATATGTTGTTGTTCTGGTGACAGGAACAATGAGGATACAGTCATACAGTCATATAGTGGATATGGTCACTATGGTAATGCTGGGTATGGTGGCGGTAATAGTGGAGATGGAGATAATATTAGTGGGTAAGATGACATAAATAGTGGGTATGGCGACAATAATATTGGTGTTTATGGTGACAACAATAATAGTCTTATGGTCACGATGATAAGTGTGACCATGTTGACAATGATATTGCATAACGATAATTATATGAGCACAATGGTGACAATGATAGCGACGGGAATAATGACAATGATAGTAATGGGTAAGACAGCAGCGATAATAGTGGGCATGGTGACAGTGATGATGGTGAGTTCTTACACGACTTTCTTCGTTATTATGTCGTGCCTTCTGATTTGTTCTTCAGTTCCAGTACAACTGTGTGCAATGCCAGGCTACAGATCTTCTATAAGAAAGTGTAAGTTGAAGTTTTAAGAGGTAATTCTTACGCTGTGGGTAGGATACACTAACTGTCTAGTCGGCTCCAATTTTGTTTCCGAATGAGGAGTTGTGTTAATATTCGATGCAAGAGACTGTCTTTTGAAACCCTAAAATTAATAAATACTCCCCAGTCATTTTGCCACTATGTCTGTGTTGTGAGATGTCAGCCTGTAAGACGCCTACGTGCAATGGGGAGGAACACTAGGCAAATTCTCTCTATGAGATATAAAGACTGAGTATTACAACTCCTCGATTCTACCATCAGCCCGACACTCACCATAGGTGACACCCTCCATCTCAAGGATGAACTCTCCACGTGGTCTGGTTCATAACTAAACAGACCCCATTTGCTTCCACAGCTGTTGAAGTCCAGCATAAACATAGTCACATAGCACAGTATAGCCACAGTATAGCCATATAACACAAAATAGCTACAAAAAAACAAGATCATGTCAATACACAGACAGAGTAAGCGACCACAACATTGCCATAACAAACTAGTTTTTCTTGCCCTTCTTGTAGGATTAACCTTTTGAACCGAAGTTTCATTTATTGTTATAATTTAAACAGCGGCTGAGGGTTTTAAATTAAGATAATTTGACGAGTAGGTCGAGCTAAACAGTTTATTTCTAACTGTACCCCACGATGATAAATAATACTGCCGTTTATTTCTTATTGCACCATTTCATATAATGTTGCGGGTTTCTCTAACCATCTTTGTCTTCAGTCTTGTTCCATCAGTTTTCCCGTTTTCTGTCCGTCCACTGTTTTGTCTTTATTTGATCGTCTGTCTTCCCGTCTGTAGCTCCGTCTGTTCATCTGTCAATATGTTTGTATATTCTTGTTTGTATTTTTATCCTTGGTTAGGAATTAAGAAACATGAGAAAAGACAAGACAGTTCCAAGGATCAGGATGCAGTCATACTCGTTTCCTCACCTGTTCACAGAAGCTGTAAGACCTCCACGCACGATTATTATGGACGTGTACTGAGTAGATTGAGAGTATATATATACATATATCATAAGGTTTCCAAAAAGCCCATGACATAATGCCAGAACCATTTTAGCTAGAAAATTTTGGAAGCTTATTTTGAATAACAACACAAGCATTTGTGATTTAATAAACGAAAAAAGATGCTATTGGAAACGATAAAAGCAAAATATTGGTCAATGTCTGTAAAATGTCTGAGCTATTCTAATTTGAGAGATTCATTGGTCTTGTCCTTCTAAAAGTACACTTAAAATTTTTTTTTCTACGGAAGGAAGGAAAATTAGAGAAGAAGAAGAAAAGAAGAGGCTGAGGAAGATAATCGAGTCTTTGCTGTTGGTGTGAATGTCCTTCGTTTTGAATACCTGAAGAACTTAATGTTCGTAATCATATTTTTTGTGATAATAAATCGAAACACACCCCTCGATTACATGTCGAAACTATAAAAATAAATTCATCAATTTTTCCTGAGAGAAGATTATTGCTGCTCTGCTGAACTTTACGCTCATCACTGAGAGTTCTTTACGGGCTATTAAGCAGTTTTTGTGTTTTTTGAGTCTTCATGGTACTTTTCTAAATTATCCTGGTCAATAAGCTGAAGTGATAACATTTCCGTTCTGAATTAAGACGATTACCTGTTTGAAACATTCAGCAGAAAGACGTGTCTTAGCTTCTTAAAAGTGATTCAACTTTTTTCAAAAATAAGAAAGATTCATTTATAAAATTTACATATTATCTTTTAGAGGAACAAACATATATGTTTAATTAGAACAGGTGAATGTGCGGTTGTAACCAGATTTCTCCTCTGGGTCATAATTTGCTTCCAAAACACTACGCCATCTGTCGACAGGAGCGTCTACCATAAGTTACTCCCCCTTCGAAGTCCGAACAATACTGTCGAGAATTCCAGAATGTTTCATAGATTTTTGTCCCTTCAGACTTGAGTCAGTGCAAGCTGCCTTATTTATTTATTTATTTATTTATTTATTTATTACAGACTATCAAACAGTTTTAACTGATGAACATACGTTGACGACATAAGCGTGTATCGACTGTTGGTAATATGTGCCAACAACTTTTAAATAATATCCATAATATCTTTAACTGGTAATACAGCCCGTAATACAGACGAAAAGGGATTTCACGTACCATTAGGACGAACTACTTGCCGACAGATGGCGCACAGAGCAGTCCACGAAGCTGGGATCTGAAACGAGATGACATGACGATGTAAATGAAGAAGTGAACAGAGCTGTTCGCATGTGAACACATCTGTGCTGCCAGCTGTGACACTTTGTAGATGTTGTAGTTGCTGCCTGTGTCGGAAAATTCGGGGTCAAGGATGCTAGTGAAGGTGACGGCGATCCAGGGCAGCTTGCAGATGATGTACACACACGAGACCAGCACGAGCATCTGGGTCAGCGACACCTGCTGGATGTACGCCACACTGCCGAAGGAGCTCATCTTTTTCCTCCAAAACATGGCAGCTTTCAGCCTTATAACTGTAATAAGCGTGGCGACAAAAATAACAATTAAGGTGACCGTTGGCAGAATTACCAGCATGACCGTGTCTTCAAAAACTGCGAATGACACCAGAAACGAGTTCGCCTGCCACTGACTCGCCAGCTCAGTCTTCCACCGGATTTGTCCAGTGGTGTTGTCGTAGACAGAGAAGACATATTGCTTGACAGGCCACGTGATGAAGCCGACCTGCATGGAGATTATAGCCGTGGCCAGCAGGATGGCCATGGTTCGAGTCCTCATCAGCGACCCGGCGTGTAGCGGTAAGACGACACACACGCATCGCTCCACCGCGATGACCAGTCCCACCAAGGCTGAGGCCTCCCTCCACCCGTGACTGACACCCAGGGCGTAGTACAGCGCCTTCATGTAGAGCTCTTCCCCCAGAACAGGCTGCACGATCTTGATCCACAGAGCGACTGCCAGGACCATAGAGTAGATGAGATAAGTCATGTCGAGAGCCGCCATGGTGAAGAGACAGAGGTTCATGCGGTCTCTTAGTCCTTGACTCCTGAACACCACACAGTTGAGAAAGTTTGTGGGCACGGCGACGACGACGAAGAAGGGTTTAACGACTGTATTAAAGTAGTACAAGGCATACTGATAGGCTTCAAATGATATTATATTCCGTGGATTACTCCAGGGGTAGTAATTTACAGACTTTGTGTCCAAGGTAGACATATTCATGCCTTCATGTTTTTTGTTCATTTTTATTAATGACTCAGCTCCGTCATTCAATCATAGTTTGATTTGCATGTCTGAAACATTCAAGAATCCTTTCACTTGATTATTTACGTTATCATTGCAAAGTAATAAATCAAATATTTTGCTCATCTACTCGCGTGCATCTTTAATAATCTAAAGTAACACGTCCTCACAAGATGCAATTAAATTCCAAAAACAAAATCCTGATACAGTGAGATGTGTAATACGCACCTACACCCAGTAGAACATCGGACATGTTCTTGAGTAGAAGCCCTTCAATAAATTATTGCCTTTGTAGCCGATTGGAGAAGTGGAGAAAATATTTTTCTTACTAATTTCTTTTTCTCAGTAAATGAATTATACCAACTGTGAGGTCTGTTTGCTCCAACAACAGATCAATGAAACGTTTCAAATCATTTTAGGTATTCCAATTCTATAATTTTATATATATATATACTTTTATACCACATTTTGTATCCACTTCATATTTTTATGTCAGCTATTGATCATTCCTCAAGATTGTCAGCAGTCATATGACAAGTGGCAGCAACTGAATATGAAGTAGATGCAGGTAAACTCTGGTTTTCCAGACCTTCTCTGCTCCTATTTTATAGAAACAGGGTTAGTCGATCAGCTTTAATTGGGCATTTCAGTTTGCAAATAATGTACAGACGAAGGGACGCACTCCTTATTATCAAATTTAAGATAATTTCTAACAATTCCTTTCCATTCAAATCAGCAAATACTGACGTGTGCACCATAGTAATTACCACAACAATATGTGGTCTGCACTAAACACAGGTTCTGGTTTTTAAAAAATCTTTTCTTTTACAGGAACAGCCTTAAAAAAACTAAATAAAGTCTGAAATAACAATCATACAGACCTACCTTTAATTTTCTTAAATTTATTGGCCCTTGATAATTTACAATTCGTTGTTTTTTTCTTCTGTTTAGCTTCGTTTCTTTTTTGTAAATCATCAAATTTTTGTTTTGCTTCCCCACCCGTATAATGTTTAAAGTTGTTTTTACATCCTCTGGCCGCCAAGCAACGCTGAATGTAATTTCGACTTAACCACTTATCGAGAGTTATTTTTTATTAAAAATTCTGTAACACAAACAAAGTTTTATGGGAAGTTATTGTGCTTACATTTGTACATCTGCGAGAGAAAGAATGTCAATGTGCGCAGTCGTCTAAGTGGAAGGGGCGTCACCAAGACTGATGGGAGGTAACTCAAGATGCGATCAGCCACGCACCCGAACACTGTCGCAGGTTCGGGTGAACTTGTTCGTCTAAACATTCCACCACTGAGTGCAAGCATAGTCTGACCAGATAAAACATCTTCTCGACCTGCCATGAAAATCAGTAGAGGCTCTGACTCGCACACAAATCACCTCCCAGGCAAGAAATTATGGTTGAGGTCCCAAGATGAATTGTCGCCCTTGTTGACGACGGTTGCCATGGAAGATACAAAACTAGTCCATATGTATAAGAAAAGAGTGCTGAAGCTTTATCTAGAAGATAAACACAGTGGAATATGCTGAATACTTCTCAAGTTTTGTCAGTTTTGTTTATTGCAACATAAAGCTAAGTATGGCGGCCAAGGTCGCTATAATCATCACCTTTCGACCTTATTCGCCTAATTAGCATTAAAACAATTGAATTCAATCATGCCTGTAATTTAAAACTTGGAGTAAAATATACTTCATTTTCGCTTTAAATTGTAGGATTTCAACATGGCAAGTTTTGTTGTATGGTGACTTATATATTGGCAGTAATCAAAATATCACGCGCTTATCTCCCTTTGATCGGGAGAACGGATAAAAAACCTTGTATAATATGGAAGCAATGCTGCACTTGCACATATACCCGCACACACATACACACACATTCACACACACACACACACACACACACACACACAAGCACACACGCAGGCACACACCATGCAAGTCTGACTAACTAACCATTCGACCCAGAACATGTCAAACAATGAATTAAAATACGAAAGAATAATCGGGTCTAACATAGAGATTTGAAAAAGAAAGTTTTAATGACTGGTTTGAAAAGTCCGCCTTGTTTATTGCTGAATGAAGCGGTGTCTGACTAACACCTTCATAGCTTCTGAGTTTCCATAAAGTGTTAGAAATATCATTTTGTAGATCTTAATGGAGAACATGTTTTGTGTAAAATACTGTGCGATATGCTGCTTATTTAAATAGCTGACCATGCAGCTATCCTCCGAGATACCAAGATGTCAATTTAAAAAGTGGGCATATATAGGATCGTTGAGTTCAAAGCCGTTTTAACAGCTAACTTTGGAAACTTAACTTGGGACTAGGTTCTAAAAGAGGAACCAGTGGGTTAAAACACATCTGTGGTCACATCTTGAGTGTGCTGCCGGTGGTAGCCTGGGAAGTTCATCTCGCAAACCGTTGGTTGTGGGCTTTCTTCTAGTTCTTACGGTGTGTTCATTCTGATTTCTTGCTCCAAGATTTGTCTACGATGTTTTAAAGGCTCTCTCTCTCTCTTTCTCCCCTGTCTCCTCCTTCTCTTTCTCGCGCGCGCTTTTCCTCTCTACTTCCCCTCTCCGCCTCCTCCCATCAACTGATAAAAGATTACAATAGTTCTCACCTGCTGATGCTGCTTTAAATAAACGTTTTCCAGGCTCTTGCCTCGAGATTAGAAATAAACCCCGACATTCAAGTTTCAGCAAACGTAAGAGCGAGCATAAAATTATTATTAGGCGCGTTTTAAGTGTTTTAAAATTACAAGGGACGCAATTTTACACAACAGGATTGTTTTTCCTTAAATCGTGACTAAATAATCTAAAGATTGAGTAAAAGATTCCAGCTCTCAACAGGTGTCTGGGTTCCAGCGATGAAATGTACTATGACTCTTCTTTCTAGAAGTTCTGTCACACTGTCTATCCAAGTTCCCGGGTCCACTGGACGTGTGTGACGGGTCTTGAGGTCAGAGTTGAAAGACTGAACTTACGGACTACAGTGTGGACGGTATTGTTTCGATCGCTTGCATTTCGTCTCTGTGTCAAAAAACACTTAAAGCCTCTTTCCCGTTTACTAGACCCTCAACCACCGGAAACCGAAATGATTTTCGAACATATTGTCTTTAATTCCTGAGTTTTGGTCTTCGTAAAGTACCATCCAAAGATAAGGCAAAGGACGATGCAAAAGACCAAACAAAACATAAAGGAAAATAATGCCAAACTTTGAGAGAAAAAGTAATGCAAAAACTCGATGATTAAACAAACAAAAAATAATCAAAAAAGATATATTAATTTACGAATCCCGACTATTAGTCAGTATGTCAAGAGATAACCTTCAATGATACGACACACCTGGCTTACAGCCACTTCAGTAAGGATTCTGTTGTCCACACAAGAATCCTATGGTATTGAAACCTCTACATACAAAGCTGCATGCATAGGCAGGTCCTATTATGAATAGAAAATGAATCCTACAAAACTCACACCTTTACTAGTGTAGTCCACTTCATAATTAACTCGTGAACGGCTTCGAATCATTTCAAGGCTTAAAGATGACTGAAGACTGGAGACCAGTTCGGGCTCAGGTACATTTTCTTTGTATTGACGAGTATTTCTTTTCATTCTATTGCTTTAGTAAGTCTTTAGCTACTTTATTCGTTCTTTTTTGTCCTGCTCCTGCACGTTTAAGTTCTTGTCACTTTGAGAAATGGGCTCTCTTGTGTTGCTGTTATTATTTTTCTGCCATCTGTCTTCTTATCTAGATGTCAACTCCTCTGCCCATCCGCGCAAATGTCCCCATGTGACCAAACTATCCATCTATGATTCTCTCTACGTCCGTTACCCTTTCTTTCTTTTGCCGTGTTTTTTCTTGTCTTTCTGCATTCATCTGAAAGAATTTAGTAGTAATCTTTGTCTTCGTGTTGGCCTGCTAGTCTCTCTCTCTCTCGAGATCATGCTTATCCTCGCTTTTTGTGTTAGTTACTATTTATTGCTCTGGTCGCTAAGCTCAGCGCTTCCCAACCGACATTTTTTTGAATATTATTTTAAAATTATAATTATTAGAAATATATTGCTAAAGACGTTTATCAAAATGACATCGTTATGACCAGTATGGTACCAGACCGCTTTTTCTAGAAGTAATGAGACTTAGTAATAGCGCGGGTGCAGCCTGATTAGGAAGGGATGCTCTTTGTCCTGCTCTTTAGTCTGCTGAGTAATTCTGGTGGTCACTTGTGCCAGTAAGTGCGATATGTCATTAGCAGTTGCCTCCCATTTGCTAATACCCTTGTTTATTAAATCGTATCAACCGAAATTTCTACATGCGTCTTCTTCCTCATTGTGAACTTTAATATGAACTTCAATCTTAAATATTATATTAGATTATGTTATTTGATGTTTAATATGCTTCTTTAAAGAGTGGGCAGTATCAGTCACATCAGATCCTTCCTGTCAGCTTCTTCCAACAAAAATCTCATGTCTGCTTTTGTCTTGTCGCGGCTGGATTAAAGCATCTCTCTATTCGTCGATCTTCGTGATCGGCTTCCGAACAAACTTCAAGGTTCAAAATAATGCTGCTCGTATTGTCTTCCAAAGGTGAAATGATGACGATGCTACACGCCTCCTCCGTGAGCTTCAGTGGCTGTTTGAGCTCACATTGATTACAAAATGGCACACTGTCCTACCGTTGTCCTCTTTCGGCATTACCCGCCTGAACTACACAAGTTCTTTTGGTTTACTTGTGCTCCTCTCCTCTCTTTGTCATGCAGACGGTAGATATTCGGAAGACGCTTTTTCTCCGGCTCTACTGTTTGAAATTCTCTACCCCTTTCACTTCGAACATTGGCTATGCTCGAAGCTTTCAAGTCTAACCTCGAAATCCACCCCTTTAAGAACAATCTTTTTTATAGTCTAGTGAACTGTGCAACTCAGTCCTCCGTTTTTTTTCTTTATTCACCCATTTCTTTCATGTTTACAAGTGTTATGCGTTTACTGTTTCGTGTATGACCAACCGTAAATTCGTTTTTTATAGTCTTTAGTGTACAGCTCTCTAAACATTTTTTTATTGCTAGTAGAATTACTGACATGTTCGTGTAACAAAGTCATATCAGCATATTTGTTCTTTGTGATAAGTAAAGGTGGTTCACTCACCTCGGTAGGTCGTTGGAAGGTGAGGTGAAGTGTTAGAGACCTCATTTCTTGGGATCAGCTCTATCTGAGGGCGGTTTCCATCTTTTTGTTCTACGCTGCCATTTCTTTCCCCAACCCTCTGTGGAGTCAGGTATCAAGTCCCTGTGTTGACTGAAGGAAGTCTGCTGAGCCACGAGTTGATCCAAGAGGATGTTAGGGCTATTGCTTTGTGATATTTTTATACCAGTTAATGATATAATCTGTTTATTTATAGCAAGTTTATTTAATGATACCATATGTATCCTATTGAGCTGAATTTGCTTTCATCAGAATCATACCTGGTGATATACTTCCTACGTTCTTTTCCCATCTTACTTAATGTCATGCATAAAATTTCTTGTAGTGTGGACCTGTTGGCGATTTCTCTGAAATTCAAATTGAATTTTTTTTTTATTTGATGTTCGCTGTCCAGTCTTCATTGCGTCCATTATAAAATAAAAAAGAGCACAAAGGTTCATGGTCTGTGTTGGATTTGGAGATTGACTGCTGGAAGGTGGCAATGTTTGTGGACACGGTGGGTGGTTGTACGGACCAGCTTGGTGCTGGGTGCAGGTTGTTGACAATGTACACAGCGCCTTCATTAACTTTGAACATTTTCTGTAAACAACGTGAGAGGCGGCTTAAAAACAAGTATTTGAACTATTGTAGGATGAAAATTGTCCATTTTTTCTGGAATCACTAAAATAGCTCTTCACGTTAGCCGGATAACAGTTTGTAGAAATCACAGGAGAACTGCGAGGTGTGAGCTAATGTGACAGGTTGAAGGGGCAATAAATTCAGCAAACTAAAACTTGATATTTACCCTGGTGACTGAACTGAACATGTTTAAACTGCGTTCAGCGTCTAGAAAAGGTAATAATCCACGATTAGCATGGAGGTTGGAGGAGCCTACGCAGCCAATTCTTATTATTTCAACATTTGCTAACCTCCCACACAGTACGGAGAGCGGCCGTGTAAGTCACATGCCAGAGCTACGAATAGAGCATAAAATACTTCCTTTTTTTAGCCCGCATCAAACAGACAGACAGACAGACAGACAGACAGACAGACAGACAGACAGACAGACAGTAAAAAATTCGTGCTGAAAACTAAGAGCACTAAGTGCAACTTGAATGGCAGAGACAATTACAGTTCCGGAAATCATTCACCATTATCCTATTACAAGAAGAGTTCTTGTCAATACCAGAACATTTCTAGGATAATTTTTTTCAAAGTTCCTCCCTTGAAGTCTCCAGCGAGCGATGTTTCTTTTGTATTCCTTATAAGTAGGTGAATATGTTTCACTGCTTATTTTTGAAATGTTCAGTTTGAAATCGATTCATTTTTGGCGATGCGTTAAAAACATGTTTTCTAAACTGTTAACACATTTCGATGCATTTAAGCAAAAGAAGTTAATAAGGAGTGAAATATTATTGTGGTTAAATAAATTATTTGTTTTTAAAAGTTTGGTGGCTTTTTCGTCTCCGATACTTCTGGTAAACAACAGGAGAACAAAGCTCGAAGCTCCACTTTAAAGCGAGAAGACTGGGCGAGGTAGATAAAAAAGGTAACAGCACTATTGACATACGAGAACAGCTGCGCCATCAGCTGCGAAACCTTGTAGACGTTGTAGTTGTGACCCGTGTCGGAGAAGTCAGGGTCAAGGACACTAGCTAACATGACGAAGATCCAGGGCAGCTTACTGGCGATGTACACGCACGAGACTAGCACGAGCATCTTGGTCACCGCCACCTGCTGGACGCGCGCCTCACTCCCAAAAGAGCTCACCTCTTTCCTCCACGAGGACACGGCTTTCAGCCTTATAATAGTAATGCTCGTGGCCACGGTGACCAGGATTAAGTTAAGTATGGGCACCAAGACGAGCATGATCGTGTCCTCAAAGACGGTGTACGACATCAAAAACGAACTCGTCTGCCACTGACTCGCAAGTTCTGTTTTCCACCGGATTTGTCCAGTGGTGTTGTCGTAGACGGAGAAGACATTTTGTTTGACAGGCCACGTGATGAAGCCGACCTGCATGGAGATTACAGAGGTGGAAAGCAGAATGGCCATGGTTCGAGTCCTCATCAGCGAGCCAGCTTGTAGCGGAAAGACGACACACACGCATCGCTCCACCGCGATGACCAGTCCCACCAAGGCTGAGGCCTCCCTCCACCCGTGACTGACACCCAGGGCGTAGTACAGCGCCTTCATGTAGAGCTCTTCCCCCAGAACAGGCTGCACGATCTTGATCCACAAAGCTGTCGTGAACACCATCGAGTAGCTCAAGTAAATCATGTCTACCAGCGCCAGGACAAAGAGACAGAGGTTCATGCGGTCACCAAGTCCCTGCCGCTTGAAGACAATACAACTGATGATGTTGGTCGGCACTCCGACAATGACTATAACAGGTTTCACGACTGTGTTGAAGTAGTACAAAGTCTTCTGATAAGCTTCGAACGATATAAGGTTGAGTGGATTCGTCCAAGGGAGGTAACTGACAACGACCTCATGACCGTTAGCAACTGTCTGGTTCGTCGACTGAATCATTGCAAATTTATTGTCTGTAGATAAATGACAGCATTTTCAGGTAAGATATTTTACAAAATAAAGAGGGTTTCACGGTTTTAGTCGGCAGTACTTACTTATATTTTTTATTTCGAAGTCAGAGCACGAGGAGAGGTCGACTCCTTGCACGCGGACAACCGGTGAGTCAAAACAAAACTTTTCTATGTCTCTAGTACTAAGATTGTCTCCAATATCTCCGGGTATGTTGGCCACGCCTCTGGTATCGTAAGTACGGTTTTACAGAAGTTTAGGTATCGAATAGTCGAGTTATATAGCTGCAGGCGGCCAATTATCTCAATGGGTATCGTCTTTTCACTGCGGACAGAAAAATGCTTTCTTTTATTTGAAGAACTAAAACATCATGTGAGTAGTGGGAGTAAGATAAAAACACATTTTATTTTCACAGACATCATTTAACTGAAAGGCACTTACAATATTTACTATTGATGGAGAAATTTGTGGGAATTTGTAATGTTCTTTTGAATTATCACAAATAGCTGCTTCTGATGGAGGATCCAAACTTCACGTCGACGTGTAATTGGTTTGTAACTCGAGAAAATGCTCACCAAAACCGTCTGTTTATTTTGATTTCATGTTTATTTTCATGTTTGATTTACAGGCTGTTAACATTTATTCAAACTTTTAATATTCGTTTATCGTTTGATATTTGTTTAAAGGTGAAATATTTTCTTAGATTTTTTAAATTTTATATTTACTTTATATTTACATTGCCTCCGATCTTCTTCTGATCTTGCATTTTATGAAAATGGCATTCGGCACAACTCCCTTTTGGGGACAAGTGTTTACACAAAAACTCTCTCTCTTTCTGTCTCTCTCTCTCTCTCTCTCACACACACACACACACACACACACACACACACACACACACACACACACACACACAAATACACAAAAATTGGGTTTGTCTTTTTATTTGTCGTTGTTCAGAAAGTTGACAATAGTGTGATGCCAGTTCTTCATATGTTTTTGTGCGCCCGCTGGATTGTCTGTTCGGGAGAAGTCTTGGTAAGAGTTTAAACTCTTAAAAGCAAGAGAAGGACAAATGAGAAGACAGAAGCAAACGAGGTAGATAAAGAACAACCAGCTAAACTTTGAAACAGGCAGAAAAGAAAGAAAGAAAAAAAAACAGTAGTATTAGTAATCGGCTTTCATACGTTCAGTAACAAAGATTTATGACAAAGTGTGGGCCAATGTTTACAACCACTTAATGGCAGAGTAACAGGACGAAAACTCTGTGTGTGAGAGAGAGAGAGAGAGAGAAAGAAAGAAGCTGTACAATATGTCAGTGTAATGGGATAGAATGACAAAAAAGTGACTAAGGTAGCTGCTGTCGACGCAATGGATGAAAGTTGCAACCACCGCTCCAAAAGAAAAATCGGACAACAATGCTGTGCGTAAAGCAACAGAATTTACACACACACACACACACACACACACACACACACACACACACACACACACTTTCTCTCTCTCTCTTTCTCTTTCTTATATTTACTCGGAAAGAGAGAGAAACAAATATAGAGCGTGTCATCATTTCCAGGTTTTGCATCTTCGATAACACTGAAGACTTATCAGGATATAGAAAAAGAGATTGCCAGTTTGGTGAAGGATCTCCAGAAACGATGCTGTCCAGTCTGTCTAAACAGATTTGGAAAAGTCTAGCTCCAGAATCACAGTCATCAGTCGTTCTTTTCAGAAAGAAAGACAATATTATCGGCCATGAAAGCGCTGCATACCTACCAAGATAAGTTCTAATTGGCTAATCGAAAATAGTTAACAATCATTAGATCTCCATTTAAGTAATCGACCATTTAATTAAATAATACGTGAAAACAGGTTATGCAAGGTTCTGATTAAAAATAAAGCAATATCCAAGGTACCCATAATATAGGTTGTATTATAAACAATTCATTGTAACAAAACCTCTTGAAATTAATGGTAAACCAAACCTCAGATAAAACCCTCATTGCCTCAGTGATGCGATGGTCTGAAACCTTCACAACCGCCCTGAGACAGAAACTGAAAGGGGAACAGGGAGGGAACAGGGAGGTCACCGCACTTCTGTCTCATTCATCTCTTTTGGGCGAGATGAACCGGCCGCAAATGTTTGTGGGACACTTTGCACTAACATGTCTGTAACCTGGGAACCATCCTCATTTATTATTGCTTTATTTTTTATCTATATTATTATCGTTAGATATTGCTCATGGCCAAAAATGAAGAAGAGCACGATTAGCCAGTCAACGACTGTAAACACAACTCAGAGCTTTTAATGAATCAACACTAAAGTGCTAATTATCTCTCGTGCTGTATCGATGGAGACCCGTTTATTCTTAACATTACAAGGCTGTAATACTTCCCCTACAGACCTGTAATTACAGGGGACAATGTAATCTTGATTCATTAAGATTACTTAATCACAGATCGAATTCAGTCATAAACGACCTTAGTGTAACCGTATGAACATCACAGGCAAAAGATTTAAGAGTATCTGGAGTATGCATCGAAGTAGTTGTTTACTATTTACTGTGTTTGTGCGCCTTGTAAAGGGTAAAGGTCACATCCGGACCGTATAATTAAGTTATGATAAACATAGTCGGGATCCCCAAGGATGCTGTCTTCACCAAGTCCCACTGTAGTCCTAGTAAACAAAGATGTTCTCAAAAGAGGTTGACAACAAAGGTTCTCACAACAAGAGAAACCATTTGCATATTTAATGTTTTCAAGTTAGAGACACCAGGGATATTAAAGACTTCCATCAGTTTTTGTTGATGTTGTTATTCGCTTATACAAACAATACACATCTATGCACAAATATAATTTCTGGGAAATTCTGCTTTTTATTTTTTAAGTTAATAGTTTCTAATAGTTTCAAACATACGTAAACTGCGAATATGCACATTTTATATGCCCGTCATCTGTAACTGCCATTGTGGAAAGTATTTTTTTGTTTTTTTTCCTTGTTTTTTTAGGGTTTTTTTGTTTGTTGTTTTGTTTTGGCCGCTCTTCCCTATCTTCACCGCCTTGTTCCCGTATTCTTGAAAGACGTTGTCATGGCGCAATGTAAAGAAAGGGAGACAAGAATCTGTTTAGTGACAACAAGAATATGCAGATTGCTTCCCTTCGTCTCTTGCAGTTCACTTTCATACCTAAAGGGGTAGTTACTGAAATTAATTTTAAAGTTGTTATGTGTATGAGCTCCAAAAATCTGTAGACAAAACCACAGTAAGAACTAACATTAACGGTCGAACTTTTCAGTGCTTATAAATGTATATCAAGAATGCAAGCAAAGAGAAAAGCTGGGCATTCTTAGAGATTTGTGGAAATAATATTATGGCTGAACATAACCGAGTAGTTACAAAAATTAAACTAAATTACATCCAAGTAGACATATAATCATGGCTCGGAAATGTCAGTCGAGGGATATGAGGTAGAGACGTTGGTGAACGTGTAACGGCCATTCTGCCAATAGCTGACAGTCCTACAGTCATGCAAATCTTTCCCGACAGATATTTCCTCAAGAAACAAATTCTGTCGAAAAATTACTTTTATTCTATCTACATAGGACGGAATATCTTTATTCCAAGCGTATAAAGGCGCCAAGCTGATCACGTGACTAGTCAGCTATCTGCCAATGTAAAGCCGTGGCTATTATTTCGCTATTCTTCTATTGGCATTTAACTTTAATGGTTTCAGTCAGCTGTCCCTAGACCGCCATCTGTCTTGGGGGGGGGGGATCACATGGATAGACGCGGCAACTGACAGGGGCCGCCACTCTTGTCTATTGTGGGCGATAGTCAGTAGGTCCTGTACAGGACGACCAGTCCAGTCGTAGACCGTAAGCTAGTATTTCTTCTGGCCACCGTGGTGTCCACTATCCTTTAAGATGTCTTAAATGACAGTCTTCGACAAGGTGTCGTGCCGGGTCACATGACCAAAGCAGACCAGTTTTCGTTGCTTGACTGTTGATAGTAGAGGTTCCTGGTGTCCTACGAGTTTAGGGGCTTAGGGGTCATCAGCTAAACTTTTACACTGCTCACATAAAAAAATTATCTAATTAATTTATAGAACAGAAGTAAGCACAGTTAATTAATTAAATTAATAATACTGATTAGGCAGCGTAACTAGCTAGCTTCTTTCACTTAGAAAAAATTCGGGTGGCTTGTGCAGTCCGGTCAGAGGAGTAACGGAAAGGCCCCGATCTGCTCTCACCTTGGTAAACTTTGACTTTAACAGAAAAACGCGTCGCTAAAACGCAAGGAACACTGAGAGCAGAGTGAACTCACCTTTAGCATGTTTTTCACCTGTCTTCATGCAATGCGTTGCGAAGGGCTGGGTGGGTGGGTAGAGGATGAACGCTGCTCCTGACTAAAGAGCTGCACACCACAATCGTCTTTGTCAATGATGGCGGTTTTTTTTTTACTCAGATATTTGAATGATGAGATCTACCCATGAACTCTTGGCGCGTGCCAGCATTGTATCACACTCGAAGTTGACAGCTTACCGCAGAATATCATGCACGTGATTTTATTCTTAAGACACTTCCATGTCATAGAGATTGCTAAGACCTTTTCTTTTACAATGAACTCCGCGTAGACTTTGTTGAATATATTTTCAGTATTGGAATTTTGATAGTCCCTTTGACAATGTCATTTAAACGCAGCTATTAGATACTTTTCTGTTAGATAGAAAAACAATTATGAGAGAGAAAAAAGACAATATGGCAAACTTAAATCACAAACTGTGGCGGCATTAAAAAAGCCACTGGCAATTTAAAACAAAAGTACGACGAAAGCTTCCACTATCTGATAAAAAATCCTAGCGTAAGATTTTATTTATTTATTTATTTATAATAAGAATACTAACAAACTTCTTATCTTAAATTTTAGTGAACTGCCGATCTACTTTTAGTGATAAAGCGACTGCCTTTAGATAACTCTATTAATTAGTCACACTCTCTGGGAGTTTGGTCACGTGCCTGTGACCATTGCGTAAGACCTTGAAATCAGGGCTACATTTTATCTTATACTGACGACTTCCAGGTCACATCAAGGGGCTCTAAGTTTAACTCTAACACCAGTAAATGAGACCCTCAATCATTCTTTTAGGGTCGTATATGAAGAGCTGCTAAGACAGGAAAACGAAGAAATGTATGGATAGCTTCATCTTCCACTAAGACTCCCATCTCAGACTGTGACAAGAATCAGTCACAACCGACAACTTCGACGAAAATAAAGGAAGAGTAGGGGGAAAGACTAAAAGACCTAATTAATTGCTTTTTAAGAAAAGATCAGCACCATATATGTTTTCCTCTGCACTTGTCCTCGTTCCGATAGTTTAATACTGTGTGTCATTTGGTTAAGTTTTTGATACAAATGAGATTACCGTAGTATCAGTGTTTAGACTCTTCTGTTTGCTGGGAGTGGTACAACAACACATCGTCTGTAGCACCGCTCGGTAGCGCGAGGACTGCAGGTAGTAAATAATGACGTTAAAAGAACCGTTAATCATGGAACACACAGTGGAGATCAGCGCGACGAGAAAGAGGCTGTTCTGGTACTTGCCACCAAAATTAAACTCAGGAACAAATACGGCAACCAGTGTGTAGGCGATGTATGGCATTGCGGTTACTATGTACATCACTGAAACAAGCACGAGCATTCTCGTCAGCGCCACCTGTTGGCCACGATCGTCACTACCCTTGGAGCTCGTTTGCTCACGCCACAACATGGCAGCCTTCAGCTTGGCCACCGTGATACCTGTGGCGATGGACAACACCACGAAAATAGATACGGGTAGAACGGTCTCTAAGAGGACCCTCTGAATGACGTTGAAGAGGTTGCGGTGGTTCTTCAGCGCCTCCGTGGGCGCCGTGCTCCAGTACAGAACCTTACTCGTCTTGTTGTCACGAACGGCAACGACATCCAATGACATGAGACTCGTGACAAAACCGAGTTGGGTGGTGGTGTAAACAGCGCACAGCAGCGCCCCCATTGTGCGTGCAGAGATGAGGGACACGGCACGCAGCGGCAGCAGGACGCACACGCACCGCTCCACCCCGATGACGAGACTGATGCACCCGGACATGAGCCGCAACTCCTGGGAGATCCATCCGCTGTACACAACGCATTTATAATAGATCTCCTTCCCTAACAAGACGTCCACAAACTCGACAAACGGCCCGATAACGGTCTGCACGAACACGAAGATGAGGTAGAGCAGGTCCGTAAGAGACAAACAGAAGAGGCAGAGGTTCATGCGGTCCCTCAGCCCCTGGCGCCAGAACACGAGGCAGTTGACAAGGTTGGACGGCCCGCCCACCACAAGAATGACAGGCTTGATGAGGCATTGGACGTAGAGGTTAAACTTCTGGAACGTCTCGTACGTGATCACGTCATCTACGTTGTTCCAGGGTAACGAACCTCTGGACTCGATCCTCGCAGACGTCGAGTTTAAGTAATCATCCATGTCTCTTGACAAAGACTCTTGCTGTTACCCGTGAAGTAAGTCTCAGTGAAGTTCATTTAGAAACCTTCTCTTACCTAAATATTTTGTCTTTAATAGTGGATGGTAAAAATACTATTTATGTTGGGTAATTGCTCTTGCCCGTCAAGAACTCAATTATTATTGACACATGGTGGGAAAAGCTCCACCGTTTACTTTTAAAATTAATTACTTTTTTAAAAATGTAGAAATTTGCCACTTCCCTTAGGTTAGGACAAAATTAACTGAATAAACCCAGTCATTTGCAAAAAAAAGGAAAAATCAGAAATTCAGGAAAATAAGTCAAATTAAGCCATGTTTCCAATTGCACTTCAGATATCTAACAATTTCATAAAAAATTATTCAGTGGAAAATATTTATACATTTATTTTTCATTTTGATTTTTAATGCAGCAAACAAGAAATAAGAAATATATTTTGATCCTATGATTTTTTTCCAGAATGTTTGCTTGCCAAAGTTTATGTACGGCACAAACGAGGCTCTGTGCGTGTGTGTGTGTGCGTGTATGTGTGTGTGCGCGAGTCTCAATCAATCTTAAATTTTGTTTTCAAAACGTTAAGATAAAATAAAAACTTATTTACCCCAAAATGTAATTAGTATCAGCCGCGTAATGGAGCAATGGACAGAATCACACAGCAAAACAACAACCATTCATAACACATTCATATTCATATTCGTCACACCGGACAGACCTTCAAACAATCACAGACCCACGTATGATCTTCATTATTTCATTGATGTGTGTTTTCTACACTGTTTGCTGTATTGACAACAATCTGGAAAAGCAAGAATAAAACGATCTATTTTTTTCTTGTCAATCTAAAGGTAAAACTTTTTTTTCTAGAAAAACTCTTGGTTACCGGTATTATCTGGAAGGCTGACATCGACCTGTTTCTTCCTCGGGTTTCTAGCTCCTGTTTATCCTTTTTTTGTTTTGAACCTTTGCTTAGGTAAGGTGAAGAAATCCGTTGTGTTCTCGCTGTTGTGTAGCGTAGGCAGTTCCATTGCTATCTCGTCTGAATTTGTTTTCCAGTGAAATAAACTGATTCCAATAAATAGTTATGAAGTTATGTGGTTTACCTGGAATCCCAGCTGGACTCTCTCATATTCACACTTGTTTAGTCTGTCTGTCTATCTATCTATCTATCTATCTATCTATCTATCTATCTATCTATCTATCTATCTATCTATCTATCTATCTATCTATCTATCTATCTATCTATCTATCTATCTATCTATCTATCTATCTATCTATGACAGAAATGAAGGTACTGGTGAAGACTCCCTTGATAGGGATATTACACTTGAGGAAGTCATATGTGCAATTAAACATCTTAAGAATATGAAAGCAGCTGGCCCCGACGGAATAATACCAGAACTTATGAAACATAGTACTGACACTATTTTACCCTTCTTGGTCGAGATGTTAACCATATCTTCTCATCAGGTTTGTTTCCTGAATCATAGTCAGAAGCTACTATCCACCGACTATACAAAAAAGGAAATACGGATGACCCTAATAATTATAGAGGTATCTCCCTCCTTAACGTGTGCAGCAAACTCTATACGTTCATACTAAATAAACGTGTGACGGATTGGGTTGAAGAAAATAATGTTGTTGATGAACTTCAAGCATGGTTCCGAAAAGATCACTCCACAATCGACCATATATTTACCCTATACGCCATGGTACAACAACACTTATTGCAAAATAAGAAAAAATACGTCGCTTTCATAGATTTCCAGAAGGCATTGACTCGGTCTCTCGCGCAAAGCTATGGCTAGTCCTCTGGAAAAGAGGCATTCGGGGGAAAATACATCGCGCCCTGAGAAGCCTGTATAAAATCGTTAAAGCTAGGGTGCGCTCCAAAGCTGATCTTTCTGACTTTTTTCATTGTCAAAACGGTCTAAAACAAGGAGAAATAACTAGCCCTATACTCTTCTCCTAATAAACAAACTTGCACGAGACATAGTCGAGAATGGTAAACATGGCATTCAGCTTCACCCGAATTTTCTAGAAATCTTCATTTTACTGTTCGCAGACGATATCGTTCTGTTGTCGGACACTGCCAGCGGTCTACAAAATCAATTAAATGTACTCTCTAAAAGTGCAATAGCACTAAATCTTACAGTGAAACTCGAAACATCTAACATAATTGTGTTTAGAAAGGGTGGACACCTAGCAAGCAGAGAAAAATGGACATAATAACAACGCGATGAAAGTAGTCAACTCCTATAAATATCTGGGCCTATTGTTTACTACTAAGCTGTCATTTTCATCTGCCTTCAGAGACAACAAGAGCAAAAGTAGGAACTGTCCAAATCTTTAAAACTCTTTGGAAAATCCAAGACTACACACCTGACCTTTTACTTAAGCTTTTTGATAGCCAGATAAAGCCTCTGCTCTTATACGGATCAGAAGTATGGGGCTTAAAGAGTAATCTCCCAGTAGAAATGGCACACACTTTCACATTAAAGAAATTAGTTAATGTCAGTCCAAAAACCCCAAACGATATGGTCTACGGTGACACAGGCAGATTTCCCCTCTATGTACATTCCAAAACCTCTTGCATTCGATACTGGTTACGCCTGACAAGGCTTGACTCCAGGAGACTCCCACGAAAGGCATATAACATGTTGACTGAGCTTCATAATAGGGGGAAAGCATGCTGGGTGTCTGAAGTGTGTGAGACTCTGTACAGGTATGCTTTGGGCTATGTCTGGGAGAATCAAGGTGTGCAAGATGTTGGCAAATTTTTCTCTTTGTTTAAACAAAGAAAGGCTGATTGCCATAAACAAGACTGGCATTGTCATGTCACAGAGAGCCCAAGGATTACAGTGTATCAGTCAGTCAGTCAATCAGTCAGTCAGTCAGTCAGTCAGTCCCTTGCCTGGCACCTGGCGTTGGGGGGAGCACATGGATGACGCTGCAGCTGATAGGGCCCGCCACTCTTGCCTATTTTGGGCAATAGTCAGCAGGTCCTGTACAGGACGACCAGTCCAGTCTTTGACGTTCGTAAGTCAGTTCTTTCTCTGACCACCGCGGCGTCGGCCACCCTCCAAGGTGCCTTGAAGGATAGTCTTCGACAAGGTGTCGTGCCGGGTTACATGGCCAAAGAAGACCAGCTTACGTCGCTTGACTGTTGATAGTAGAGGTTCCTGGTGTCCTACGAGTGCGGCAATCTTGTTTCTTACAAAGCCGTTGGTTTTGTGTTCTTTGTATGAGATCCGGAGCAGCTTCCTCAGACACTTGTGCTCGAATGCCTGGATTCTCCTTTCTGTTTCGGCGAGTAGAGTCCATGTGTCGCATCCGTAGAGCAGGATCGGCACTTCCAGGGATTTGTATAGCCTGTACTTAGTAGTGAACCTTATCTTGTGGCTATGCCAGATCCTATCTAGCCTAGCCATTGCTGCTGTTGCTGTTGCGATCCTGATGCGGATATCTTGCGTGGAGCTGGCGTCATTGGAGAGGGTGGCTCCCAAGTACTTGAAGCTACTTACCTCTTCGAGCTGTACCCCGTTCATGCTTTGCCGTTGCCATTGATCATAACTTTGCTCTTTTCTGTGCTGGTCTCCATTTCATATGCGTTTGAGCTGTCTGTCAGTCTGTTGGTGAGGTCTTGCAGTTCCTCGTTTGTACCTGCTAACAGATCTATATCATCTGCAAAGCGTAGGTTGCAGATTGGTCTTCCACCGATTGAAATGGAGGTATGGTGGTCATGAAGAGCTTCAAGCATGATGTTCTCTAAGAATATATTAAACAACACGGGTGATAGGGGACATCCTTCACGTACCCCTACTGTGGTACGAAAGTAAGCTCCTATTTGGTTGTTAAGCAAAACTGTACTCGTTGAGCTGTTATACAACGCTTCAACGACTTGGACAAGCCCTTCTTCAATGTTGAATTTCCGCATCACATGCCATAGCCCCTCGTGCCAGACTCTGTCAAATGCCTTCTTAAAGTCAATGAAGTTGTGGTAAAGGTCCCGCTGATGCTGCAGATGCTTTTCTATAAGAAGACGACAGTTGAAGATCTGCTCAACTGTGCTTCTACGTGGTCTGAAGCCAGCCTGTTCTTCTGCTAGCAGCTCTTCTTACAGTGTATGCGAAGTTTAAATTGGAATTGCAAATAGAACCATATTTATACTGTGTAAACAACAAAGCCCTAAGAGATGCTCTAATTAGATTTCGTACGGGGATGTCTGACACAGGTACTTAAACACAGGTACATGGGGATGTCTGACACAGGTACTCAAACACAGGTACACAAACACAGGTACACAAACACAGGTACTCAACAGCACCAATGCCAAACCTAGAATGCCCGCTATGTCTTGATTCACCAGACGATGAAATACATCTACTTTTCCAATGCACCCAACTTAGAGACCTTAGAAGTAGATTTCTGCCTCTGAAATATACACTTCACCAAACAGCCTTTTCTTTCCCAGCCCTGATTAATGACACATCACAGATTACCTGCCTAGCCAGGTATCTTTACCACTTTTATAAACCACGCAACACTGTCAGCAGCTAAACGAAGAAAGATTTGTCCATAGGGCTATCGTCACTGTCGATGCAATTGCCCATTCTAAACTATATTTACACGCCTTGAACTGTAATAATTTATCATTAAAATTGTATGAACTGTACTCGCGATGTTGAGGCCACACGGCCTAAGCAATAAAGAATTTCGTTTCGTTCGTTCGTATGTTCGCTTATTTGAGAGAATTGCTGCTAGCCTCTCTCTCTCTCTCTCTATTTATTTGTTTTCTGGCATCAAGTTGTGAATGTCTTGTTCGTTTGTCTGCCTGCTATTATTGCTGGGATTCATGTTATTGTCCGCGACTGCATTTCCTTGCCTGCTGTCTTTGTTTCCAATTCCCGGTTTGTTCTTCTTCCACTGACTTTTTCTGTAACAATCACGTTTCCTCGTTTTTGAAAATCGTCAGCTTATGGACCTTAACTTCCTATTTTTCTTGAAATGGGGAACCTCAACTCTTTGAAATCATGGCTGCTAGAAGCCTGTAGGGTCTCTGTCTCGCACGATTGTCCATTAAAGGCGGAAACACAAAGCAGTTCAGTACCCGTGTGACGCAACGTACGACCTTCGATACTCAACTGTGGAATGGGAATCTGACCACCAGAAAGAGAGTTAAGATTCCCCCCCCCCTCACACACACACACTTTACTCTTACAAAATCTGGCCCCAGGGTATGTGGAAGCTTTAAAGGGATTACATTTACCTTTTTCTCAAAACATTTTTCGACAAATTATTTCTTTCGTTCCCAAAATCTCAAGAACCTTCTATCTTATCATTTAGAGAACAATAAGATTCGCCAAACCCATAATTACAGCTCGGCGTTAACTCTTTCTCCGCGGGGGCTGCGCGTAGTAACTGTTCGCAAAAGAATGATTACATAAGGGAGGAAACTACTGGAACCTTTAGGAGTTATTCCACTGTGGATTACTTCCCTTTAACAGCGATGGAAGGGGAGGAGGGTGAGCAAAGAGAGGAATCACGGATTTTGTTTTATCAGAAAGTCAGCGACGTTTTACTGGACCAAAGTTACTGAATATTTACTAAGGTAAAGGAAAAGGTAAAGGTCATCCCATAACCTGTTCAGGTTGTTGGGGAGTGAGATGTTAGAGACCCCGCTTTTCTCGGGGCCAGCTTTTACACGAGGGTGGTGCCAATCTCCTCTCCCTCGCTGCCTTACCTTCCCAAACCCTCTATGGAGTCAGGTACCCATTCCCTTCAGCTGGGTCGACTGGGGGAAGTATGCTGCGCTTATCGGGAATTGAACCAGCGCGCTCTCAGTTCGGACGCCAGCGCTCTAACCACTCGGCCATCCGCTTCCCCTTCTTGAAATTTACTATGTGTGACTGGATCAAGCGCTATACTGAAGTCGGTTGCTGGTCACTCAATTTTACATGGGTGTGTACTCCCACAACCGAAAATGAGAAGAAAAAAGTAAGTAATATTTAAAATCTAATGTATCTTCTAATAAAATATATGCTGTTTGGCACATTTCGTTTGTAATTTTTTCAAGTGTTGTGCTTTCTTCCCGATTCTTGAGTTACCGTCCCGTACAGTTACACTCTATCATTTGATTTTAGTACAAGAAAACAAAACCATAATTCTTAAAACTCACACAACACAAAAGTTTTAAAAATGCTCTCAGATAATTGACTTTATCGTAGTTTAATAGATATAAATTTTCAAAATGAAATTTCAGTCGAGGGTATTAGTCGCCACGTAGTCTAAGAGTGTGTTAAATAGTTCTGACGTTCTAGAACCGTCTGCGATCAGTAGAACCAGGTTTATAACAGCTTTGACTTATCTAGAGAAGTTTAAAATGAACTGAAAGAGCAGAGGTTTCAACAGTCAGAAAGGCTCTTGCAGGCTGTATCAAGCCAAGCTCTACCTGAGGCAATGAAATACTTTTAATATATATTATTTTATTTTTACAAGTATTAACTTTCTGAGAGACCGTTCTCTTCAAGAACGAAGTAAGCATACGACAGCGACTAATGGGTTTGGATGTTGTTTTAATTCGAAATTGGAGTTATTATTGAGAGATATATCGTCTGAAGTCAGAGAATGAAATATTTCTTGGTCACTCAGGTTTCTTTAATACGAAAAGAACACATAGTCGTTCACCCACCCGTCCTACTGCAAAATGACTCTAAAGTTCACTCGTTCGATCATTGTCTTGCTAGTTCATCCCCATGTTACGTACATGTGCACTGATTACTGCTTTGTTGAGGAGAGCACGACCTACATACATATGTCAAATCTCGTTAACAAAGCAATAGTAGGTAAATATTTCTGAGTCTCATTCAAAAAAGCAATAGTAATTAGACATTAATAAATAAAAATAGCTCCGCTCCACATGTACGAGATGAATGATTGATGTGAAAAATTGATGGAAGTTTAACGATGTGTAGAATCAATAGCGGGCTTACAGTGTCATGGTACAGATGTCAAAAATAAAATCAACTTTTGTCATTTCTTAGAAAAAGCATTCAGGACAAGCAAACAATGGCTACAGGTAGAAAACTGTGGAAAATCAGTTACCTTCTTCGCTATATTTCTGTGACCCCCGCCCCCTCGGCATATATGTTACTAGCCTCGGACTATTTCTGTTACATTAGTGACATAAACAAATTTTACTAATTAAGAATAGACAATAAAATTCAATAGTGACCAGCTGGTGCCTGTTGCTGTACTACTGTATGTGCCGGTTTTTTGCAAGGTTTTTTTTTCACAATCTTACCGCTGAGATTCTTTACCTTTCATTGCTTCACGCTTCTATGTCAGGAAACATAACGTATTTCCTTCAACCTACCATCCAATTTCAAAGTACTATCTTCACAATTACAACTTCAAAATACTACTCGGAAATACTAAGCTCCAAATGTTTCTCTCACTTCTGTTTTCTTTTGCAACATCCTTCAGGAACCGACGGGAGGGCAGCTCGTAGTCCAGGGGCAACATAACAAACTCAAGAAAAAGCGTCTTGAATTGATAAGTCGATGTCCGGATCTCGCAGATGATGTTTTACCAACAGAGCCTTACCTATAAGTCGTGGTAAAGATACACTTGAGTAAAGAGCTGTAAGGTAGTGTCCCCTGGATCTAGGTATCGGAGTGTAAGTACGAAAAAGGTCCCGACTTCCACTTACTCTCGCTTCGTGACTGTGACTCCTGGTGGCAAGCCATTGTCCGAAAAAGTCCTGGTTTGTTTTTTCCATCTTATCTGAGTGGTGCTTACATGTCTCAGGACCTGTTCTTGAGTACATGTATTGCTGTGAGTGTGGGACGACTTGTGCACGTGTGTTTATTTAAACATGTTTACATAGGTGTGCAAGCTGGTATATGTATGTGCGTGCAATATTCAGAGCTTAACAATTAAAAAAAATACTTACGTGTATGTACGCAAAATGTCATTAACACGAACCGTCCGAATGAGCTCAGATATAACATGTAGTCTTCTTTCAAAGAAAAACATGTTATTATTATTTTCTGTACTTGTATTTTTAATTTAGTCTGGTAAACATTGTCACCATGAAAAATGTTCGATGATTATTGTCTTCTCTGTATAATTTAGCAGTAAAGATAATTACAGCTTAGAAGATACTGTTACAATGACGAAAAATAATAGAAGAACTTTTTAGGATTTTCTTACGCACATTTATTTTTTGCATTTACCAGAAACACGATAATTAAAAAAAACTTTAGTTAAAGATGGTCGATTCATGTCTGTTGACAATATGAATGTTACAAATAACAAGCAGCAATTTGTTTCGCGGAATTTGGGATATAAGCTTTACTTTGGGATTCCCCGGGATGGGCAAATTATAAACACGTCTAGGTAACAAGGATCAGCAAGGGACTAATGAATAAGTTCAGAAGTACAGAATCATGAATATACATTCTAATATATCTGCTGCTGACACCGTATTGCCGTGGAACAATGTGTACGATCCGATAAGTTACGAAGCGTTTCAACGATTTAATTTAATAGCCCAGTGCGTGGTAAAGCCGCTGATTTTTATTGTGGGGATTCCATCAAATGCCATCAACTGTGTGGTCTTCTGGCGACAGGGTCTCAAGGACCGGATGAACTTCTGCCTCTTCTGTCTGGCTCTAGCAGATATGCTGTACTTGCTCTCCCTCCTGGCAACCTCACAGTTTGGACCCTTCGTTGAACTTGCGGACGAGTTGCTAGGTAAAGAAATTTATTATAAATCTCTCAGGTATGGACTATGGATCCGAGATGAGACGAGGACCATGGCTGGTTGCATAACTCTGGTCATTGCTATAGAGCGGTGTGTTTGCGTTTATCTCCCTCTTCGTGCAACTTTCCTTATAAAAACTCGCACCATGGGGGCGCTGCTTGCGTCCATCTACTTGTCCACCCAGCTAGGATTTATCTACTCTTTGTTTGAGTATGAAGTAACTCTGATGCATAGCAATGTTACAAACCAAACCATCTACTGGTCTTTAGAACAGTCGACGACCCTCAGAAATAACTACGACTTACTACGGGGGTTGCAAGCTTTTTTTCTAGTATTTTTACCACCATTCATATTTATTGCAATGTTCTTAGCAACGGCGGCGACCGTTATAAAACTGAAAGCTGCAATTTCGTGGCGGCAGAAGACAAGTTTCAGCGGCGGTGACAGCCAGGTCCAGCAGATGGCGCTGATCAAGATGTTGGTCCTTGTTTCTTGTGTTTATTTAATAACTTCTGCGCCGTTTGTTGCTTTAAATGCTACATCAGGGTTTGTTACCAGTTTCGACTTTGGCGGTCGATATCAAAACAGTTTTCTAACCACGGGTGTGTTTGCGACGATATGTACCGCAGTGAACTGTTCTGTTAACTTTGTTATCTATTATCGACATTCAACTCGATACAAATCCGAAATTAAGGCTCTCTGTTGCTGCAAAACTTATGGCACATCAAACCCTACCCTTCCTATAAATCATTCGACGATAGTTACTAAAACAAAGTAGGCAAGCAGCATACAAGAATTATCACATTTACTGATTTTGGCGGATAAATTTGTGGAAAGCACAGCAGCAGTCTCACAAAGAAAAGAGTGGCGAAATATATCATTATTAAAAGATTTCTTTCATATCACTTATTGCGTCAAATACGAAATCGTCAGGAGAAACGCAGATCTCCAAAGGTTAAATGACAACCTGTTCATATCTCCCTCTGGCCGAAGACCACTCGTGACGTCCCATTGTGAGATTACTAGTTGTCTACCCCTGTAATGCCTGAGCACAGCTTCTCTAACAATAAAAATTGCGCAGGAATTATGTCTCGAAATTTTTCAAGTACAAGTGCGATGGATGTGCATGTGCTGTTGCTGAAAGCACAAGAAAAATGTCTATACTCTGTCGTGTGGCTCTCGACTGTGACCGGATAATTTATTGGATGGAAAATCAAAGTGTCAAAGTTCTGATGACAGCGTCCTACGTACATCCTATGCCTGCTATGAAGAGGTATGTTTTTTCTACTTCATCAACACGACAGTTTCACCCCAAAACTTTCTGGGTTTGTGGTGCTGTGTTCTCAGAATGTCAAACGAAGACGATTCTCACCACGACTACCATAGTACTACCAGTCTGCACAGACTAGCCTTAAGTTTCTATTAAATGCAATGTGTGACAAAGCTTCGAAACTAAAATACAAGAAAACTTACACTTGACAGAAAACATACACTACAAAATCCGACATGTTTTGTCACTGTGGACAGCCAGTTCGCTTCAATAAATTCAAAATAATAAATAAACAAAAATGATACAAAAGTCAATGAGGATTTCCTTTAGTTGTGAATACAACTGGAAAAAGCAGTCGGCAACAGTTTCTTGCATAAACACAGCTCCAACCACAGTCGTAGCAGAAGAAAAACACAAAGAATGCAGCAAAAGACATTCAGAGGAAGAAGTGAAAAGTCAGTTTTGACGATGCCAGACAATCACAAGCTTTCAGAAGTAAAAATGGTCTTGTCTCAGCTACACAGCTAATGAATTGTCTGCACTCAATACGTAATTATCATCATCCTCCGTCCAACTACTGTTATCCATGTGTAAAGAAGAGGAGGAACACTAAACAATTCTAAAATTTGTAATATAAAGTAAATGTAATTGTGTAACAGTGTAAAGGCTTTGTAATGTAAGGTACATAGTGGTGTAACAGTGTAAAGGCTTTGTAATGTAAGGTACATTGTGAGGTAACAGTGTAAGGATTTGTACTGCATATCCATTGCAACCAGACAAACGCTAAAATTTTGTGCTATGGTCAGAAGATGGGAAGGCAGTTGATTAATAAAGAGAAAGAAAAGACAACAAAGGTTTTAGTGTAAATGGGGAATAAAGGTGGAAAGGATTGGTTTCAAAGTCAAAACATATCAGCATTAAAGTCAAAATAGTTCTGGTACTGAAAGGAATGCAAGAACTATCGAGAAAATGTAGACAGAAATGTGGATCGTATGACACCATAGAAGGAGTGACAGGACTGACAAGTGGCAACCTTCTTAAAATATTCTGGCTGATGGCCAAGGCAAACATTCACTTCCTGCTTTTTTTTATCTCTAAGGACATCAAATCTATTTTTACAAATTTTGCTGATTACCGAGGAACACAAACAACAACAAGTCCAGATTAGTTACCCTCCACCATCTAGCACTAAGGTTTGCAGATGCAACATTGATCTTCCACAATGGGCGGATGTAGTAAGTCAGACATTGTCACAAAATTCAAGTTATCAGAAAGGTAGACGTATAGCCGTGCTTTCAGAAGCTGGAAATTGTGAGAATGATAACTTCTCAACATCTTGCGAAAGATAAGGAAAAACAAACATTAGGGAGACAACAAAAATAAGGGAGACAACCATCTTGATGGATCGCAAAACCCTCAGCTCAGACACAGTGCTGGACATGCAACATCCAGTGATGGTGAGTATCAATAAGAAACAGTGAAAATTTCTGATGTGGTTAAAAACCGGTAAAACTGCTCTTTTTTCTTTTTTCTGATAAGGCTTTTTCATTTGTTCGGCACTGATACAGCTGTCAGTCCTGATAAAACTCCAATGGACCTTAATACAGTACACCGTTGGTTTTTTTTTTAGGAAGCTTGGCATCTGTAATAATGGTTTAGACTTTATGGTACTTTATTTATTTCTACTTCAAATAAATTTGTTTATATAATAAAAATTGTCATATATAAATTTAAATTATTAAATAAAATAAGTTGCAAAAAAATCCTTAGATATATCCTACATTCATTGTGTGAAGAATCATTGTTAATTTCATCTTGTATTTACAGTTTGTACAAAATATTGTTAGAAGTCGCTTTGATTTAAACTCGTGTGTAAGGTCTATTGTGCGTACTGTTTGGACAAAATATTACTGGAACACTTGCTTACACCTTTTAAGATTGAAAAACTGTATCGTGCCAGCGCAATCAGAGACAGGGGTAAGTGGAATAAGACTGCTCGTAATCATTACTAAATTCTATGAAATTCAACAAAAGTGTACGAAGAAGACGATGTTTGCTGTTCAGTGTTGCTGTATTATACAGGTCATCTGTACGGAAACCTGACCTGACATAATTGTAGCTCTTTGCAATCGTCAGAACTCACTAACAAACGATGGCGAGGTATTTTCCAATTGGATAGAGACGTGAATAGTGAATTATCAATCATTACACAACTTTCTTGAAAATGTACCTCGCGGACTTTCTCTGTTTCTTATACTGTCTCTGATGTTTTAATACTCAATGAGTGGTCTGTAAGACACACGTTTAAATGCTTAAAGTAAATCTGCAGTGTGTGTTCTAGCTACAACAATCATTCAGACCAATACTAAATGTGTTGTCGAGAAACAGGATTTCAAAAATGGAAGTTGGTATTAAAAATGTCGCTTGCATTATTTTCTTTCTTCTTAACGTTACAAATCTCTCATTGCATTTTTCCTTCGTCTTCTTCTTCTTCTTCTTCTCCTTCCTCTTCATTCTCATTATCATCATTGTCGTCGTCTTCGTCGCAGGTCGTCACATTACCACTAACATTATTGTTTCTTAATATGGCTCATAATTTTACGGCTTCCCTTCAAGAATGAGAATGCAAGCTTTTTTGATGGCTGCAGTTTGGAAACTAAAAGTTAACCCTTGCGTCGCAAAGTGTCACTGAACAGCGGGACATGGCAGCCATCGTACACTGGACCCAGACTTGTATTTTAGACTCAGTTGTAAATAACGGATTTTTGTAGCCCGAATGATGAGAGTATAGTTTTCAGAAAGTCTTTCTTTATCATTCATGCCCAACGCTAATGGACTGGAGTGTTCCTTTAAATAACAAGAAAAATCTCAAATTTATACCTAAATCTTCCTCAATAGTTCTTACTCGTCTTTGTTACATTAACAGCCCCTACTTTTAAAAGGACCGCTGATAAGGCCATACTCTGGGAAAAAACATGAAGTTGTTAATGTCTCCCTACAAGGAATGCCGTTTATTAATAAAACTTTAACTGTAGTAGGAGATGTCTCACTAGCAACTTAGCCATCGATTATTTCATTAAAATTCGCAACGAAGCACTACTTGCCATTTACCGTTTAATTGATTCTTTTGGAATCAGCTTCGGTTTACGACAAGCAAAAAAATAAGGCACCAGACAGGTTGCAGTGTTTCTATTTTCTCAGGTTTGTATTTATAAGTGAACGCGGGTGTCCGGATCACCGCACAAGGGGGGGGGGGTAGTGAACTCAGTGCATACCGTGGTCATCAGCAAATAGTTCGCCTTATATCGAGATCGCAGCCAAGTCCATAAACCTTGACTTTGTGACAAATCGACTTCAGGTCTAGCTCCCCACACGCCACTAGCTGCAAGGCTAGTAAACATACATGCCCATAACATACCCATAACAATACCATAACATACCCATAACAATACCCATAACATACCCATAACAATACCCATAACCAGCTTCCCGTTGGCCATTCTCCTAGCCGTTAGCGTTGAAATTGTCCGTACCCAATCGCTGGCTGTTGTGCAATAATTTAAAAGTAGTATTTTAACCCTCCTTATTGTGATGCTGCCTTCAAGCATGTATGTGATTATGACAGTATATTAACTGTCAATGTTTAGCTCTATACTCCACGGATGTGTAAGGTATTCACGCCGTTACTGAGATTAGTGTTAATATGAGCTTATTGCGTGTTTTATTGAAAATAAATGTCTATTTATTTTACAAAGTGAATCGTTTGTTTTGTGAAAAGAAAATTTAGATGAGTATCTAACAAAGACTTTAATTGCATGGTGTTGATTTTTAAAACAAGCTGGCTCGTTAGTGTGGGAACAGTTTAGTGTTGCTATCATTCTGTTTACATCTGAAATGTCGCATCTTCACCCATTTACACACTTTCCTATCCTATAGTACGAAATTCTTTTTAATCACGTCCATTTTTCTGGATGAGTTAATTAATAGGGGCTTGAATACAATTTTGTAATCCTGGTCTGATAATCATAACAAACTCGTACTTCACAGATTTTTTCATTGCATAAGCCGCCAGTACGACCCATACAACACCCAAAGTTTTGTTACTCCGTCCACAGTGTAACTCTTTCCATTTCTACTTTTCTTAGAACAGAAAATTTAAATTATGGTCCGTGTCATGTGGTAATTTTAAAAGGGTCGTAAAATCACCGACAATCAAGGTGTGAGCACATTAATATCTTCCAGAGATTGGATTTATATTAATTAAAATTAAAATGTACATATGCAAGAAAGTGTGTGCAAGCGTAGAGGAGTTGTATGGGGTAGTCAGTCGTGGGTGCAGCACTAAGTGTAACTAGCTGGCTAGCAGAGGCGTCAATGAAGTCTTGGAAGAGAGTAATACCTCAGGGGTCTCCCACACCTGTCTGACAGGACCTAATAGGATGACATTAGAGATTGAGGATTAGTCACCTGTCCACCTCGTCACCTGTAGGTCGGACTGAAGTTCAGTCGCGGTGGTGCCTCCCTCTTGTCTTTGCTGGCTGCTTGCGATTGGATGAAGGATGCTAGGTGAGTGGTTGACCTATGGCATCCCTTGATGTATGCATCTGTGCGAATGTGTAAAGTAGGGAAGAGAAAACTTTGCAAGACTATTCTGCACGACGACTGTGTGGACGGAGAAAACTTTGAAAGACTATCTATCCTGCACAACGGCTGTGTCGACGGAGAAACCGGTCATCAGTCGAAACGACTTCAGCTTTCTCCTATGCCAACTTCACTTTTACATCGAGGCCGAGTCTAAAGCCAAGAGGTCAAGACTCGGAAGAAAAAAACGCTTAAGTTTGAGAACCTTGACACAAGGGGGCGAGTCGCTGACAAGGAACTGGCAGGGCTGCCTGCTGTCGCCGTGGACTATGTGACCAGGATGCACTACCTGTCGGAGGTAGATGTACGACGCCGAGGTCGTCAGAAGTCGTCTTCCTCAGAGAAGAAAGCCTGCTGGGCTTGCCTGCACTCCAAACCACCGGAGTCGAGAGAGACTTCGCATCAAGGTGGTGTTCGTTCGGCGGTTGTATGTGGCTTTGCAGTCGTCGAGGAAACCTCATGGACGTCCCTGGACTGGGACAATGTTCGAATCTGTGTCGCCGGGAGAGCACTGTAATATTGGAAGTACGAGTACCTTTCATAATACTTGTACCCCCTCAAGATGAGCCATTTTATTGTATGTAGGTATTGGTATGTTTTGTCTGTTAAATAAATCTTCATTGTTGTACTTTGTCACACATCATTAAGTCCTTTTGTTTGGGGGGAAGAACAAGGGTGGAGGCAGGTGAACTGTGCAGTGGACTTTGAGAGCGACTGACGTGTTATTATTGTAACTTTTTGTTTACTCCAAGATTATGTTTGGTAGAAGGAGTTAATCCCTGACTGTACCCTACTGGCCAATGTCCGCATTTGTCATAAAACTCAGGAACACTGCAACTGTCTGACAATTAATTTCTGTGACAAAGACAAACACTTGCCGGTTTCATATTCCCTCGGGCAAATGATTGGAAGCCTCGTTATCTTTAACAAACAGTACGTACCTCAAGCGCTAAGAGCATACTCTCTACGAGTGTGAATATGCGCTATAAAAATCTTCACTATTATTATTATTATTTATCTGTGGAGGCTATTTATCAGCAGAAAACAATTATTCGGTTTGAATATTCACACACACACACACACACACACACACACACACACACACACACACTCACACACACACATATTTATTTACAACTTTAATGTATACGTGTATATATTAACATATAGTTGTAAGTTGCGCCTGCGTGTGTACGTGTTTGATTGTGAGAATGTAGGGGTGTGCACTGCGTGTATTTTGTGTTTTCGCGTAAAGGCGTGTATCTGTGCGCGTGTGTTGAGTATGGGAGTGTGCTCAAATGTTAAACACATCAATATTAAAATTTAACCTTATTTAAATCGCTGGAAGAAATTATGGTGCTCACAAGTAAACGCTCGAATTTTAATAAAGACGCTTTTTCAAAGCCACGTAATGAGCGAGCAAACAATGCGACGGACACTAATATAAATAAAAACATAATTTGATACCAGTAATTAAAAATATGTTTGACTTAGCTTTACGCTGTCTTTTTATAAGTGCTAGGTAAATATAGGAAACATGAGATAGGCTCTTTTCTGTACACACCTTAAAAATATTTTTAAAATGTTGCATTTTTCAGACATTTGCTTATTTGCTAAAGACAAACGAACCAGTGCCAGGCATAATATTAATAAAGCTTTGTGAAAGTTTTCGTCTTCTTTTCTAGAAATTAAGTAAAAAAAATTTCAACAATAGGAAAACAGTTCATAAATAAAATGATTCACTGGGGCTCGATTCAGTCAGACGAGCTGGCGCTGGGATTACAGACTAATCAGAATGAGTAAGATAAATAGTCATTGTAAGTCTTATATTGGAAGGCATTTTCAGCAGCATCATGAATATACATCCCAACTTCTCTGCTGATGATACCTCAGCTAGAAGTGTGTTTTCATGGAGCAATGCTTTCGATCCTGTCAGCTATGAAGCGTTTAACCGATTTAACTTAGTAGCGCAGGGAGTTATCAAGCCTCTAATATTTTTATGTGGCATTCCGTCCAACATAGTCAACTGTGTGGTCTTCTGGCGACAGGGTCTCAGAGACCGCATGAACTTCTGTCTCTTTTGTCTGGCACTCGCAGACCTCTTGTACTTACTGTCCATGCTCGGGACATCACCGTTTGGTCCATTCATCGAACTTGCAGACGAGTTGTTGGGACAGGAAGTTTACTACAAAACCCTTTGGTTTGGACTAGGGATCAGAGATGAGATGAGGACGGTTGCAAGCTGTATAACTCTAGTCATCACTGTCGAACGGTGTGTGTGCGTTTATCTCCCCCTGCGAGCAACTTCCCTCATGAAAACTCGCAGCATGGGGGCGCTGCTTGCTTCAATCTACGTCCTCAGCCAGCTTGGCTTCGTCTACACTTTTTTTCAGTACGATATTGCCACGAGAGGAAGTAACATCACAAACCAGACTACTTCCTGGTTTCTAAAACTTTCTCCCACCTACAAAAATAATTTCTTTTTATTCCATGGGCTAGAAGTTTTTCTACTGACTGTTTTGCCGTCGTGCATCTTCATAAGTATGTGCCTGGCAACAGCGGCGACCATTTTCAAGTTGAAGGCAGCCATCTTGTGGCGACGGAAGACGAGTTCCAGCGGAAGTAGCAAACAGCACCAACAGGCAGTGCTGATCAAGATGCTTGTGCTCGTGTCGTGTGTCTATATTCTAACTTCGATACCGTATGTCATTTTAATTATAACATCAGTTTTTCTACCAGATTTTCAAATGGGTGGTCGATACAATAACAGCTTTTTGACGATGGGTGTGTTTGCCACATTATGTACTGGAGTCAACTGTTGTATTAACTTTGTTATCTATTATCGACAGTCATCGAGATTCAAGTCTGATGTAAAAGCTCTGCGCTGCTTCTAAATTTAAAACAAACTAAAGTCTATCATATTTATTGAAGTAATTTGATAGACTTAAACTATATCGATAATGAGAGGCAGCGTTTGTGTTTCAATAGAAAAATTAACATAAAAAATTATGTACTAGCTTTTTCTCTCTAAGGCAATATTTTAAAGTGCATAGACTCTAAATGTTGCAGGTGGAAGGTAATTAAAAGTTGAAAGCTAAATGGTAAGTTTTTTTAATGATATCTTAATATTTATTTTAGAAACATACAATAGAAAATTGGTTTGTTCCCTGAAAATGTATCGATGGTTAAAACAAAGATGAAGCTTCCTTTACTTGAAAGTAGAATGCACAAGGCATATTGGAAAACAATTGTGGTAATGCTGTGGCACAGTTAAAGTTTTCCTGTAGTGCAAGTCACTGAAATGTTTAGTGTTCTTTGTGTTTAGCTGAGGTCAGAAGCACTAACAGTGAGCAGTGGACAAGGGCGGGTGCTCTCTGTACCCACAAACTTTGTACAGAAGCTGGTGCGACTTATCGTCTCGTCTTTCAACAACTTTACTTCCCGAACATCCTCCGCCTACAGACGACACCTTTGAGGCTGCATTGTATTTCTGTACTCTACAACTGACACAGGATCCGGTTAAATTACCCTTAGTTCTATTTATACAGTTAACGATTGTTCATTAGCAAACAGAAATCGATACAGCTTTCAAAATATTTTCATTGACGAACCAATCTGTAAATCAACCAGCAATATACTCTAAATAACGTGCAATGGTTATAGAAGCCGACAGAAAAAGGTCTAGTCCATTGCCTTCGCTAGGCTGAGAGGCCGTTACAACCATAGCTGGTAGCATAAATTTACCCCTTTTTAAAAAAAATTATATAAAATTAGTGAAAAGAGGTAGAAGAACAATTAAAATTAATAATGATAGATCAAAATGTGTAGAAAAGAAACATCTTTACCTTGTGTTTGGTTAAAAACACACTTTTATAGTATTCTCAACAGAAAATGACATGGTAATGAGTAAAAAAAAAGATTTGTTACAGAAGTTTCAAGAGCTTAAAAAACTACAAAATAAAAGTAACATAAGGGAGGAAACTACTGCAACCGTTGGGAAATCGTCTACCATGATTCCCTCCCTTGAAATGACAGGAAGTCGAAAGATTTCGCTGTAAACAAAGGAAAGTTCGAGAATCGAAGTACGTTGTGTCTCATTTTGACATGGATTTTTACTTCAACAACCCCAAAGGAGAAGAAAATAGTAAGTAATATTAACATTCTAATGTATATTCTAATAAAACATATGTTTGTTTGGTACTTTATGTCTGTATATATTGTGTAAATAATTTTTTTGTTAATTTCCGACCGGCGCAATTCAAAAGTTCTAAAGCGCGTACAGTCGTAATCTTTCATTTGATTTTAATACTCGAAGACGAAACCTATGTATCTTAAAATTTACACCAAGTGAATGTTTCAAAAATGCTCTTTAAAACGGTGTATCACTGATGGTTCTCTACTGTAGGTTAATAAATATAAACTTTCATAGCTGCCGGTCGAAATATCAATACCAGGTATTTGGTAGCCATTTTCCAAACAAAGACAGGTACCCTGGGAAAACGCAGAAAATTACTGTCAAACATAAAAACTACGACATAAAAAGAGGATCAATGGATAGAAAAATGAATCAACTATCGAATTAATTAATTTTTTATCCGAAACAACGCATTTTGAAACGTTACAAATAGAAAAAAGCTCAGGGTGAATTCGCCCTGAACTGCAGCGAAAGGACTAGAACAGCCTTTTCGTAAAATCGACTCCGGTGTACAGCAGTATTACGGGAGGTAAGAACCTTTTTTCTCTTGGCAGCTCTTAAGCCCAAACCCTAGTGACCGACAATCTTCCAAAATGACAGAAACTTTATCCAATTATCAGGTATTTTGTGTTGTCACACCATTCACAAGTAGACTGACGTGCTAATGTGAATCCTTAAAGTGTGTTGACCCATTCCCGGCTACCCACCGTCCAACAAGCTCTAGATACGAGGCAAGGGGTGTGTGTCTCTTGCATTGTCGAATCTTCGGTGGAACGACATCTTTAACGGTCCACACACCACTGCTTCGTTGACTATGTTAGTATTGCTGTTGCTGACCTCAGAGGTTAAAAGATATTTCCTTGACAGAAACATAGATTTTAATGAAGGCTACTTTGATGTCCGCTGACAGCTTCACGTCCATCGCGTCTCCGACTTGACCCAACATTACAAACGTGTGATTGTATTCTTGGTGTGACCCCTCTTTAATAACGCGTTGCTATGGTCATAAGAGCACTGAAATTTTTATGGATAACCCTAATTGAAGATTATGCGGGTTTTTAAATTATGTTTTATATTAAAATTTTCTGAATCTTTTATTTTTATTTTCTTAGCATCTGAAAGAGGTTGGTAAATTTTGTCTGGTATGTATTGGTCCACTTCTGTAGTACAGCATCGTTCTAAGTTTTTCTCCTTAGGCGAGTTTGAAATGCTCTAGTCTGCGGATCCAGACTGACCACTGCCTATTAATTTTATTTTAGCCGACGACCGCAGTTTGTGAAGCTGGGGTAGGATATTAATTTCTGGGTCTTACAAGGTCATTCGTACCGTCTGTAAGGACAGGGGACGGGGTCACAGTTGCACCTTCTAAGGTCAGTGGAGTCCACGACTGGAGCCCACATGGCGGGACGCAGGACAGACCATTGACTTGCCGACCTGTCAAACTGCAGACACGGAATTTTGGTAGCTAAAGTAAGTCCATGTTCACATATTCTTTACTATAACAGATGGTCTGTGATTGCCTCCGTCATGTAAACGTCTTTTACGTGGACTATTTTCTGAGCGTAAATTCACATGTGTATTTCGGTTCGTTTCTGACTCTGTGAAGTGTGATCCTGGCCACTAAACAAGAAACTTTCTGTCCCGGATATCTTTCTATGCACACATAACCATGGTGATCATGAAGATACAGTGAAGTATTTATAAGAAATAATTCCACAATGATTTATGTATTCTCCCACACTGTAGTTCTCAAACGTATCTCAATGTTCTCTACACTTCCTGCCTGTTGGTTATAAAGATGAAGACTATGGACTGTCTAACTTATCTATGACTTGGTTTTTGTCCCTTACGCCAGACCTCAAGGCTTTTATCTGTTAAATGTTACTGGGAACCATTCTGGAGACAAACATGATTATTTGTGTTGTTTCTTCTGAACTGCATTCACTTGGTGGCATTTTGCTCTAACAGGGAATGTTTGCCACCAATTATGTTAAGGTTGTTTTGAAAAGGTGAGGTTTTCGAGACCCCAATTTACTCGGGGGTAGTCAGAATGCTGTCAGACAGAAGATACGATACGATATTATTCTTGCTGTGTGTTTATATTTGTTGTCAATCGCATTGAGGTCGTCTTAGATGGTGGGGTGAAGTTCTATTGTACAGTTCCTCTCTGTCGCTACTTCGCCATTAACCGACAGCTTAGTTGACTGATATGTGAGAGAGAAGAGAGAGTGTGTGTAAGAAAGAGAGAGAGAGACACGCACATATCAACACACACGCACGTGCGCACGTATCCTTGAACCCACTCGCACACACACCACACACACACACACACACACATGCATACAGAAGCACACACGCACAAATTCACACACACACACACACGCACACACACACACACACACACACACACACACACACAAACATTGCTTCTTTAACTTCTCGTCTACGTAGTTATTTCCTGAATAAAATTTCCGTTAAAACATTAAGTTAGGACAGAGAACAACTCTTGATGAATATTCGCTACATGATGACTTAACCATTTTGCATGAACCTTTGTTATTGACACAACAGACTGATCCGGCCTCTCAATGCAATGGCTTGTCGCCTCCCTCCTTGAGCTCTTTTCCAGTTCATCAAACTGCTGAACAGATTATCAGCGATGATGTTGACTGACGTTCATAACAATATTGACGACAGCTACAAAACACAGACGACGGCGGTAATAACCATGATGATGACGATGAACTTAATGACCACATCAGCACCTAAACAACAAGGGTAGACATTACTACTGCGACTACTACTACTACTACTACTGGTGCTGTTACTGTGACAAAGAATGTTTTGAATTGTTATCGGTGTCCTCAGATCTTCGCATAGACTATTGTGGATGCCGAGAATTATTGAGTCCGAGAACTGTACTAATCCTTCCTGAGTCCTACGAGTTACCATCTCGTTATGCGATGTGTGGTCACTCGTATCTAACAGCGGTTACAACCATGCAGTAAATCACCATTGTCCAGTGAGTTAGTCAGGACTAAACAAAGCCAGTGACAGGTTAGACATCAAAAGATTATTGTAACTGTGTAATTACTGGAGAAAGTGGCGAAGACCAGACCATAAGGACCTCACATAACCAGTCGCCTCAATGATCCCAGCTTAACTTTGCAAAACATTTCCTGTAATGTGGCACCTGTAATATCTTATTACCCTGCCCCTAAAGATGTAAGTGTTATTTCAGTTTTATTTATTATAAAGTTTGTTCTGAATTTGGTTTGTACGTTTTATTGCGTATCGACTTCAGAATAAAATTTTCGCTTAAGTTATTAACATCAGCTTATTAATAGTCTTGGTAAATAAAATTGTTACAGAAGAAAAGTTTAATTAGTTTCGATTTTCTGTGGATGAGTACGTTTGTGTTGTTGTGAGAGAGAGAGAGAGAGACAGACAGAGAGAGATGCATGTGTATCCCAGTAACACTTACCCAAATCATACTGATGCACTCGACTTCACTCAGCAGTAAAAGGTTCTTCTCCGCACTCATAATAAGGTAAAAATTAAGGGAACAGAAAATATTTAGGTATGTGAGCTACGTGACAGCGGACCAAAACACCTACAAGTCGCAATGGTACTTTTCTCGTGCTCAAAATATTGTAAATTATTAAGGTGGTACTTTGAGGTACGTGAGCCACTTCACAGCGCAACAGAACACCTACACCGTGCAGTGGTCCTCTTGCACTCAAAATAAGGGAAACCAACTCAGTGGGATCTTGAGATACTTGAGCCATTTGACAAGGGATCAGAACAGGGTGCAGTGGTACGTCTTGTCCTGCACTCGAAATAGAGTAAACGGAAGGAATAAACCCTCGCGCTGTGGCAAACAGGATGTAGGCACGTTGATTTGGTGGATAATTAAGTAGAAAAATTCCGCCACCTTCAGGTGATTTCATAATAAGGAGGGAGAGGGAGATGGGGAAGGAAATCGTGGTATCGAAAGAAAACCTCTGGCAGTTTATGTGTTTATTGATTTCTCGACTATTATATTCTTCTGTTTATCTTTCATCAAATTTAGTTCCATTCTTTCTATTGTGACACACCTTATCTACTTTAACTATAATAATCATAATACTACTTTGTGTTAAAGCATCTATTCTTATACGAAAGGGAAACGAACTATTTCAGATCACACATCCTAGACCAGAGGTGGGCAAAGTTTTCTTTTTGTGGGCTGGATTCAAGATTCTAAGCCGGTCTTGCAGCTTCTCCAAATCAAAGTGAATTCAGGGGATGTTTGAGAATCGCCTCGCTTTCAGCTTCAGCTTCAGGTTCATTAGAACAAGGTCATGGTCACTACCTATGTAAGCGGCTGGGTACGTCTTTGTCTTGGCCCTGTTGATGCTGGATTTGAAGCTTCTCGGCAGTAGGACATGGACAAATGCGTCTTGTGAGTGCCACGCGGCCGTCCTTGATTTCATGTGGGGATGTAAGGTGTTGGCTAAGGTGAAGTCGGATGCCCCTGTCGTTGGTTTCGCCAAGGCCTTATTTCCTCCACTGTTCCTGCCCACTGCTGGTAGGCGTCTTGGCTTTTTCGGAACTGCCTTCAAAATCTTGTCTAGTTGTTGGTAAAACTCTTTTACTTCGGGCTCACATGGACAGTTTCCCCCAATCGTGACCCTGTATCCCTAAAACCCAGCCTACCTCTAACTCGGCGCTGACATCTCCCTCGCCCCACGCGTGCTATTGTTCGCTGGTCCCTCTATCAACCTAAACGCATGCATTTTAGTGAGGACGTTGTTTTAAATCCACGAAATGAGCGAGCAGACAATACAGAGGACAATACAAAGAATAAAAATCTCTCAAAAAAGAGCATAATTGTATGCAAATAATTAAAAATATGTTTGTCTTAGATTTACGCTGTCTTTTATTAAGTACTCAGTAAATATAGGAAATCTGAGATAGGCTCTTTTCTGTACACAACTTAAAAAATTTGAAAAAATTGTGCTCTTCAGATAGTCTTTTCTTTGCGAAAGACGTACACACGAAGCAGAAGTGCCAATCATAGTATTGATAAAGCTTCTTGAAAGTTTTCGCTGCCTTTTCTGGAAATTAAGTCGAAAATTGTTTAAGATAAAGATAGTTCACAAATTTCTAATTGTCTCTTATGCAGATCGAAAAAAACACACGAAAAAATTAACCTCGCCACTGTACAAAAATCAGAGTTACATTCTGATTTGTGTTTTATTTAAAGGTACACTAAAACAGAAAATAAAAAATCGATCAAAACATTCCTCTTAAAAGTAAAGCGAAAGGCTAATTGATGATGTTTCCTATTAATAGAAATTGACATCTAGACAAGAATAAGCAAAAAAATAAAAAGCAGTTATTTCGATAGTCTCAATCAGATGGATGGGAAGTGCTTGATGAAACCTGACAGTTTACCGGTCATCACTTGACATTTTTCAGCAGCGCCATGAAGAGCCTCTCTAACAACTCTCTTTCTGCACCAGACTCTGTGTTGCCATGGGACAACACATTCGATCCTGTCAGTTACCAAGATTATCAACTGTTCAACTTAGTAGCACAATGTGTTGTAAAGCCGCTGGTGTTTATAGCTGGCATCCCGTCCAACATAGTCAACACTGTGGTCTTCTGGCGCCAGGGTATCAGAGACCGCATGAACTTCTGTCTCTTTTGTCTGTCACTCACAGACCTCCTGTATTTATTGTCCATTCTTGGTGTAACAATGATCGGTCCATTCATTGAACTTACAGACGAGTTGCTAGGCAAAGAAATTTATTACAAGTGTCTTCAGTTTGGGTTAGGAATTAGAGACGAGATGAGAACTATGGCAGGGTGCATAACTCTAGTGATCGCCATCGAACGCTGTGTGTGCGTTTATCTCCCCCTACGAGCAACTTCCCTCATGAAAACTCGCTCCATGGCGGCGCTGCTCGCTTCCATCTACATCATCACTCAGCTTGGGTTTGTTTACAGTTTCTTTCATTATGATATTTCCGCCAAGCGTAGCAACATTACCAACCAAACACTTTACTGGGTGTTGGAACTGTCCACGACTTACAAGAAGAACTATTTGTTATTCCGCGGGTTAGAGGTTTCTCTAATGACTATTCTTCCACCTTGTATCTTCATAAGTATGTGTTTTGCGACAGTTGCAACCGTCTTGAAACTAAGAACCACCATACTGTGGCGGCAGAAGACGAGTTCAGTTGGAAGTGATCGTCAGGTCCATCAGATGGCGCTGATCAAGATGCTTGTACTTGTCTCGTGTGTATACATAATAACTTCAATACCATATGTCGCTCTTATTATGGCAGAAACTTTCACACTTGATTTTGACCTCGGCGGTCGATACCAGAACAGCTATCTTATAATGGCCGTGCTTTCAATCATATGTACAGCTGTGAACTGTTCTTTTACCTTTCTTATTTATTATGGACGATCATCACATTACAGATCCGAAATTAATTATATTTTTCGCTGCTCAGTTGTAAATATCCTGCAACATTTTCGACGTAAAAATTCACATAAATAAAAATTGAAAAGTAGACGGAGTTAGATTTTCAACGAAAGTAACATTTGGCTGATGTGATAGCGGAGTCGGATCATCGTTCAGCTCCGTGTCGGTTGGCTTCTTTCTCTCGCCAAATGAGCTCAGTGTTTTACAACTACTTTTGTTTGTTATTTTACCGTGAAGACAAACGTTTTATTGGCCCAGGGACCACATTTTTATTTCGCTCTACCTTGCAGACAGGTACCACATATAAAGAATGTCCCGAAACGAGAAGTGAACCCAGAGGTTTTCACTGCAGTGGTGACAAGCGAGTGTTTATAACAACTACACTACTGGGAGCCTCTAAAGATCACTATGCAGCAAACGAAGTCAAAGTTGTAGATAATTAGTATGGCTAATTAATATGATCCCAGTTCTTCATTCATTCTGGCTTTAATAATAATAAATGAAATATTTGTATAGCGCGTACTGACACTCGTGAGGAGCATGCTCTTTGCGCGTTAAATAAGAATGAGACATGGACAACATGGACAACATACGAGGGACGGAAACATAAACAACAGTACTAACGACAAAAGAAGACAAATTTAAAAACGCAAAAAGGAACCAAGTAACGACAACTCAGAATATTGTGATTCTGCAGAGAACAACAAGTAGTAAAGAAGCAATAAAGTGGAAAGTGGAGGGTGTGAAAGGACGAGCATTTTGTGGATTGTGTTAGGAGTAATACTCAAGGAAGAGGTGTGTTCTCAGGGTACATTTCAAGGATTCAATGGTGGGTAGGTGATGGATATGGAAAGGGGGGGAGAGTTCCATTGTTTTGCTGCACAGTGACTAAAAATCCTGTGACCATATGTTGTTGTTGTTCTGGTGACAGTAACAGTTAGGAGATGATCGTCAGACGAAGAGCAGAGTTGTCTAGCTGGGATGTAAGGGAAGAGAAGTTCGGAGAAATAGTCAGGACAGGAACCAGGAAAGGAATTGAAAAACACCAAAGACAGTTTGTACTGAATAAAAGAACGGATGGGTAGCGAGTGTAGAAAACTCAAAGCACCAGACGTGAGTTCTGTATTTTTTGGAGGTATTGAGAGCAGCAGGCAAGCAAGGAGTTGCAGTAGTCAAGTCAAGAAAGAACAAACACACAGACAAGAGTGTTGGTAGCACGTGAAGAGAGAATATGACGGATGGCACTAATCTTGAGCAGCTTATAATAGACAGACTGACAGACAGCTTGTTTATTAAGGTTTATGTCTGCAGTGACAATGAATCCCAGATTCCTGAGAGATAACGCAAAGATGTTTGTTTTGTCCACCTTGGTGTGATTCGGCGGACAAACGAGTGAAGATTGCTTTCTTCTTCTCGAGCATAGAAGGGCTTCCTTTTTATTATCGTTTAGTTTAAGTTTGTTTTTACCATCCAGCCCTTGATATCGCTGATAAATGCTTCTATATTGCTAAAAGCAGAGTGAGAATGGAACAGAACAGTGTCGTCTCGTCTGCATAGGACTGATGAGAAACCTGGTGAGACCGGATGCAAGATGAAAGTGGTTTAGTGTACAGGATGAACAGAACTGGGCGAAGTACTGAGCCTTGGGGACCCCACACGAAAGTGAAGCAGGGTGAGATGTTTGACCATCAGCGAACACAGTCTGGGTCCTATCTGTGAGATAGGAGTTGAACCATGAGAGCGCAGGTTCAGAAATCCCGTAGAGGGTGTGGAGTCTATGAAGGATCAGAAAGTGGCTCATAGTGTCAAATGCAGCAGACAGGTCCAGTAGAGTTAAGACCGAAACATCACTACTGTCAAGGGCAGATAATATAGCTGTGGTCAATATTAATAAGAGTAGTCTCGGTGCTGTGAAAAGGTCTCTATGCTGACTGAGCTTGGGGGATCAGGTGGTGGTCTTGTAAGCAGAACCAGAGGTTTTTGAAAGCTTCCTTCTCCGTGATCTTAGAGAGATAAGACAAATTGAAAACTGGGCAGTAGTTATTCAAGACTTGAAGCGTGGCCTCACCAGGGCATTTTAAAACAAAGATGGGAGAACACCTGACGACAAGCCTACATTTACAATATTTGTGATGGAGGGAATTAAAGTATCTAAGCACTGAAGAAGAAGACTTGTTAGCATTGGGTCTAACTGGCAAGTTGTTGGCTTTGCTTTTAGAATAATCGGCTTCACATCGGCTTCAAAGGTAAGCATGTCCATGTACTATCCTAACGACTGTGGTTGCCTTTTCCTTGCCCAGAATTGTGACCCCTATAGTCCGTGATCTTCCTCCAGACCGATTTCATCGTAAACAAAATGCTTCACATCACCTGAAGAGATGCATGCTTGCTTGTATCTCTGGGTCACGAACGACATCCTCTGTTCCTGTGGAAATCAGCTCTCGTCTCTTTGGTATTAGACACATTGAGCAGAAGACCGTTATCACTGCTCCAAGCCAGCAGGTGATCCACATCTTGGCTGTACGCAGACTCGTCGTTATTCTCGATGAAAGCTACTACCGTGGTGTCATCGGCAGACTTCACCATCGTTCTTTATTCGTTAACTAACCGTCAGTAAACAGATAATACCATTGAAAAAAGTGGGTTGTTGAAGAATTAAGGATTAGGTGGAATAGTTTTTATTTTTATTGGAAATTAATGTTTACTTATTTCAAAATAGATAACTCGATGTGTTACAAAATTGCAATTTATATTAGAAGTTAACAAAACCTCAGCTGCTTTTATCGCACGGTGCTCATTTTGGGAACATAGTTGTGATCAATTCGATGTTTTTTTAATCTTTTCACTTGCATCAAGATTCTCGTAATCTTTAAAATTTTCGTCCCATGAAGTCTTTGTAATTCAAACCCCTTAGAGTACTTTACATACCTAGTAGCTATGTGCTGTTTTCTTTTCAATGAAACATCTTGGCTTGTGAGTGTGATAACAGCTTAGCATTATTATAATTCAGCTTAGATCTGAAATGTCTCTTCGTCATTTTACACCTTTTCCTAAAGTAAGAAATACCTTTTAATCAAGTCCATTTTCCTGGATACATTAAGTAATGGGCACTTGAGTACAACTTTCTAATTCCGGTCTGATAACCATAACGAACTCGTACCTCATAGACATTCATGGCATAAACCACCATAACGAGCCATAAATCACCCAAAGTTTACATACTCCGTCCTCGGTGTAACTCTTTCCATTTCTATTTATATCAAAGGAGAAAATTTAAATTATAGTCTGACTAATGAATCTTTGTGAGAGAGATACAAATTTGCAGTCGAGTGACTAGGACATAATTGTTTGAAAATAATTGGAAATGTTATTATATATTTGTCTTCGTTTTATGCTATCTCTTTATAAGTGTTCAGTAGATATTGAAAATGTGAGATATGCTATTTCCTGTACATACCTTAAAAATTAAACAACATTGTGTTTTTAATTTTTTTTCCTTTATGAAAGACGTACAAACAATGATAATATTGATAAAGCTTTTTGAAAGTTTTTGACACATAAGCGGCAGTCGTCAGGAGTACAAAACTAATATGTTGATATATAATTAGATCCTATATTTGAACATTGTTGTTTTACAAGAAAATATATGCAGAAGTAACGTACACTCATTTGCATAGTTATGTGCACAAGTGAGACCTGAATCACCAGAAGTGAGCAATCTACAAGCCCAGGTGTCCATGGTGCGCAAAGACCTCATACAGAAGCGGCTGCGATTTATTGTCTCATCTTACAACTATTTTTGTTCTCATAAATCCTACGCCGATAGATAATGCCTTTGAACATGCATTGCACACGTGTGATCTACAATGTCTACAATTCACACATGATAAATTTAGATAACTATGCATTCTCATGCATTGCAATAAGAATAAAAAGGTATTGTGCAGAGTAATTCACACTGATCGAAAATAGGTTATAAAACGCAAAGATACTGGAGACAATATAAGTCTAATATATGATCTTTCATTCGTACACTAATTATAAAAAATACCTGGTTTGCTATAACTTGTGGACTTTCAAAAAGCGTTCGATTATATATATCTATATATATATCTTGGAACTTACTAATACAGACATTTTGGAGCTGATTTGAGAAAATGGATGCAATCTTTCTATCCAGATGTATCCTCAGGCATTTACATATATATATAGACGCGGAAGAGAACGAGAGGAGCGAGACAAGGTGCTGCCCTGTCACCTTCTTTGTTTTTGCTATGTGCAGAAGCTCTATCTGTTATTTTGCATGAAAATGTGAGAGACGTAAAAGTGCAAAATAAGGACTTGTTACGACAACACTTTATAGATGATATATCGTTATGTCTGGATGGAAATGAAAAATAGTTTACAGAGTGTTAAAATTATTAGAGTCTTTGCAAAGATGTCATGTCTGAAAGTAAACTATGAGAAACCCCAAGTTCTATGACTGACAGACAAGGTTTCTGTGTTATATCAATTTTTGCTGGAATTCAGGAATTTTTAAATATCTAGGTATCACTTTCTTTTTTCATTTCAGACCTATTGTAAGTTTAAACTGTGATGATATTAATCGAAATACAAAAATGCTTTGTTTGTGAAGAAAGCGCCAATTTTTGCCATCGGGAAAAAATAAAGGTTTTGTCATGTTAAATCTAGCATACTTATTCCTTAACTTTCCTGAACCTGAGGACTTGAAATTGAGAAACCGAAGAGCTTTTTTTAACTTTTATTGACTGGTAAGCAAGTTAAGATCAGTAAGAAAGGTGTATGCCAGCTTTACGTAAAGGGCGGTATGGAAATGGTTATAGTTTAGTTCTTCCTGTTTGAATGAACAATCGCCTGACTAAAGAGACTGCTCTACAATCAGACAGTATTAAAGAAATCCACTCTTTACCTGTAACCTGAACTAAATACGTTACATTTTCTAGGTAGTGAGTTTGTAAATACATTAAGAGAATACATAAGCTTTTCTGGCATCATGTTTTGAAACTTTTTAAACGATTGTATGTAAAATACGCGTTGATGAATTTAACACAGAATCCCCCTTCAACAACATAAATATTATTATGGAAACCAAACAATTTATTTTAGTAATTGGTTGCGAGAAGGTATTTATAAAGCTAGAGACTTACTAAAAATTACATGTGGTTACATCTCGAACCAAGAGTTTCTGCTTAAATGTCTTAACATTAACGCTAAGGTTCTAGAGTTCTCAGTGCAAACAGTTTCATAATAAATTTTAGATTAAAAACATGAAATAAACTGAAAAAGAAAAAATAGATGGAATTGTGAAATGGAATTCTAGCTTTGAAAACACTACCATGTAAACTTGTATTTAACAAATACTATACGAAACAGGCAATCAACTAAAATAGTTTAAGTTTAGACTTCTAACAGATTCCTTTCCATAATAAACGAATTAACTCCCCCCCCATATTTACTGCGTGTCTTCTTGAAGAAGAGCCAAGTCATCTGTTATGGCAATGGCAGTTTATTAGTAAAATTTGGAAAAAATTACGTTACGTCATGATTATTAAGAAATTCAAGTTATTCTATTTGGAGTGCTAAAAGACATATGTACTGACAAAGTGTTAGCGAGACATTATATTTATGTATGTGTCGCGGATCAACCTGTGCAGGCACAAAAACTAAACCCTAGTCATGCTCGTTTTTTGGTTAGAGAATGGAAGCAGAGTGTGTAATGGTCGAAAGGGTTAACGAATGCACTGGAGTATTGTGTTCAAGGGAAGCAAGGATGAGTGAGCTGAGCGAAACAAATCAGTGGGTGTCCGATCGTCGGGGACGGAAGGTTGTATCGCGTGGCGGTCCCCACTAGTAAAGTTTGGAAAGAGAGGTCAATCGTCGTCCGAAGACGCCGCGATCGTAGTTGGATGTACTGCCTCGCCTAGACGCAGTATATTTGTCTTGATTATGTATTTTTTAATTTTTATATTTTATACTGAAAATTTTGCAAATTTTGGAGCTTGCACCGGATTAAGTACTATCTTTTGGTAGTAATAGATAAAATACAAGTTACAGGTTACAGTTGTGGGGGGGGGGAACAAGAACCCCTATACTTCAAGCTTCAAGAAAAACCCGAAAGCAGTGTCCTTGTACTACGGAGCGTGCGCGCCGCACGAGTAACTACATCTGCTGCGGTGAGTCGACCCAGCACCAACCGCTACATGTTATTCAGCGGGGGACCTTACCACGTGACATCCAGTGGCCCAACCACTCGTCAGTGCTGCTGCGTGTGTGGACATCACTTCGTTCGGCGACCAAGTTCACCGTCTTTCGTATACACGTTCTCAGAAGTAGCGGGACCCCCATCATTCCCGTAGCTCTTTTTTGCCGCCAGTGGCTCAACCCGAGTCGTGTTTTTTGTGAGATAATGTGATTGGACGACCGTATACACGATCTATTTTCTCCGACGGATTAAAATATCAGGGAGAACGTCTTCCCCGTAAGTACGGACTGTGTGACAATTTGGGGAGATGTTTATTGGACACACGGATACATTATCGAGAGAAGATTGACTATGGACTTGAGAGGAAACGCTATCGAAGAAGTTACTTCCTTATAAGATTATAGTCAGCAATCAGTTGACGTAGAATGAGTATTTATACCATGTGTTATGTTGTATTTCCATGTTAACATTTCATCATCCTTGGCCGTGACCGTCTACCGATAGGCTTATAACAATTGTACTTTTGTGTATGACTGGTGTAGTACTTACAGGCGACAGTTGGCCATATCCGGTGAAGATCTGTAAAGGTAAATGTCCTGTGGAAGTTCTTGTCCCGGTCACAATAGACTCGATATGGACAGCCCAAGGCAATCGTTTGTGTTAAAAATTCATACCTGGGTGAGTTGTTGTTAAAGTCTTACAATTGTTTGTGTTCGTTGCAAGAATGTGCAAATGTGGAGAGCGAGTGCATTTTATGATTTGTTGGTTCCTGACAGTATGCAAATAGAAAAACAATGTATTGAATATCTTCTGGAAATGTTTTCAATAATGGGAAGTATTGACACAGCTAAGAAAGACATCATAGCATAATAAATAATAAATTCATACCTGGGTGAGTCGCTGTGAAAGTTTTACACTGGCTCGGCGTAAAACAACAAATCAACTCATTAACAGCGGTCAGAACTATAAAAACTGATCGTCGGTGTCCAGTGAGATCATCTATACACGCAGGCCATAACCAAGTCAGTGACAGGCTAGTCAACAGCAGACTGTTATAAGTGTTTAGTGATTGCAGAAATCTGTAAAGAAAAAACCACAGAGACTAGAAACACGTCGCCTCATTGATCTCGGCTTAACTTTGCAAAATATTTCGTGTAATATTGGGCCATTTCATTCCGTCCCCCTATAAACGTAAACATTATTTCAGTTTAATTTTCTTCGTTTGATTTTTTATCTTCATTCGAAAAACTTAAATTTTCACTGAAGTTATTAACATCAGTATGTTCAACTTTTTGAAAATAAACGATACACAAGATTTTCATTATTTTCGTGTGTGTGTGTGTGTGTGTGTTGGTACACTCTAATATGTTTTACTGAAAAATACACTCAAACGAAGAATATAAAATTAATAAATTTTATTTGTCTTTAAACACGTAAACAAATTAAAGAGAAGGGCTAATCAAAGATGAACACTTGTTTCGCTGTTAATATTCAGAATTTGATATATCGAATGTAGACAACAGAAAAATAAAAAGCTTTTTTTTAATGGTCTCAGTAAGATGGGTGGGAAATGGTTTAAGAGAGTTTACCGGGGATTACTTGACATTTTTCAGCAGCGCCATGAAGAGCCTCTCTAACAACTCCATTTCTGCTCCAGACTCTGTGTTGCCATGGAACAACGCATTCGATCCTGTCAGTTACGAAGATTATCAACTGTTCAACTTAGTAGCACAATGTGTTGTAAAGCCGCTGGTGTTTCTAGCTGGCATCCCGTCCAACATAGTCAACACTGTGGTCTTCTGGCGCCAGGGTCTCAGAGACCGCATGAACTTCTGTCTCTTTTGTCTGTCACTCACAGACCTCCTGTATTTATTGTCTCTACTCGCTGTAACAATGATCGGTCCATTCCTTGAATTTACTGACCTGCTGTTAGGCAAAGAAATTTATTACAAGTCTCTTCAGTTTGGGATGGCAATCAGAGACGAGATGAGAACTATGGCAGGATGGATCACTCTTGTGATCGCCATTGAACGCTGTGTGTGCGTTTATCTCCCCCTACGAGCAACTTCCCTCATGAAAACTCGCTCCATGGCGGCGCTGCTCGCTTCCATCTACATCATCACTCAGCTTGGGTTTGTTTACAGTTTCTTTCATTATGATATTTCCGCCAAGCGTAGCAACATTACCAACCAAACACTTTACTGGGTGTTGGAACTGTCCACGACTTACAAGAAGAACTATTTGTTATTCCGCGGGTTCGAGGTTTGTCTACTGACTATTCTTCCCCCTTGTATATTTATAAGTATGTGTCTCGCGACAGTTGCAACCATCTTGAAACTAAGAACCACCATACTGTGGCGGCAGAAGACGAGTTCAGTTGGAAGTGATCATCAGGTCCAACAGACGGCGCTTATCAAGATGCTTGTACTTGTCTCGTGTGTATACATAATAACTTCAATACCATATGTCGCTCTTATTATGACCTCAACCTTCATACTGGACTTTGATCTCGGAGGTCGATACCAGAATAGTTTTCTGACGATGGGCGTGTTTGCAGTCACATGTACAGCTGTGAACTGTTCTTTTACCTTTCTTATTTATTATGGGCACTCATCGCGCTACAGGTCAGAAATATATTTTAGTTTTCGCTGTTCCGTTGTTAATATCCTGCAATATTTCCGACGTGAAAAACATTTAAATTAAAAACTAGAGGGATTCTCGCTAGAAACGAATTTATGCCGTCGTTGTAATTACAGCGAAATATTAGAAGTGAAGTTTGAGAGACGATCAAACTCTCATTTATTTTGTTATACGACACATCAACGTGCCAATATTTTTCTTTAATATTTTATTATTATCATTGAAAGAAAAAGTGGCATTCAGAAAGTATGTTTAGAGCTCAGGTGTAAGATAATTCAATTTTGATGTGTGTCTTTATCGGTTTTCGAGATAAACACCCGTAGTCGGACTGTTTCGTTTGTAACAAGGCTAACTACACGGTGTGACCGAACCTTTTGTTATTCGATGTTCTTAATAGCCCTAGTGCCACTCAGTTCGTTTCTCTTTGTTGTTCCGGGAAATAGGACGAAACTCCCAAGGAGTCTAATACCTCGCGTTGTGTTTTTCCTTCCTTCTATCTGCTATACACCGGCAAGTAGCCAACCTCGGAATCCACAGAAGACCATGTTTTTTCTAAAGAGTTCTCTTCGTGTCAAAGTTCAGCTCCGTATCGGACGGCTAATCACTCTCGTCATGCATGCTCTGTGTTCCACAACTGCTTTCGTTCATTATGTAACCGTGCACGAGACTACACAAGTTTCTTTCGCCAAGTGATTATCTATTTCGTTAGCACCACATTATACCTGGTGATTCTCTAACACATAAAATAGGTATGTAAATGTAAAATGGATTTTTTTTACATCATTTACACGTGTAAACCAGGTCCAACCTACTCTACACATCCTATACTTCTGATGCCTGTCACTTTTAATCCCTAATTTTACTTGTTATTAAATTACTGATGCTTAAGGAGAGAGAAAAAGAATTTTGAGTTATGTGAGTAAATTGACAGCGAACCAGTTTACCTACACAGTGCGGTGGTACTTATCACGAACTCAAAGTAAACTGTGAAGGTGGTATTTCGAGGTATGTGAGCCACGTGTCAGTGGACTAGAACTTCTAAACGGTGTAATGGTTTTTTTCTCCCTTTTTCGAAATAAGGGAAACCAAATATGTAGAATTTTGAGGTAGGTGAGCCACTTGGTCAGAACATCTACCAGTGCAAAGGTACTTCTCCCACACTCGAAATAATCAAAAAGGGAAGGAATGACCCTCACTTGCGCTGCGGTGAGCAGGGTGCAGGGTGCAGGTCCTGCAATGTTGCCCGCTATTTATATACAAAATCGTGGGTGCTCACGGGCGATATGCGGGTGGCCAGGTCAAGGGTGCCGGGTGGAGAGAACTAGGCACTGTCAGCGGTACCCACTGCCCCAGACAAGCACTCCCAGTACAATATCATCAAAAATAGTGCGTGGATGAAGAATAGAGGAGTAGGCGGAACAGTACTTATTCACTTATTTTTATTAAAAATTAATGTTGATTTATTTCAAAATAGTGAATGGTGTGTTTCACATAAAGACAGTTGATATGAGTATTTAAGACAAACTTTTCATCGCACGGTGTTAGGTTTTGAATCATAGGTGTGATTGGTTCTGCTGAGTTTTTTGTTTTCTTAATATTTTCGCTGAAATCTAGGTTGCTGGGAACTCTTTGTAATTCAAACGCCTTAAAGTACTTTGCTAGCCTAGTTGCTTTATTATGTCCTTTTTTCAATGAAACAACCTGGCCTGTGAGTGTGGAAACAGCTTAACATCGACATAATGCAGTTTCAATCTCAAATGTCACATCTTCACCCGTTTACACGCTTTGCTATTCTAGAGTAAGAAAGACTTTTTTTTTTAAATGAGCGGCGGACAAGACAAAGGATGTGAACATCTCAAAGTAAAAGACATAAATGTATGCAAATAATTTTTTTGTTTTATGCTCTTTCGTTTAAAGTGCAAAATAAATATAGGAAATACAGGCTTTATTCTGTGCATACCTTAAAAATGTTAAAATTAAATTGTTGTATTCTGAAGTTTCTTTGCGAAAGACATGCAAGGCAGTGCCAATAATAATATGAAGAAGGTTTCTTGACAAAGGTGTATTGACGATGTTCCGTACTGGAGTGAGTTGTTGTATCGACTTTGTTATCTATTATCGACATTCAACATCAATATAAACGCTTTGCGCTGTTTATAAATTTAACACAAAGTAAGAAGACACATTTATTGAAGTACTTCAAACTAATGTAATCTATTAAACCTACAACGATATATCCCATAGGCAGCGTCTGTGGTTGAATTGAAAGTAAAGCATTAAAAAATCCTTACTAGCTTATTTGTTTATGAACTGTCTTCTAATGCAGCATTCTCAACGTACATAGCCTCTCAATGTTGCAGGTGCAATGTAGAATAAAGTCTAAAACTAAATGGAAATTTTATTGTTATTTCCTAATATATATTTTTAAAACATACAAAACAAACAAAATTATTTTAGGCCCTCAAAATGTATGGATGGTTAATACAAAGATGAAGCTACTTTCGCTGGAAACTTGAATGCACAAGGCATAATTAAAACAATTGTGATAATTCTGTAACAGTTATATTTTTCCTGCAGTGCGAGTCACTGAACTGTTTAGTTGATTTGGTTAGTCTGTGGTCAGAAGCACGAACAGCTGGCAGTCGACAAGGTCGGGTGTCCATTGTGTACATATATCGCCTCGTCTTTCAACCATTTTACTTCCCAGACATCCTCCACCTACAGACTTCGCCTTCCAGGGTGCATAGCATTCGTGTCTTCTACAATTCACACAGGATGAGCTTAGAAAACTCTTAGTTTCGTTTTTACAATTTACGATTGTTTATCTGTGAAGAAAAAAGTGATACATTTTTTAAAATATTTTTATTGACGAGTTTATGTGCATATAGACTTGCTATAGACCCGAAATAACGCGCAATGATTATAAAGTCAACTGGAAAAAGTCTGGAACTGGAGGGCCTTCCATAAAAACTCACTGACTAATGGCCTGTCACACAGTCTTCTCATGAAATCCAGTGTACAGCAGTATTACAGAACCTTTTGTCTCTTGGCACCTCTTAAAACTCAGCCCTAGTGACCGGCAATCTTCCAAAGTGACAGTGAATTTATCAAATTATCAGTTTTTTTGTGCTGTCACACCATTCACAAGTAGACTGACGTGCTAATGTGAATCCTTCTAAGCCTAACCTTTGACCTTTGACGCTAATGTGAATAGCTCTGAATCATACCTTCGTCCTTAAACTGTTCTCTACCCACCCCGGCTGCCCCCCACCTAACAACTTTAGATACGTGGCAAGGGGTGCGTGTCTCGTCGCATCTTTGATATTTTTTATTATTATTATTCATACCAGTCTTACATCTCTTATTTTTATTTATTAATTTTCTCTGAGAGGGTTGCCTGGCCGTGATATAGCCTTATAGCTGGCTTGGCGTAAAACGCCCATTCCCACCTCCTCTGCCTCTCGCTTGTTTAACTTTCCTCAATCCTCTGTGAAGACAGGTCTCCATTCCCGACACAAGAGTCGACTGATATATGAATGTGTATGTATATCTCTCGTTCTCTCTCTTTCTCACTCACACACACACACATTTGCACACACACATACATTCACCCACGCGCGCCGCACACACACACACACACACACACACACACACACACACGCACACACCTATCTACAGACAATAGTAACTGCCTCTGTAACTTCTCGCTTATGTATTTATTTTTTTACTAAATTTTCCGTCAAACTTTAGGCTGGGGTAAGGAACTACCGTTGATTATGATCTGCGCCTGATCGCTTAGAAAACTTTGCTTGACTTTTTCTTTTTGACATACATCGTAAAGTAGTGATCGGGTTTCTGGAAACGGATCCATCACCCGCCTTCTTGAGCTCTTTTTCAGTTCATCAAACTGCTGAACAGATTATCATTTACAATGACGTTCCTGTCGAAATGAATACGGCGACGAAGACGACGGCGATGATAACAACGATGACGACCTTCGCACTTAAATAAAAATGACACACATTACTACTGCGACTATAAATACTGTCACAACGTCTTTCACTCAAAAATTAATTTAAATTCTAGTCGTCTCGGAGTGTTGTACTAAACGATACTGTGCCTTACGAGTGACCGCTATTATTATGCGATGTCTGGTCACTCCTCCATCACAGCGGTCACAACCAGGCAGTAAGTCACGTGTCCAGTTAATTAATCTACACGGTCTGGACACAACAAAGCCAATGACATGTTAGCCATCAGCAGACTGTTGTCACTCTGTAGCTATTGCAAAAAATCGGTGAACACAAACTATTAAAACCTCACCTAACCCGTCATCTCCCTGATCTCGGCTTAACTTTACAAAACATTTCCTGTAATGTAACAAATCTCATTCCCCTGCCACTATAATCCTAAGAGTTATTCCAGTTTGACTTATAATAAAATGTGTACAGTGGAACCTCGGCTAACGACCACAATCCGTTCTGGAAAGTTGGTCGGTACCCGAAATGTTTGGTATCCAAAACAATTTTCCCCGTAAGAAATAAAGGAAATAGATTTACATGTATTATTAAAATAAAGTACAAAAATCACTAAATAAGAAGGATGCGGACAGAGAAAGATAATGAACGACCGATCGTAGCTGTGTCTCGAGTGCGAATGATGCTAGGTCTGAGATGTTGGTCGGTCTCGTGTGGGTGACGGGACCAATCAATCAATCAATCAATCAATCAATCAATCAATCAATCAATCAATCAATCAATCAATCAATCAATCAATCAATCAATCAATCAATCAATCAATTCAACTTTATTATCTCAACAGGGAGAAATTACGAGACGTAGTGAAACAACTGGCTTATACTAAAAACTTGACCACGCTCACAACAATAAACAATCAATTCACACACACCCAAAAATTCACACATCACCAAAAACAATCTTCACAAAATCACGCACACGCCCACAACTCACAGGCCCCTGCATCACTTGTTAAGAAGGGCAACAGACTTATTTATAAAACTATTTTTTTGAGCGGGCAGTGGACACTCTTGGGACATAATAACGTCGCTTGGAGGGAAGAAGGTTATAATACTGTGCTAACACATGTGTTCTATCTTAGTACTGTGCTAACACATGTGTACTATCTTAGTACTGTGCCAACACATGTGTACTATCTTTCACAATCACTCTTGCCTTTTGTACTACTCGTCTTTCATACAACTTACTCAGACACTCCTGTTTCTCCCCAATCACTCTCCCACTCGCCATCACCACTCCATCTAACACATTCCTATTTCTAGCCCTCAATCCTCCATACCAACATAAAAATCCAAATGTCAACACAGACTCACTAAAGCATCTATAAAAGGAACATAAAACCTTTTTGTTAACATTCAGGGAACGGAGTTTGTGTAGACAGTACAATCTTGATTGACACTTCTTGTGAATGACCTCTGTGTTGGCGTTAAAAGTGAGTTTATCATCAATCACAGTTCCCAGATACTTGTACTGTTCAACACCTTCAACCCTGACACCATCAATGAATAAGTCAGGGATACCAGTGCTCTTACGTCTGAAATCAATCACCAGCTCTTTTGTTTTCTTTACATGTAGATCAAGATAGTTTTCTTTGCACCATTTATTAAATTTAACTACTGCATCAACATAGGCAGAATGCGAGTTTGAGAGATCTTGGAGAGCTGTATCATCAGAGTATTTTATCAAAAAAGACGAATCAGTGCCCCGACAGTCATTAGTGTAGAGAGTGAAGATTACAGGTGAGAGACATGTACCCTGAGGGCTTCCGACAGATGTGTTTCTGGAATAAGAGAGTGCATGCTGGAAACAAACTGTCTGTGAACGATTTACCAAAAACTAACAATCCAGAGAATGAGTTTGGGGCATACATCAAGTTTAAGAAGTTTCAGTGCCAACAGGTGGGGCTGTATAGTATTAAATGCAGAAGAAAAGTCAATAAAAAGAATCCGTACAAAGGAACCAGACTTATCTAAGTGAGAATATGCGTTGTGTAAAAGAGTGAGTGTAGCATCGTCGGTGGATCTGTGCTGCTTGTATGCAAATTGAAAGGGATCGAGGTGTTGCTGTGTCTGTGAGAGAAGGGTGCGAAGGATGATGCGTTCAAAACATTTCATAACAATGGAAGTCAATGCCACGGGCCTGTAATCATTTAGTTCATTCGGGTTACTAGTTTTAGGAACAGGACAAATGATAGATTTTTTCCAAACATTTGGTACAGTACTCACTTTTACAGACCAGGAAAACAGCTGAGTAAAAACAAAAGACAGCTGAGACGCACAGTTTTTCAGCACTCTTCCACAAATATTATCAGGGCCACATGCTTTCCTCACATTCACATGTCTAAAAAGGGATAAAACATCATTCTCCTTAATCACACAGTCGTCTGATTCCCTCCCATGATGCTCCCTCCCTACTCTTTCCCCCAAATCAGAAAACACTTTAGACAGCTCCTCCCCAACATCATCCCTCTCAAAGCGACAATAAAATTCATTCAGACTGTTCGGTATCCGAGTTTTGTTGGGTATCGGGTGCAAATTTTTAGCGAAATTGTTGGATATCTTATCCGAAATGTTTTGCTATGGAAGGCGTTCGCTAGTCGAAGTTCCACTGTACTTAATATGTGTTTTTTGTTTCATTATATAACGCCAAAAATATTTCACTTCAGTTATTAACATCAATTTAACTTCTCGGAAATAAATGTCACACAAGATTCAAATTATTTTCGTTAGGGTGTGTGTGTGTGTGTGTGTGTGTGCGTGCGTGCGTGCGTGCGTGCGTGTGTCCGTGTGTGCGCGCTGTTTATACGTGTGAGTGTGTTGAATTATATTTACAAATATTCCAGCAACACTTACCTATCTTTCACTGGTGAGCACAACTTAACTATGCACGTGTAATTCAGAAGATGCCAGTGTTCAGGAAATAAGACCTAATTATGCATTTACGTATTTGGGTGGTTCTTTTCTCTCTGACGACCTTTTATAATACCAGAAAATAATGATCACTCGAATTAATTTTCCTCGCCACTCTGCATCGATTAAAATATATTTTGATTTATTTTATTTTAATGTGCACTACAGCAAAGAATAAAAAATTGATAACTATATTTGTCTTTAAACATTGATAGGGGGAAATAATGACTAAAAACCAGTTATCTGAGGGTGTTTCACTCAGATGGATGGAAATTGGTTGAGGAAATGTGAATGTTTACCGGTCGTTACTTGACATTTTCAGCAGTGCCATGAAGAGCCTCTCCAACACCACTGTTCCTGACAAGGAACCAGACAAAGTGTTGCCGTGGGACAACGCATTCGATCCTGTCAGTTACAAAGATTATCAACTGTTCAACTTTGTAGCACAATGTGTTGTAAAGCCGCTGATTATTCTGGCTGGCATTCCGTCCAACATAGTCAACACTGTGGTCTTCTGGCGCCAGGGTCTCAGAGACCGTATGAACTTCTGTCTCTTTTGTCTGTCACTCACAGACCTCCTGTATTTATTGTCTCTTCTCGCTGGGGGTCAGATCGGTCCATTTGTTGAAATTGTAGATGTGGTGCTAGGAAGAGAAATTTATTACAAGTGTCTTCAGTTTGGGTTAGGAATCAGAGACGAGATGAGAACTATGGCAGGGTGCATAACTCTAGTGATCGCCATCGAACGTTGTGTGTGTGTTTATCTCCCCCTACGAGCAACTTCCTTCATGAAAACTCGCTCCATGGCGGCGCTGCTCGCTTCCATTTACATCATCACTCAGCTTGGGTTTGTTTACAGTTTCTTTCATTATGATATTTCCGCCAAGCGTAGCAACATTACCAACCAAACACTTTACTGGGTGTTGGAACTGTCCACGACTTACAAAAAGAACTATTTGTTATTCCGCGGGTTAGAGGGTTCTCTACTGACTATTCTTCCCCCTTGTATATTTATAAGTATGTGTTTTGCGACAGTTGCAACCGTCTTGAAACTAAGAACCACCATACTGTGGCGGCAGAAGACGAGTTCAGTTGGAAGTGATCATCAGGTCCAACAAACGGCGCTGATCAAGATGCTTGTACTTGTCTCGTGTGTATACATAATAACTTCAATACCATTTGTCTCTATTATTATGACCTCAGCCTTCATGCTGGACTTTGACGTCGGAGGTCGATACCAGAACAGTTTTCTGACGATGGGCGTATTTGCAACGATATGTACAACTGTAAACTGTTCTTTTACCTTTTTTATTTATTATGGACGCTCGTCACGCTACAGATCCGAAGTCAATTATCTTTTTCGCTGCACAACAGTAAATATCCTACAAAATTTTAGACGTGAAAAATCGATAAAAAATATTAAATTTGAAAACGAGACACAGTTACGCTCTTTACCAAAGTAGCACAAGGTTGTTATAATAGTTTAATAGAGGGGCACTTATCTTGACTGTACTCCAACCTTATTGAAGTAAATTTTTGTATTACAAGTCTTTCTCCAAGTATTTCTTTGGTTATGCAACAGATAACCGAGCCAAGATTGTTCTTAAATCCTTTATTATTATGCTTTCAAGAAATAATTGCTTCCAAAAGAATGTTTTGAGATGGTCAAATTTGACCGATCAGTCCGCAAGTTGGGTAGCGTCGTACAACGCATTGCAGCAGGCTTAAATGAATAAATAAATAAGGGAGGAAACTATTGGAACCTTAAAGAAATGTTCCACGATGGATTACTTGCCTTAACAGCTAAAAACATTCAACCAATCGGGTATTTCGTTTTATTTAAAGTCGGCAAAGTTTTACTTGGTCACGCCATTTTTAGGATGTTTGCCGGTTACTCACTTTGACATGGATATATACTCAAACAATCGAAAATGAGAAGAAAACAGTAAGTGATACTTAAATTCTAATGTATATTCTAATAAAATATATGTTTGTTTGGTACTTTATGTTTGCATTTATTGTGTACATAATTTGTTTGTTATTTTCTAGATTGACCTTCACCAGCGATCGGCAAGTTCTCAATCCCATACAGTTACCATCTTCATTTGATTTTAGCACAAGAAAACAAAACACTATATAGCTTAACATTCACATCAAGTAAACGCTTTTAAAATTTTGTATCACAGATGGTTGTCTTTATTGTATATCAATAGAAATAAATATTTGAAAATGCCTGTCAAAATTCATTGCTCCGTCGGAATCGGTCAAGACGATGAATGTCCTTTTTCTGTTTTCGAGATATACACCCGTATTCAGACTGTTCTACTTGTAACAGGGCTTACTACACACTGTGGCCAGACTTTCTGTTGCCTCTTAGACAATAAGTCCGTTCCACTTCGTGAGCCGGGGAATAGGAAGGATTGATTCAAGGAGAATCGTCCACTGCAATTCTAGCTCTTACTCGTCAGGTGTGTTCTCTAGGGTAGAACCTGGCGTTGTGTTCTTTCTTCCTCGCATTTACTACATACTCACACTTAGCCGACCACAAAAACCATGCTTTTTCAAAAAAAAAGTGTTCACGTCGGTTAGTCGTTCAGCTCCATTTTGGAGAGCTTTTCAGTTTCGTTAGAGCCGGCTTTAGGTATAGGCAAACTAGACAACCGCCTGGAGCCTCCGATTGGTGGGGGCCTCGCACAGGACTCAAAAAAAGAGGAAAAATTGCGAAACTTGGATCAAATCTTAAACATAGCTGAGCTCTATGGCTCTATGTCTACTCGCCTACCTCTAACTCTCTACTATTGTGGTAGAGGCTGGTCAAGGTGCCAGCTGGGGGCCGATTGCTCGGTGGCGAGGGCGGATGGCACTGATTGGCGCGCGCTGGTGCTGCCATCCATCAGGCCCGAGGCACATTACCCAAGCCGGGGAATATAAAAGGAGGGGAGAAGGGCAGCGAAGAAGATCCGAGTTGACCAGAGTAGACCAGTGACTCAAGGTTTATTCACGAATGTTTACTTGTTAGACTACAAATGTTAGAAGACCCTTGTTGCTTCCTTTTGGTGAAAAATGTCGAAACGTTATTTCCATTGTGGTGCATCAGAACGCAAACGAAAAGTGGAGGGGGAGGCGTTTCTTTCAACACAAAACGGTCTTTTATTAAATTTCGTTACTCGTCAGCCGCAACCACATTCGTCAACATCAACTTCGGATACTCAGAACGAAGAAGATACACAATCTTCTTTCCAATCACTAACAAGTAGTCAAAGTAGTCAGATGGCTTTAGAAGAAGTGGTCAACGATTTGCCTAATTTGCAGGAAGAAGTCATGGACACGGTCACGGAAGATGCAGGTTCAAGCGATGCAGACGAGAGCGAGCATGTCGACTTCGATTGGAAAGATCGAGGCTTATAGCCATCTTCAATTAGCAATTTAGAACGTGTTTACTTGATCAAAAGAGGACCGTTTCGTGATTCTGGAACAAAGCATCCGCAAGATGAGAGTTCTGAGAAGCGGCATTTCTCTGTGGGATTCTTTTTGAGGAAGTTACGAAATGGTGAATGCTCAGATCGTCGTTGGCTGGTTTATTCGAACCATAAAAATGGTGTATTTTGTTTTTGCTGCCGATTATTCTCAGATCTAAACAAAAAGCTAACAATTGAAGGAAAGAGCGATTGGAAGAACATGTCCAGTGTTCTAGCTGATCATGAATCGTCCATGAAGCACATTCGTGCTATCGGCGCTTGGATTGAGCTGGAAAATCGGTTGAAGAAAGGAAAGACAACTGACAAGGAAGCACAAAAACTTGTGCAAAAAGAGACTCAGCATTGGAACAATGTCTTACAAAGAATCATTTCAATTGTGTAGTTTTTTGCAGAACGGAATTTTGCACTTCGTGGCAATGTGGATCGATTGTTTCAACCAATCAATGGAAATTTTTGGGGGATTGATCGAATTGTTAGGAAAGTACGATTCATGCCTAGAAGAGCATTTACGACGTATAAAAAAACGAAGAAATTTATTATCATTACTACGGCAAAATAATTCAAAATGAGGTAATTAATCTGATCGGTGATTCAGCTTTGAAAAAAACTTATAAATAATGTTCAAAATTCGAAATATTACTCCATCATTTTGGACTGCACACCTGATGCTAGTCACCAAGAGCAAATGACTGGATGATTTTGAGAATATGCAGCATTGTCAGTAGACCAGTAGAAATCATTGAATATTTTGTGGAATTCCGAACTGTCGATGACAGCCGTGGTTTAGGTCTCGCGGAAGCAAGCTATAAAAAAGCTTGAAGATCTGAATTTATGTTTACAGAACTGCAGAAGCCAAGGAGATGATAACGGAGCAAATATGAAAGGCTGCAGTCGTGGTGCACAATGCAATCCGAAATCATTTTATGTGCCATATGGGTGTCACAGTCTCAATCTAATTCTTGGAGACATGGCGAAATTTTGAGTTGTTGCAACGACACTCTTTGGAGTTTTGCATCAAATTTATCTTTTGTTTGGCGCTTCAACACAGCGATGGCAGATCTTGAAAACTCACAACAAATCTGACACTAAAGCCTATTTCCGATACACGCTAGGAATGCAGGATCCATAGTGTGAAAGCTGATCGTTTTCGAACAGCACCAGTGTACGATGCAATGGACGATAGAAGTGGCTGAAAATGCCAATGATCCAAAGCAAGGACCGAAGCAACTGGATTGGCGAAACAACTAAAAAAATGTTCCATTTTTGGTTATTTTAGCCATCGGGTACGATTTATTGGCTCAAATGAATATATTCAGCAAATTGATGCAATAAAAGACATGCAATTTGACATTGCACTGGTATGTATAAAAAGTGCAACCGAGTTCATGAAAAAATACAAAGAAAATTGATTTGAATCCGCTCAAATTTCAGCCAGAGAATTGGCTCAAGAATTAGAAATGGAACCAGATGAAATAACATTTCCAGCTGCCACAAACTTGAGACTACGAAAAGACCGCAAACAGTTCGATTATGAAAGCATAGATGAATCATCGACGACAGATCCAAAAGAAAAATATCGAGTAGAATTTTTTTAAATGTTTTGTTAGATTAAGCAGTTATGTCGTTGACTGCACGTTTCCAGCAAATGGAAGGTCACTTTGGTCTTTTTGGATTTCTGCACAATATCAAAAAATTGCAGAATTCGAGCAAAACGATTTGATGAAATGCTGCGCGGATTTGAATATTGCACTTATCGATGCATGTGGTTCAGATATTGATCCGAAGGATTTATGCAATGAATTGCAAATATTTTCCAACATTGTTCCAGAAACTGTTTCGTCTTCTCTTGATGCTTTACGTTTTATTTATGATCATGGTTTGCATTCTGCTTGTTTCAAATGTCGCTATAGCCCTTGGTATAGCATTGACAAACCCGATCACTGTTGCATCGGGTGAAAGGAATTTTTCCAATTGAAACTAATCAAAAACTATTTGAGAACGACTATGAAGCAAGAACGCCTGAACAGTCTGGCAATGATATCTATCCAACGAGATATCGTCCAGTCTCTGGATTCTTCACAATTTATTCGAAACTGTGCTGCCATCAAAGCACGAAAAGTTGAAGGTTTATGACATCTGCACAAATATGTTTAAGAAGCGTACAGACCGCGAGTTGAACTCTACGGAAATTGCGCTAAATGAATTTCAGCTATTTGTTGATTGAGATATAGCTACAGGTAGGTTTTTAATAAATTGCGTAATTTTATTTTTTCGGTGTTTATTTTTTTATTTTTTCTTTCATTTGGGTCCACCAAAGTCACTTCGCCTATGTCCTCTAATTACCTAAGGCCGGCCTTTCTCTCGTCGTGTGTGCTCTGTGATTCACAACTGCTTCTGTTCGATATTTCACTGTGCACGAGAAGACACAAGTTTTATTCGATCAAGAAATGTGTCTATTTTGATTCACACAACACACACTCACACACACACACACACACACACACACACACACACACACACACATAAAGAGGTATGTAAATTTAAAATGGATTTATTTACATTATTCACACACGAAACCCAGTACTATCCTACACTTTACATACCTAATTCTCACAGCATGAATATCTATTACTTATTTCTTTAGTCAATTCCATTTTCTGCATTAACTCATTAATGGGTGCTTGACAATAACGAACTCGTACCTAGTAGAACGTCTGCATACACAGCTATTATTAGCCACACACCACATAGTTTACTTACTCCATCTACTGTTCATCTCTTTCCAATTTTACTTGTATTAAAACAGAATATTTAGAGTCCGACAAAGTGATCTTAGTGAGAGAGACAAAAACCTGCAGTCGAGTCACTGAAAGCCTCGTCACCGTTAATCAGCAGTGAAAACCTTACTGATCAGGGGAGGTTGTCAGCAGTAGAACGTTATTCATTTTGTTTGTCTTACCTCCCCACTCCCTCACTCTCTCTCTCTCTCTCTTATATATATATATATATCCAGTGGTACCTCGAGCTACGAATTTAATTTGTTCCAGAGCCGTCCTCGTAACTAGAAATGCTCGTAACTCACAAATTTTCCCATTTAAAATAATGGAAATCGGATTTATCCGTTCCAGCCCTTTGAAAAGTCCCCAAAATTTCCTAAATTATGAAAAAACGCATGTTTTTAATTAAGAAACAAACATAAAAAAATTTCAAATTACACAACAAAATCAATAAATAAAATAAAAATGTGCAAAATACAGCAAGAAAATGTATAAAATACGGTACTGTAATATAACCTTGGCGACAGAGGAGCGCGGCTGAGGAGAGAGGGAGGGAGGAAGGGATGCTGGCACGGAACGAAGCGTAGATACAGCACTTTCTTACACTTTAAACAAAACTACAATTGAAATTTCTTTACTTTAAATGATCCGGAAGCTAAGCTGTTCGTAACTCGGGACAATGTTCGTAACCTGAGCAAAACGTTTGCTCCAGCCGCTGCTCGTTACTCAAAATGCTCGTAATATGGAGAAACTCGTAACGCGAGGTACAACTTATAATTTAAATCCCATTAACGCAAGCTCATACTTGCCACACACGTATATCTATATGATTTTAATGTATAAATCTGTGTGTATATATATATATATACGTATAGTATATGTTTTCGCGTTCACGTGTTTGTGTTTGATCGTCAGCATGTGTGCGTGTGAACTGTTTCACTGACCGTGCAAGTGAGTGTTTGTTTGTGCGCGTACGTGTTGTGTGCGTGCGTGAGTGCGCGCGTACGTGCATGCGTGTGTGCGTGCGTGCGTGCGCGCATTTGTGCCATAGTGTTTGTGTTACGTATGCGAATATATTGAATTGTTAAACACATTAGTATTAATATTTAAGAATACTCCAATCGCTGCAAGACATTAATATTCTCAAACCTAAACCTGCCTTTTAGTGAAGACAATTTTTTAAAGCAATTTAATGAGCGGCAGACAAGACAAGGGATGTGAACGTCTTAAAGTAAAGGACATAATTGTATGCAAATAATTAAAACTCTAATTACTTATTTGTCTTCTTTTTATGCTGTCTCTCTATAAGTAGACAGTAAACATGGGAAATCTGAGAAAGACTCTTTTCTGGCAGACGACAAGGCCGGGTGTCTGTGCACACAGACAGTGTACAGAAACGGGTGTGACTTATTTTACTTCCCCGACACCCTCGCCTACAGACTATGCCTTTGAGTATGCATTGCAAACTTGTTCAGTACAATTTACAAAGGAGAAATTTTAGTAACCCTTAGCTCTATCTTAATTCAGTGCAATGCCGAAGGCCTTTTTGATTGCTGGGTCTCAAACATTTTCAGCATCCTCCGAGATGAAGCAGCAATAACGATCGATGCCTTGGCTACAGGACAAGCCCCAATAATGTATTTATATTTGTGCACACATGGAACTTGATAGAAGTAAGGAAAGAGATGAAGAGGAAGCTCCTGAACACGAAGTCTCCCAGGCCAGGCTGAAAGAGAGGACTGCAGCCCAATACAGGGACCTAGACAAACAGATCAAGTCCTCCTCAAGGAGAGACCGCTTGCAGCTGAAGCCGAGGCAGCAGCCGAACGGAAAGACATGAAGGCGACCTATCAGAAGAAAAGGAAGTTATGAGGTGACCGAAGGCACAACCATGACCTTCCGTTTAAAAGAGCAGATGGCACACCCATTGCTGGAAAGCGAGCCAAACTGAAGAGATGGGGGGAAATTTTCAACAGATTCTTAACCAGCCAGACCCGTCAGTGCTACCTGAAATCATTGAAGCAGAAGACCTAGATGTCAACACTGGACCCATTGCACTACAAAAATTAAGGAAGCTCTTCACAAAACGAAGAACGGCAAGGCGGCAGGAGGGGATGTGTATGTGCTGAAATGCTAAAAGCAGAAGAGGAAGAGACACCACGTATTCTACAAACAATCCTCCAGGAGATCTGAGACAGTGGAGAAAAGGTGTTATAGTCCAAAGAAAGAAGACCTTGGTGACCGTAATAACTGGAGAGGCATCACGTTGCTATCCCTCAGCAGCAAAATTTTTAGCCGTATAATCCCCCAGCGCATTACAACAACAGTAGACTCCATACTCCGACAAGACCAAGCTGGCTTGCGGAAAGGACGATCATGCATCGACCATATCTTTGTGCAGCGACAGATCTTGGAACAATCGCATGAGTGGAACACTCCATTGTATATGGCCTTTATTGACTTTCAGAAGGCATTTGACAGCCTACATTGTGCCTCTCTGTGGAAGATTCTACGTCACTATGGCATCCCAAGAAAACTGGAGAACATCATCAAGTCCTTATACGAAAATTTTGAATGCCAGGTCATCCACAACAACCAGCTGACTGAACTCTTTAGAGTGGACACAGGCGTCAAGCAGGGGTGCATCCTGCCACCAATACTGTTCACACTGGCTATTGATTGGCTCATGCGTCGTGTCATAACTGAAGTCGAAAGGGGATACAGTGGACGAAGTTCTACTGTACTTAATATGTGTTTGTTTCATTATATAACGCAATAAATATTTCACTTCAGTTATTAACATCAATTTTACGTCTTGGAAATAAATGTCACAAAAGATTCAAATTATTTTCGTTGACGTGTATGTGTGTGATTGCGCGTTGTTTCGTGCGTGTGTGTCTCCGTATGTGTGCGCTGTTTATACGTGTGAGTGTGTTGAATTATATTTACAAATATTCCAGAAACATTTACCTATCTTTCACTGGTGAGCACACCTTAACTATGCGCGTGTAATTCAGAAGATGCCAGTGTTGAGGAAATAGAACTTAATTATACATTTACCTATTTGGGTGGTTCTTTTCTCTCTGACGACCTTTTATAATGCCAGAAAATCATGATCACTCGAATTAATTTTCGTCGCCACTCTGCATCCATGAAAAATATATTTTGATTTATTTTATTTAAATGTGCACTACAGCAAAGAATAAAAAATTGATAACTATATTTGTCTTTAAACATGTCTTTTCTTACAGAAATATCAAGAAACGCTTTCAAGAAGGAACGACTGTCTCGCTATTCATAGAAGTTGATAGGGGGAAATAATGAATAAAAACCAGTTGTTTGGATAGTTTCACTCAGATCTATGGAAATTGGCTGAGGAAACGTAAATATATACCGGTCATTACTTGACATTTTCAGCAGCGCCATGAAGAGCCTCTCCAACACTACTGTTCCTGACAACGATCCAGACAAAGTGTTGCCGTGGGACAACGCATTCGATCCTGTCAGTTACAAAGATTATCAACTGTTCAACTTTGTAGCACAATGTGTTGTAAAGCCTCTGATTATTCTGGCTGGCATCCCGTCCAACATAGTCAACACTGTGGTCTTCTGGCGCCAGGGTCTCAGAGACCGCATGAACTTCTGTCTCTTTTGTCTGTCACTCACAGACCTCCTGTATTTATTGTCTCTACTCGGTGTGGCACAAATCGGTCCATTCGTTGAAATTGTAGACGTGGTGCTAGGGAAAGAAATTTATTACAAGTGTCTTCAGTTTGGGTTAGGAATTAGAGACGAGATGAGAACTATGGCAGGGTGCATAACTCTAGTGATCGCCATCGAACGCTGTGTGTGCGTTTATCTCCCCCTACGAGCAACTTCCCTCATGAAAACTCGCTCCATGGCGGCGCTGCTCGCTTCCATCTACATCATCACTCAGCTTGGGTTTGTTTACAGTTTCTTTCATTATGATATTTCCGCCAAGCGTAGCAACATTACCAACCAAACACTTTACTGGGTGTTGGAACTGTCCACGACTTACAAGAAGAACTATTTGTTATTCCGCGGGTTCGAGGTTTTTCTACTGACTATTCTTCCTCCTTGTATATTTATAAGTATGTGTCTTGTGACTGCTGCAACCGTCTTGAAATTAAGAACCACCATACTGTGGCGGCAGAAGACGAGTTCAGTTGGAAGTGATCATCAAGTCCAACAGACGGCGCTGATCAAGATGCTTGTACTTGTCTCGTGTGTATACATAATAACTTCAATACCATATGTCGCTCTTATTATGACCTCAACCTTCATTGTCGACTTTGACCTCGGAGGTCGATACCAGAACAGTTTTCTGACGATGGGCGTGTTTGCAGTCACATGTACAGCTGTGAACTGTTCTTTTACCTTTTTTATTTATTATGGACGCTCGTCACTCTACAGATCCGAAGTCAATTATATTTTTCGCTGCTCAACAGTAAATGTCCTACAACATTTTCGACGTGAAAAATCGATAAAAAATATTGAATTTGAAAACGAGACAAAGTTACGCTCTTTACCAAAGTAGCACAAGGTTGTTATAATAGTTTAATAGAGGGGCACTTTTCTTGACTGTACTCTGACCCCATTGAAGTCTTTCTCCAATTATTTCTTCGGTTATGCAGCTGATAACCTAGCTAAAATTGTTCTTCAATCATTTATTATTTTGGTTTTAAGAACTAGTAGCTTCCAAAAGAATGTTTAGAGCTCAGGCTTAAGACGACGAATGTCTTTTTTCTGTTTTCGAGATATACACCCGTATTCAGACTGTTCTGCTTGTAACAGGGTAAACTACACACTGGGACCAGACTTTCTGTTTCCTCTTAGACAATAAGTCCGTTCCTCTTCGTGTTCCGGGGAATAGAACGGATTGATTCAAGGAGAATTGTCCACTGCAATTCTAGCTCTTACCCGTCAGGTGTGTTCTCTAGGCTAGTACCTGGCGTTGTGTTCTTTCTTCCTCCCATTTACTACACACCCGCACTTAGCCGACCACAAAGACCATGGTATTTTACAAATGTCTGCTCACGTCCGTTAGTCGTTCAGCTCTGTTGCGGAGAGCTTCTCATTCTCGTCGTGTGTGCTCTGTGATTCACAACTGTTTTTTGTTTTAACTGTGCACGAGACGACACAAATTTTATTTGCTCAAGAAATATGTCTATTTCGTTCATGCAACAACACTTACATAAAGAGGTATGTAAATTTAAAATGGATTTATTTACATTATTCACACATGAAAACCAGTACTATCCTACTCTTTACATACCTAATTCCCACACCGCGAATATCTCTTACTTACCTCTTTAATCAAGTCCATTTTCTGAAATTAACTAATTAATGGGTGTTTGACAATAACGAACTCGTACCTAGTAGAATGTCTGCATAAACAGCTATTATGAGCCACACACCACATAGTTTACTTACCCCATCTATTGTTCAACTCTTTCCGACAAAGTAATCTTAGTGAGAGAGACGAAGACTTGCAGTCGAGTGACTGAAAGCCACCGAACGATGCGTAGATACAGCACTTTCTTACACTTTAAACAAAACTACAATTGAAATTTCTTTACTTTAAATGATCCCGAAGCTAAGCTGTTCGTAACTCGGAACAACGTTCATAACTCGAGCAGAAATGTTGCACCAGCCGCTGCTCGTAACTCGAAATGCATTGTATATGGAGTAGCTCGTAACTCGAGGTACAACTGTATAATTTAAATCACACGAAAGCAAGCTCATACGTGCCACACACGTATATATATATATATAATTTTAATGTATACATCTGTATATATGTACATATAGTGTAAACTTTTGTGTTCGTGTGTTTGTGTTTGGTCGTCAGAATGTGTGCGTGTGAACTGTTTACAGACCGTGCAAGGGAGTGTTTGTTTGTGCGCGTACGTGTTTGTGTGTGTGTTTGTGTTTGTGTGTGTGCGCGTGCGTGCATTTGTGCCTAAGCCTGTGTATATTACGTATGCGAGTATATTGAATTCTTAAACACATTAGTATTAATATTTAACATTATTTCAATCGCTGGAAGACATTAATATGCTCAAACCTAAACCTGCTTTTTAGTGAAGACAATTGTTTAAAGCCACTTAATGAGCGGCAGACGGGACAAGGGATGTGAACGTCTTAAAGTAAAGGACATGATTGTATACAAATAATTAGAAATTGAATTACATATTTGTCTTCGTTTTATGCTGTCTCTCTATAAGTAGACAGTAAATATAGGAAATCTGAGACAGGCTCTTTTCTGTACACACATTAAGAATTAGAAAGGCATTGTATTCTTCAGATTTTTTTCTGCGAAAGACGTACAATCGAAACAATGCCAGTTATAATATTGATGGACATGTTTGACAATAGATGTGTTGACGACGTTACCTACTGGAATAAATTGTTTATTTACTTTGTTTTCTATTATTAACGTACATCGTGATTCAAATACGATATAAAAGATCTGCGCTGCTTCTAAATTTAAAACAAAGTTCAAAGACATATTTTTGAAGTACTTGAAACAAATGTGATAGATATGAGGTATACAGATATATCCCATAATGAAAGGCAGCATTTGTGGTTAAATAGAAAGTTTAGCATAAATAATTTCGTACTAGCTTCTTCATTTATGAACTGTCTTCTCTAAAGCAGTATTATTAAAGTCTAAAGACCCTCAAAATTGCAAATAGATTGTCAATAAAAACCTAAGATTAATGATACAATTTTCTTGATTTCTTCTTATCCACTTTTGAAAACATACAAAACAGAAAGTTCTTTTTGACATGAAAATGTCTCGATGGAAAGTGAAAGGCACGAAACATAATCAAAATTATTTCTTGTTATATTGTACCACAGTTATATTTGAAGTCATTGAAATGTTTAGTGTGCTTTCGCTTGGCCGGGTGTCCACTGTGCGCACAGACAGTGTACAGAAAGGGGTGTGACTTATTTTACTTCCCCGACACCCCCCCCCTACAGACTATGCCTTTGAGTATGCATTGCAAACGTGATCACTACAATTTACAAAGGATCAATTTAAATAGTCCTTAGTTCTATCTTAATTTAAACGACCCCGGAGTAAGAGTCGAAATAAGGGGCAACAGTTATGGACGCCGACATTGAATGGTCGTCTGTCAGACAGCCTTCTGATATGCCAATGTGAATCCCTCTGGGTCTGAACTTTGACCTTAAAGTGTTCTGAACCACCCAAGTTTCCTACCATCTGACTTCCTGCAGCTCTGGCTACATGACACGGGTTGTGTGTCTCTTACCACCTCTTTGAGTCTTTGAGCAGATGACATCCACACACCACCGCTTTGTTGACCATGTTAGTATCCTTGTTGCTGACCTCAGAGGCTGAAAATATTTCCTTGACAGAAACATAGATTTTTTTGGGATAGGGACTAGTGTGATGTCTACTAACAAATTGACGACCATCCTGCCTCCAACTTGACACAGCAGTAGTTTTTTTCAAAGTAATTCTCGATCATGAAAATTTTTGTATTTTTGTATTCCCACAGGTGTAGAGTGATGAACAGATTATCAGCAGAGGTGTTTACAGTGACTTTCATGACAATGTCGATGACAGCTACAAAATGAAGACGGCGACGAAGACAAAGGCGATGATAACAACGATGACGACGATGAACTTGATGACAACATCAGCACTTAATCACAGGACTTTATACTGCGACTACTATTACTGGTACTGTTACTGTGACAAAGACTTTCACTGAAATTGAAATCTCATCGCGGTACTTCCAAATCTTCGAAAAACAAGATGTGAAGGTTATTGATGTTGTTGTTGTGATGATGATGATGATGATGATGATGATGATGATGATGATGATGATGATGATGATGATGATGATGATGATGATGATGATGTATACTGTCAAAGAGCTGTACTTACCTAGAGTCTTGCAAGTGACCACTGCTGTTATGCGATGTCTGGTCACAACCATGCAATAATTCTCGTGTCCAGTGAGTTAATCTACACGCGCTGCACACAATGAATCCAGTGACAGGCTAGTCATGACCAGACTGTTGTCACTGTGTAGTTATTGCACAAATCGGTGAAGACCAAACTAGAAGGACATACGTCCTCTCCTTGTAAAACATTTCCTGTAATATGGCAAATCTCATTCACCTGCAACTATAAACCTAAGAGTTATTTGAGTTTGATTTATAAGAAAATGTTTACTGAATTTGCTTTCTTTGTTTTATTGCATAAAGACCGGATTTAAATTTTCATGAAAGCTTTTAACATCAGTTTATCTAACTTTTTGTAAATAAATACTATACACAAAAAGATGTTAATTATTATCTCTTTCCTGAATATATGTGCGTGTGTGGTGTGTGTGTGTGTGTGTGTTTACATACGCTTTGGATGGATGGAGCCTTACTTTCATTATGCACGTGAGATTGAGTGGGTATATGTGTGTGTGTTTGTGTGTGCGTGTGCCGGTGTGTGCGAGTAGGAATGAATGTGTATACGTGTGGGCGTGTCGAGTTGGATTTACAAATATACCAGCAACGTTTACCCAAGTCACACTGGTGCCCACATTTTTTACTATGCACGTGTGTTTGCGTTATTTCTCCATAAACAGTCTTGTAAATGAGAATAAATAGTGTTCAAGTACCTAATCAGATATTTACAAATTTATTGGGTGTTTCTCTCTCTCTCCCTCCGACTGCCTATCATGAGCCAGAAAATAATAACTTAAAATACTCTTTCTCCATTCTGTGCAAATATCAAAATTACATTCAAACGTGTTTTACTGAAAAGTACGCGTAAAAAAATAAGGGAGAAAATAATTTTAATATTATTTGTCTTTACACATGTCTTTCCTTTTACAGGAAATTACCGAGAAATTCTAATCACTAAGTCTGTTTCGTTTTTGTTAGTCATAATTTAAAGTTATAAATATAGATAGTCTCACTAAGATCGGTGGGAAATGGATGAGGAAACCTGAAAGTATACCGGTCATTATTTGAAATTTTTCAGTAGCACCATGAAAGGCCTCTCCAACAGCTCTGCTGCTGACAACGCACCAGAGTCTGTGTTGCCATGGGACAACACATTCGATCCTGTCAGTTACGAAGATTATCAACTGTTCAACTTAGTAGCACAATGTGTTGTAAAGCCGCTGGTGTTTATAGCTGGCATTCCGTCCAACATAGTCAACACTGTGGTCTTCTGGCGCCAGGGTCTCAGAGACCGCATGAACTTCTGTCTCTTTTGTCTGTCACTCACAGACCTCCTGTATTTATTGTCTCTACTCGCTGTAACAATGATCGGTCCATTCCTTGAATTTATTGACTTACTGCTAGGCAAAGAAATTTATTACAAGTCTCTTCAGTTTGGGTTAGGAATCAGAGACGTGATGAGAACTATGGCAGGGTCCATAACTCTAGTAATCGCTATGGAACGCTGTGTGTGCGTTTATCTCCCCCTACGAGCAACTTCCCTCCTGAAAACTCGCTTTATGGTGGCGCTGCTCGCTTCCATCTACATCATCACTCAGCTTGGGTTTGTTTACAGTTTCTTTCATTATGATATGTCGCTCTTATTATGACCTTAGCCTTCATACTAGATTTTGATCTCGGAGGTCGATACCAGAACAGTTTTCTGACGATGGGCGTGTTTGCAACGATATGTACAGCTGTGAACTGTTCTTTTACCTTTCTTATTTATTGTGGACGCTCATCCCGCTACAGGTCAGAAATTAATTTTATTTTTCGCGGGTCAACTGTAAATATCCTGCAAAAAAAAATTAAATAAAATACTCCATGAAGTAGCACTTGGTTGTAATAATAGAGTAATATAGGTACATAGTTTATGATTATGATCTATACTCTAAGCCTCTTGAGGGGAATGCTGCGTTCGAGATGCTCACTTCAAGTTTCAGTCAGTCAGTCAGTCGTCACTTGACTGGACCCTGTCGTTGTTGGGATCAAATGGATAGACGCGGCAGCTGACAGGGCCCACCACTCTTCCCTATTTTGGGAGATAGTTAGCAGGTCCTGTATAGGACGACCAGTCCAGTCTCTGATGATCGTAAGTCAGTTCTTTCTCTGACCACCGCTGCGTCGACAACCCTCCAAGGTGCCTTGAAGGATAGTCTTCTCCAATGCTTGGATTCTCCTTTCCGTCCACGTGTCGCATCCGTAGAGCAGGATTGGCACTACCAGGGATTTGTACAGCTTGTACTTGGTAGTGAACCTTATCTTGTGGCTATGCCAAATCCTATCTAGCCGAGCCATTGCTGCTGTCGCTGTTGCGATCCTGATCGCATCGATGCGGACGTCTTGCGTGGAGCTGCCGTCCTTGGAAAGGGTATATCCCAAGTATTTGAAGCTGCTTACCTTTTCAAGCTGTACCCTCTTCATATAGATCTTGCTTTGTCGTTGCCATTAATCATATCTTTGCTGTTTTCAGTAATGGTCTCCATTCCATATGCATTTGAGGTGTCTGTCAGTCTGTTGGTGAGGTCTTGCAGTTCTTTGTTGCTAACAGATCTATTACATCTGCAAAGCGTAGGTTGTAGATTGGTCTTCCACCTATTGAAATGGAAGTATGATGGTCGTGAAGAGCTTCGAGCATGATGTTCTCCAAGAAGATATTAAACAGCACCGGTAATAGGGGACATCCTTGACATACCCCTACTGTGGTGGGAAAGTAAGCTCTTGTCTGGTTGTTCAGCAGTACTGTACTCGTTGAGTTATTATACGGAGATTCATCAACTTGGACGAGGTCGTTTTCGATGTTAAATTTTTTCATCACATACCATAGCCCCTTGCACCAGACTCTGTCAAATGCTTTTTTAAAATCAATGAAGCTATGGTAAAGGTCCCGCTGATGCTAAGGATGCTTTTCTATAAGAACACGACAGTTGAAGATCTGATCAACTGTGCTTCTACCTGGTCTGAAGCCAGACTGTTCTCCTGCTTGCAGATCTTCTGCAGTGGTTCTGATGCGGTTCTGTATGACCTTCAACATGACTTTGCTTGGGAGGCTGATAAAGCTTATGGCTCTGTAGTTCTGCCACTGTTTGCTGTTTCCATTTTTATGATTAGTGACTGCGTCCATTCTTTAGGCCATTCCTTTCACTCGCACATGACAGTGAGGGCCTTTGTAGTTTCTTCCCCACCCTGCTTGGGCAGCTCAGCTAGTACATTATCAACACCTGGAGACTTTCCTCCCTTCAGGCTATGTACAGTTCTTTCGATCTCTTTCCTTAGGACTGGTAGGTCTGCAGGTTCGCTGTCTCTAGTCTGGTTGTTTTGGAGGATGTTAGCGTCAGTTTTCAGCTGGTAGTTATACAGGTCCTTGCAGTACTCAGTCCATCGGTTGAGTACAGCATTGCCATCTGTGAGAAGGTGACCATTGCTGTCTTCAGTGACTGAGGTCTTCTGCTGATCTGTCTAAGTGAGGGTCTTTAGAAGTCGTAAGGCCTTTTAGCTGTCACCTGATGCCATTCCATCGTCTATGTCCAGGCACTGATTCTTGATCAAATTCTCCTTATCTGCCTTCGTTCCTTTCTTGTATTTGGTGGCTGCTTCTGGTTTGCTTTTTCTTTCTCTCTTCAATGCCCTCCTTTGGTCACAGAGGTGTAGGATGTAGTGACCCATGGATGTTTCTTATTCCTATGTCGCCCTAGAACCTCCTGGGCTGACGACAGTAACACTTCTTTGATGTTTCCAGTGAGGGTATCTATATCACATTCCACCAGGTTTAGTGCAGCAAATTTTCCTCCAAACGTGGCCTTGCACGAAAGAAAAAGACTGACCATATTATTACCATATTGTGTGACCTCCACTGGCTTCCTGTGGAGAAAAAGATCGATCACAAATTGTTAACTTTGATATATGGCTGACTTCACGACCTTGCGCCTGTATATCTACAAGATCTTATTCACCGTCATTAACCTCAGCGGAACCTTCGTTCAGCAGCCCAATCCAGACTAAGACTACCGAATGTTCAGACAGGGAACACAAACAAAAAGACAACGGGTTTTAGATCTTTCTCAAATGTAGCCCCGCTTCTGTGGAACTCGCTTCCCCTCTCGACCAAGGAGTTTGAGAGTCTTGCAACTTTCAAGAAAACACTAAAGACCCACTTATTTCAAAGGGACTAGGTTTTTTTATCTCATCATCTGGATTTTGTTGTTGTTTGTTTAAATGTAAATGAACTTGATCATTTGAGCTGCAGTCTGGTGGCTGTTGAGATCACTGCGCATCTTTGCGATGCGGAAACTGGCGCATTATAAAATGACATCATCATCATCATCATCATCATCATCATCATCATCATCATCATCATCATCATCATCATCATCATCATCATCATCACCCTATAACATGCATATGTGGGGATAGGCTTAGCACCCCACATGTGCTTTTGGAATGTCATGAAAACAAAGAAGAAAGAGAAGAATTAAGACAGGTCTTAAATAAACATAGGCTGGCACTGAACATTAACAACTGTCTTAACCCACCAAAAGAGCAGTGGCATACTATACTGTCATTAGTAGTAACAATGGTGACAAGCTAGAAAGGCATAGCAACGGACATACATGGACAAACAAAAACGGACGGATGAACATAAAATTTATGATAAGTCTGACAGGGTGACATAATATCGTCACCATTTTTGCCATGAGCGGTGGTCTAGTGTTTTAGCCTTGGCGGTGAAAGTGTCTAGGGAGCTACTGTAACTTATGTAGGCCAATAGGTTTCTACAAAAGGCTGAGTAGATACATGCGTGTTTGTGTGTGCGTTTTGAATGTTGTGTTTTTTATAAAAAAAAGGTTGATTTGCATTATGAAAGAGCTTTTCAACGTGTTCCATTCACGTCCTTACCGGACATCAAAACTTTCTCGTGCTCCATTTGCTATCCTATTGTTACTAATGGAAAAAAAAAAAAAAAGCTTGGGTTATGTAGTAAGACACACACACAAAAACGTTATACTAGATACACATTAAAAAATATCCACTTTTCACATCCAGAATCCATGAACCTCCATTCTCACCCTCGTACTTATCAACTACAGCTTCTGTCTTGTCTCGGAGTGCGCGCGACATCATAAAATCTGTGCAACAGTGGGCGTATCCTGACCTACCCATTTCAAAAACACTACTTGACCGTATTCACACTAGAAAGTCTCCTCCCCCTTCCCCCAACACACACAGCACACTTACCGGCTAGCAGTAGTAGTGATATGAGGGCAGATTGCTATAAATAGTCGGCGGATTTGTCCACAGGAAAGAAGGGGGCTGTCCTTGGTTACACGGAGCACTGAGACACAGTGAAGTCACACCATTGAATTATCCACTAGGTGATGTTCCATCTGCTCATTTGTTACTAGATATTTACACATCAAGCTCTGTTAATCAAATGAAGGGTCCTTTGTGGAAAGTTTGTATTGACTGCCATGCTCCTCATTGTAATTTAAAGCTATACCTATTAGTGTTATGTACCTTTTTTCCTGTCTCTTTAGAAATTATCTCAACATGAGCACAAACTCACCAATCATTTTAGCCTCAATGAACTGTCAGGGCCTAGGTGACATAAAAAAAAGGAGAGATGTTTTTCACTACTTACGTAACAAGGCCTTCTCAGTTTACCTACTACAGGATACACACTTTGAAAATAAACAGGAAAAAATGATTTCTGCAGAATGGGGCTACTCTTGCCTTTTTGCTTCATACACTTCCTCCTCACGTGGAGTGGCAATTCTATTTAATAACAATTTTGAATTTTCAGTTAAAAATGTTTATAGAGATAATGGAGGAAATTATATTATAGCAGTGATAAAAACATTAGAAAAGGAGATTCTAATTTGTAATGTCTATGGACCAAACAAGGATAATCCAAATTTCTACTCTCAGCTAGAAGAGTGTGAGGCAATCAGGTATAGATAACATTGTGATTGGGGGTGATTGGAATACTGTTTTGAACTTTCAGCTAGATTGCCACAATTATAAACATAATAATAATACTAGAGGGCAAAAACAAATTGATAAGATGATGACAAGCCTGGACCTGGTTGATATATGGCGTGAATTAAATCCAGAAGCACTAAGATATACTTGGCGTAGGAAAAGACCCTTACAACAAAGCAGATTAGACTTCTTTCTAATGTCAGATACACTCTCAGAACTTGTTGTGGATGCAGATATTTCCCCAGGATATCGAACTGACCATTCTTTGATAACTCTATCATTAAGCAATAAACAAGAAGAAAGGAGATTTAATCTATGGAAGTTAAATTCATCTCACTTAAAAGATAAAAATTATCTAACGCAAATAAGTAACGTTATCAGAGAAGTTATAGAAGAATACTCAGCTCTCCCATATGAAAGAAATAATTTAGGAATGATTCCACTGATGGAGGTACAGTTTGTTGTATCTGATCAGACCCTTCTAGACACTATGTTAATGAAAATCAGAACAAAAACAATTGCCTTTGCAAGTGAGAAAAAGAAGAAAAATAAGGAAAAGGAAAAAATATTAGAAAAAATAATTACACAGCTGGAAGACAAGGGAAGGTTAAACGAAGAGGAAATTAACAAACTTGAAAAGAATAAAAATGAACTTATTAATATAAGGGAAAAGAGAATGGAAGGTGTACTGATTCGCTCCAGGGCAAGGTGGATAGCAGAAGGAGAGAAAGTTAGTAAATATTTCTGCTCATTAGAAAAACGTAACTATGTAAGTAAACAAATTCGAAAATTACGAAAGCAAAATGGGGAAAGCATCACAAGACCTGATGAAATAAGAGCTGAGGTGCAAGCCTTCTTCTCTAATCTGTACTCAGAACGATCAGTACACAACTGCAACTTCGATGACATCAGACTGGACATACCAAAACTTACTGAACCTGAGCTAAATCTACTAGAAGGAATTATCACTCTAGAAGAAGCAGGTCAGGCTGTAAAAAATATGTCTAATGGTAAAAGCCCAGGAAGCGATGGATTTACTGTAGAGTTTTTCAAGGTTTTTTGGAAACAGCTTGGCCCTCTCATTGTTAGATCACTAAATGAAGGCTTGCAAAAAGGAGAGTTATCAGCTACACAAAAAGAAGGTGTTATTATATGTATACCTAAAACAGATAAAGCTAGAGATCATATCAAAAACTGGAGACCAATCACTCTCTTAAATGTGATATATAAGATTGGGGCAGCATGCATTGCAAATAGAATGAAAAAAGTGTTACCATCTCTGATCCATGAGGATCAGTCCGGCTTCATCCGTGGAAGATATCTTGGGGATAACATTCGACTGATATATGATTTGATTGAACATTTAAGTATGACTAAACAGCCTGGTCTGCTAGTCTGCCTTGACTTTGAAAAAGCCTTCGATAGTATTAGCTGGAGTTTCATGCTTGATACTCTACACGTCTTTGGTTTCAGCCCCCTTTTCTGCAAATGGATCACCACCTTTTATACTAATATCAAATCAAGTGTGTCAGTGAATGGCACATTATCAGCATGGTTCCAAATAAGAAGAGGCTGCAGGCAGGGGGACCCCATCTCACCTTATTTATTCATCCTATGCGTAGAAATTCTAGCTATTATGATAAGGAAAAACAAATATATAAAAGGTATAAAAACCCACAACTCTGAAAGTAAAATTGTACAGTATGCAGATGATACAGAACTAACCTTGGAAGATGACAGACTGTCCTTTGAAGAATCTATGCGCACATTAGACATGTTTGGAAAGATATCTGGATTAGTATTAAACACGGAAAAATCAAGTGCAATATGGCTGGGGAGCAAAAGAAATTCACCAGTTAAATTCTTACCACACTTACAGATGCAGTGGAATCCAGAAAAATTTAAAATTCTGGGCCTTTGGTTCACAAATAATTTAAAAGATTGTATAAAATTAAACTACGATAGCAAGCTTGCTGAAATTAGAATGCTGTATAAAATATGGTTAAAGAGACAGTTAACTCCATTAGGGAGAGTAGCAATACTTAAGTCATTAATCTTGTCAAAACTGGTACACCTGTGGCTACTGCTACCCAACCCTCCAGACTATATTATAAATGACTTACAGAAATCCATCTTTAAGTTTGTTTGGAATAGTAAAAATGATAAAATTAACAGAAAAATATCCACTAGAAATATTCATGCTGGGGGCATGGGCATACCTGATGTTAGAATTTATATGAATGCATTAAAACTATCATGGCTGCGGAAAATTAAAAAACCAACCACAGCTGGAAAAGAAATCTCATGTCAACACATAAAATAATAAATTATTTAGACAAACTAGGCCCTGCAGTATGCCCCTTTATAAATGCAAACAGCTTCTGGACAGATGTATTAAAAGCGTACAGGATTTTTGGAGAGAATATAGTGTGCGAAAAACATGAAGAAATTTTGAAAGAACCTATCTTTTGTAATGACAGAATTAAGATTGAGAATAAGCCAATTCTATATAAGAGATGGGTGGAAAGATATATACTTAGTAAAACACTTAATGGATGAAAGAGGAAACTTTCTATCATACCAAGCTGTCAAGAATAAATATGATGTTAACATTAACTTCATCTCATTTACTGGTTGCATAAAGGCCATAAAGACATATATAAATTTAAATAGAATAAATAAAACAGATTTATCTTCTTTTACATATGATACAAATAAAACTCTTAGTATAATTCAATCAGTACAGAAAGGCGCAAGACTATATTATGATAAGATGATATCTAACACATGTAGGCCAAGTTGTTGTTTGAAATGGGATGAGAGGGTAAACATAAATGTTGACTGGAATGTTATATTTAAAACAATGGCTAATATAAAAGACATTAAATTAAAATGGCTGCAAATCAGAGTGTTACATAGAATTCTAGGGACAAAAGTAATTTTATTCCACATGGGACTAGAAGATGATGATGTCTGTAGCCTATGCAGAGATGAAAAAGAAAACATTCAGCATATATTTTGGAATTGTGAAAATGTTAAGGATTTTTGGAGAAACTTACAAAAGTGTATATCAGACAAATGTAAAAGTGCTCCAAGAATAACTGTCAGTGAACATCTTGTTCTGTTTGGACGAAGCAACGACTCCGAGACAGATGCTGTACTTGACTTAATATTGCTACTCGCAAAAACATACATATATTCCTGCAGGTTCAAAAAAGCCACCCCCCAACTAGAACCCTTTATCCGAATATTGAAACAAAGATACAAAATTGAAAAATTTAATGCATGTTTAGAAATAAATGAAGAAAGGTTGGATCAACTCTGGCTACCCTATAAACAACTTGTCATGTAAACATATTGATTTATATATACATACACATGACTGTATGATTAGTTAAAACTATGTATGAGCATGTTGGATGACCTGCTTGGCAGATGGATGACTTTTACCTTATGTTTATATGTTTGTCTCATATTGTAAAATATTATATCTTATATGTATCTGTGAAAAAAAAAATGGTAATATGTAAGCCTAGGTGTATTGTTTAAATTTTAAGTTAAGAAAATGGAGTTACATTATTTGTGTATTATTATTTGTGTTATGTAATGTTGTCTTTTTTATGATTAGGCTATTTGAAAGAACTCATATTGACATTGCATGAAATGGGTAAATTGCGTTTGTCCCAGCCCTTTTATAAAGATTCTTAATAATTAAAAAAAAAAAAAAATTGTTTGGAGACCAAAAAGTGTTTAAAATTAGAAATGTGTTGTGAAACTGAGCCCATATTTCTAGTGTCGCTAATACCTAGTACAGTGAAATAAGGTTCAACATGCTTGTTATGCCATTTTTTTGCCTGCTACTATATGTGGCCTGAGACTTTACATTTTGTTTGTAACGAGAATCTTTATAGCTGCACATACAGTTTTTCTTTCTTTTCTCTTACATGAGCATATTGTTAGATGCTAATGGAGTTCATGTCTATGGCACAAAACTTGCAAATTTATTCGTTGTCATATTTTTAGAATGATTGTAAAGTTGAATAAGCAGATATACAAAGTTTGCCTTCGTTAAAAAAAAAAAAAAAAAAAAAAAAGGCTGGAAATATTCCTGAATAACCCAAACTTTTATTTTATCCATTGGTTAGTTAAAAAGTAATTTTTTTTCACCTTCTCTTATATTATGTTGATTTCTTTGTTTTTATAGAAAGGCATAATAAAATGTGTAAAAAAAAAAAAAAAAAAAAAGAAATGTTTTGTACTACTTTTTGTTCATAAACAAGCTCTTCCCTGCTGTATCCACGGCATCACCTACCGTCCATATCCATCATTGCTGGCGAAAACTTCCCCATTATCTCCCTTTTTCGATTATTCTCCCATTCTTTTGTGCCCCATACTCTTTGTTCGTGTATGTATTCATAATGTTTTTGTTCGTCCATTTACAAGCTGCTTTTGATGCTTCTTTTTGTGCATAATTCGTTATTGTTCTTCGCTAGTAGTTTTTACTATGGGAAAGGATGAGAGTAAAATAAAGCATTGTTACTTCTAAAAAACAATGGTGACAAGCCACCCTCATGCTAAGCTCATATAAACAGATAAAAGGGTATGACTAAATAGCTCCTCCCCCTGGGAAACTCTGATAACTGAAACAATAACCCATAGATTAGGATATATCTGAACAAATGAGCTTGCTAGCATAACATTATTCTTCAAATCAGTATAAAAACAACTTGAATAAGTCCTCAAACTAAGTCTAGGATATAGAAATAGGGCAACCTCAGAGATCCGGCAACCTGGAGAGTACGCCACCTCTGCGGGCTTGGCAGGCCTACAGGACATAAGAGCACGGCACTACAGATGGCAGAGGGCACCAACACCAGTAAACAACACCTGCGCGAAAGAGAACAACAACCCTTCTCCCGGTCCCTTCCCTTCCTTACCACCACCACCTCCAGCTTCCCCCTCTGCTCCCCCCTTGCCCCCCCCCTCCACAGTGCGAAATCGCCTTTCGGTGGAAGCACTTTCCCTTTCAAAGACAACAACAACAACAACAACAAATCATCATCATCACCTCGAAGACTTCTGCAACGTTTGGGTTTTGCAGCTTCTCCAAATCAAAGCAAATTTGGGGTGTGTGTGTGAAAGTCGCTTCACTTTCAGCTTCAGCTTCACGTTCGTAAGAAGAAGGTTATGGTCATTACCTATATCAGCGCCGGGGTACGTCCTTGTCTTGGCCCTGTTGATGCTGGATTTGAAGCGTCTTGGCAGTAGGATATTGTTGATCTGACTGTGGACCAATACATCTGGTGAGTGCCACGTATCCGTCCTTGATTTCTTATGAGGATGTAAGGTGTTGGCTAAGGTGAGTCTCTGGCTCTGCCCAAACTCTAGGAGTCTGATGCCCCTGTCGTTGGTTTCACCAAGGCCAAATTTCCCCACATCCAAGATGTTGTATTTTTGGAACTGCCTTGACAACCTTGTCCAGATGTTGTATTTGTCTGCGTGTTTGTGCGTGTATGATTGTGTGCATACTTATATGTTTTACATAATTTTTACTAGTTTAAATGCATTCTTACCTTGGCATAAAGGTGCCCTTTTCCTGAGAGTTCAGACAAGGGAAATGACGGACGTTAGAAAAGATTTAAATTGTAGTCTCAATAAAGAGCTTCCATTCCTAAATTCTTAAGAATTCCACACACTTGCTTCGCTCCAGAAAATCAAAGCTCGGTGCTATGTCAATGATGACAATTTAACGTGAATCAATTTTAACTAATTGACCAAAATACTTTATTTTTTTCAGATTCAGTTCCCTTAGTGAACGTTTTCTTTTAGTCTTATCTGTCTTCACCAGGACATAAGAGATACATTTTCAGTAGAGTGTATTTGATGTGTAATTTCTAATTTCTCCAAATAAACTTGAGCTGAGCAAGCTGGAAACTAAACAAAATAAACAGAACTAAAAGAACTTTATTTATTGACTAAAGAAAGGGATTTTAAAAGTGGCTGATGCTCATTCGGGATGGCAGCAATATCTGGTGAAAAACCAATAACAAAAAATAAAAAAATGTATTCTCAAAATTGTTTATATCGACTTCCCATCTCGTTTATTTCTTAATTTTTACTCTTTTTCATTAAAACTAGGATGAAAGTGACTGTTACATATAATTAATGTTGTGATGAAAACTAAGACTAGTGATTAACTTTTGTTTTCTCAGTGTTTTGATGTCCTCTTCAGTTTTTGACGATGTTCTCCTCCCAGCAATAGACTGAAGATTCCACAGAAAACGAGCAAACAAAATGACACATTATCTGAAAACACATCTAAAATAAAATACTCAAGATTGCAGCTGTGAATATCTTTTAGACGATGTCAAGTGACAACGAGACTCAAGCAATTCAGTATGTTAAGTTTATTACAAAATCCTGATAATCTCAAACATCATGAAATTATCCAGTTAAGTATGCCTTCCTGACATCAAGGAGATTTTGAATTGATAACTTCGTGCCAAAGGAAAATCAGTTCCATGCCATGTTTTATGTTCTGCCTTTTCAGAAAAGTGAAACAAAGTGAAACTTAATGAAAAATTAAGACTAGGAAAACTGTAAATTCTATACAGCTGACAAAAGTGATAGTGCAAGACGAAATTCACTTTCTGAAGATATGTAATTTGAAATCTTCTTCCCATGAAGGTAACCACATTTTAAATACTAAAAAGAGTAAAATATGTATTAAATCTCAAAGTTGCTGAAAGTGTAATAGGGCTGCCTTTAACTTTTCAAAGAAGTTATTGTCATTTTCTTAGGGACAATTTGAAGAAAAGTCCTCGGATTTAGTCTACTTCTCGCGCGCGCATATAAGGCCACTGAGAGAGATTTGTCGACATGTTAATGAGTCACTGCCTTCTTCTGTTACATCCCTAGAACTGAGCTCATGACCTCTCACTAAATATTGCTAACAACCGTGCTTTTAAAAGCCTTCGATCTTGTAAATTGAACAGTATTATTTGTTTATTTTTGTTACCACTGTCATTTAACAAAATTCTGATGAGCTTTTGAAAACCAACGAACAATTCATCACTTGCAGTATTGTGTTATGACCCAGTGTGACTAAAATGTACAAAACAATGATGGTTACACCTAGGTTCTTTGTGTAATGCAGTACGTACAAATGTTTTATGGGTATGGGTGTGTGTGGGTGAAAGAGTGAGAAAGTGTGCATGCGTGCATTCTAGACCAGTGTGACAAAGATTTTCGATACATACTACTTGCTAATATACATTTGATTATTTCATATATCATATTTATTAGTCTCTGTGCACTTGAGAGTGAAAGATGGAATAACTGCAAGTAGCTTATGGGAAATATTTATACGAAAAACAACGAATAACTAGTTCTCTGATTTACAGCGAAAATACCTACAAACCTCTGCTAATTCTCCGGCTAACGAACTTGTTTGTAAACTTCTGTCTGATCACTTCGCGACCTCATGACCTGTACTACAGCCAGTGTAGCTACAATTAAATGAGTTTTGTTTACTCTGTTTAATTATATTCCATGTGTAGTATTTGTGAGGCCAGAACTGTGTAATTCACTAGGTCTCACACAAATGTCTTATTGGTAATATTAAACACAATGAAAATCCGATTGAGTAAAGGGGGGTGAAACAAGAGCGATGTTTCTTGAAAACAGGAATGTCAAGATTTTGTTTATGTAATTAAGTAATATATAATATGCGGTTACTGTTAAAACAAAATTTTTGTCATTTATTAGTAATTAGCGCGACTGACAAGTTTGTACAACGAACCGCCAAACAACGTTGATATCGTGCCATTGCATATAGCTTAGCATCTGTCTATGCATCAGATTTTACTGTTATGACAGAGTGTTATCAGCTTGTATCTTTGCATGTTGGAAATGCAAAAAAATGCACAGATTTGTCGTTCCTGTTGAACATTTATTTTCTTCAGCAAAACTTTTGCTCTCTTTGAATTCTCTATAGTCCACTTAGATGACAGACCTTAAGAGTGCAAAAGGTGAACTTTCCAAAACTATATTTATTTTCATCTCAGAAAACCATAATGGCGATAACTCAGGGTCAATGAAGAACAGCAGGGTTTAGAGAGGAGGCCGGTTAATTTTAAACAGTCTGCTAACATGCTTTCTAAATACATTGCACAAAGATGGACACTTGTCCCATACTCTTCATGTCAATCATACTTGCGACATAATAAAAAATATTATTGTCAACCAACATGTATTATCACAATGTGTGAGTGTTGCTACAATGACAGGATGCCAACCAAACACTTTATATAAATTTCTCAGCTTCATGTTTCGTTACCTTATCGAAAACAATTAGGTAAATATGGAACACGCTGATGTAAAAGTGATAAAGATTTTCAGACCTTCACGTCACCTGAACCTTCAATATCCAGCCAGTGAGATTCAAGAATGACTAACTAACACTGGTCAGCAATGTTCATGCATGCAACTAGTTTTTAAAATACAGTGGGTAGATGTGGGAATACCATTCCCTATATGTGATTTTGCAAACTTTATTATTGTTTGTCACAAAACTCTTTTTTTTTGTCTAAAAGATATTCTTAACCGTAGAGAATGGTATAAATGATTGACCAAATCTACAAACTTTTATACAGCCGTCATGTAAGAACTTGATTGAAATGATTGTATATATTTTTAGAGCACTGTATTGATGCCAGCTATTTTAGCTGTAGATTTATAATATTCATGCAGTTACAGATATATAGAACTACATAAATAACAGCAATATTGTGCATCACATTCACTGGCTTCAGGAGTCATTTCTAATGATTACATAATTTCAGTAGTTCTATAAAATGACATTCTCATAACCTTCATAAATCACCCATTAAATATGATAACTTATTAAGCAGTAATATAAACTTTAATATTGTCAGACTTCCCACAACTTATTACAAAAGAACATATTTCTAAGTTAAGGCCTGACATTGCCCGAAAAAAAATTTACGTTTTACAAGATATCGCTAATTTTTGATATCAACTATTTTGCCCTGGAATGGAAGTACAAAAAACGCTTTTAGTACATTTGTCACATTATCAGTTGCCATGGAAACGATCCGAAATGGCGCCAAAACAAACATTTAAAAAGCTGATAACTCCGTGAATTTAGCGAGTAGGCTCAAAATTCTTTTGTATATAGTTAACTAAAAGAAAGATCTACAATCTTACCAAGGTAAATTACCAAAATCAACTTAGTTATTTTTTATGAATTTTTTGTAAAACCAGTGTGTTAAAATTTAAGAAATTTTGATGTAAAACAAAAAACTACTAAACTAATAAACATTTGTTAACGCCTTGGTAGACATGTTTAAATATGTATAAAGAAAAACTCAACCAAACTTCAAGTCTATATTACATCTTAATATAAAGTTATAAGGATTTGAAGTAACCAAAACAAGAAACTAAAAAAATTCATGAATTCTGAACAAAACAAGGATTTTGAAATCAGTGACTGTGTTTATTGACAAAATTTACATATTTCTTCATGTTCTTGTGAAAAATCACTTTGAGAATAGATAAATGCCATGTTGACATTTCCTAATATGCTAATATCTCAAAATGGCCAGAATTAAGGTTTTCTGGTGCTCATGAGATTGTTGGCGCGGAGCGGGAAGACTACACACACACAGCGCTCTACAGCAATCAATACACTGATGCAGGTGGACGTCTCTCTAAAACCAGGGTAAGTTGGTTGTCAGCAGTAGAACTTTATTCGTTTTTTTCTTATTTTACCTCCCTCTCTCTTACACACACACACACACACACACACACACACACACACACACACACACACACACACACACACACACACACACACACATATATATATATATATAGAGAGAGAGAGAAAGGGAGAGAAATATAATTTAAATCACATTAACGCAAGCTCCTACTTGCTACATATATCTACATAATTTTAATGTCTACATCTGTATATATGTACATATAGTGTAAACATTTGCGTGCATGTGTTTGTGTTTGATCGTCAGAATGCGTGTGTGTGAGCTGTTTCACAGACCGATTGCGAGTGCGCGCGTATTTGTGTCTGACCCTGTGTGTTACGTATGCGAGTATACTGAATTCTTAAATATATTAATATTAATATTTAACATTATTCCAATCGCTTAAAGACATTAATATGCTAAAACCTTACTGCATGATTTTTAGTGAAGATAATTTTTAAAGCCATTAAATGAGCGAGCAAACAATATAAGGGATATGAACATCTCAAAGTAAAGGACATAATTGCATGCAAATAATTAGAAATCCAATTACTTATTTGTCTTCGTTTTATGCTGTCTCTCTATAAGTAGACACTAAACATGGGAAATCTGAGACAGGCTCTTTTCTGTACACACCTTAAGAATTAAACAGATATTGCATTCTTCCCATATTTTGTTTTTTGCGAAAGATGAACAATCGAAACAATGCCAGTTATAATATCCATGATTTTTCTTTTGACAATAGATGTGTTGACGACGTTACCTACTGGAATAAATTGTTTATTTACTTTGTTTTCTATTATCAACGTACATCTCAATTCAAATACGATATAAAAAATCTGCACTGCTTCTTAATTTAAAACAAAGTTCAAAGACATATTTTTGAAGTACTTGAAACAAATGAGATAGATATGAGGTATACAGATATATCCCATAATGAAAGGCAGCATTTGTGGCTAAATAGAAAGTTTAGCATAAATATTTCCGTACTAGCTTCTTCATTTATGAACTGTCTTCTATAAAGCAGTATTCTTAAAGTGTAAAGACCCTCAACATTGCAAATACAATGTCAACAAAAATCTAAGATTAATGACACAATTTTCGTGATTTCTTCTTATCCACTTCTGAAAACATACAAAACAGAAAGTTCTTTATGACGTGGAAATGTCTCGATGGAAAGTGAAAGGCACGAGACATAATCGAAAACATTTTGGGTAATACTTAAAGCACAGCTATATTTTTTCATACAGTGTGAGTCACTGAGTTGTTTAGTCTGTTTTCATTTGGCTGAGGTCAGAAGCACTAACAGCTGGCTGACGACAAGGCCGGGTGTCCACTGTGTACACAGACAGTGTACAGTAACGGGTGTGACTTATTTTACTCCCCCGACACCCCCAAGAGGGAGCTGGCGCCCCGATGGTGGATTTACTGAAGCCGAAGCAGAAGTTGAGGGTGGGGTGCTGGAACGTCCAGACCTTGTATCAGACTGGCAGGTTGCCCCAACTAGTCATGGAGTTTGACAATTACAACTTTGACATCCTGGGAGTCAGCGAGGTCAGATGGATCGGCACGGGAAAGAGGAGACTAGCATCAGGACATACTATCTTGTTCTCAGGAAGATCAGACGACTGAACGAGTAGCACTACTCCTCAATAGGAAAACTGAAAAGACACTGCTGCAATGGAAGCCTTATGGACCCAGGCTTCTGAGAGCAAGATTCCATTCAAAGTACACCAAGCTGACAGTGCTAGTTTGCTATGCACCAACAGAAGACTCCGAGGCAGAAGACAAGGATGCTTTTTACGATCAGCTCCAGGCAGCCACGGAGAGCCTCCAAGCCCGTGAGATGTTGCTCATCACCGGCGATCTCAATGCCAAGGTGGGAAGTGACAACACCTGCAGCGAGCATATCATGGGCAAGCATGGAATTGGAACCATCAATGACAACGGAGAGAGACTGGCAGACTTTTGTGAAGAAAACAATCTACTGATTGGAGGCACACTCTTCCAACACAAAGACATCCACAAGGCAAAATGGACATCACCAGACGGGATCACAAAGAACCAGATAGACCTTGTCATCATCAACTGACGATGGAGGAGCTCACTTCAAGATGTCAGAGCCTACAGAGGAGCAGACGTTGCCAGTGACCACACTCTTGTGATAGCCGCAGTTTCTCTGACGCTACGTCGATCGCGAGGAAAACAGGCAGGTCAGCAGAGAGTGGACTCCGGCAGACTGAAGGACCCAGCCACCAAACGGGCCTTTGTAGTGGTAGTAAAGAACAGGTTCCAGGCACTAGGGGACCAACAGGAGATGACCTTGGAGGACTTCAATCGAGTTTTACAGGAAACAGGAGAGAAAATTTTGGGCTTCCAACGAGAAGAGAAAGAACAGTGGATCGGAGAAGAGACATGGAAAAGAATAGACGAAAGAAAGTCAACCAAGCAGAAAATCAACAACACCAGATCTGAACGTCTGAAGGAACAACACAGACAAAGATATACAGAAAGAAACAAAGAGGTAAAGAGGATGACCAAAACCGACAAAAGGGACTACATAGAGAAACTGGCAGATGAAGCAGAGGAAGCAGCAGGAAAAAATGACCTGAAAACACTGTATAAAATCAATAAACAGCTGAACAACAGGTTCAAAAACAGTGAAGTGCCAGTGAAAGACATGAACGGAAATGTTGTCGAGGGAGAGGCAGAAAAACTGCAGCGCTTTAGGGAGCATTTTGAGTCAGTTCTAAACAGACCACACACCCCTCAGCTTGCAGACATCCAGCCAGCAGATACAGACCTTGACATCTGCACAGACCCGCCAAGCCTAGAAGAAGTGACAGCAGCAATCAAAGCAATTAAAAAGCGGCAAAGCACCAGGGGCAGATGGAATAACAGCAAAGATCTTGAAAGCAGATATAAATGTGACAGCTCCCATGTTGACTGAAATCTTCAGACAAGTTTGGGAATCAGGACAGATCCCCGATGGGTGGAAGACAGGGCTCATCTTCAAGTAACCCAAGAAAGGAGATCTTGGAGACTGCAATAACTGGAGGGGTATAACACTTCTTTCCCTCACCAGCAAGGTCTTCAGCAAGATTGTTTTGTCAAGACTGACGGCAACCGTTGAGAAAGACCTCCGGCCCCAGCAAGCAGGATTTCGCCCTGGGCGATCCTGCTCTGAACTCATTTTCACTCTGCGTCAGATTCTGGAGCAGAGCAACGAGTGGAACACACCGCTGTGCATCAACTTCATCGACCTGGAGAAGGTTTTTGACAGCATCCACCGCGAATCCTTATGAAATATCCTGAGGCATTACGGAGTCCCTATGAAACTTGTCCAGGTCGTTGCAATGCTGTACATCGACTTCAAATCTCAGGTAGTCTGTGACACTAAGCTCACAGCCCTCTTCAACGTCAGTACTGGGGTGAAGCAGGGCTGCATTCTGTCGCCGTTCCTCTTATCCTGGCCATGGACTGGATCATGAAGAATTCCACCGACAGAGAGAGGAGAGGGATCAAATGGACCATGACTATGACAGAAACAACAGTGCTGGAAGACTTGGACTTTGCCAATGACATTGCCCTGTTGTCACATCGCCACCAAGAAATGCAGGAGAAAACAAATGCCTTCTCAGAAACAGCTGGTTGAGGACTTATGTGCGAATAGCACGAAGAGGATTGATTGATTTATGGGGAATTACTTTCATTATGTACGTGAGATTGTGCGTGTATATGTGTGTGCTTGTGTGTGCGTGCGTGCGCCGGTGCGTGTGAGTGCGAATGAATGTGTACACGTGTGGGCGTGTCGAGTTGAATTTACAAATATACCAGCAACATTTACCGAAGTCACACTGGTGCACATAATTTTACTATGCACGTTATTTCTGCATAAAATAGTCTTGTAAATAAAAAAATAGTGTTCAAGAAAAAGCACGTAATTATATATCTACATATTTATTGGGTTTGTTCTTTCTCTCTCTCTATCTCTATCTCTGACTGCCTTTCGTGAACCAGAAAATAATAACTTAAAATACTCTTTCTCGATTCTATGCAAACATCAAAGTTACATTCAAACGTGTTTTACGGAAAAGTGCGCCCAAAAAGTAAGGGATCAAATAATTATAATCATATATGTCTTCAAACACGTCTTTTCGTTTGATAGATAATTAAAGTTCTAAACCTGATGAACAACTGTTTTGTTTTTGTTAGTCAGAAGTTTATGTGGGTTGTAAAAAACAGAAAAACAAAAACGAAAAAGAAAAGAATAAATAAAAGGCTATAATTTAGAATGTCTCACTAAGATATTTGGGAAATGGGTGAGGAAACCTAAAAGTTTACCGGGAAATACTTGACATTTTCCAGCAGCACCATGAAAGGCCTCTCCAACAGCTCTGCTGCTGACAACGCACCAGCCTCTGTGTTGCCATGGTACAACACATTCGATCCTGTCAGTTACGAAGATTATCAACTGTTCAACTTAGTAGCACAATGTGTTGTAAAGCCGCTGGTGTTTATAGCTGGCATTCCGTCCAACATAGTCAACACTGTGGTCTTCTGGCGCCAGGGTCTCAGAGACCGCATGAACTTCTGTCTCTTTTGTTTGTCACTCACAGACCTCCTGTATTTATTGTCTCTACTCGCTGTAACAATGATCGGTCCATTCCTTGAATTTACTGACTTACTGCTAGGCAAAGAAATATATTACAAGTCTCTTCAGTTTGGGTTAGGAATCAGAGACGAGATGAGAACTATGGCAGGGTGCATAACTCTTGTGATCGCTATTGAACGCTGTGTGTGCGTTTATCTCCCCCTACGAGCAACTTCCCTCATGAAAACTCGCTCCATGGCGGCGCTGCTCGCTTCCATTTACATTATCACTCAGCTTGGGTTTGTTTACAGTTTCTTTCATTATGATATTTCCGCCAAGCGTAGCAACATTACCAACCAAACACTTTACTGGGTGTTGGAACTGTCCACGACTTACAAAAAGAACTATTTGTTATTCCGCGGGTTAGAGGGTTCTCTACTGACTATTCTTCCCCCTTGTATATTTATAAGTATGTGTCTCGCGACAGTTGCAACCGTCTTGAAACTAAGAACCACCATACTGTGGCGGCAGAAGACGAGTTCAGTTGGAAGTGATCGTCAGGTCCAACAGACGGCGCTGATCAAGATGCTTGTACTTGTCTCGTGTGTATACATAATAACTTCAATACCATATGTCGCTCTTATTATGACCTCAGCCTTCATACTGGACTTTGACCTCGGAGGTCGATACCAGAACAGTTTTCTGACGATCGGCGTGTTTGCAACGATATGTACAGCTGTGAACTGTTCTTTTACCTTTCTTATTTATTGTGGACGCTCATCCCGCTACAGGTCAGAAATTAATATTTTTTGCTGCTCGTGTGTATATATCCTGCAACATTTTTCTCTTGAACAATCAGATAAAAAAATATTAAAACAAAAAATAGACGGAATTTCTCTTTAAAAGAAAGTAGCATTTAGTTGTTATAATAAAGTAGTATAGGTACATTTTTCTTTACTCTAAGCACAGTGGTTGAAAGTTCTGATGGAGATTCTCATTTCGTCATGTTTGAGATAAGATTAAACTTTAATTTCTTTAGCTATTCAACACATCATCTAACCCTGATAGTTTTTCTTAATCTTTGATAATTATTGTTTAAGATCCATGGGCGTTAAAATGAATGTTTAACGCTCAGGTGCACTTAAATTATGGTGAATTCCCTTTTTCCTGTTTTTGAGGTATACACCTATAACCATCCCCATGCAAAGAATCAGGTCAAAGTCGTTGATAATTAATATGGCTAATTATTGTTCTCCCATTTATTGAGGCTTTTACGACGTAAACGAGATCATGTACTATCCTAACCACTATGATGTTGCCTTTGTTTTCCCAGAATTGTTGGAAGTGTTCTACACAAGACTGTAACTCTATCATTAGAAAACATTTGCCCCTCACAAGTTTTTGAACTTCCTCCAGGCCGATTTTATTGTAAACAAAACTCTGCGTTTCGTTTATTTATTGTTGGATCAGATGACCGTGACCTCACCTGAAGAATTGCATGCTTGCTTGTTTCTGTGGGCCGCAAACGACATCCTAGATCTCTATTACCAAAGGGGGGGGGGGTCTGAAAAGAACAAGGAAAAGCAAAACCAAAGTAGCTTCTAACTAAGAAGGGAATTGTGACATCAAGAAAGTGTTAAAGCCATCTAGGTAGAACTTGACTGAGGGCAAATGCCTATCCATAGAGAAGGGAATGGCGCAGTGTGACAGCAAGAAGGCCTACCAAATATTAAGACCCTCACCATCAGATAAACACGACCTAAGTCACTGAAAACAAGTGGTCCTCTTCTCACAGAAATCCCTGTTGTACTCAACCGATGGAGTGAATATTGCAAAGGCCTGTACAATGTCCAGCTATAAACAGACGCTAACATCCTCAAAAAGAAGCAGAATAGAGCTAACCTGCAGACAAACCTAACGCTGACAGCCTCCCAGCTAACTGGTGGAGCAGGGTTGGGATGAAACAACAAAGGACCTCACTGCTGTATTAAAGAGGCTGGGAACGGCTACACAATGAGCAATGACGCAGCCATAACATCACGTTTACTACAAAGTACAATAAGTACAAGTCCCTTATAGTACCGATTCTGCTCTACGGATGCCTTGCTTGCCGATACGAAGAGAAGAATCCAGGCATTCGAGAAGAAGGGTCTAAGAAGGCTGCAACATAAGACCAATGTCTTTGTAAGAATCACGGTCACCACACTTGTAGACACTACCAACCTATACTTGCAACAGTCAAGCGGAGTAAGATGGTCGGTTTGGCCACGTGACCCGGCACGAGGCTTTGTCGAAGACTATCCTTCGAGGTACCTTAAAGGGCGGTCAACGCCGCAGTGGTCATGAACGTAAAATAGTGAATTGGTCGTGCTATGCAAAACCTGCTCCCTTTCATTCAAGACAGGTGTATGTGGAGGGCCTTGTCAACAACCATGTGCTCCCCACAGTGACCGGTACCGGGACAAATGAATGAATGTGTTTTATCGACTGTGTATTAGATTTTCTGTGCGTGTGAGGGGTGGGGTTGTGCGGGTGTGGCTTCATATTCTACTGTTTGGGGTACACAACATCACACTCATTATTATAATTATTACCCATAATGAAATATACGGCATTCATTTCCAAGGTTGCTAAGTCCGTTTTTAAAGCTCTTGTCACTCAGTATATGTATAACAGTTCAATGGTTATTTATTTATTTATTTGTTTATTTTGAAATTACAATTAAATTGTGTATGTTTCTGAGCACCTTCTACTTACCTGGTATGCTAAAGAATATTATGAGCCAGGTGGACTGGCTGGTGCCAAATAAACCGCACAAAAGTGCATCTTCTTTTTACAGTCCTTATTGATTGCAATAATAAGCTTTGTAAAGCGCATGTCCTCCTGAACAAGATGTCAATGTGCTGTACACAAAGACTACATACGAACCGGCAGTCAACCATATAATAAACATAAGCATTAGCAAACAGATAATACTATTGAAAAAAGTTTGTGGATAAAGAATTAAAGAGTAAAATGAAGAGTACTCAACTGTAAAAAATATTTCTTAAAGAAATGGGCTTAAAAGCCACATTGGAAGGATTCAAATGTAGACAGTTCGGAGAAAATGGGTGAGATAATTCCAAACAGTGGGGCAGAGAAGGAAAAGGAGCGTCCGCCGAATTTATCCCGTGTGATGCGAGACACAGAGAGGAGGACAACACAAGCAGACTGACGAGACCGACTCGGATGGTCAGACATAAGTAGTTCAGACAGTCATGATGGGGTGAGGCCGTGAAGACAGTAGAAAACTGTGGCGATCTTGTAATCAATGCGAGGTCGGACTCTTAGCCAGTGAACCTTTTTGTGGAGAAGAGGGTTATCATGGTCCAATTTTTGCATTCGGAAGACAACACGACCAGCATACGACCAGCATTATTCTAAGCCCTTTAACATTTGTGTGAACAACACAAAAGCAGGTGACATGGTGTGTCGGATGTGACTGAGCCTGTGAAGCTCAAAGAAGACGGACTTACAAACTGCGCTGATGTTAACTTTAAGAGACAAGGATGTGTCGAAGGTAACACCAGGATTACGGAGAGTCTGGGAGAAATAGAGAGAGACAGAGAGAGAGAGATGTTAACCCTAGAAAAGGTAAAGCTAATAGAAGAATGTACATATTGCAGTTTAGTTGAAGAGGCTAGTGGAAAACCTCAGCTTGTCGTCGTTCATGTCAATGTGTTGATGGACATACAGACTTTCACAGAGTCTACTGTGTGTTGTGTAGTGGTGGTGCAAACATTGGAGCTGGCAAGCGATGCCGGAGTTAAGCAACTGTGTATTATCAGCCTGGGACACTGCTGGTCCAAGTGGCAAATAATGGAACCAAGGGTTTGCTTGTACTCAGTGAATACAAGAGGTCCAAGAACAAAGCTTTGTGGCAACCTGTCGTTTAAAACAGCAAGCAATGAAATGATCCCCACAACTACCACAGAGTGGGTGCGATCAGTCAGGTAGGACAGGCACCATTTGAAAAACATTGTTAGAGAGACCAAACATGAAGGCCCTGAAAAGGATGTCATGGTCAAGTATGTCAAACGTAGCCGGCACATCCACCCTTGACAGTAATGAGATTCATTTATATCGCAAGCAGATAGTAAACCATTCACCACTTGCATCCACGCTGACTGAAATGGTTCAAGTAGATTATGGCTGAAGAAATGGCTCAGGAGGTGGACTAGTGCAACATTCTTTTTGTACTTTGGACAGAACAAGGAGATTGGAAACAGGCAGACAGCTATTGAGGTTATGAGGGTCGAGGGGGGAGTACTTTCGAAGAGGGGTGAGAAGAGCATGAGTAAACAACGGGTTTATTATCAGTCGACAATGAGTGGTTGATAATACGAATGATAACTATAATCATCTAGTTAATGCAATCATGCAGAAGATGAGTCTCAATCGGTTGAAGGAGCAAGATTTTTTCAGAGAGTTTATGAGCTGGGACTCAGTGACAGACTCAGGTGCTTGAAAGGGACCCCCAAACTCGACCAAAGTCTTCGACCTTTCCACAAGTACATGTAGTTATGTCTTTTTAACGTAAACACAAATGTATTATTTAAAATAAATTTTCGAGGACCTTTTTTCTCGATAGTCGATATCATCGTATTATCATCAAGATCCAGTCCACGGTTATATTGGAAGAAGAACTGCTGTCCGCTTTGAAACAAGGCCATACTAAATTTGGTAAGAAGAATTTTCATGTACTGCTCACTTTATACGTTGATAGAAGTGTAGGAACAGCCAAGTGAAACTGTAACTTATGCTTAAATGACAAATACTAACCTTCTGAATGGTATCTGGTCACAACCGTTCGCTTAAAATCCCGTTTCATGCTCTCATCCAGGAAACAGATTTGGGTTGTACTTTACCCAGTGCAATAAACTCAACACTGAACTTGGAGAATTTGTTCTCCTTAATTGATACACTAGTGTTGGAATTTTCGTATTGAGAGTATGCCTGCTCCGTTTCTACAAATTTTCTTTGTTTTTAGTAGTACGGCTCGACCTTTATCGGGGTTAATTGCATTTCTGATTTGATTAACTCCCAACTTTCTTGTTCATACAGTGAATGAGATCATCTTTTCCCCCGTGCTTTCATGACTTCTACGCCACCTGGTCGGTCAAGAGAATTTACTTAATGACGTTAATAGCTCCTGCTGATGGTCATGACGAGTCGACGATGATAACGACGATAGCAACGACGATGACAACAACGAGCATAGTCATGACTAATACTACTACTGCTTCAATTTTGGCGACAACCTGTTCTCATTAATCCTGTCAAAACTAAATTCAAATGCTGTTGCTGATGTTTATAAATATTTTTGACAGCTGTAAAGAAATAAGTCATCGCGCTTACAGTCCTTGCCAGCCTCTTCCGAATCACGGTTTGTGTTCACTGAAAAGAAGCCACAGGCAGTGTAGGTGCCAGGAGAAGGGCAAAGACTGGCAGCAGATACACATTAATAATAATTGCTTCACTGCAGCAGCAATATGCAATGTTAACATTGGTGCAGCCTGATGTTTTTTTAATCATTATTCAGTGATAAATATTCAGAAGTTTGCCATATCTTGGTCGAATATTTCCCTCCGTAATTACATGTGTTTTACATGATCCCGAAATGTTAGCCTCAATATATTTTATTCCCTAACCTTTATTTTTTTTTAAATTGCTTCTGATTTTGAAAAACGCAGTCATAAAATGACAAAGCTCAGGTGTTATATATCAGTACATATAAATAGACATTTAAAAAGCGTCTTGTGGGTGTTCAAACCTATGTCCACCAGCAATATTGTGATGTCACGATCATGCTCATTTTCGTTGATACAACTTTGAAGACACTTTGAAAAAGTATTCGTTAAAGACACCTTACGGTTCCAAGACAGATGACTCCTGTTCTTGGTTTCTTATTTTCATTTTGTAAATACATTCAGATCGGCTTTGCAGTGACTGCCTCCAAATCAACAAAGGTAGCATACAGATACCAGCTACAGAGAAGATGACTGTGTCCCGTCTGTGGACTGTGGGCTCCTATAAAGATGCTCTGTGACAAAACAGTATTTGAATACACTCAGACTACACATCTTTCTTGCTCACTAAGTGTGAACAAAATGTGAGCATGGTGTTTATGCGCTCTGTTGTGTGTGTGTGTGTGTGTGTGTGTGTGTGTGTGTGTGTGTGTGTGTGTGTGTGTGTGTGTGTGAGGATGTGTGTGTGTGTGAGGATGTGTGGTTTTGTCTGTATTCAGGCTCACCCAGACAAAAATTGAACGTGTACCAAAATAAATAAAGAATAAAAATGTCAAGCCGCTACAAAGACATTGTTTACTTTAATCCTTGAAATAATTATTTCGTCTGTTTTACTGAATTACATTCGTAAAGTTCAAAATAGAAAAAAATAAAATACCAAAGTACTACATATAATTGTTATTTGTCGTGTTCCTCTGCTTACTTTAGTGTTTGAAATAATTAGTTGGTCTGCTTTACTGAATTATAATCGTAAGCTCAGTTCAAAATAGAAATGAAATACCAGAGTAGTATGTGTCATTGTTAATCCTGTCATGTTCGTCTGTTTAATGTCAGCATACATTATTTTCTTCTGATGGCTTAAGATTTTACATGCGTTTGGTAGTCCGCAGTTGTATGTGTCTTATTTGCCCATATGCATGCGTTTGTATGTTGTGTGTGTGTGTGTGTGTGTGTGTGTGTGTGTGTGTGTGTGTGTGTGTGTGCGTGTGTGCGAGCACAGTATACCAATTATCTAACACCTAAATTAGCTGTCAAAACAATCTCAATTATAAATGAAACAAACAGAGAAATTCTGCTACATTTCCAGACAAAACGTTAGCAAACAGTCTGATCGTCTACAAGATCTTTTTATGCAATCATCGACCATTTTATCAAAACTACAGTACATAAGATAAAAGGGTTGGGTAACATTGGAATTCAACTTCTTTCACCTACTGAACAAACAGCGGCTAATGCAAAACAAAGAGATGCTTTGAAGAGAACGATTAGGCATTATTCTTGACAGAGTTTTTTAAAATTAGATCGTATATTATTAATTTGGAAACCCTGATATATATCAAAATCAATACCGGCACTTTATAGCTTTTATGGTTCTGGTGTTTAATTTTATTCTTCAGATAGATTATATTTCAAGCCAAATTACAGAGAGCAAATGCCAGTCGACGGTAAAAGTTGAAGCTTTCGTCAGTTTTCTCCATGTAAATAAAAGGCGACATGTTTGGCTTGTCTCAGAAGAAATTTGTAGACTGATATTTAGCGGCTTCTTTAGTGACTTGACATCAGAAGACTTGTTTCTACAGACTGGTCAACAGATGTCGCTGAGCCAGGCCTCAAATAAGTCTCTAGCTCAGGGAGGATCAGATGTGTTAATACCATGGAACAACCCTTACGACCCCATCAGTTACCCAACTTTTCAACAATTCAATCTCATTTCACAGTGTGCCATCAAGCCGCTGTTTCTGCTGCCCGGTATTCCATCAAACGTGGTCAACTGCTTGGTCTTTTGGCGCCAGGGACTCAGGGACCGCATAAACCTGTGCCTCTTCTGCCTGGCATTAGCAGACCTGATGTACTTATTGTCTCTAATTGCCATCACGCAGATAGGCCCCTTTGCGGAGTTGGTGAATGAGTTGCTAGGAAAAGAAATTTATTACAAATCAGTGCAGTACGGAATATGGTTCAGATCCGAAATGAGGACAATGTCTGGCTGTATCACCCTCGTTTTGTCTATTGAACGGTGCGTATGTGTTTATTTCCCCCTCCGCGCAGCTTCCCTAATGAAAACGCGCAGCATGGCGGCGCTGCTGTCGTCCATCTACCTCATCACACAACTGGGTTTTGTCTACAGCTTCTTCCGGTACGAGGTCACCGTCAAACGCAACAACATCACCAATCAGGTCATTTCCTGGAACCTGGATCTGTCGACCACTCACCGAAAGAACTACGCTCTTTTTCGGACGCTAGAAATTTTACTTTTAACCGTTTTACCCCTCTGCATTTTCGGAACGATCTGCCTCGCCACCTCGCTTACCATCATAAAGCTGAGAGCCGCCATCTTGTGGCGACAGAAGACAAGCTCCAGCAGCAACGACAACCAGGCCCAGCAGGTGGTGCTCCTCAAGATGCTGGTCCTGGTGTCGTGTTTGTACATTGTAGGCGGCACACCCTATGTAATACTCCTTCTCCTCTCAGCTTTCCTACCTGGTTTCGATCTTGGTGGTCGATACCAGAACAGCTTTCTGACTATGGGTGTACTGGCAGTAATATGTACATGTTTCAACAGTTCTTTCAACTGTGTTATTTACTATCGACAGTCATCGCGCTATAGATCCGAAGCTCAGGCCATGTGTTGCTGTCGGCGTTCAAAGGTCGGATGACACAGATTACCTACCCATCCAGTAAGTTTCATCTCAAGACTTTCCATGATGTCGATTAGAAAAACGCGTTGCCAGTAGGGAAATGATTGAACAACGGATTATACTGCACGAAGTCTGCCTTCAACTTTGCTAGGCAATAGCTTCATCAATAATTGTTAAACATTGTGCTTGTAGTAATTAGAAAAAAAACATTAGGACAAGAAGGGAGGACTCTGTCTTTAAATTTTTTTTTAGAATTACCAGCTAGAGTCTCAGACTGCCTTGTGGTCCTGTAGCATCCTTTTCCACTAACGAAAGTACAAGTGGGGAACGTAGGTGGTGCTGCCATCAGTTCTGTGTCCCGAAATTCATTTGACAGATAGATGACTGATATATAATGTTACCTCCTTTAATGTCGTGGTGCTCCCGTGAGCTAGTTTAATTCTTATTCTTCATCAAAGGCTGGTCAATGAGTATCAGGTAAGCAAATCTTTTACATCGCTTCGCGTGGTTACGAGAGTGAGAAAAATATTTACCCATCTCTTGCCCGGGATCTCATCATTCGTGTTAAATGACCATGTAGTGTACTTTGTGTAAAACGAACGTAGACCGGTTGAACAAATCTTATCTTTTCATGTCGAAGAGACTGTAGTCGTCTACCAAATGCTTCATGTTCCTTTCAAAGCAGACGTGAGGTCATCACAAACTCGACGAGGCAAGGGCCAAGAAAGCCAAGAAGGAACTTGGTAGATTTTAATATAGGACTTGATATACATGCCTAAAACTATCTGGAAAAAGAAATGTTCGTTATTATAAGGCTTGTATTTTACAAAAGATCTAAAAAGAAACAAGGTTTTAACAATATCTTTTCATTGTTATTAATTATGTTATCTCTACAAATGTGTTTCCTCAAAAAGTTATTGTTAAGTTAAAGACATCTAAAGTAAAAGTCTGGGGTTAGTTTGTGTATATGTTTATGTCACAGTCCGTGAGAGACCCACACTTGAAATGTTATCTGTTAGATTAAACAATGGAGGCAAGACTGTGCTACGATAGGCGGGTACAAAGGGTTAAAAAGAACATTCATGTGTTTGGAGTGACCACCAAGCGATTTAGTTGGAAAATCTCTGGACTGGCGGAGATGCTGAGGTCGATTCTCGTGTATGGCGGGTACCACTGCGCTTTCTGACTCAAGACTGTGGAACCTCATCTAATCGTGGTAAAGCCTTTTTGTATTTTAACCTAGAGATGTATGAATAAGACTAACGATTTTGTTAATTTAAGTATTTTTTCTAGAGGTGAATGAATAAGGATCTTGATTGTGTCTAATTTATTTGATGAACGTGTAAGCTTATGTTAAAGACTTATTTCCTCGTTCACACTGTGTGGGTAAAAAAATTCAGGTCTAGTCTGGACCTCGTTTTGTACATGATTTCATTAAAAACGACAATTAACGGACAGAACAGATGATGTTTAGGTTGGAGACCACACCCTTCTTATTATATTGCAGTGCACGTAGAACAAAGGAGGGAAAGAAAGGTGTTCAAAAGTTGTTGACCTGTAAATGTTATTTCATTGATTTCTGCTTCACTGAAGACATTAATGAGGGTGGACCTAAGTCTGATTCATCCGTGTGAGGGACGAAAATTGTTTTTGATACTGATCGTTCTTTTGTCCTTTTTGTTAATAAACCAACCTTTCTTTTGTATCTGTTTCAAACGTATTTTGAACGTAGAAGAAAGTCAGTTATTGATAGAAGGTGTATTTTGTTATCCTTATCCTGGAAGCGAATACATCAGGACCTGGACAAACAAAGGGGCAATCGTTTTGCTGGTGTTAAAAGAATGCGTATGTCTTACGGGTGAGTTTGGTTTAGTAACATTTGCTGGCATGCAATAATATTCAAATACACAATTATATTACTAGATATTGACATCGTTATATTACGAAAGCACAGTTAGCCTTCTATTTTAATTATTATTGTCATGAGACGTTTAATTTCTTTGTCACATGTCGAAAGAAAGAGTGTAGGTGATGTAATAGTAAATAGATATAACAAAAAATTGGTATTAGTCTAGTTTTGATCCTTTTTACATACACAAGTACGATAAGAAGACAGACAAACTACATATTTTGCTTTTTAACGTGAGGTTTGAAACACTTTACTTAAATTGGACGAAGACTTTTTAAGACAACTTAAAGACATTTAAATATTAAAAAAGGCTTATGCCTCTTTACATCATCTGTTTGTGCATGAGTACAATAAGAAGACAAACTACATAATGTGAGGTTTGAAACACCTTACTTAAACTGGACGAGGACTTTTTAAGACAAATACACTACAGAAGGTGGATTAAGACTTGTGGGACATAGTTAAATGTGTCATAGAACCAGAACAGTAAAATTGACATACCCTGCGCGATTTGTTTGAATCTCTAATCTGTAATCTCTAGAGATAACTAATTTGTTTACAGTCCAACAGTAACAGTCTTAAGAAAAAGCAATAAAGATGCACGATTCTCAGGCTTACCGGCAAGTTTCATTAAGCATTTGTCTATATTGCGTTAATGTATACATTGTGGGAACTTTTGTAGTTTAAATTATTAAAATATGGCAAAGTGTGCCCTAATGTAGCAGTAGGATTCAAGAACATGGAGGTCGATAAAGATTTTCTTTCCTGATTATCGTTTTTCGCCAGTACGATGTATGAAAAATAAGCTCAGACTATTTCAATGGACAAAGTTGGATTCCTGCTGTGTCACGAGCTCACAACAGACTTTGTCCAGGCCTGTCGAACATGTCTGATCATTCAGAGAAGATTTTGAAGGCACTGAATCAGATATGTTTTCACTATTTTACATCGAAGAAAATTAAGCGCGGTCTGTATGCTTGACTACGATGTCGACCTGTTTCGTAAACGGGTACTGTAACAAGGGACTGCGTTCATTCTTTGGGCCACTTTTATATTTTCCCAGAGTTTTCGACACAGCGTGGAGAGTGCCTTCACTGTCTCTTCTCCGCTATACTTGAGCAACTCTGCTGAGACTTTGTCAGCCCCAGGCGACTTCCCTCCCTTTAGGCTGCGAATGGCATCAGACTTCTTCCCGAAGGACTGGGAGGTCTTCAGGGTCATTGTTTGTAACTTGTTCATCATGGAGGATCTTCAGGTCTGCCTTCAGTGAGACGTTGTAGGGGTCGCTGCAGTATTCAGTCCATCGGCTTAGTACAGATGTTGACCCTCGCTGTCTACGATGAGTGGCATGTTCTGAAACCCAGCCTTATTTAAGAGCTTTCAGCACTTGTCGTCACAAACTATATCATCGTAAATCTCACTGCATTTCCTTCCCAGTTTTTCTTAGCTGCCTTCGTCGTCTTCTAAATATTACTGTTTACCTTTCTGTATTCGGCAGCTGCTTAGAGTTGTTCTTCCTATCTTTATTGGTCAAAAAGGTCCAGACTTCGTGACCCAATCTTATTTTATTCTCTTCGGTCGCCCTAGTTCTTCTTTGACAATGGATAGAAGCACCTCTCTGATGTGAAGAGGGTTTTCAGGTCTCAGTCGACCGTATTCAGGACGGCAAACCCTAAGGACAGGTAGCAGCAGGATGGCCCTGCGGTTGACCAGTTTGCTCGGATGCGCCGAGTGCTAGTTAAAGGGGCGATAGTGATGACTGTCACGAACAGAATATGACACAAGTGAAATCAAACCTCGAGGCCGACATACGGACAGAAGACAGGTAGACAGAGTAGGTGACAGGTAGATAGAGTGATGTAATGACTGTCACGAGCAGAATATGACACAAACGGAAGAAAACCTCGAGGTCGACAGATGGACGACGGGTAGACAGAATAGGTGCAGGTAGACAGGGAAGGTGATCGGTAGACAGAAAAGATAGAAAAGACAGGTGAACGGTGATTCAGAAGAGAAACAGGAGTAAGAGAAAGCTTGACAGCCAGATACAAGGATAGACATACCGACACATATGTAGACAGACTTAAAGACACAGACAGAAAGTAGTACAGTAGACAGAGACAGTAGTATCTCAGTCAGACGTCCTGACAGTTTTGTGTAAGAATTGTCTAGTGTACTAGAGTTTCGTATTAACTCTTGTTTTTAATGCTTTTCTTTCCTTAGTGAATTAAAAAAAATCCAATTTTTATTATACGTCTCATCGCAGTAAGGAGTAGAATAAGTAAAGTCACGTGACATTTTGAGCTGATGTATTTATCGCGAAAACTGTTATGACAGCTGTTACAGTTAAAGGATTGTTGTCTGTGAAAATGCTGTGACATTAATATTTGAACTGAAGGATTCTACTTGTCTAAATCTTATTTACGTGTTTGTCCATCCCCGAAATTTGTTTCTTTGTCACTTCATTTCTACCTTTTTGTCCTTCCTATCAAGAGCAAAGTAACCTTAACTAAGGGCGATTTCAAACGTGTATGCGTGGTTGTAACTGAATATTTTGAATAACAAGCGAACTTTTCCATTTAGACGATTTTAAGTCAAATTTTGTGCATTTCGAGAATTTTATCTGTACACCAATCCAGGTACAACCCAAACTTAACGTTTTTCTAGCGTCGCAGCCTGTTAGATATGTGACCTCAGCCTGTTAGATATGTGACCTCAGCCTGTTAGATGTGTGACCTCAGCCTGTTAGACATGTCACCTCAGCCTGTTAGATGTGTGACCTCAGCCTGTTAGATATGTCACCTCAGCCTGTTAGATACGTGACCTCAGCCTGTTAGATATGTCACCTCAGCCTGTTAGATATATCACATCACCCTGTTAGATATGTGACCTCAGCCTGTTAGATATGTCACCTCAGCCTGTTAGATACGTGACCTCAGCCTGTTAGATGTGTGACCTCAGCCTGTTAGATATGTCACCTCAGCCTGTTAGATATGTGACCTCAGCCTGTTAGACATGTCACCTCAGCCTGTTAGATGTGTGACCTCAGCCTGTTAGATATGTCACCTCAGCCTGTTAGATACGTGACCTCAGCCTGTTAGATACGTGACCTCAGCCTGTTAGATATGTCACCTCAGCCTGTTAGATACGTGACCTCAGCCTGTTAGATATGTCACCTCAGCCTGTTAGATATATCACATCACCCTGTTAGATATGTGACCTCAGCCTGTTAGATATGTCACCTCAGCCTGTTAGATGTGTCACCTCAGCCTGTTAGATGTGTCACCTCAGCCTGTTAGATACGTGACCTCAGCCTGTTAGATACGTGACCTCAGCCTGTTAGATATGTCACCTCAGCCTTTTAGATATGTCACCTCAGCCTGTTAGATATATCACATCAGCCTGTTAGATATGTCACCACAGCCTGTTAGATATGTGACCTCAGCCTGTTAGATATGTCACCATAGCATGTTAGATATGTCACCTCAGCCTGTTAGATATGTGACCTCAGCCTGTTAGATATGTGACCTCAGCCTGTTAGACATGTCACCTCAGCCTGTTAGATGTGTGACATCAGCCTGTTAGATATGTGACCTCAGCCTGTTAGATATGTCACCTCAGCCTGTTAGATATGTCACCTTAGCTATGTCACCTTCGTTATGCTTAATATGTGACCTCAGTTGTGTTTAATGTGACCTTAGAAGCATTTCATGAGAACTCACCTGTGTTTAATGAGAACTCACCTGTGTTTAATGAGAACTCACCTGTGTTTAATGAGAACTCACCTGTTTTTAACATTTGAAATATAAGACAATAATGTGATTTAGCTGCTATTAAACATATTGATTTCATATTAGTTGTTTTCATATTTCATTTTTTAGAACGAGTGCATTTACGCCATGTTGTCCAGCAAAGATCTTATATACTAAAGTATTATTTTTGTTCCTAAGAACTAAGGTAACCCGAACTGCTGAAACACGGAATGCATAAATAATAAGCTTACCAGGCTAAACGCCGGGATCCTCATTGAGCTTTCGCGTGTGAAAGTTTGAGGTGAGAGAAGGTCTTTGTGCATCAAATGGCAGGAACAGGCAGGACTACATACTGAGGGCATACAGTTGACTGACCATTAGCGTAGTGTCTCTGAACAAAACACAACTTGAACTGGTAGTCATTAGTCGTTGCGACTACTTTACACTCCTTCTTAATATTTCTTCTTAATCCTCCTTGGTACTCCTTGGCACTAATGAGTGGTGCGACTACTTGATACTGCTCTTTAGTAAAACTACTTGATGCTTCTACTTGTTTCTACTTCTTGATACTAATTGATACTTGCTGATACTTGCTATCACTTCTTATCACCTCTTGATACTAATTGATACTTGCTATCACTTCTCATCACCTTTTTATACTAATTGATACTTGCTATCACTTCTTATCACCTTTTGATACTAATTGATACTTGCTATCACTTCTTGATACTCAAAAATCCCAAGCACCAGGAACAAGTTGATCCACTCGTAAAATGTGGGAATAAGTGACCTAAGTTGATACCATCTGTTACGAATGAAATGTTTTAGTGGGTCAAGGTCGATCCTTGCAAGCGCGTGAGCGAGTGTGAATGACGTGAGCATCGGTGAATGACGCAAGTCTGGATGAATGACGCAAGCTTTGAGGTCAAATGTTCCAACAAGAGAGCGCATGCGTAACGTTAGTGTAATCGTTGAAAGAGAGAGAAGAATGAGTAGGTTAGAGTAGTGTAGGCGTGTGTCGCCGTTGAGTTTCACCATGAACGTTGATCTATGGACTGCTGACGAAATGCCGAGACCAACGCTTAGCCTCTTGCGAAGTTCTCAACCGCTAGTCTCGGCTAGCGGGATTCAATCCAATTTCCGTTTCCGGAGACGCAGCACGAATCATCTACGTACATGATGGAATTTATCGAGACTTTGGATATCAACACTATAATTACTGTAAGTGTATTGCTATGCTGCATTATTTTTGACAGTCAGCTCAAATGGAATTTAAACACTGAACACATTGTTAAACGTGGCCAACAAAGAATGTATCTTTTGCGTAAGTTAAATAGTTTTTCTGTTAGCCAAGTAATCTTAGGCCGTTTTTACCAGTCATTTATTGAGAGTCTCCTATCTTTCTCATTTGTATGCTGGTTCCGCAATCTCTCTCTCCATGATAGGAATAGTCTGAACAGTGTTGTGAACCTGTTCAAAGATAATTGGTACCAAACAGAGGGATTTAGCTTCTTTTTGTGACCAGCAAATAGTACGGAAAGCTTCATGCATTTTATCATTACCTGAACATGTACTAAAAAAGAATTTGTATTATTAAGCTCAGGTAAACGTTCTGCCAGGCCTATATGTGAGAGTAACAGACTATTTTGCTATTGTATTGTAACTTTCAGGATGACGATTGCTTGTTACAAATGCAAGACATCGGTAGTCCTGTTGAAAAATCGACAGTGACAGTGAAGGTAAATATACTTCATTATCGAAACTATACCGTGCGGGTATAATAAGGTAAAGTTCTACTGAAAATATTATACTTTGAGTTACTAATGCGTGCAGTTGTTTCTCATCGGATATAGCCCAGGATTAACTATGAAGCACATAGACATTGTACTCCAGTCCTGCAGTCAGTCATGTGTAACCAATAATTGAATACGACAAATTGATGATGTATATTTTGAACATTAATGATTACAAATTGCATGTTAGTTTTTTTAGTTTAAGCATGTTAAAAGGTAAGTATCGAATGGTAAAAATATCTATAGATCTTCAACTGATAGGTAGAAATGCCTGATCAGAAAGTAATTATTGAACATATGGAAATAGTAGTAATAAAGATCTCTTGTATAGAGCCTTATCCCTACCCTAAAGTTCAAGGCACTTCACAATAGATAAATAAATAAATCAGACAATAAAAACTAAAAATAACCCTGATGAGCATGATGTACTAACATAACTAACATATCCAACCTATTTATCTCATTCCAGACAAATTTACAAATCATCAGTGATGTTTGTACGTCCTTGGCAAAGGATAACTGCTTGACACCAGAGGACAGAGCTTTCTTTAATCAAGTTGACAGTAAGTAGCAAACATGGATTATGGTATATATATATGTATATTAATAATAATATACACATTCATAACAAGTTACTTCATTCCATATAGGGTGATAGGATTTACATGTACACAGTAATTTTGTTTGAAAATGTGTAACTTTATATTCACAATGCTCTTATTCCCTTTGGGCATTGAATACATGAATGAAGAAGTAAATAAGTAACAAACAAGGGTATGTGTGGGGGAGGGGAGGTTGAAAAAGGAGTAGCAGTCTATTCATGTGAGGAACAGCAAATTATGGTGACACACAAATGCGGGAATGGTGTACACACTGTGTAATAGATACACATTAGATACAGAAAATTATATGTTACAGACAGATGTAAGAGATAATTACACCACTGCAAAATATACTGGGCTAAGAAAATTATACAAGCTGGTGACACAAATTCAAGAGAAATGTAGTACTGTGCAATATACATGAGCAAAACAAGTTATACAGGTGGCTAACAAATGTAAGAAGTGTGTACAATATGGAAATAATCACGAGATACAATAAACATAACGGGTTGGTGGTACAGAAATACTAGAAGTATGATTGAACATACTGAATAATAAATCCACCAGTGTTTAGGGTAAGGTAAATTATTCAAGTAAGTGACAGAATCGAAGTACCATGTGTTAAAAGGGCTTGGCAGGAATGAAAACTAGCACCATAAACATAGATCCTAGGATACACGTGCTTGCACTAACAAACATGGTAATTTGTTTCACTCTTTCAAATGTTTAAGAAAAGCACGATAAGTTACCCCTCAAAAAACTTCATTGACATCATGCTACCAATTACAAAGGAATGTCACATGATTATAATTTTATTATCTTGCAAGTGACACATTAATGCAGTGTCAGTCTAGTGTTGCTTATTCAAGCATTAATTTAGTATCATGGAATGTTTGATATATATGTTAGACATGGTAGCCACTACATTGACACTGGAAGGTTTCATTCAAGCTTCAGGATGGCGCTTGCATGAATTTTACAGTTTATCCAAGCATTGAATGATTTCATGATGTCTCCTTTTATATTTTTGTTGAATACTTTCAGTGCATGAACTTCTAAAAAAAATCCAATTTCTGGACGACTGCCTCGTGCCAAGAAAGATGTTTGTGCGTGCTTCAAGGGAGAAGGCGTGGAAAAATTATGCTGCATACGTAAAGAACATAAGCTCTCTGATGGAGTACACAAAATCTGCATCTGCTGCTGCATGGCTTTGCCTAAAAACTTTTGAAAAATTAGTGGCTCTGATTTATCCTACAAATGCAGAGTCACCCCAGGCCTGCCAGCCACCATCATTAGAGGATAATGTGAAACAAATTATCTGTCACATAGGTGGAAGTATTATCACCAAATTAACAAGATTCTTTAAGGGGGAGGAGGAACAGCAATGTGTGCGGGCCCTTTGCACCAAGCATGAAACAAGCATGCTGACAGCCACTTTAAACAGGGGAGGGTTAATTTATTTAAATGAAAAGGCTCAGGAATTTTTTTATGCTGTAGAGTACAGTTTCTTGCTTATGTGCCAAAGTACTCCCTCAAGCTGTACAGGTGTAGATTTTGCTACAGCCTGTGCTGACGATGAAGAGCTATTAAATAAATTTTATAGCATAACTTATAAAACCAACATGACTGAAACTGTTAAACACCGGGTGTTCTCCATGGTTATTCGTCTGTATTTTCAGATAAGAATCAACGTTCATGGTTTCACGGTTTAGGACGGGCGTGTGTCGCCACTGTAGTTGTTTAGGTTTTAGGGTAGACGTGTATTGTTGTTTAGCATTACTCAGTCTGAAATCAAAGAATTATTTATTGTTTGGATAACGAAACCTTCTGTGTTCTCTTTGGAAGTTGACACTGTCAGATCTCTGAACTCAACGAGCTACTAACGGTCATTAATCAGTCAGTCAGTCGTCCCTTGCCTGGCACCTGGCGTTGGGGGGAGCACATGGATAGACGCTGCAGCTGATAGGGCCCGCCACTCTTGCCTATTTTGGGCAATAGTCAGCAGGTCCTGTACAGGACGACCAGTCCAGTCTTTGACGTTCGTAAGCCAGTTCTTTCTCTGACCACCGCGGCGTCGGCCACCCTCCAAGGTGCCTTGAAGGATAGTCTTCGACAAGGTGTCGTGCCGGGTTACATGGCCAAAGAAGACCAGCTTACGTCGCTTGACTGTTGATAGTAGAGGTTCCTGGTGTCCTACGAGTGCGGCAATCTTGTTTCTTACAAAGTCGTTGGTTTTGTGTTCTTTGTATGAGATCCGGAGCAGCTTCCTCAGACACTTGTGCTCGAATGCCTGGATTCTCCTTTCTGTTTCGGCGAGTAGAGTCCACGTGTCGCATCCGTAGAGCAGGATCGGCACTACCAGGGATTTGTATAGCCTGTACTTGGTAGTGAACCTTATCTTGTGGCTATGCCAGATCCTATCTAGCCTAGCCATTGCTGCTGTTGCTGTTGCGATCCTGATGCGGATATCTTGCGTGGAGCTGCCGTCCTTGGAGAGGGTGGCTCCCAAGTACTTGAAGCTACTTACTTCTTCGAGCTGTACCCCGTTCATATAGATCTCTGCTTTGCCGTTGCCATTGATCATAACTTTGCTCTTTTCTGTGCTGGTCTCCATTCCATATGCGTTTGAGCTGTCTGTCAGTCTGTTGGTGAGGTCTTGCAGTTCCTTGTTTGTACCTGCTAACAGATCTATATCATGTGCAAAGCATAGGTTGCAGATTGGTCTTCCACCGATTGAAATGGAGGTATGGTGGTCATGAAGAGCTTCAAGCATGATGTTCTCCAAGAATATATTAAACAACACGGGTGATAGGGGACATCCTTGACGTACCCCTACTGTGGTACGAAAGTAAGCTCCTATTTGGTTGTTAAGCAAAACTGTACTCGTTGAGCTGTTATACAGCGCTTCAACGACTTGGACAAGCCCTTCTTCAATGTTGAATTTCCGCATCACATGCCACATGTCATTAATCAAGACCCGTTAGTTAACACCATCTTTAGTCTGCTGACTACCACCTCCCGCCGGTAAGTGTATCGACTGGTAACAGTTAAAATTCAAATGTAGATTTCAAAACTAAAGACAACATTACAGTACCCCAGCCACCTACAGATGTGTTGACCAAACACACACGCACACAACGAAAGAAACAAGGATAAACACACACACACACACACACACACACACACACACACACACACACACGTGTACCCATTAATTGAAACAACCTTCTTTACAGAGGTATTTATTGGTGTGTTTGACTGCGTGCGCGTGTGCATGCATGTGAATCACGTGCATATATGTGCGTATGGTTGTGGAATAGGAGGCTGGGTATGTTTGTACCTCATATACAGATGGAAAGACTCGCTTGTAGGTTTGTGACTTGGTGCACGCACAAGGAGTGTAGTTCGACATTTCCCCTGCAGATATCGTTCAATACTGTAAGTAAATTCTTTTTAATTTTATCTGTTCAACGCCCCCTTGTACCTGCAAGGGTCTGAGTATCGATCCTTCAATTAATCTGACATCACTGCAGAATAGTTTTACCTGGGAATATTGACTGGTACAGAAAATCTGCTAAATGTAAAGTAGTCTTACGAGTACCCACATATTGTTTACTTTTGAGACTCTTAGAAGTCAGACAAAGGTGTACCTATCGCCCATATTGTTCTTCTTCTTTATTACCGAAGATGAGGTAGAAATATGTAGTAATGGTGTGCATGGTATACAACTTATCGTGGATGTGGTACAGCTGTTAATATTATTATTCACTGATGGCGTTGCACTTATGTTGTATTCAAGTAGCGGTCTTTAAAAGAAAATGAATATACTAAAAAAATTTGCTGATAACTTTGATATGTTACTTAACCTACACAAAACAAAAGTTGTAGTATTCAGGAGGGTTGGTTTTCTGGGTGCTAAGGAATGTTGGCGCTACGGAAACCAGAAACTAGAGGTCGTCAATTTTTATAAATATTTGGGTTTTTACTTTGCCACGAAACTTTCCCTTACTAGTGCAGTAACTTAGCAACTAAAGCAAAGATAAGGACTAGCCAGCTCTTGCGGAGCCTGTGCAAACTAAGCGACAGTATTCCTAGAGATATTTTTTCAAAATATTTGATATGCAGATTGCTCCTAATTTATTGTATGGATCTGAAATGCTTGGCTATCAGGTTTTGATGGGCTAGAAAAAGCTCATTCATTTGCTTTCAAAAGATTTTTAGGTGTGAGGCTGAATACACAAAATAAAATAGTTTATGGTGATCTTGGTAGATTTCCAATATGTATACCATCCAAAGTAAGGTGTATCAAATAATGGCTTATGCTTGTTCATATGCCAGATGATAGATTACCACGTAACAGCTGCATTATATTGTTACATATGCAAGAATTAGGAAAGTGCTACCGGGAACACCACATGAAAGAACTGCTGTGGGTAAATGTTTTTGGACTTGTATGGCTACAGCAGAGTGTAGGAATTTTATCTATTTCATTTTTGGAGCGAAAAATCGCTTCTTTAAAACGACAATCTGAGCGATGTTTCTTCATTTGACTTGAAGACATGCACATTCGCTGTTACAAATACTCAGGGCGCGTAAGAGAACTCTTCAGTACAGGAGAGTTATTTTTCCGCTTTCCTAGTGGCAGGTAAAAATGGCGATGTTTGAAGGCTTATATCTTTAAAAAGAAGCATAATTATTAAGCATATTTTGGGAATTATTACTTTAAAACGAACTTAACCTTATCATGAAGAAAAAATGTTGCGCTCGGTTTTTCCTTGAAAATGTCTACCTGTAACCGGGTTTTCTACGAAAAGCAGGTCACGAAAAAAAAAACCGACGTGCTCAAGTAGGATGGTTGGGTGGCTGTTGGAATTTTACACCGTGTCATCAACCAAGACTATATCTTGGCGAGAGATAGTTACAGCACACAGAAAAGATGAAAAAAAAGATCCTTAGGTGATACAATCACAACACCACTCTCAATATAAACCAACAAAAACGGGATGGGGAAAATACTGTTGAAAATTGTGTTTTGGCCTAATAGACCATCATTAAGCCAGAGGCTGTAAGTAAAACTGAAAACGTACAAGTGATGGTTAAAGGCCAACCATCTTTGAAAAATGAAAAAAAAAAACAGCTGCAATTGAGGTGGACCTATATAAGAGAAGCAAAAGCCAGTTGGGAAAAAGTGCTGACAGGTATTCTTGATATCAGGACAAGTAATTAGAACATAATGTAATAGTAAAAAGTTTTAAAACATCAGAGACAATTGTTGGATACCATCCTTCGTCTGAAGACTACCAACTCCCTCCGGTGATTATATCGACTGATAAAAATTAGAATTCAATTGAAGATATTGTTGCTAAAGACAACACTAAAATACCACAGCCACACAAATATAACGCAGATATCGTTCAATAGTTTAAATAAATTCACTGCAGCCTGGTTTTACCTGGGTATGTTGACAGGTACGGAAAATTTACTAAATGAAAATTAGTTAATGTTATATGTATCCACATATTGTTTACTTTGAGACTATAGTTATAACTCACTCACTCACTCACTCACTCACTCACTCACTCACTCACTTGGAGAATGTGGCCAATTTCTTATTATGAACGACTCACTAAGATCCCCGGTAAGAAACTATTTTAACAATAACATATTGCCATTCTATGACAAAGTAGATAGATGTGATGATTTTTAAGTCAACATTTACCTGTGCAGTCAAGGACTTGGCTGCATTTGGGAAATGAAAATAAATCTTCACAGCTTATTTCTGGAATGAAGGACGGACTCGGAGGAAGTTTCCACAGAAATATTAAGATTCATTGATTTTCTTCACCGAGTCCTTATCTATCATCCAGAATTAATTCAAGCCTCATACATTATGAATCTAAAGACTCGCGTAGAGCACCACACAAAATTACAGAAATAACATTATTGTCGCTAGTTGTTATTAATATATCAAATACAATAGACTGGCATTAAGTTAGAAAGAATAAATTAATATTACAAATGACCCGACACGTTTGAAATGTATGTTGTAATTTAGAGAAATATTTGATCGTTTTTATCTGTCATCTACTTTATAGTCTCTCCCCATGCACTGTGAAAGATAAATGTACATAAATAAGTATCGCAGAACTTAAGAAAAATTTTCTCTTCTGTAAATCTTTCATCTTTTTGCCCTAGCAGACGAAGTTCCTGCATATTTGACAAACACTATTAAGACTGTGTACATTGCTGGATGAAAAAGGGATAGTGTAATATTACATTTGATGTACCGTCACCATGCATAAAATATTTCTATATTAAAAAGGAACTTTCATTTGTATGATTAGAGAATAAAATATTGTATTCTTGATATTTTAATGCACTTTCTCTCACGCTCACTTCCTTCCTCCCCCCCTCTCTCTCTCTCTCTCACTCACCCACGCACACATGGTTAGCAGCATGCAACTACTACTTATTTAATCAATTATTGTAGATTCTGAAGCATCTGCTTGCTATTTATATGATCATGAATTTTTTTATCCTAATTAGAACATGTAGTTCAATAGTCTCTGATGCTCTTACAAAGACAGCATTAGCACAAGATTACAATTTTTCTGTAAGTTTCGTATTGGAATTTCCTGACGACAAAGGTTTGCGTTCTTTCCATAGGCCCGTAGGTTAATCTACGGTCAGATAACCAAATCCTCTTTACAAGAACTGCCATGGTTATGATCAAGAGCGATAAAGACATCACTATTGTTTCTTTTACTTTTTGTATCTAACCAATAGGTCGTGTACGCAAACGCCCCTGGTTTAACTATTGAACTGACATTTAAAAGTATGCTACGCTTCCTCTCTCCTAATATAACTGGCTGATTGATTTCTATATTTTTTACATTTTACATTTTTAAATGCACTTCTGTAAGTGTAGGTGCGCATGTGTCTCTATGTGGCTTCATCCTTGCGTGCGTGCGTGCGTGGATATATCTGTTTATATCTGTGCACCAGCCTGTATGTGAGAATAAATGTGAGTATACATTCTTGTCCCGGTTAATGTGTCATTAAACGTACAAAATTACCTTCATTTGCAAATATATATATATATATATATATGTATATATAACTGTTATTTGAAGTTTGAATCCGACACACGCACCTGTACTCTAGTTCGTTTGTCCGTGTGTGTATGTAATCCGTCTGTGCGTGAAAGGTATTCTCGCTTAATGAGCTTAATTATTATTTATCTCTTTACTAAAGATGCTAAAATAAAACTACAATCACTCTATAAAAGTAGATTTTCTTACACAAAAATATTACTACTGCACAAAATACATTTTTACGTAAAAAAATTACTTTCACGAAGTACAATGCAGAAAGTTTTTACTTCTAAATGAAAATTCCTTTTTGGAAAACTAATTAAAGCTAATCAGTTAAGGGCTAATGAAAGAGAATTTTGTTTTCTAAACTTGAATTAAGCTTATATAATACGAATAAGATCATTCTGACACATTTGTTGGTCGCTCTATAGCGTGCGACTATAAAACCTAATTCTCACAGAACTCACAGTTGAATATACTTTAAATAGAATAATGTCCGGCAACTTTAGTCTGTCTTATTTTGACAACGAAGCCAAGGTTTTCTTCCCATGGACCAGTGGGTACTATCTCATCAGTTATGAAATATTTAAACCAGTGAACTTGGTGTTGCAGTGTTTTGCTAAAACCTTCATGTCACTGGTGGGCATTCCGTCTAACATAGTCAACTGTGTGGTCTTCTGGCGCCAGGGTCTCAGAGACCGAATGAACTTCTGTCTCTTCTGTCTGGCACTAGCAGATATGCTCTTTTTACTTTCAGTACTTTGCATATCACAGGTTGGTTCATTTATTGAAATTGCAAACGAGATTTTAGGAAAAGAAATTTATGCCCACTCCAACGCTAAAGCAATGGCAATAAGCGAGGAAGCGAGGACGATGACCAGCTGTATCAACCTCGTCATCTCCATCGAACGATGTGTGTGCGTTTATCTCCCTCTTCGTGCAAATTCCTTCATGAAAACACGCAGCATGGGGTTGCTTTTTGCTTCTATTTTCATCATCACCCAGCTGGGATTTGTCTACAATTTCTTTCATTACGAAGTAATCATGAAATACGACAACATTACAAACCAATCAATCTTTTTGGGCGCAGACTTGTCAAAGACCTTCAGAGAAAATTATTTGTTATTTCGAGGATTAGAAATTTTCTTTTTGACCTTTTTACCTTTATGTATATTCATAAGTATTTTTATTGCAACCTTAGCGACGGTCGTGAAACTACGGTCTGCCATCGCGTGGCGCCTAGTAACAAGTTCCAGTGGAAGTGACAGTCAGGGCCAACAGAGGGCGCTCATCAAGATGCTTGTGTTTGTCTCGTGTGTCTATATGATAACCTCGATACCGTATGTCGCTTATATTTTGACTCCAGTTTTCTTTCACGACTTCGACATTGGCGGTAAATACCAGAACAGCTTTTTGATCATGGCTACTGTGGCGAGGATATGTACAGAGATGAACTGTTCTTTTAATTTTATTATCTATTATCGACAGTCGTCACGCTATAGATTAGAAATTAAATCCCTTTTCTGCTGTACAAGTGCCAAAAAGCATTAAGTGAGGACCATGTGCTTCGTAAATTGTCTGTAGATTAAAGACATGTCCTTGGGCTAGAAACTCCCCAACTACACTGAACTTTACACTAGGTGAAAAGTAACCTTTGCTCCATAACACACACACACACACACACACACACACACACACACACACACACAAACACACAAACACACACACACACACAAACACACACACACACACACTTTTCGTTTCTCACCCAGTAATAAAATAGTTCAAATAGTGTTTTTATGCAGGCTGAAAAACGAAGAAAGATTTACAGATGTGCGACACTAGTTTAGTTACATTGTTAACTTTCCTTAGACAGGTACAGATGATGTACCTTATGTCATGAAATTAATCTCCACAGACAGAATAAGCTTAGTATTGTATTAGATCAGTCCATCAGCTTTGAAGGACGTGGTAGCTCACTTCACTTCGCTTGGCTGCATCTTTTTTCGAGTAATCTATGATGGCTTTCTGGCTAATCATTCTGTATTCCGTAAATGTTAGTTATTCACATTTAAATTATGGTCCCTTTGTTTCAGTTGTTTTCAAGGACAGCTGCGACTGAGACTGAGACTAAGAGGGTCCGCCGTTCTATGGTCAGTTTACACTTTTTACCAGCAATGTATTTCTCCTGCGGCCTTCCTCACGGGAGCCGTAAAGTATTATCTTAAAAGAAATGTCGTAGACACGTGCGCAACTTCGCGTCTTCAGAAGCTGTACAGACCTCCCAGGAAGGAGCCGTTGACGGTGAATGTAACATTTTGGATGAATAGTCCACTTATAAATGGATGCGAGTGTTTAAGTACATCTACATGTAGCTACGCTCGCGGCACTCTTTTTCCTTTTTCACACAAAAAGGCCCGGCCAACGATTCCAACATGTACTTTTTTAAAAGAAAAGAAGAAATGAAATGGTGAAAAGAAAAAGTGAAACTGTCTAAAACTGATGGATGGAAAGTTAGAGTCTCCCCGGCAATGTCGCCTGTCTGTTTTTGTCGGTTCGACGGTATTGTAATCCTGCACGAACAGTCAGATGAGGTAGTGTTCGAGAAACAGGAGTTCACTTCGTCGATAGAGGAGTCTGCCCGAACTGTCGTTCTCCTAGTTGTACTCCATACAGGTGAATCGTCCGCACAGGAGTTTTCTCGAACTGTTGATCAGCAGGTATACCCAAGCCAGGTGAACAAACCGCACACAATTTCACCTGGATTGATGACCGGTGAACTATATATAAAACAGGTGTATGATTGCACAGAAGAACGTCCATCCAAATTCACGAATCAGAACATAAAGATCCATGTGAAACACGACATTAGATCCCCGGCTTGAAGATCAGCCTTGCAGTAGATAAAAATCCTCGGTCTGTGGCGATTCAGCACTGCCCTTCGGCAGGAGTGTTTCAGTGTCTGTAGTAACCGCTGTGAAAGTGCGTAGGAGTCTCAGAGATCTCCCATGAATTCCACTCAGAAGTAGACTCCTCGTTACAGATTACAATGAGCATCTGCTGTCTCCGTGTCACACAGTTCTCGCTAGAAGGTTGTTGCAGAAGGGCTTCACAGAAGTAGAGTCCCTGACGGATCGCAGTGAACAGCTGCCGCCTCCGTGTCTCCTAATTCTCTTCAACGGCTCGCCCGGGACAAGTCCTTCAATCACCTCGTGTAGGTCTGTCATGTCTGCAAGATCTCAGCTGAATGCCGGGAAAACATCGAGCTGGCTAACGTAATCCTGCCTTACCCCGGTTTAGACCAATCGGACGCTAGGTTACTATTTTGTCAGAGGGGAGAGTGGGTATAATCCATTTTTGAGAGGGGAGTGTGGTCGGGCGTGGTGGCTTGGTGTGTTCGATTAATGAACTGTCTTTAATGATAGGGAAATAGTAAATGGTTAGGGGTTGTGGTTAGGATTTAGGGTTAGTTTATTAGGTACACTTGGGGAATTGAGTGGAGCGAGCAGACGACTAATGCTGAGCAGACGACAGCGGTCGAGTGTAGGGAGTAGGCGGCACAGGTCGAGTGATGTCATAGTGACTGACATAGAGTAGTTTTATGTGATTGGCTGTTGTTGTTGTTGTTTGGTTTTTTTTTGGCGTTGCTTTGAGTCAGGTACTATTTGACGTCACTGTTTTGCATAGCTCCGCCTACAGGTAAGCCATTTTTGCTATGGCCGTCCCGATTTACTCTATATATCGTACCTGTGCCATTGCAGCTGAATTAGACTGTGTCGGCCGACATTACACCACGCCATGTGGAATTCCAGATTAAGTCTTGTTTACAAAAGGAGTCTGAAATTCCCCTATCGCGTCATAGTGTGATGTAATTTTGTGGTTTGCGTCACACGGTCACGTGCCTTCTCGAGAACGTGCCACAAATCTACCAACGCTTTGAACAACTAATAAACATAGAAAGGAGTTTGAGCCGCGAAAAGTGACAGTGAATAGCCATTGCTTGTGTATTCCAGTTCAAGTTCCTGTTTAGCTCGGCCATTACTACTTGTTGCAGTCTCAGTGAAGGTTTCTGTCCTGCGGTTGCTATCTTAGGCCCTTAATGCTGTTGATGTCTTCAAACAGTTGTCTTTCCATGTAGATCTCCACTCTGCTCTCACTGTTTGCTTCAGACCCGGACTTCGCTTCTGTCAGCCTTGGTGTAATAATAGACAAGGTTAGTCTGAATGCCAAAAGAAAATTGAACTTTTCGTTTCATGGACTTTTGTGCGTTTTATGTAGCGTAGAGCCATGGCGGCCGCGGCCTTGCAGAGCGAAGTTCAATCTGCTTAAGCCAGATGTATTCTCTTGTCCGTCTTTATAGCCAGCCTTTTAATATACTCTGGAGATGTGGAATCGATCCCTAGTCGAGTTGTCGACAGAATAATAATAATAATAATAATAATAATAATAATAATAATAATAATAATAATAATAATAATTTATATAGCGCTTTACCCCACCATCAAGGCAGGCTCAAAGCACTTGAAAAAAAAAATAAAAAGAGGTAAATTACATAAACATAAAAGAATGTGTCCAGTGAACGACCTATCGGATCAAAAAGTAAACAACGAGAAGGCAGACTTAGTTGTGTAGACAGCCTCGGCAAACCCTCTTAGCCGCTAACTGCCTACTCTTGTCGGCCTTCAGAACCTTGACATGCCAGATAACAGGAGGAAGTCGTCGTCTGATGGTTTTCAATCATCGCAAAATGTTACTTCTTCGGGTTCAAAATCGGTTATAAATAACACACTGTAAACATAATTGATTTGTCTGTATCGTTAACAGAAATCAACAATATTTCAGTAGCAACAACACAAAAACAAACACCACGTCTAATGCAGACACCCAGGGAAGTAGCTCTGTGGAGGACTCGAGGGGTTTTCTTTCGCTGCTGCAGTTTAACCATGAAGTTACCTGAAGAATCATGGAACGGTACCTCCGTTAGGTGACTGTGTTGGAACACTGAAGGATTCCAGAATAGACCAAATAAACTTCGGTCTCTTTTGTCTGGCACAAGCAGATATGCTGTATTTACTTTCCGTGTATTGCATCACTTAGAATGTATAATTTGGTTGAATTTATTGATGAAATGCTTGAAAAAGAAATTTGTTTCAAGTCAAACAGAAAAAGCCTAGCAATCAAGCGAGGACGATGACCAGCTGCGAAAGCCTTATCGTTACCATCGAACAGTATATGTACGTTTATCTTCCTCTTTATGCAAAGTCCCTTATTAAAACTACCACCGTGGGGGGCGCTGCCGACTTCTTTATTCATCTTCAGCAAGGTGGGTATCTCTACAGTTTCTTTATTACGAGACAAAGCAGACATTTTCCAGGAAACAGATTGTCAAATACTTCAAAGATAATTTTTTGTTATTCCGACGATTAGAAATTTTCTTTTTGAACTTTTTACCTTATGTATATTCATCAGTATTTTCATAGCAACGTTAGCGACAATCGTGAAGCTGAGAGCCGTACTTAGTCTGGCGTCAAAAGACAAGTGACAATGACAGGAACAACAGAGGGTGCTGATAAAGATGCTTGTGACCGTCCCATGTGTCTGTATTAGGATCTCAATACATTACGGCACATATATTGATAGCAACTTTTCTACCAGACTTTGACATTAGAGGTCAATACCACAACAGTTTTCTGACTGTGTGTATGATTGCGATGATCTGTACAAAAGTCAAATATCGATACAGTTTTTTTTCAATCTATTATCAACAGTCATGACATTACACTGGTCAACACTGAAACTATTACTGACTTTAAAAGGTCCTAATCTGTAGTGTCTTGGTGTGCTGAAAACGAATATACCCATGACAATTTTTTATGTGCTCTCCTTTTGAAGATATTTGAAATTATTCAGTTTCTATGTTTCACCGTGTAAATTTATCCAGTAGGACTGTAACAACATCCTAAACAAGCCTGGAATAATATAATGTTGCATTACATTGGTTAACACCATCATTTACACATCATCTATAGTTTATTGTATCATTTTCTGATGTAGTCCAGTACTACTGCCTGGCGGCTGCTGAAGTACACTGACGTCAGCAGTGTACTATATATAGCCCAGTCAGAGAGGTTGAGCATTTAAAATATTTCAGACTTCGTGGGATAGAGTTTAAGCTACTGTTACATAAATTTTTATTATTTTATCTATTTAGTTACAATACAGAACACTAATGCCTCGAAAGTGCGTTAATACCGTGGACTATTTTTGCTGTATTTGTAGGGAAGTGACATCTGCCAACCAGAAGAAAAGTATCACTTCTCAAGTGAAGAAGGCAAATCCTTTTGACTTTGGATACAGGATTGCCGACCAAGACAAGTATTGGCCCCCCGCATATATGCTGTGCTACTATGCTGGCTGACTACTGCTGGACACTCCAAAGAGATGCTCCCAAAGAGCTGTACAAGAGACAGGCAAAGACATCTAAGACGTAGTCTATGACTTGATGGTTTACAGGTATTAACTATATTTCAATTAATGTTAGCATGCATTTCGTGATGTACACAATAATTTCTGCAAGTTACAAAAAAAAAACCTAGAGCCAGTTTTGTTTTTATATTTTGATTGTCACATTCGTGTTGAGGACATAAAAACTGACACGAATCGACTAATTTTATTTCAGTAACATGACTTTTGTAACAATTTGTTGACCGGTATAATAGATTAGAAATCAACGCCAAAGCTGTGTAAATACAGAAGGCAGATTGTGTAAAAAGGTGGTTTTGTAGAATTTCAGTTAAACAAAGAAAGACCATTTGGTAAAATTCTTTATAAAAGCTGCTTCCTTAAAATCATCTTTGTCGCACGACAACATAAATCATTATTTCCAGTATCTTGTACTTGATTCGAACGTTTCATCATCCACTCACTGAGGCAGCAGTCAACAAAGTTTAAAGAAATATCTTGGCCCCCGCGTAAAAACATAGTTTTCAGAAAAACAAAGACTTTGTAAAATATGAAACTTTTTAGTAAGAGCTTTACCAAACCCACAAACGGATAATGTAGCGTGCAATTGTGTGGGGAGGTGGGTTTGTGTGCGTGTGTGGGTCGGTAAGTACGTGCATGAGTAGGTAGGTGTTTGCGTAGTCTAGTCAGCGCTTATTTTTATTGATAATTTTATTCAAGAAGAATTTTTTGAAAAAGAGATTTACATTCAGAAGCTACGTCTTGTCCATCTCTCCGCCTTGGCTTGTATAGCCCTATATTCAGCTTAACAAAGCCCGTTGATTATTTGGTTTTGTCTTCCCGAAATAAGCAGGGTCTGTTGTGACCCCTGCGGCTAAACATGATATATTTCTCGAGAAATCATTCCTTTCGCTAGTGAGTTTTTTGTAAACCATTTATTATTGATTTAGAAAGTGAACCATTGTTATTTCCAATTTATTTTAACATTGTGAAATTATTTTAAGACATAAATTACGAGGCTCTGGACTGTAGCCGGACTGAAGAGGCTAGAAAGCACATCCGCTTTCTCACTTAACACTGCGGCCTTAGCACCAAATCAGTCTCTTCCTCTTTAGTGTTCCAGGGAAGAGGACGGAAGTTCCCAAGGAGAATTTTCTGCTAAAATTCTAGCTTTCGTTCGTCGGGTGCGTTATCTTATGTGATACCTCGCCTTGTGTTCTTTTTGACCATCTACTACACACCCGCACCTAGCTGACCTTGGAATCTACAAAAGACCTGCTTTATCCCAGACAAAAGTGTGTTTTCTCCTGTGCATTGTTCAGCTCCATGGATCTGCATGCGTATTCTGCCGTGCCACAATCACGCGCAGCACAATTTTTTTCGCTCTAATGATACCCGTTCATCTCATTCACACGACGAGGAACACGTACATCACGCTAACATTCATGCGAACTAAGACGCTCACACAGGTAAATAAGTTCAAAGAGATACATTTTATTTACATTATTTACACATACAACTGCAATTTCTATTCTAGCTAACCAACCTAACCTAAAGCCTAGTACCTAGCTCTCTGGGGTGGGGAAAGAGGGGGTTAAGTGATGTGAGCCGCTTTCCAGCGAGACCATAACACCTTGCGGCAAAATGTACTTCTCTCTTACTCAGAGTGCCTTTGCTTTCCCGAGCAGGACCTGTCGCTCTTCGGTAACAGACGCAAGAAACGACTTTTTCCTGCTATTTAAATTAAAATATTTGGGTACTACGTCACGCGCTGTGCTTTCTGTCTTCCTCGCAATGCTCCGCTCGCTCGACCAATCAAAGGGTGGGAGGGGGTGCAGGGTGGAGGGAACAAAGCATTGTCAGCGGTACAAGCTGCCTACTGCTCCCGCTACAGGACCATTAAGTGTTATCATAAACAATAATGAAACGAATCATTTGCAACGTCCGCTGTAAAAATCATCACCATTGTTAACGAAACATGAAATCAGTCTTAAGGTAATCTTTGTAACGGATTCATTTATTGGTTTTAAGATGACCTTGTAGACATTTGTTACCGACCTGAATCAGGAAAGCATGATTGTGGTTGGAATCAAAATATGGTCAATTTTATTTTCAAAGATTACAGAAATGTGTGTGGGCATCGAACTGAAATGTGAACGGCTTAATAAGCGAGAAATATTTGTTTAACGGTAACGATGCCCCCCTTGTGAGTGCTGATCTAACCCTGAAAGCAAGTAGCAGTAGTGACTGTCTGCTTCTTTGATTTGCTAGAACTGTGGCTTGGATTTCTCAAAAATACTTCAGTGATGTTAATCCATCTTCCAGACTTCATCGGATTTTAAAACATCGAACTGGACTCATCAGTAATAATTATCTCGATGAGAATACTAAGACGATTCTTAGTTATTACGATCGTCCTACAGCTCTGTCTCGCACTGCTGAACTGCAAAACTCTCCTATTAGCGAGCTGACACTTCGCTGGTTGCCACATTCAAAGGGTTCCCTAGGCTGATGATGTAAACAACTGTCACAATATTTTTCTCGACAACCGACGCACACGTAACACGTAGTCAACACACTCACTGGTCGCATGTGCGTTGTTTGGTCTTCCAATGATGAACATTCCTTATGGATGATAATAGACAAATTTTAATTACACTTACAAAATTTCCCTGAATAAACAAAATATAGTGGCATTTGTGTTGATTGTTTAGATTATCATTAAACGTGTTTGCTGTGGTGAGCCGTCAGTAGCTCAGACAGCTGGCAGCCAGTGTAGCACAATATGCTTTTATTCCTGTCTATTATCAGGTCGAAAAACTTATTACTCTTTCTCGGAAAGACAAAGTGTGCATTTTGGCTTTTACTTTAATTTTATGGAATGCTTGCTAGAAAGAGATCAATACTTTGTTTATTCACGTTTAAAGTCATTATGGGAAAAAAACAGACTTATGAAGAAGTCCTTTTCTGGATGATTTTATTGAAATTTAAAAATTGTTGATAGCAGCCTTACCTACAATAATTCAAAGCCTTGCTTATCATTTTTCTTCTTTTAAATCATTTATCCATAACTTTGGTATAGCGTGCAGCAGTTATTATCCTGAAAAGTAAACTTTATCAGTATTGGTGTTATCAAGAAGGCTTTTGCAAATATTACATATGGACTAAAATGTACAAGGTTGATAAAACGTATTGCTGTTGCAGAAATACCAGTGTTGGTAATACTGCGTCCGATGTACCATACAAAATGTGTGATATATTCCCACATTAAATTTTGATTTACATAACTACAGAATAGAGTATTTTATTATCGACGTTTTATAAGCACGTGCAAACATACTCCCTCACAAACACTTTCTCCCTCGCTCACTTCCTCTTTCTGTGTCTGTGTGCGTGCGTGCGTGCGTGCGTGCATGTATCTGTGTTTATATTTGTGCGTCAACGTGAATGTGAGAATAAATGTGAGAATGGCAGGAACAAGCAGACTTTCGACAGGGTTTATCCACCATCGACCACCTATTCACCCTGCAAAGCATCCTTGAAATATTACTAAGTATAAAAAGCGAGTCTTCTGCGCGTTTATAGATTATCAGAAAGCCTTCGACAAGATAGCCAAAACTTACTTGCGGGAAAAATTACTAGATTATTGGGTCAAGGAAAGATTCATAAATATAATCAAGGATATATACAAAAAGGCAAAATCCTGTGTCAAGATAAATGGAAACCAGTCAGAGTTTTCTAAAAGTAGACACGGTGTCAGGCAAGGGGCGAACATATCTCCTTTATTGTTTGCAATATATCTCAACGACTTGAAAACACATCTCTTAGCAGACTTTGTAAGTGGTCTCTCACAATTAGGCCAAACTGACACCAAATAACCTTACTCTTCAAGAAACTGATGTGCTCCTTAAAGGACAACCCGAGCGCAACATTTGTTCTGTATGATCGGGTTAAGTTCGTTTTAAAATAATAATTCCTAAAATTACATAATTATGCTTAATTTTAAAGATATAAGCCTTCAAGCATCGGCATTCTGACCTGCAAGTAGGAAGGCGGGAAAAATTTCTCTCTTATACTGAAGAGTTCTCTTACGCGCCCTCAGTATTTGTAACAGGGAGTGTGGATGTCTTCAAGTCAAATAAAGAAACATCGCTCAGGTTGTCGTGTTCAAGAAGCGATTTTTTCCCCAAAACGAAACAGCTGAATTTGGAATACAGCCCTACAGATTGGAACTTTATTTAAAAACTTCGAATGAAGTTTAAAAAAAAAAAATTAAATAGTCCAAACGGAATTCATTCAACAGACTTGTAAATCAATCAGATCAAAATTTAATGGGCAACAACCACGGTCACTGCAGTCTACGTTGTATTATTCCTGATTAGTCTGTTACTAAGTGGGCGCATGTGAGTTAATTTTCCCTTGTTTATTATTGTTAATAAAATGTAAACACGTTTCAAAAGTGTTTGTCTTCCGGTAATTTTTTTTATTTGATGGTTTCATGCATTGTTTTTTTATTTTATAATTACAACTGACTGGCGATAAGGATTATTTTCAATTAAAAATATAATGATAGTTTGAAACATGTTTATCGATGTAAAAACTTATTTCTTCCTCATTTAGGTGCATGCACAATTTTCTATTTACTTACTGATACTCGCACGTGTTCCCGTTTAAGCTCCTTCTAATACGCTTATCAACCTCAATTCTTTTTTTTTCCTTTTTTAGCTGTTTCGAGCATCCTCATCAATGGTGCCCTCACACTGTCAGTTGTTGTTATCATTATGCTGTATAAAAATACGACTGATGATGATGTGTTTAAATACTATCTGGTTTGCATTTATGTGGTTAAAATGTCTACATGTAATCATGTTTTCTACGGGAAGCGAGCCCCGAAAAAATCACGGCGTGCTCAAGTAGAATGGTTGGGTGGCTGTTGGAGTTTTACACCCTGTCAGCAGCCAAAGCTCTAACATGGCGAGATATTGTTATAATACACAGAAATGGTGAAAAAATTAAAACCAACAGAAACAGAATGGGGAAAATAGTGTTGAAAAGTCTGTTGTGGCCCAATAGACAATCATTAACACAGAGACTGTATAAGTAAAACTGATAACTTACAACAGCTGGTTACCGCACAATTATCTTTGGAAAAGAATTTAAAAAAAACAACAACAGATGCCGTTGATGTGGACCTAAATAAAAGAAGCAAAAAGCCAGTTGTAAAACTATTGGTGACAGGTATTCTGGATATCAGTACAAGTAATTAGAACATGATGCAATAGTAAAAAGTCTCAAACACCAGAGACAAACTTGTCGCCTTGTAAAAGGTGGGAATAAGTGACAATGTTGGATGGCATCCTTCGTCTGAAGACTACCGCCTCCCGCCAGTAGGAATATCGACTGGTAAAAGTTGAAATTCAATTGAAGATTTTGAACTTACAGACAACACCACAAAGACAAAATACCACAACCACATACAAATGTGTGTACGAAACACACACACAAAGACAGAAACAATCATTCACACACACACACACACACACACACACACACACACACACACACACACACACACACACACATACATGTTTGAGAAGGACGGCTATTTTGGATAAAACAGAACCATGTATACAAATATCCATTTCGTCAAACAGCCTTATTTACTAACATATTCATAGCTGTGATCATTTGTCTGATTGCGTGCGCGCTCGCTTGCATATGAATGACGTGCATATACGTGCGTATGCTTGTGGAATAAGAGGCTGGCCCATGTTTGTACCTTACATGCAGGTAACAAAAACTCGCAGGTTTGTGCATTTGTGCACGCAGGAGAAGGACTGTAGTTCCACATTTTCCATGCAGACATCGTTGAATACTGTAAGTAAATTCTTTTTAATTTTATATTTTCAACGCCCCTTGTACCTGCAAAGTATCGATCCTTCAATAAGCCTGACATCACTGCAGAATATTTTTACCTAGGGATATTTAAATCTGCTAAATGGAAATAAGTTAATGTGTATCCACATATTAAGACACTTACTCACTAATTCGCTCACTCTTTCACTCACTCACTCGAAGAATGTGGCCAACTTCTTATTACGCACGACTCACCAAACTCGCTAGTAAGTGAGCAAATTGTTGCCTTTAACTAACACAAATAGCAAAAGAACTTTTGTAAATATAACATATTGCCATTCTATGACAAAGTAGATAGATGTGATGGGGTTTTAAGTCAAATTTTAACTGTATAGTCAAGGACTTGGCTGCATGTGGGAAATACAAATAAGAAGTCTTCACAGCTTATCGCCGGAATGAAAGACAGAATCGGAGGCAATTTCTCCAGAAATATTAAGATTCATTCAATTTCTTCACAGAGTCCTTATCTATCATCCAGAATTAATTCAAGCCTAATACATAACGAATCTAAAGACTCACGTAGAGCACCACACACAGAGATAACTTTATTGTCGCTAGTTGTTATTAACATATCAAATACAATAGACTGGCATTAAGTTAGAAAGAAGAAATTAATATTACTAATAAGTCCGACACGTTTCAAATGCATATTATAATTTAGAGAAATACTTTAATGATCGTGTTTATGTCACCTTCTTTACAGTCTCTCTCCATGCGCTGTCAAGATGAATGTTACTAAGTATCGCAGAACAAGAAATTTTTATATTGCTGTAAAATCGTTCACTTTTTTTAGCAGACAAAGTTCCTGCACATTTGACAAACACTATTAAAATTGTACACATTTCTGGAGGAAAAAGGGATAGTGTGTGTTAGTGTGTTTGTGTGTGTAGGTGTGTGAGTTAGTCTGTTTGTGTGTGCGTGCGCGCTACAAGCGCAGGTGTGTGTCATGGAGCAAAAGTCACGTTTGACCAGGTGTAAAATTCAGTAAATTTGGGGAGTTTCTTGCTCAAAATCTTTTCTGCTGAATTTCTATTATCTAACAGGTGGCACAAGCAGACTGAAGAGACGGACTCAGGTGAGGAGTCAGTAGCTCAGACATGTTTGCTGGAGTCGTAGCACAGTGTAGCCATGTTACAATCATACAGGAAGTTGTTACATCAAGACCAACCATTCTCTTAACCTTCCCAGAGAAAACCTGTTCTGAAGCACAGCAAGGCTGTAAAACAGAAACTAAAAGAACTTCCAGAAGACTTTAAACAGTGTAAGTGTACAGGTGTGTTAAATGTCCTTTGTGGGAATGTATGTTTCAATTGTTTATATGTTGTGTGTGTATGTATAAATACACACGCTATATGTTTATAAATATAGGAATTGTGAGCAAAAGAGGAATTTCTGTGCTAGACTCTGGCTTGAATAGACAAGAAAGATGAATTTAATTGAAGCATGCAACTACTACTTAATTAATCAATATTGTAGATTCTAAAGCATCTACTTACTATTTATATAATTATAAATCGAACTTTTAGTTCATTGGTCCCTCATGCACTTACAAAGACTGCGTTAGCACAAGATTACCAATTGTCTGCAAGCTTTGTATTGCAATTTCCTGAAAACAAAGGTTTGCTTTATTTCCATAGGCGCGTAGGTTAATCTACGGTCAGATGATCAAACCCTCTTCACAAGAATTGCCATGGTTATGATCAAGACTGATAAAGACATCACTATTGTTTCCTTTACTTACCGCCATTTCTAACCAATACGCAAACGGCCCTCGTCTGACGATCGAACTGCAATTTACTAGTATACCCGCTTTCTCTCTCCTAATATAATTAGCTGATTGATTTCTATGTCTGTACATGCGTGTATCACGCAAATATACTTCTGTAAGTTTAACGCGCATATGTCTCTATTACTTCTTGTGGCTCCGTGCGTGCTTGCTTTCATGAATATCTCTGATTTTATCTGTGCATAAGCGTGTATATGAGAATATATATTAGGATGCATTTGTGTACTGGTTAATTAAAGTGTCATGTACCATACAAACTTACCCTTATTTTCAAATATATATGTGTAAATGTTATTTGAAGTTCAAATCCGATACACGCGCCTTTACTCTAGTCCGTTTGTCCGTGTGCGTATGCAGTCCGTCTTTGCGTGTAATGTATTCTCGCCGTGAGCTCAACATAAAAGATATTATTGATGTCTTACAAAAAGAAAATAAAAAGAGTAAAATTACTCGAAAAAATTAGGGGTTTTTTTTACAGAAAAAGTTATCATTGCGAAAAATACATTTTTAAATAAGTAAAAATATTAATTTTATAAATTTGTATCCAAAAAAGTTTTACTACTATCCGAAAATTCTTTCTGGGAAAACTAAGCAAAAATTATCAATTAGGGCTGGTGAAAGAGAATTTTTTTGTTTTTGTTTTGTTAAATTGAATTAAGCGTATATAATACGAATAAAATAAGATCATTCTGAAACATTGGTTGGTCTCTCTATTGCGTGAGACTGTAAAAGCCTAAAGTTGAAAGAACTAACAGTTAAACATACTTTAAACAAGAATAATGACCGGAAACTTTAGTCTGTCTTATTCTGGCAGCAACGCTAAGGTTCCTTTGCCATGGACCAGTGCGTACTATCTCATCAGTTATGAAATATTTAGACCAGTGAACTTGGTGTTGCAGTGTTTCGGCAAAACCTTCATGTCACTGGTGGGCATTCCGTCTAACATAGTCAACTGTGTGGTCTTCTGGCGACAGGGTCTCAGAGACCGGATGAACTTCTGTCTCTTTTGTCTGGCACTAGCAGATATGCTCTTTTTACTTTGCGTATTTTGCGTATCACAGGTTGGTTCATTCATTGAAATTGCAAACGAGTTGTGGGGAAGAGAAATTTATGCCTACTCCAACACTAAAGCAATGGCAATAAGCGATCAAGCGAGGACGATGACCAGCTGTATCAACCTCGTCATCTCCATCGAGCGATGTGTGTGCGTTTATTTCCCTCTTCGTGCAAATTCACTCATGAAAACACGCAGCATGGGGTTGCTACTTGCTTCTATCTTCATCATCACCCAGTTGGGATTTGTCTACAATTTCTTTCATTACGAAGTTATCATGAAATACGACAACATTACAAACCAAACAATCTTCTGGGGCGCAGACTTGTCAAAGACCTTTAAAGAAAATTATTTGTTATTCCGAGGATTAGAAATTTTCCTTTTGACCTTCCTACCTTTATGTATATTTGCAAGTATTTTCATTGCAACCTTAGCGACGGTCGTCAAACTACGGTCTGCCATCGCGTGGCGCCAAGAGACAAGTTCCAGCGGAAGTGACAGTCAGGGCCAACAGAGGGCGCTCATCAAGATGCTTGTGTTTGTCTCGTGTGTTTATATGATAACCTCGATACCGCATGTCGCTTATATTTTGACTCCAGTTTTCTTTCACGACTTCGACATTGGCAGTAAATACCAGAACAGCTTTTTGATCATGGCTGCTGTCACGAGAATATGTACAGAGATTAACTGTTCTTTTAATTTTATTATCTATTATCGACAGTCATCACGCTATAGATTAGAAATTAAATCCATTTTCTGCTGTACAAATGCCAAAAAAAGCATTAAGTGAGGACGATGTGCTTCGTAAATTGTCTGTAGATTAAAGACAAGTCCTTGGGCTAGAAACTCCCCAACTACACTGAACTTTACACTAGGTGAAACGTAACCTTTGTTCCATGAAGCACACACACACACACACACACACACACACACACACACACACACACATTTCGTTTCTCATCCAGTAATAACAACTTCAAAATAATGTTTGTGTGCGGGCAGAAACAAGAAGAAAGATTTATAGATGTGCGACAATAGTTTAGTTACATTATTAACTTTCCTTAGACAGGTACAGATGATGTACCTTAATGTCACGAAATTAATCTCCACAGACAGGATAAGCTTAGTATTGTATTAGATCAGCCCATCAGCTTTGAAGGACGTGGTAGCTCACTTCAGTAAAGCTCATGTGGATTGATTGGCAAGACTATGGTGTACAAAATCACGGAGGGAGAATATGAAGTAAACCTGAGGCGGGAATCTGTGAGGGAAATATATTCCAAAAGCTGATATAAATTCATGTGGTCAGTAATAATTTCTGTAACTTGCCTATGAAAAGTGACCTGACAGATTTTTTTCTCAGTTTGTGCCAAGAGTGTCGGCTACACCTACTGACGTGTACACTGTTGGCACACACAAACCTCATTCTGCTACATGGCTACACATACAGCAACAACCAGTGCACTTGTTTGTACACAGTCTGTACAGGCGGTTTTATTTCTCTTTCTTTCCTTCTTTTCCTGGTGGTATTAAACTTTGTAGCTGCATCTTTTTTTGAGTAATCTATGATGCCTTTCTGGCTTATCATTCTGTATTCCATAAATGTTTGTTATTCACTTATTTAAAATATAGTCCACTTTTTTCAGTTTGTTTCAAGGATAGCTTGCTAGAGTGAGACTGATATGAAACTGAGACTGTTTACACTTGTACTTTTTCCAGAACTTTATTTCTTCTTCGGCCTTCCTAACGGGGGCCCGAAAGTATTATCTTAGAAGAAATTTTGTAGACACGTGCGCAACTTTACAGCTTGCATCAGAAGCTTGAGAGACCGCCAAGAAAGGAGCCGTTGACGGTGAATAGCCATTGCTTTTGTCTTTTACAGTTAGGAACTTCGAAATAGTTGCCGTTGCTTCAGATTATTAGCACTTTTTACTTTTAATAAAACAAATAGAGCATATGTAAAGAAGGTGGCTTCTTCTCAGTTTAGCTTGGCCATTGCTACTTTCGTTGTTGCAGTCTCAGTGAAGATTTCTGCCTTGAGGTTGCTATCTTAGCCTCTCAAAGCTGTCGATATCTTCAAACAGTTGTCTTTCCATGTAGATCTACACTTTGCTCTCACTGTTTGCTTCAGACCCGGACTTTGCTTTTGTCAGCCTTTGTTTTATGATAGACCAGGTTAGTATGAAGACAAGAAGAAAATTTAAATGGACGACTGTGCATTTTACGTGGTGTAGAGCCATGGCAGCCGCGGCTTTACAGGAAAAAGTGCAAACTGCTTAAGTGAGATGTATTGCCTTGCCAGCCTTTTAATATGCTCTGGAGATGTGGAATCGATACATAGTCCAGTTGACGACACGATGTGTCCAGTGACCGACTCATCGGATCAAAAAGTAAACAACGAGAAGGCAGACTTAGTTGTGTAGACAGCCTCAGCGAACCCGACATAACCCACCAGATTTATGAGCAACTTCAAGCCGTGAAACAAGCGACTGTGCCACAAATTACTAGCCTCTAACAAATTATCACTGAAAGTAACGAGCAAATACAGGAAAACAAAGCTCGCATTATGTTTTTGAAGTGGAAAATGAACAGTGAAATAAACGATTGGAAGAAACGTGAAGCTGCAATCGACAGCCTGGAAACAATATCACGTAGAAATAATGTCAAATTGTTTGGTCTATTAGTGATTCCTTCAAAGACAAGCAGTCTCTTAGCCGCCAACTCCCTACTCTTGTTGGCGTTCACATCCCTGAAATTTCAGATGACAGGAGGAAGTCGTCGTCTAATGGCTTTTAATCATCGCAGGTTAAAAGTGAGGACATGGTGTGGAGAGCGGGTCCAGGCAGCTTCAAAGTGACTTCCCGCCCATGTCCTGCAAAAAATACGGAGAATACGGATAATCGGTAAGTTTTGCAGTTACCTGAAGTAACATGAAACGGTACCTCTTTTAGGTGCTTGTGTTGGAACATTGAGGATTTCAGATTAAACCAAATAAACTTCTGTCTCTTCTGTCTGAACTAGCACCATGGGGCGATGCTTGCTTCTATATTCATCTTCAACCAGGTGGGTTTTCTCTACAATTTTTTATTAACAGACAAGACATACATTATCTGGGAAACAGAAATATAAAATACGTCAAAGATAATTTTTTGTCATTCTGACGATTAGAAAGTTTTTTATTGCAACGTTAGTGACCATCGTGAAGCTGTGAGCCGTACTTAGTCTGGCGTCAAAAGTCAAGTGACAGTGACAGTCAGGGACAGTAGAGGGCGCTGATCAAGACCTAATGACCGTCACATGTGTCTTTATTATAATCTCAATACATTACGGCACATATATTGATAACAACTTTCCTACCAGACTGACATTAGAGGTCAATACCACAACAGTTTTCTGACTGTGTGTATGATTGTGATGATATGTACAAAGGTGAAATGTCGGTACAGTTTTTTTTAATCTGTTATCAACAGTCATGACATTACACTGGTCAACACTGAAACTATTACTGACTTTAAAAGGTCCTAATCTGTAGTGTCTTGGTGTGCTAAACACGAATATGGCCATGACAATTTATATATTTTTTATTGTTCAGTTTCTATGTTTCACCGTGTAAATTTATCCAGTAGGACTGTAACAACATCCTAAGTAAGTCCAGAACGATGTAATATTGCATCACATTGCAGAATACCATGCACACGTCATCTAGAGTTTATTGTATCATTTTCTGATGTAGTCCAGTACTACTGCTTGGCGGCTGCTGAAGTATGGTGACGTCAGCAGTGTACTATATATAGCCCAGTCACAAAGGTCGAGAATTTAAAATATTTCAGACTTCGTTGGACACAGTAAAGCTACTGTTACAAAAATGTTTACAATGCATTGGAAATAAGAAAGATTGTGGCGTAGACTGAAATTCATTAAACCCGTGAATGTTATAGAGGAAAGGAAAGACCTTTTACTCTAAAGTAGTTATGGTGTAGCATCAATGAGTCAGTAATATGATATTTTGGATGTTCTATATTCGTTTAACTGTGTACCTCAGTCTAGTTTTCTTTGAGAGATAACAAAAATGTATATGTTGCACATAACAATTGTTACCTCCCTTCAGTGGTGAACTCGAGCCTATACTGAATAAAGAAGTCTAAGGATAAGGCTAGCGTGCACTTGAGAGGGGAGGTGGGTTTGTGTGCGTGTGTGGGTGGGTGAGTGCGTGCACGAGTAGGTAGGTGTTTGTCTAGCCAGCGCTTATTTCATTCAAGAAGAATGTTTAAAAAAGAGATTTACATTCAGAAACTTCGTCGCCTCTGTCTCTCCACATGGCCTGTATAGCCCTATATTCAGCTTCACAAAGCCCGTTGATTACTTGCTTTTGTGCTTCTCTCTGAGAGTAGATATGATCTGGTCTTTCCGAAATAAGGAGGGCCTGTTGTGACCTTTACGGCTAGACACAATATATTTCTCGAGAAGTCATTTATTTCGCTAGCAAATTTTTTCTGTCAACAATTTATTACTGATTTAGAAAATGAAGCACTAATTTTCCCAATTGATTTTTTAACATTGTTAAATGTTCATATTTATTTTTAACACATAAATTTAGAGGTTCTGAGGCAGTGTTATCATAAACAATAATGGAACGAACCATTGGCAACTTTCGATGTAAAAATCATCACAATTATTAACAAAAGAAGATATCAGTTGTAGGAGGATGAACACACGTGGAAAGTCTTCAATGAATCTTTGTAAAGAATTCATTGGTTTTAAGATGACCTTGTAGACATTTATGACCAACCTTGCAACGGCTGAATCAGGAAGGCATGATTGTATTCGGAATCAACGTTTATTTTCAAAGATTACCGAAATGGTTGTGGATATAGAACTGAAATGTGAACGGGTTAATCAGCGGGAAATATTTGTTTAACGGTAACGATGCCCCCTTGTGAGTGCTGATCTAACCCTGAAAGCAAATAGCAGTAGTGACTGTCTGCTTCTTTGATTTGCTAGAACTGTGGCTTGGATTTCTCAAAAATACTTCAGTGATGTTAATCCATCTTCCAGACTTCATCGGATTTTAACACATCGAACTGGACTCATCAGTAATAATTATCTCGACGAGAATACTAAGACGATTCCTAGTTATTACGATTGTCTGACGTCCATTCATCCTACAGCTCTGTCTCGCACTGCTGAACTGCAAAACTCTCCGATTAGCGAGCAGACACTTCGCTGGTTGCTATATTCAAAGGGTTCCCTAGGCTGATGATGTAAACAACAGTCACAATATTTTACTAGACACCTGACGCACAGGTAACACGTAGCCAAAACAGTCACTGGTCTCATGTGCATTGGCTTTGGTCTTCCAACTATGAACATATTACTTATGGATGATAATGGACAAATTTTACTTACATGACAGGACAACATTTCTCTGAATAAGCAAAATATAGCGGCATATATATATATATATATGTGTGTGTGTGTGTGTGTGTGTGTTTTTTTATATTTGTGCGTAAACGTGTATGTGAGAATAAATGTGAGGATGCATTCGTGTTCCTGTTAATGTGTCCTGTACCATATAAAATTACCCTCATTTGGAATTGTAATTGCTAGTTTATCTGACACACGCACTCTACTCCGATGGCCCGTCTGTGTACACAGGCGCCTGTGCGTGAAATGTGTACTCTTAGTATAAAAAAATTAAAAACTTTTAATTGAAAATTCTTTTCGAGAAAAGTAATCAAAGGTGGTTAATTAGGAACTAGCGGAAGAGAAACCTTTTGTAAAATTGGATTAAGCTTATATAATTCGAATAAAATAAGATCATTCGGAAACTGTTGGTCGCTCTTTTCATGAGACTGTAAAAGCCTGAAGTTCACAGAACCAACAGTTAAACATATTTTAAATTGAATAATGTCCGGAAACTTTTAGCCTGTCTTATTCTAACAACGAAGCGAAGATTTTCTTTCCATGGACCAGTGCGTACTATCTCATCAGTTATGAAATATTTAAACCAGTGAACTTGGTGTTGCAGTGTTTTGCTAAAACCTTCATGTCACTGGTGGGCATTCCGTCTAACATCGTCAACTGTGTGGTCTTCTGGCGACAGGGTCTCAGAGACCGGATGAACTTCTGTCTCTTTTTACTTTGCGTATCACAGATTGGTCCGTTCATTGAAATTGCAAACGAGATGCTGGGAAAAAAATTGATGCTTGCTCCAACACTAAAGGAATGGCAATAAGCGATCAAGCGAGGACGATGACCAAGGGCTTCACAACGGTCTGTTTAAAACACTGTGGAACACATCCTGCTCTCAAACTGGCATTAATAATGTCTAAAATGACAGGAAATAGAATGTCCAGAAGTTGAATAATAAATTTAGTTGGTACAGGATCCACAGCACATGAAGTTTTAGTTGATCTCGCTACAAGTTTCCTCAAGTAGCTCTCATCAATAGACGTGAAAGAAGTCAGCGGTACACCAGCAAATGGCACAGAATAGTCTTCCTCACACTCTGGCAACTCACAAGCTGCACTCTCAAGTCCAGCACTAATTTCCTTTATCTTATTAACAAAGAAGGAAGACAGCTGATCACCTAAGGAAGAACCGGACTAGTTCCGTTGTTACCCAACAAGCTGTTCACAGTGTCAAAAGTCTTTCTGGGATTTCCACTCGCAGCCTCTAGCTGCTCCTGTACAAATAATGATTGAGCTTTTTTTTTACAGCACACACATATTTATTTCTGGCTAACTTATACAGCTGTCTGTCAATCTCAAGTTTGGTCTTCCTCCACTTTTTCTCTGCCAACTGTCTTTGTTTCTTGGCTTCACTCACCCCCTCACAAAACCACGCACAATCTGGTCTGTCTACAACAATTTTGCTAACTGCAGGCGCATGCTTATCAAGCAGCTCTAATAAAGTCTGATTATATAATTCTACTAACTCATCAACATCTGTGGGATGATCGAATAACAACTTTGACTGAAGCAGGTCTTCTCTGAAAGCGTTCAGGTCAATCTTCTTCAAATTTCTACACAAAACAGAAATCTTTTTACGCCTTGGTCGAGAGAGATCAGTCACCAAGGACTGCACAAAATGGTCCGAAATAAAAAAAATCCTCTACAACAGCTGACTTGACCAGTGACTCTGATGGCGCACGAGTGACAACCCAGTCAAGAATGTGTCCAAATCTATGAGTTGGTTTTTCAATCAGCTGACAAAGACCACGACTATCTCAAGCCTCAATCAACCGCTTCACAATACTATCTTGAGGTCTATCAAAATGACAATTTACATCCCCCAAAATAAGAAACTTGTCCTTTGTAAGTAAACTGTCCAGCAGCATGGCAAACTCCTCACGAAACAGAGAATCTGAAAGCTGATTCCTTTTAGATGAATTTTGTCATTTTCTGTGGAATCGGGACGGAACGTTGTAGGGGAGACGGCGACAAAAATGTATTTTAAAACAGTTTCTAATTTTTATTTTAATACAGAGGTGTATTTTTCTGCTTGATGACCAAGGAATCCATTTTTAAAGAAAAGTCAAACTGTACAAAATTAATCACCTTTCAGGGCCTCTACTACGAAACTGCTCTGCGCGAATTAAATCGTCGTGGCGGGTCACATGTATGATAATGGTGCAAGTTTTTTAAAGCTTTAAGTCATCTTTCCACAAGACTTGGGTTCTTCTCATGCTAACAAATAGTGAAAAAGAGCTCAGGGGAAGTAATACCTTTGCAGTGATAGTGTGAGATTTTCGGTTATTTCCCTTTCTCTTTGTATTCAAAATGTCTACATGTAACCGTGTGTTTTACGGGAAGCTGGCCACGAAAAGGTGAACCTAAATAAGATAAACAAGACGTCTGTTGTAAAAACAAATTGCTGACAAATATCCTTGATATCAGGACAAGTAATTAGAACATATTGGAATAGTAAAATGTCAAAAACACCAGAGACAAACTGGTTGCCTTGTAAAAGGTGGGAATTAGTGACATTGCTGGTTTGGGGGCCCCAGGAGCAAAATAACCGAAAGGTGGAAGCATTTTCCTTTCAAAACCAACAACAACATGGGGCTCCCAGTAGTGTAGTGGTTAAAACACTCGCTTGTCACCACTGCAGTGAGCGGCTCAGAGTTCAGATCTCGTCTCGGGAAACTCTCTGTATGTGACACCTGTTCGCAGGGCTGGGCGCCGGGGGTTTTCTTCGGGTACTCCGGTTTCCTCTCCCCTCCTTCCTACCCCCCCCCATAGTGCGAAATCGTCGCAATGTTGTAGCCCTTTTAAACTAAATAAACAAACATTAAGGCATTCTTGAATACCATCCTTCGTCTGAAGACTACTACCTCCTGCCGATGAGTATATTGACTCGTGAAAAATAGAATTGAATTGAAGATTTGGAACCTAAAGACAACACTAAAATATCACAGCCACATACAAAAGTGTTAAGCAAACAGGCACGCACACAAAGACAGAAACCGTCATTGAAACACACACACACACACACACACACACACACACACACACACGTACTTAGATAGTGGGAATGTCTGAGAAGGATGGCTGTTTGGGTAAAGCAGAGCCAAGTATACAAACATCCATTTCGTGAAACAGCCTTGTTTACTGAAGTATTTATAGCCGTGTTTGTCTGATTGTGTGCGCGCGCATGCATATGAATGACGTGCATAGACGTGCGTATGCTTGTGGAATAAGAGGCTGGCCTATCTTTGTACCACATATGCAGGTCGCAAAAACTCGCAGATTTGTGCATTTGTGCACGCAGAAGAAGGACTGTAGTTCCACATTTACCATACAGACATCGTTCAATACTGTAAGTAAATTCTTTTTAATTTTATATTTTCAACGCCCCCTGGTACCTGCAAGTCGATCCGTCAATTAACCTGACATCACTGCATCCTAGTTTTACCTGGAAATATTGACACTCACTCACTCACTCACTCACTAGTAGGTGAGCAGATTGTTACCTTTAACTGACACAAATAGCCAAAGAACTTTGGTAACTATAACATATCGCCATTTTATGACAAAGTAGATAGATGTGATGAGTTTTTAAGTCAACATTTAACTGTACAGTCAAGGACTTGGCTGCATGTGAGAAATGCAAATAAGTTTTCACAGCTTGTAGCCGGAATGAAAGACAGACTCGGAGGCAGTTTCTCCAGAAATATTAAAATCCTTATCTATCATTCAGAGTTAATTCAAGCCTCATACATAAGGAAGCTAAAGGCTCACGTAGAGCCCCCCACAAAATACAGAAATCGCTTGTTGCTATTACTGTATCAAATACAAAAGACTGGCATGTTGTAATTTAGAAAAATATTTTAATGATCATGTTTATCTGTCACCTACTTTATATTCTTTCTCTGTCACACGCCAGCCGCGGATATGCGCATTCTTTCCACAAAAACAACTCGAGATCGCTTTAGTGTGGGCGTCCCTCCGCTCAGGCACAAATAATTATTGAATACAATATCAACTTACAAATTCATAAAGCTACAAGCAGCAGCTTAATCCCAAAGTTCTTAATTCCAACATACAAATTCAATGAAATTCTAAGTAGCAACTTAGGTCAAGAAATGTCAGTAAATTTCCCAGAGCAGCGCGGCACTATGCGCTGTACCTTACTCTGAAAAGTCCTAGACTTGAATAACCACAGTTATTTTTCTTTTATAAATCCTTTGCATACGGGAAACACATGTCAATTATTGTCAACAGGTATTAAGATAAGTTGAACTCCAGACACGGCCCGTCCTTCACTGCGCTGCTGAAGAGACTCGCAGAGTATTCAGTCCAATGAAGGGACACTATTCTCTTTCCCTGCAATTTTATTTCAAAGAAAAATGAATGACTTACACTACCAGTGGGTCCTTTGCAGACAGTCCCTCCCCGCGCAAGCAACTGTTCACGGAGGTGACTGTCGGGACGAAGGATAACTGCGGCGGTAGCCAAGTGGTAACCTCGCCCACCTATGGGGCGCCAAGAGGGGAATTTTCTCTATTTTCTATCAGAATCAGAATCAGAATTCCTTTATTGAATAGGCTATCGGCATAAGAAAACCATCAAAGGTATGTACACATATATTGTATAGTAGGCAATGAGATTGTTATGCCAAAATTGCTGCGATACTTAAGATCCCACATTATCCTCAGGATATTTAAGCACAAAACCGAGCTTTAAAACCAAAGTCTTAAAGAACATGTGTAAAAATACAACAAATGGACATAATTATACCAAGTTATCTGTACATATTATCATTTTTGCCAATTCATTTTATTTACACAAATCTATTCTGTATCTACAGAATGCATTCTTGCTATACAGTTCAAGTCTCTGAGTACAGAAAGAATTCTCTAACTGAAGAAAGATTTCTCTACGTACAGAAAGATTTCACGAGAAGAGGCTGGCTCATTTACGTATGGGGCAAAGATCAACCAATCAGAGCCCTCGAAACATGGCCTTGCGTTCTTGTGTTGTATTCACGGGATAGATAGAAGTTCCGACATCTTGGGGGGGGGGGTCGTCTAAGGGCAATGGCAACAACAAAAACAACAACAAAATTAAAAATGTCAGTTTCCAGGTGCATGTCTTGTTTGCTTTTCTTCACCGTGCAACTGGCCCCAGAAAACCAAATCCTCTTTACAAGAACTGCCATGGTTATGATCAAGAGCGATAAAGACATCACTATTACTGGTATCTAACTAATAGGTCGTGTACGCAAACGGCCCTCGTTTAACTCTCGAACTGACATTTAAAAGTATACTCCGCTCCCTCACTCCTAATATAATAAGCTGATTGATTTCTATGTCTGTACATGTATGTATCGCGCAAATGTACTTCTGTAGGTGTACGCGCGCATCTGTCTCTATGTGGCTTCATCCTAACGTGCGTTCGTGCGTGGGTACGTGCGTGCGTGGATATATCTGTTTTTATCAGTGCACAAGCGTGTATGTGAGAATAAATGTGAGTATACATTCTTGTCCCGGTTATTTAATGTGTCATTAACCATACAAAATTAACTTCAAATATATATGTAACTGTTATTTGAAGTTTTAATCCGAAACACGTACCTGTGCTCTTGTCCGTTTGTCCGTGTGTGTACGCAGTCGGTCTGTGAGTGAAATGTATTCTCGCTTAATGAGCTCAATCTAAAAATTATTATCGATCTCTTTACTAAAGATGCTAAAATAAAACTACAATCACTCTTCAAAAGTAGTTTTTCTTTTACAAAAAATATTATCACTGCACAAAATACATTTTTAAGTAAAAAATTCATAAATTTCTATCCAGAAAGTTGTTACTTCTAAATGACAGTTCCTTTCTGGAAAACTAATTAAGGCTGATCAGTTAAGGGTTGGTGGAAGAGAAACTTTTTTGTAAACTTGGATTAAGCTTATAAATTACGAATAACATAAGATTTTTCTGAAACATTTGTTGGTCGCTCTATAGCGTGCGACTGTAAAACATAATTGTCACAGAACAGTTGAACATACTTTAAATAGAATAATGTCCGGAAACTTTAGTCTGATTATTTTGACAACGAAGCCAAGGTTTTCTTTCCATGGACCAGTGCGTACTTTCTCATCAGTTATGAAATATTTAAACCAGTGAACTTGGTGTTGCAGTGTTTTGCAAAAACCTTCATGTCACTGGTGGGCATTCCGTCTAACATAGTCAACTGTGTGGTCTTCTGGCGACAGGGTCTCAGAGACCGGATGAACTTCTGTCTCTTTTGTCTGGCACTAGCAGATATGCTCTTTTTACTTTCAGTACTTTGCGTAACACAGATTGGTCCATTCATTGAAATTGCAGACGAGTTGTTCGGAAAAGAAATTTATGGCTGCTCCAACACTAAAGCAATGGCAATATGCGAGGAAGCGAGGACAATGACCAGTTGTATCAACCTCGTCATCTCCATCGAACGATGTGTGTGCGTTTATCTCCCTCTTCGTGCAAATTCCTTCATGAAAACACGCAGCATGGGGCTGATCTTTGCTTCTATCTTCATCATCACCCAGCTGGGATTCGTCTACAAATTCTTTCATTACGAAGTAATCATGAAGTACGACAACATTACAAACCAAACAATCTTCTGGGGCGGAGACTTGTCAAAGACCTTCAAAGCTAATTATTTCTTGTTCCGAGGATTAGAAATTTTCTTTTTGATCTTTTTACCTTTATGTATATTGATAAGTATTTTCATTGCAACCTTAGCGACGGTCGTCAAACTACGGTCTGCCATCGCGTGGCGCCAAGAGACAAGTTCCAGCGGAAGTGACAGTCAGGGCCAACAGAGGGCGCTCATCAAGATGCTTGTGTTTGTCTCGTGTGTCTATATGATAACCTCGATACCGTATGTCGCTTATATTTTGACCCCAGTTTTCTTTCACGACTTCGACATGGGCGGTAAATACCAGAACAGCTTTTTGATCATGGCTACTGTCGCGAGGATATGTACAGAGATAAACTGTTCTTTTAATTTTATTATCTATTATCGACAGTCGTCACGCTATAGATTAGAAATTAAAACCGTCTTCTGCCGCACAAGTGTCAAAAATAGCATTAAGTGAGAACATGTTTCGTAAATTGTCAGTAGATTATAGACAAGGCACTGAGCTAGAAACTCCCCAACTACTGAAATTTACATCAAACCTATGCTCCATCACACACACACGCACGCACACACACACACACACACACACACACACACACACACACACACACCCCGTTGACAGTTCACCTGAGATTGAGCAGCTGGACTGCAGATGGCACAAATGATTTCAGGTGTCTGTTACTTTTACATACAGGCATGGCATAGCGTTTACCTGAGCTTAATAATACAAATTATGTAGGTAATCCTCGGTGTCTGACGATTCAGCACTGCCCTTCGGCAGGAGTGTTTCAGTGTCTGTAGTAACCGCTGTGAAATAGGCTAGAGTCTCAGAGATCTCCCATGAAGTCCACTTCAGAAGTAGAGACCTCGACGGACTGCAATGAGCATCTGCCGTCTCCATGTCACTCAGTTCTCGCTAGAAGGTTGTTGCAGAATGAACTCCCCTATCGCGTCATAGCGTGATGAACTTTTTGTGGTTTGCGTCACACGGTCACGTGGCTCCCCGAGAACGTGCCACTGATCTAACTATGCTTTGAACAACTAATAAAAATAGGAATGGGTTTGAGCCGCGAAACGTTACAAGGGTCAAACTGCTTAGTAAGTCAGATGTATTCTCTTATCCGTCTTTATAGCCAGTCTTTGAAAGGTGCTCTGGAGATGTGGAATCGATCCCTAGTCCAGTTAACGACACGATGTGTCCAGTGACCGACTTATGTGATCAAAAAGTAAACAACGAGAAGGCAGACTTAGTTGTGTAGATTTATGAGCAACTTCAAGCCGCAAAACAAGCGACAGTGCGGCAAAAATCATCACTGAAACTAACGAGCAGATACAGGTAAATCTAACTCGCATGATGGCTTTGGAAGTGAAAAATAAACAGCTGACTAAATGATTCAAAGAATCCTGAACCTCATAGCCGCCAACTCCCTACTCTTGTCGGCCTTCAGAACCTTGACATGCCAGATAACAGGAGGAAGTCGTCGTCTGATGGCTTTCAATCATCGCAAAATGTTACTTCTTCGGGTTTAAAATCAGTTATAAATAACACATCGTAGACATATTGATCTGTCTGTATCGTTAACAGAAATCAACAATCTGTCAGTAACAACAACACACAAACAAACACCACGTTTAATGTAGACGCCTGGGGAAGTAGCTCTGTAGATGACATGAAAGGATTTCCTTCGCTGCAGCAGTTTAGCCATGAAGTTACCTGATGTCTGATGGAACGGTACCTCTGTTAGGTGACTGTGTTGGAACATTGAAGGTGTAACGTTCAGGTGTGGTATAGACTGGGGGGAGGTTTAGTGGATGTTTGTTTTTACACACTGCGTCTGTGATTTTGTCTCACGTGCTGTCCGGACAAACCTCACCCTGTCCAGGTGGACAGAGGTGGGTTTATAGGCCCTGCCGTCACCAGCCAGGGGGCTGATTTCTACTGTCGTTCGAGGTGTCGTCACTTGGGCTGTCGACGTGTGCGCTGTTCCTTGCGCCATCGAGATCGCTGTGACTGTGACGTTGGTTGTCGCAGTGGGTGCTGCTACCGATGCTGAGGGTTGTTGTAACTGCAACCGAGAATGCTGTAAGTGACTATTGTTGGGACTTGCAAACAGGCGTCAGGGAAAGTCTCTGCGAGGCGTGAGCAGAGGACTACGCCAAGCTCACGGAAGGCTGTCTACGAAACTATGTGTTTTGACAGCTGGAGCTGGTGTGAGGAGACACGACCTGGGGTCCAACAAAACGGTTGATAGGTTCACCACCATCTTACAAGCCGTACCAGAGGGGAAGGTGTCCACCTATCTGAGGGAAGGCACCGTTACAGCGAGGCCGAACGACTTGACCAGTGCGGTGTGATATTCTCCAGCCAATGTCCTTGTCGTCCTGACGACCGCCTACGCGAGGCAGACACGTAGGCTTCAAACTGCGAGGCAAAAGTAAGACATTTCATATAAGGTTAAGCGGGGGAAGGGGGCCAGTGTCGGTTCCTTTTTGAGTTATTGAAATTAAGTACCCGCTGGAAGGAGTGCGGAGAACTGTTTTGTGTTTAATCCTTCCGCAAGTTGTGCTAGGGCGTAGCGGTGTGCTGCACTCTCTGACTCTTGGTTATCGAAGGTGTGGGCTGGGTGCACGTAGCTAAAGATATTTGTATATCTTGCATATCATTTGTAAGCATATTTGCGTGTGTGTGATTTCCTTTTAAGCAGTCTTCACGGAATTATGATACTAGATTAAGTGCTTTGTTCTTAAAATATTGGTATTTTGTACTCGATGGTTAATTTGTTGTGTATTAATTGCTTGCAAAAGAGAAAGTAATTGATCTGAATTGTTTATTTAATTTTGACATTGAATTTAATAACAATTACTCGTGTCTCTTGGAGGGACGCTCTACACCAAAGTGATCGCTTGTTTGCTAAGTATTCGCATGTCCGCGGGTGGTCCGTGACAGAAGGATTACAGAATAGACAGAATGAACTTCTGTCTCTTTTGTCTGGCACAAGGAGGTATACTTATGCACTTTCCGTGTATTGCATCACTTAGATTGTATCATTTGGTTTATTTGGTTGATGAAATGCTTGAAAAAGAAATTTATTTCAGGTCAAACAGTAAATCAAGCGAGGACGATGACCAGCTGCATAAACCTTATCATTATCATCGAACTGTATATGCGCTTATCTTCCTCTTCATGCAAAGTCCCTCAAAGAAACTACCACCAGGGAGGCGCTGCTTCCTCCTATATTGATCTTCAACAAGGTGAGTTTTCTATATAGTTTCTTTATTACGAGCCAAAGCAGTTTCTGGGAAACAGAATGTCAAATACTTAAAAGATAATATTTTGTTATTCCGACGATTAGAAATTTTCGTTTTGAACTTTTCACCATAATGTATATTCATAAGTATTTTCATAACAACGTTAGCAACAATCATGAAGCTGAGAGCCGCCTTAGTCTGGCGTCAAAAGACAAGTGACAATGACAGTCAGGGCCAGCAGAGGGCGCTGATCAAGAGCTGGTGACCGTCTCATGTGTCTGTATTATAATCTCAATACATTATGGCACATATATTAATTGCAACTTTTCTACCGGAGTTTGACATTAGAGGTCAATACCACAAGTTTTCTGACTGTGTATGATTGCGATAATATGTACAAATGTCGGTTCAGTTTATTTTGTATCTATTATCAACAGTCAAGACATTACACTGGTCAACACTGAAACTATAACTGACTTAAAAGGTCCTAAACTGTAGTGTCTTGGTGTGCTGAACACGAATATGGCCACAACAATCTTTATTAGCTCTCGTTTTGAAGATATTTGATATTGTTCAAATAAAATAAAATAAACTTTATTATCTGTTCGAGGAAGCCCAAGACAGAAATTTTCGTTTAGCTCACAAAAACATGTCACATAACGGGCAGGCATACATACTCATACAGACATTAAACACACAGGCACACCTACACATTCTCACATATAAATGGGAAGCTTCACAAGCAGGATGCCAGTAGACCTAGCGGTCCTTGTGACTTTTATTTAGGATAGTGATGGCTGCTGGCACAAAGGACCTCTGGTAGGCAGTTTTCCGCACACGTGGCACTTTGTAGCGCCTGCCTGAGGGCAACAACTGGAAGCAGGGATGGAGAGGGTGTGTCCGGTCTGAGATGATATTATATGGCATATTTCTGACTGCATGAAGCCACAAGTCAGAAATTGGCAGCTGTGTTGTTCCGATAATTGTATTTGCCTGGTGGATGATTCTGGCCAGCTTTGCCTTGTCTTTGACGAGGAGGTAACCATACTAGGCAGAGATGTTTCTTTGTTTCACCGTGTACATTCAGAGTTTATTGTATCATTTTCTGATGTAGTACAGTACTACTGTCTGGCGGCTGCTGAAGTAAGCTGACGTCAGCAGTGTACTATATATAGCCCAGTTAGAAAGGCTGAGCATTTAAAATATTTCAGACTTCGTGGGATAGAGTTGAAGCTCTTGTCACATAAAACTGTTTTTATTTTATCCATTTAGTTACAATACAGAACACTAATGCCTCGAAAGAACGTTAATACCGTGGACTATTTTTGCTGTATTTGTAGGGAAGTGACGACCCCGCAGACTTGACCATCCTTCGAGAGAAAGTCGATGCAGCAGTACGGGACTTCAGGGCCGGGAAGGCAGCTGGTATAGATGGTGTCCCCGGGGAGTTGATCAAAGAAGGAGGGGAGGAGCTGGCCGAGGTACTCACGCATCTGTGTCGTAAAATTTGGGAGACCAAGAGATGACCAAGTGAGTGGCTTTATTCACTGGTGGTGTCCATTCCGAAGAAGGGCAGCACCAGGAAGTGCAAACTATCGAAAGATCAGTCTGATTTGCCACGTCAGCAATATCATGTTGCGGGTGCTTCAATGCCGATTAACAGCAGCGGCACACGGTATTCTCCCTGAGGAGCAAGCCGGCTTCAGAGCGGGCCGTAGCACGATAGAGCATATCTTCAGTTTGAGAGTACTGATCGAGAAGCGCCTTCACCATGGGAAAGCCCTATACCATCACTTTGTTGACTTCAAGAAGGCGTTCGATCGAGTTTGGCACGAAGGCCTTTGGGATGTAATGCGATCATTCAACGTGGGTGAGGGTCTGATCCAATGCATCAGGGCTCTGTATGATGAATCCATGAGTTCCGTCCTGTTCAACAACCAAGTGGGGGAGTCGTTCCCCACGATGGTTGGTGTCCGCCAAGGTTGTCTGCTCTCCCCCGTGTTGTTCAATATCTTCCTCGAAAAGATCATGAGAGACGCGTTCGAAGACCATCAAACCTCTGTCTCAATAGGAGGGAGACCGTTGAGCAACCTGCGCTATGCACACGACATAGACCTGCTAGCAGGTAACAATGTCGAGTTGCAGTCTCTCACGGACAGGCTTGTCACCTGTTCGAAGAATTACGGGATGTTGGTCAGCACGGAGAAGAGCAAGGTGATTGCGAATACGATCGGCCCTGGCAAGGACGAAATCAGACTGAACGGGGGACAACTGGAGGAGGTCAACCTTCAAATACCTGGGTTCGACCATAACCAGCGAAGGCGACAGCGCGGAGGACGTGCGTCAAAGGCTCATAACCGCGACGGCAGCGATGACGAGACTGAACAGACTCTGGACTTGTGGTAAGATGTCGTTCGCCACCAAGTTCAGACTGTGGAAGTCACTAGTAATCCCCATCCTGCTGTACGGCTGTGAGACCTGGACGCTGCACACAGACCAAGAACGTAAAATTGCAGCGTTCGAAACTAAAAGCATGAAGAGATTACTTGGGATCTCCTATCACGAGTAAAAGACAAACGCCTTCGTGCTTAGCCTAGTTCGCAGTCTGATGGGTCACCAGGAGCCCCTTCTCACATTGGCAAAGAAGCAAAAGCTTAGGTGGTTCGGACACGTCGTGAGACACGAGGGAGTACCCAAAGTAGTGTTGCAGGGTACGGTCGAGGGAAAGAGGCACGTGGGCAAGCAGAGGAAACTTTGGTTCGGAAACGTCACAGAATGGACCAATTGCTACATGAGCCTTTTGCTCGGGAAAGCTGCAGATCGTGCGAGGTGGCGTGGATTTGTGAATCGAACTGTTCATGAATGTAGCACACCTACGATGGGTCCGCCTGTCTTGGTCCCTCCGGGACATCTGCCAACCAGAAGAAAAGTATCACTTCTCAAGTGAAGAAGGCAAATCATCTTTACTTCGAATGCAAGATCCATGGTGTGGAGAGAGCGAAGCAACCACACAAATGTTCCTTTTGCTTGATTTCTATTCTTTCCAGCGGGATAACGAAGCAAAAGAAGGCGAGAAACTTGTCTGCATTATCTCTAAAGATCCACTTCCTTCATTTCTATCTGGATTTCTGTCCTGAAAACTGTGGTATGGTTAGTGATGAACAAGGCGAACGTTTTTATCATGATATTGCAGCAACTTAAAAATATAGCATGGAAAAATTTCATCTGCCATGCTGGCTGCCTACTGCTGGACACTCACAGAGATGCTACCAAACAGCTGTACAAGAGACAAGCAAAGACACCTAAGACGTAGCCTAAGACTTGATTGATTACAGGTAAAAAATAATAATGAATGAAGATTTTTATAGCGCATATTCATACTCATACAGCGCATGCTCTTAGCGCTTAAAACTGGGAAGAGACATGGACTAAATGGATAGAACACAAGGGGCGTAAAAATAAACGACAAAACTGACGACAAACAGAAAACAAAGAAAACACAAACAGGCACCAAGTAACAGGAACAGAGAAAATAGTGATTCTGCAGAGAAAGAAGGTAGACAAGCAGCAAGAGCAGAAGGGGGAAGGGTAAGAAGGACTAGCATTGTGTGGACTGTGTTAGGAGTAATGCTCAAGGAAGAGGTGAGTTTTCATTTCAGATTTGAAGGATTCAGTTGTAGGAAGGTGGCGGATATGGAAAGAGTGAGAGTTTCATTGTTTTGCTGCACAGTAGTGGAAAATCCTGTGACCATATATATTAACTATATTTCAATTACTGTTATCATACATTTCAGGATATACACAATACTTTCTGCAAGTTACAAAAAATAACCTAGAGCCATTTTTTTCGCACATTCGTGTTGAGAACACTAAAACAACTACGAAACGACTAATTTTATTTCAGTAACATGACTTTTGTAAACATTTGTTGACCAGTATAATATCTCAGAAATCAATGCAATCTCATGCTGTGTAAATACAGATGTCAGTGTAAAAAGGATGGTTTTGTAGAATTTTAATTAAATGAAGGTCTTTTGGTAAAATACTTTATAAAAGCTGCTTCCTTAAAATCATCTTTGTCGCTCGACAACATAAATCATTATTTCAAATATCTTGTACTTGATTCGAAAGTTTCATCATCCACTCACTGAGGTAGCAGTCAACAAAGTTTAAAGTAATATCTTTTCACCCGCGTGAAAACATAGTTTTCAGAAAAATAAAGACTTTGTAAAATATGAAACTTTCTAGTAAGAGCTTTACCAAACCCACAAACGGATAATGTAGCGTGCAATTGTGTGGGGAGGTGGGTTTGTGTGCGTGTGTGGGTCGATAAGTACGTGCATGAGTAGGTAGGTGTTTGCGTGGTCTAGTCAGCGCTTATTTTTATTGATAATTTTATGCAAGAAAATTTTTTAAAAGAGATTTACATTCAGAAGCTACGTCGCCTCTGTCTCTCCACCTTGGCCTGTATAGCCCTATATTCAGCTTAACAAAGCCCATTAATTACTTGGTTTTGCCCTTTAGTCTGGGCGTAGATATGATCTGGTCTTCCCAAATAAGGAGGGTCTATTGTGACCACTACGGCTAAACACGATATATTTCTCGAGAAATCATTGATTTCGCTAGCGATTTTTTTCTGTCAACAATTTATTATTGATTTAGAAAGTGAACCATTGTTATTTCCAATTTTTTTAACATTGATAATTTATTTAAGACATAAATTACGAGGCTCTGGACTGTAGCCGGACTGAAGAGACTTGAAAGCACATCCGCTTTCTCACTTAACACTGCGGCCTTAGCATCAAATCAGTCTCTTCCTCTTTAGTATTCCAGGGAAGAGGACGGAAGTTTCCAAGGAGAATTTTCTGCTAAAATTCTTGCTGTCGTTCGTCGGGTGCGTTATCTAATGTGATACCTCGCCTTGTGTTCTATTTTCCCATCTACTACACACCCGCACTTAGCCGACCTTGGAATCCACAAAAGACCTGCTTTATCCCAGACAAAAGTGTGTTTTCTCCTGTGCATTGTTCAGCTCCATGGATCTGCATGTGTATTCCGTAGTCACAATCACGCGCAACACAATTCCTTTCGCTCTAGTGATACCCGTTCATCTCATTCACACGACGAGGAACACGTACATCACGCTAACATTCGTGCGGACTAAGACGCTCACACAGGTAAATAAGTTCAAACAGATACATTTTATTTACATTATTTACACATACAACTGCAATTTCTATTCTAGCTAACCAACCTAACCATACTAAAGCCTAGTACCTGGGGTGAGGAAAGAGGGGGTTGAGTCACGTGAGCCGCTTTCCAGCGAGACCATAACACCTTGCGGCAAAATGGTACTTCTTCGGCACTCGGGGTGGGTTAGAGGGAAGGAGCGGAGTAAAAAAGAATTGCTTTCTAGCGAAACCAAAACAACTTGCGGCAAAATGTACTTGTCTCTTACTCAGAGTGCCTTTCCTTTCCCGAGCAGGACCTGTCGCTTTTCGGTAACAGGCGCAAGAAACGACTTTTTCCTGCTATTTGTACTAAAATATTTGGGTACTACGTCACCCGCTGTCCTGTCTGTCTTCCTCGCGATGCTCCGCTCGCGCGACCAATCATAGGGTGGGAGGGGGTGCAGGGTGGAGGGAACAAAGTACTGTCAGCGGTACAAACTGCCTACCGCTCCCGCTACAGGACCATTTAGTGTTATCATAAACAATCATGGAACGACTCATTTGCAACGTCCGATGTAAAAATCATCACCATTGTTAACGAAACAAGAAATCAGTCGTAGGATGATGAACACACGAGGAAAGTCTTCAAGGAATCTTGGTAACAAATTCATTTATTGGTTTTAAGATGACCTTGTAGACATTTGTTACCGACCTGAATCAGGAAGACATGATTATGATTGGAATCAAAATTTGGTAAAGTTTATTTTCAAAGATTACAGAAATGTGTGTGGGTATAGAAGTGAAATGTGAACGGCTTAATCAGCGGGAATTATTTGTTTAACGGTAACGATGCCCCCCTTGTGAAGGCTGATCTAACCCTGAAAGCAAATAGCAGTAGTGACTGTCTGCTTCTTTGATTTGTTAGAACTGTGACTTGGATTTCTCAAAAATAATTTAGTGATTTTAATTCATCTTCCAGACGTCATCGGATTTTAAGACATCGAACTGGACTCACGGGTAATAATTATCTCGACGAGAATACTAAGACGATTCCTAGTTATTACGATTGTCTGACGTCCATTCGTCCTACAGCTCTGTCTCGCACTGCTGAACTGCAAAACTCTCCGATTAGCGAGCTGACACTTCGCTGGTTGCAACATTGAAAGGGTTCCCTAGGCTGATGATGTAAAAAAAACACAATATTTTACTAGACACCTGACGCACACGTACACGTAGTCAAAATAGTCACTGGTCTCATGTGCATTGGTTTAGGTCTTCCAACGATAAACATTCCTTATGGACGATAATGGACAAATTTTACTTATATGACAGGACAACATTTCTCTGAATAAACAAAATATGGCGGCGTGTGTGTGTGTGTGTGTGTGTGTGTGTGTGTGTGTGTGTGCATGTGTGTATCTGTGTTTATATTTGTGCGTCAACGTGTATGTGAGAATAAATGTGAGGATGCATTCGTGGTCCTGTGCATGTGTCCTGTACCATAAAAATTACCTTCATTTGGAAATATATTATATTTGTAATTGCTAGTATAGTTGAAATCCGACACACGCACTCTACTCCGATGGTTCGTCTGTGTACGCAGGCCGCCATCTGCGTGAAATGTGTTCTCTTAGTATAAAAAAATTTTAAACTTTTAATTGAAAATTCTTTTCTAGAAAAGTAATCAAAGATGATTAATTAGGAGCTAGCGGAAGAGAAACTTTTTGTAAAATTGGATTAAGCTTATGTAATTCGAATAAAATAAGATCATTCTGAAACTTTTGTTGGTCGCTCTTTTAGTGAAACTGTAAAAGCCTAAAGTTCACAGAACTATCAGTTGAACATACTTTAAATAGAATAATGACAGGAAACTTTAGCCTGTCTTATTCTAACAACGAAGCCAAGGTTTTCTTGCCATGGACCAGTGCGTACTTTCTCATTAGTTTTGAAATATTTAAACCAGTGAACTTAGTGTTGCAGTGTTTTGCTAAAACCTTCATGTCACTGGTGGGCATTCCGTCTAACATAGTCAACTGTGTGGTCTTCTGGCGACAGGGTCTCAGAGACCGGATGAACTTCTGTCGCATGTGTCTGGCACTAGCAGATATGTTCTTTTTACTTTCAGTACTTTGCATATCACAGGTTGGTTGATTCATTGAAATTGCAAACGAGATACTGGGAAACTAGATTTATGCCTACTCCAAAACTAAAGGAATTACAATAAGCGAGGAGACGAGGACGATAACCAGCTGCATCAACCTCGTCATCTCAATCCAACGATGTGTGTGCGTTTAACTTCCTCTTTGTGCAAATTTTATTCCTAGACAAAAGACCAAAATTAAATCATAAATCCAGGTATGAAGAGATGTGAATTTTGTTTACAGCCCGGCACCATGCGAAGATCTGTAACAGCCCGGATTCCCAGTCACACATGACTAGAGCTGGACATTACAACAAGAGAGAAATAAGAAGGCAGTTTAAACAGCAAAACTAGTTTAGAAAAATTGGGTATCTAAGATGTAAGGGCCCAATGGCTTACTGAAAAGAATGAAAATAGCTGAAGCTGAAGGCAAAGATTGGGAAAATGAAATTCGGACATATTTTGCAGCGTATCGTGCAAACTTACATCCATGTAAAGGATGTAGTCCAGCCGAGTTATTGCTTGGTGGGAATTGTACAGAAATTAATAATCTAAACTTAACCCTAAACCCCACCCTAAGCCTTACCCTATTATTAACCCTTACCACAAACCCTAACACTTAACCCCAAACCTAACACCAAACTCTAAGCGCTATTCCTAAACCCTAACCCTTACACATAACTGTAACCCCTTAACCTAATCCTAAACACTAATAATAAATAATAATGAAGATTTTGATAGCGCATATTCACACTCATAGAGAGCATGCTCTTAGCGCTTAAAACCGGGAAGAGACGTGGACTAAATGGATAGAACACGAGGGACGGAAGAATAAACGGCAGTACTGAAGACAGAAAACAAAGAAAACACAAAAAGGCATCAAGTAACAGGAACAGAGAATGTAGTGATTCTGCAGAGAAAAATGGGTATAAAAGCAGCAAGAGCGGGAGGGGGGAAGGTAAGAAGGACGAGCATTGTGTGGACTGTGTTAGGAGTAATGTTCGAGGAAGAGGTGCGTTTTCAGTGCAGATTTGAAGGATTCAATTGTAGGAAGATGGCGGATATGGAAAGGAAGAGAGTTCCATTGTTTTGCAGCACAGTAACCAAAATTCCTGTGACCGTAGGTTGTTGTTCTGGTGACAGGAACAGTTAGGACGCGGTCATCAGAGGAAGAGCGGATTTAAGGCGAAGAGAAGTTCCGAGAAATAGTCAGGGCAGGAGCCTGCAAAGAAATTAAAACCATTCCCCTATCATTAAAGACACTTCACCAAACCACGCCCCACCACGCTCGCCTCTCAAAAATGGATCATACCTGTTCTCCCCTCTGACAAAATAGCATAAACCGGCCTATGACACCGCGACTTACTCCATATCGCATGTCCCCTTTATTCGAAAAAAAGCACAAAATGCTGTGAATTACTGGCTTCGTGAATTACAAGCTAATGGTGCTTCGTCACTCAAATATGCTCTTGCCATGCTTATTCTTTACACAGCATGTATCAACAAAATCTGGCGAAAGGAACGTGTTTCGTCCTCTTCAGCCAATCGCTCAGCGCCTTTTGTTTCGTTACCAAGGAGACCTCAGTATCTGATTCTCCCATTGGATATTGTCGTGATCAACGACCAGATGTGTTTACCCCTAAACATTAGTAGATAACGCAACTGATTAGTTAATATTTGAATCATTCGTTAAAGACACTGAAAATACAGACGCCGGGCTTTCTTTCAAGGTAGAACACGATGGGGTTCTGACAGGGAACTAGTACCGAAACAGCATTTAAATTTTGCTATTTTCTTGTGGAACTTGGGACGGATCGCTGTGGGAGGATGGGGGTACCTCAATGAAAATGTATTTTAAGACAATTTCTAACATTTATTTTGACATAGAATTGTATTTTTCTGATAGTTGACCAAGGAATCCATTTTTAAAGAAAAGTCAAACTGCAAAAAAATTGACCCCAATCACATTTCGGGGCCTCTACTACGAAACTCCTCTGCGCGAGTTAAAACTCATTTCGTCGTGGCGGGTCACATTCATAAGAATGGTGCATGTTTTCTTAAAGCTTTGTCATCTTTACACAAGACTTGGGTTCGTCTCATGCTGATAAATAGTGAAAAGAGCTCAGGGGAAGTAATGCGCTGGTAGTGAAAATTTTAGGTTGTTTCCCTTGCTCTTACGGGGTTAAAATGTCTACATGTAATCATGTTTTCAACGGGAAGCGAACCCCAATAAAATCACTACGTGCTCAAGTAGGATGGTTGTGCCGATGGGTATATTGACTGGTGAAAAATAGAACTGAATTGAAGATTTGGAACCTAAAGACAACACTAAAATACCACAGCCACATACAAAAATGTTTACCAAACAGGCACGCACACAAAGACAGAAACCGTCATTGAAAACACACACACACACACACACACACACACACACACACACACACGCACACACACACAAAAGTACTTAGATAGTGGGAATGTTTGAGAAGGATGGCTGTTTGGGTAAAACAGAGCCAAGTATACAAATATCCATTTCGTGAAACAGCCTTGTTTACTGAAGTATTAATAGCTGTGTTTGTCTGATTGCGTGCGCGTGCATGCATATGAATGACGTGCATAGACGTGCGTATGCTTGTGGAATAAGCGGCTGGCCTATCTTTGTACCACATATGCAGGTCGCAAAAACTCGCAGGTTTGTGCATTTGTGCACGCAGAAGAAGGACTGTAGTTCCACATTTACCATGCAGACATCGTTCAATACTGTAAGTAAATTCTTTTTAATTTTATATTTTCAACGCCCCCTGGTACCTGCAAGTCGATCCGTCAATTAACCTGACATCACTGCATCCTAGTTTTACCTGGAAATATTGACAGGCAGATGACAAAGTAGATAGATGTGATGAGTCAAAATTTAACTGTACAGTCAAGGACTTGGCTGCATGTGAGAAATGCAAATAAGTCTTCACAGCTTATGGCCGGAATGAACTACAGACTCGGAGGCGGTCTCTCCAGAAACATTAAGATTCATTGATGTTCTTCACTGAATCCTTATCTATCATCCAGAGTTAATTGAAGCCTGATACATAAGGAAGCTAAAGGCTCACGTAGAGCACCCCACAAAATACAGAAATCGCTTGTTGCTATTACTGTATCAAATACAAAAGACTGGCATGTTGTAATTTAGAAAAAATATTTTAATGATCATGTTTATCTGTCACCTACTTTATATTCTTTCTCTGTCACACGCCAGCCGCGGATATGCGCATTCTTTCCACAAAAACAACTCGAGATCGCTTTAGTGTGGGCGTCCCCCGGCTCAGGCACAAATAATTATTGAATACAATATCAACTTACAAATTCATAAAGGTACAAGCAGCAGCTTAATCCCAAAGTTCTTAATTCCAACATACAAATTCAATGAAATTCTAAGTAGCAACTTAGGTCAAGAAATGTCAGTAGATTTCCCAGAGCAGCGCGGCACTATGCGCTGTACCTTACTCTGAAAAGTCCTAGACTTGAATAACCACAGATACTTTTCTTTAATAAATCCTTTGCATAAGGGAAACACATGTCAATTATTGTCAACAGGTATTAAGATAAGTTGAACTCCAGAAACGGCCCGTCCTTCACTGCGCTGCTGAAGAGACTCGCAGAGTATTCAGTCCAATGAAGGGACACTATTCTCTTTCCCTGCAATTTTATTTCAAAGAAAAATGAATGACTTACACTACCAGTGGGTCCTTTGCAGACAGTCCCTCCCCGCGCAAGCAACTGTTCACGGAGGTGACTCTCGGGACGAAGGATAACTACGGCGGTAGCCAAGTGGTAACCTCGCCCACCTATGGGGCGCCAAGAGGGGAATTTTCTCTATTTTCTATCAGAATCAGAATCAGAATTCCTTTATTGAATAGGCTATCGGCATAAGAAAACCATCAAAGGTATGTACACATATATTGTATAGTAGGCAATGAGATTGTTATGCCAAAATTGCTGCGATACTTAAGATCCCACATTATCCTCAGGATATTTAAGCACAAAACCGAGCTTTAAAACCAAAGTCTTAAAGAACATGTGTAAAAATACAACAAATGGACATAATTATACCAAGTTATCTGTACATATTATCATTTTTGCCAATTCATTTTATTTACACAAATCTATTCTGTATCTACAGAATGCATTCTTGCTATACAGTTCAAGTCTCTGAGTACAGAAAGAATTCTCTAACTGAAGAAAGATTTCTCTACGTACAGAAAGATTTCACGAGACGAGGCTGGCTCATTTACGTATGGGGCAAGAAGGTCAAAGATCAACCAATCAGAGCCCTCGTAACATGAACTTACGTTCTTGTGTTGTATTCACGGGATAGATAGAAGTTCCGACATCTTGGGGTGGGGGGGTCGTCTAAGGGAAATGGCAACAACAACAACAAAATTAAAAATGTCAGTTTCCAGGTGCATGTCTTGCTTGTTTTTCTTCACCGTGCAACTGGCCCCAGAAAACCAAATCCTCTTTACAAGAACTGCCATGGTTATGATCAAGAGCGATAAAGACATCACTATTACTGGTATCTAACTAATAGGTCCTGTACGCAAACGGCCCTCGTTTAACTCTCGAACTGACATTTAAAAGTATACTCCGCTCCCTCACTCCTAATATAATAAGCTGATTGATTTCTATGTCTCTACATGTATGTATCGCGCAAATGTACTTCTGTAGGTGTACGCGCGCATCTGTCTCTATGTGGCTTCATCCTAACGTGCGTTCGTGCGTGGGTACGTGCGTGCGTGGATATATCTGTTTTTATCTGTGCACAAGCGTGTATGTGAGAATAAATGTGAGTATACATTTTTGTCCCGGTTAATTAATGTGTCATTAACCATACAAAATTACCTTCAAATATATATGTAACTGTAATTTGAAGTTTAAATCCGAAACACGCACCTGTACTCTTGTCCGTTTGTCCGTGTGTGTACGCAGTCCGTCTGTGCGTGAAATGTATTCTCGCTTAATGAGCTCAATCTAAAAATTATTATCGATCTCTTTACTAAAGATGCTAAAATAAAACTACAATCACTCTTCAAAAGTAGTTTTTCTTTTACAAAAAATATTATCACTGCACAAAATACATTTTTAAGTAAAAAAATTCATAAATTTCTATCCAGAAAGTTGTTACTTCTAAATGACAGTTCCTTTCTGGAAAACTAATTAAGGCTGATCAGTTAAGGGTTGGTGGAAGAGAAACTTTTTTGTAAACTTGGATTAAGCTTATAAATTACGAATAACATAAGATTTTTCTGAAACATTTGTTGGTCGCTCTATAGCGTGCGACTGTAAAACATAATTGTCACAGAACAGTTGAACATACTTTAAATAGAATAATGTCCGGAAACTTTAGTCTGTCTTATTCTGACAACGAAGCCAAGGTTTTCTTTCCATGGACCAGTGCGTACTATCTCATCAGTTATGAAATATTTAAACCAGTGAACTTGGTGTTGCAGTCTTTTGCAAAAACCTTCATGTCACTGGTGGGCATTCCGTCTAACATAGTCAACTGTGTGGTCTTCTGGCGACAGGGTCTCAGAGACCGGATGAACTTCTGTCTCTTTTGTCTGGCACTAGCAGATATGCTCTTTTTACTTTCAGTACTTTGCGTAACACAGATTGGTCCATTCATTGAAATTGCAGACGAGTTGTTCGGAAAAGAAATTTATGGCTACTCCAACACTAAAGCAATGGCAATATGCGAGGAAGCGAGGACAATGACCAGTTGTATCAACCTCGTCATCTCCATCGAACGATGTGTGTGCGTTTATCTTCCTCTTCGTGCAAATTCCTTCATGGAAACACGCAGCATGGGGCTGATCTTTGCTTCTATCTTCATCATCACCCAGCTGGGATTCGTCTACAAATTCTTTCATTACGAAGTAATCATGAAGTACGACAACATTACAAACCAAACAATCTTCTGGGGCGGAGACTTGTCAAAGACCTTCAAAGCTAATTATTTCTTGTTCCGAGGATTCGATGTTTTCTTTTTGATCTTTTTACCTTTATGTATATTGATAAGTATTTTCATTGCAACCTTAGCGACGGTCGTCAAACTACGGTCTGCCATCGCGTGGCGCCAAGAGACAAGTTCCAGCGGAAGTGACAGTCAGGGCCAACAGAGGGCGCTCATCAAGATGCTTGTGTTTGTCTCGTGTGTCTATATGATAACCTCGATACCGTATGTCGCTTATATTTTGACTCCAGTTTTCTTTCACGACTTCGACATTGGCGGTAAATACCAGAACAGCTTTTTGATCATGGCTACTGTGGCGAGGATATGTACAGAGATTAACTGTTCTTTTAATTTTATTATCTATTATCGACAGTCGTCACGCTATAGATTAGAAATTAAAAACCTCTTCCGCTGTACAAGTGTCAAAAATAGCATTAAGTGAGGACGATGTGTTTCGTAAATCGTCAGTAGATTATAGACAAGGCCTTGAGCTAGAAACTTCCCAACTACATTGAACTTTATTTTAATCCTTTGCTCCATCACACACACACACACACACACACACACACACACACACAGAAACACACACACACACCGTTGACAGTTGACCTGAGATTGAGCAGCTGGACTGCAGATGGCACAAATGATTTCAGGTGTCTGTTACTTTTACATACAGGCATGGCATAGCGTTTACCTGAGCTTAATAAATGAAATTAGGTAGGTAATCCTCGGTGTCTGACGATTCAGCACTGCCCTTCGGCAGGAGTGTTTCAGTGTCTGTAGTAACCACTGTGAAAGTGGCTAGAGTCTCAGAGATCTCCCATGAAGTCCACTTCAGAAGTAGAGACCTCGACGGACTGCAATGAGCATCTGCCGTCTCCATGTCACTCAGTTCTCGCTAGAAGGTTGTTGCAGAATGAACTCCCCTATCGCGTCATAGCGTGATGAAATTTTTGTGGTTTGCGTCACACGGTCACGTGGCTCCCCGAGAACGTGCCACTGATCTACCTATGCTTTGAACAACTAATAAAAACAGAAAGGGGTTTGAGCCGCAAAACGTTACAAGGGTCAAAGTCCAAACTGCTTTAGTCAGATGTGTTCTCTTATCCGTCTTTATAGCCAGCCTTTGAAAGGTGCTCAGGAGATGTGGAATCGATCCCTAGTCCAGTTGACGACACGATGTGTCCAGTGACCGACTCATCGGATCAAAAAGGCAGGGTTAGTTGTGTAGACAGTCTCGGCGAACCCGACGTAACCCACCAGATTTATGAGCAACTTCAAGCCGAAAAACAAGCGACTATGCGGCAAAAATCATCACTGAAACTAACGAGCAGATACAGGTAAATCTAACTCGCATGATGGCTTTGGAAGTGAAAAATAAACAGCTGACTAAACGATTCAAAGAATCCTGAACCTCATAGCCGCCAACTCCCTACTCTTGTCGGCGTTCAGAACTTGACATGCCAGATAAGTCGTCGTCTGATGGCTTCAATCATCGCAAAATGTTACATCTTCGGGTTCAAAATCAGTTATAAATTGCACACTCTGTATCGTTTACAGAAATCAATAATCTGTCAGTAACAACAACACACAAACAAACACCACGTTCAATGTAGACATCTTGGGAAGTAGCTCTGTAGATGACATGAGAGGATTTCCTTCGCTGCAGCAGTTTAGCCATGAAGTTACCTGAAGTCTGATGGAACGGTACCTCTGTTAGGTGACTGTGTTGGAACATTGAAGGTGTAACGTTCAGCGGTGGTGTAGGCAGGGGGGAAGGTTTACTTGGTCTTTGTTTTTACACACTGCCTCTGTGGTTTTGTCTCACGTGCGGTCCGAGCAAAACTCACCCTGTCTAGATGGCCAGAGGTGGGTTTATAGGCCCTGCCGTGACCAACTAGGGGGCTGCTGTCGACGTGTGCGCTGTTCCTTGCGCCATCGAGATCGCTGTGACTGTGACGTTGGTTGTCGCAGTGGGTGCTGTTACCGATGCTGAGGGATGTTGTGACTGCAACCGAGATCGCTGTAAGTGGCTATTGTTGGGACTTGCAAACAGGCGTCAGGGAAACTCTCTGCGAGGCGTGAACAGGGAGACTACGCCGAGCTCACGGAAGGCTGTCTACTCGACCTGGGGTCCAACAAGACGGGTGATAGGTTCACCACCATCTTACAAGCCGTACCAGAGGGGAAGGTGTCCACCTATCTGAGGGAAGGCACCGTTACAGCCGAACGACTTGACCAGTGCGGTGTGATATTCTGCAGCCGATGTCCTTGTCGTCCTGACGACCGCTGACGCGAGGCAGACACGTGGACTTCATAGGACCAAACAGCGAGGCAAACAGCGAGGCAAAAGTAAGACATTTCATATAAGGTTAAGCGGGGGAAGGGGGCCAGTGTCGGTTCCTTTTTGAGTTATTGAAAGTACCCGCTGAATCAGGAAAGCATGATTGTAGTTGGAATCAAAATTTGGTAAAGTTTCTTTGCAAAGATTACCAAAATGTGTGTGGGTATCGAACTGAAATGTGAACGGGTTAATCAGCGGGAAATATTTGTTTAACAGTAGCGATGTCCCCTTGTGAGTGCTGATCTAACCCTGAAAGCAAATAGCAGTAGTGACTGTCTGCTTCTTTGATTTGCTAGAACTGTGACTTGGATTTCTCAAAAATACTTTAGTGATGTTAATCCATCTTTCAGACATCATCGGATTTTAACACATCAATCTGGACTCATGGGTAATAATTATCTCGACGAGAATACTAAGACGATTCTTAGTTATTACGATTGTCTGACGTCCATTCGTCCTACAGCTCTGTCTCGCACTGCTGAACTGCAAAACTCTCCTATTAGCGAGCTGACACTTCGCTGGTTGCGTTATCCAAAGGGTTCCCTAGGCTGATGATGTAAACAACAGTCACAATATTTTTCTCGACAACCGACGCACACGTAACACGTAGTCAACACACTCACTGGTCGCATGTGCGTCAGTTTTGGTCTTCCAATGATGAACATTCCTTATGGATGATAATAGACAAATTTTACTTGCACGACAGGACAACATTTCTCTGAATAAACAAAATATAGTGGCATTTGTGTTGATTGTTTTGATAATGATCATTAAACGTGTTTGCTGTGGTGAGCCGTCAGTAGCTCAGACAGCTGGCAGCCAGTGTAGCACAATATGCTTTTATTCCTGTCTATTATCAGGTCGAAAATCTTATGTTTACTGTCATTATGACAACAAACAGATTTATTAAGAAATCTTTTTCTGAATGATATTATAGAAATTTGCAAACTGTTGATAGCAGCCTTACCTAAAAATAGTTCGAAGTCCTAATGATCATTTTTCTTCTTTTAAATGAATAATCTGCCACTTTGGCAAAACGTGCGGCAGTCTGTTATTATCCTGCACAGTAGCTTCATCAGTATTGATGTTATCAAGAAGACTGTTGCAGGTATTACATATGGACTACAAGGTACAAGGCAACATATTTGTCACAGAGGGGTGACATGAGGGTTAACGGCCAGTACAGTGTGGGTGGCCGAATTCCACCTGGCTATGAGTAATAGGTTTTTTTTTAGATAATGAGAAAAGAAAGGGTAAAGAGTGCTTAATTAACTGTCGCCGGCCAGCGCTTCACTTCCTAAAGAGACACGGTAAGTGGAGAGACTGCGTGTAGGTGACTGTGTCTTCAAAGAAAGGTGGGTTGTTATATGTGTTTAAGTATCTCGGATTTGTTTGTTTAAGCTGAACTTTTCCTGCATTTGTTTTTAACAAAAATATAAATAAGTATTAGTAATTTCTTTTGTTGTAACTTTCAACAGGCGCAATCTGCGAGGGCCGGGTGATGGGCCGTGAAGTCTACGGGGCCTGGCGGATGCCATGGAATGTTTGATGAGGTTTTTTGTGATTGTTGTTTAGTGAGTTAGTTGATGTTGTATGATTTTGTCCTGGAGTATGCTGTGGTCGCTCGTCTCCAGAGACAGCACCATTTTGTGTAAAACATCTTGCCCCGAGAGGCAGCGCCGAGTTTTCTGTCCCCAAGTGCAAGTGTCTATAGTTTGGGTTATTGGTGTGTGTGGAATATATGTAGTTATTATAATTTTGGGGAGAATTCCGTGAATTATCAGTTCTTAGTGACTGAAAATAAGAACATTATCAAGAGTAAACAGTGATAAAAGTTACTTTGAGCAAGATTTTACACTTTTAATATGGAATATTTGTTAATTAGAGTGATTAATTAATTAGTAACTTTTATTAAGAAAATTAGTTTTGCTATAGCAGTCGTTTTATAATTTCAACATATTATGTTCAAACAATTAAACGTATACAGGCCTGTAAAAGAGGCAGAGTTGTTCTGTATGACGAAAAATAACGAGCAAATGTCCAGGTGTTTAGGTGAACGCGAGTGTCTGTGACAGAACTGCTGTAACGGAAATTACAGATTTAGTAATACTGCGTCCGATGTACCACACACAATGTGCGATATCTCCCCAAATTAAAAAAGGAAAATATTGATCTGCATGACTACTGAGTATAGTATTTTATTATTGATGTTTGAACGAACATATACCTTTACACACACACACACACACACACACACACACACACACACACACACACACACACACACACAGAGAGTGATCGAGGGAGAATGTGTGTGAGAGAGTACGTTTGCATGTGAGAATAAATGTGAGGATGCATTCGTGTCCCTGCTAATATGTCATGTACCATACAAAATTACCTTCATTTGGAAATATATTTGTAATTTCTATTAAAGTTTAAATCCGACACACGCATCTTTGCTCTACTCCGATGGTCCGTGTGTGTATACGCAGTCAGTCTGTGCGTAAAAATGTATCCTCGCTTAATGAGCTCAATCTAAAAGTTATTATTGATCTCATAACTAAAGATGCTAAAAAACAGTATTTATTCCACAAAAGCAGGTTTTTTTCACAGATAAATACTATTACGGCACAAAACACATTTTTAAATAAGTAAAAAAATTATTTTTTTATTTTGTATCAAAAATGTTTTTTACTTTTATTTCAGAATTCTTTTCGGTAAAAAGTAATCGGAGAAGATAAATGAAGAGCTAGCGGAATAGAAACTTTTTGTAAAATTGAATTAGGCTGATATAATACGAATAAAAAGATCATTCTAAAACTTTTGTTGGTCGGTCTTTTGGGTGAGACTGTAAAAGACTAAAGTTCACAGAACTAACAGTTGAACATACTTTAAATAGAATAATGAGTGGAAACTTTAGTCTGTCTTATTCTAACAGCAATGCTAAGGATTTCTTGCCATGGACCAGTGCGTACTATCTCATCAGTTATGAAATATTTAAACCAGTGAACTTGGTGTTGCAGTGTTTTGCTAAAACCTTCATGTCACTGGTGGGCATTCCGTCTAACATAGTCAACTGTGTGGTCTTCTGGCGACAGGGTCTCAGAGACCGGATGAACTTCTGTCTCTTTTGTCTCGCACTAGCAGATATGCTCGTTTTACTTTGCGTACTTTGCGTATCACAGATTGGTGCATTCATTGAAATTGCAAACGAGTTGTTGGGAAAAGAAATTTATGCCTTCTCCAACACTAAAGCAATGGCAATAAGCGATCAAGCGAGGACAATGACCAGCTGTATCAACCTCGTCATCTCTATCGAACGATGTGTGTGCGTTTATCTCCCTCTTCGTGCAAATTCCTTCATGAAAACACGCAGCATGGGGTTGCTCTTTGCTTCTATCTTCATCATCACCCAGCTGGGATTTGTCTACAATTTCTTTCATTTCGAAGTAATCATGAAATACGACAACATTACAAAACAATCAATATTTTGGGGGGCAGATGTATCAAAGACCTTTAAAGATAATTATTTGTTATTCCGAGGATTAGAAATTTTCCTTTTGACCTTTTTACCTTTATGTATATTCGTAAGTATTTTCATTACAACCTTAGCGACGGTCGTGAAACTACGGTCTGCCATCGCGTGGCGCCAAGAGACAAGTTCCAGCGGAAGTGACAGTCAGGGCCAACAGAGGGCGCTCATCAAGATGCTTGTGTTTGTCTCGTGTGTCTATATGATAACCTCGATACCGTATGTCGTTTATATTTTGACTCCAGTTTTCTTTCACGACTTCGATATTGGCGGTAAATACCAGAACAGCTTTTTGGATCATGGCTGCTGTCGCGAGGATATGTACAGAGATGAACTGCTCTTTTAATTTTATTATCTATTATCGACAGTAGTCACGCTATAGATTAGAAATTAAATCCCTCTTCTGCTGTACAAGTGCCAAAAATGCTTTCCATCCAGTAATAAAAACAAGGTAAATAGTGTTTCTGTGCAGGCAGAAGAAGGAAGAAAGATTTACTGAAGCGTACAATTTTCTTGAACTCTGCGATAATTAGTTGCATTATTATGCATAGATGTTGCACCCTAAATGTTCCTCATCCAGTAATAAAAACAGTTCAAATAGTGTTTTTATGTAGGCAAAAAAAAGAAGAAAGATTTATAGATGTGTGTTAATAGTTTTGGTTACATCATTAACTTTCCTTAAAAAGATACAGATCATGCATCTTTATGTCATGAAATTAATCTCCACAGACAGGATAAGCTTAGTATTGTATTAGATCAGCCGGTTAGCTTTAAAGGACGTGTTAGTTCCCTTCAGTAAAGCTCATGAGTATTGTTTTTTTCAAGACTTTGGTGTAACAAATCCTGGAAAGACAATACAAAGTAAACCTGCGATGCGGGAATCTGTGAGGGAACTAAAGCTTATATATATATATCTATACAATCATGTGGTCAGTAATTACTTCTGTAACTTGCCTTAAATGGACCCGACAGATTTTTTTCTCAGTTTGTGCCAAGAGTGTCGGCTACACCTACTGACGTGTACACTGTTGGCACACACAAACCTCATTCTGCTACATGGCTACACCGACAGCAACAACCAGTGAACTTGTTTGTGCACAGTCTGTACAGGCGGTTTCCTTCTTCTCCTGTTGGCATTTGACTTCATGACTGCATCTTTTGTCTAGAACTCTATGATGCCTTTCTGGCTTATTATTCTGTATTCCATAAATGTTAGTTATCCACTTGGTTTGCCTCTAATTTCATTTGAGTCCATCTTTTTCAGTTTGTTTCGAGGGCTAGACTGAGACTTAAAAGAAACTAAGACTAAGAGGGTCCGCCATTCTTCGGTCCGTTTACACTTGTAAGTTTCCCAGTAATTTATTTCTTTTTACGGCCATCCTAACGGGAGCCCTAAATTATTATCTTTGAAGAAATGGTGTAGACACGTGCGTCTTCAGGAACTTGAGAGACCGCCAGGGAAGGAGCCGTGGATGGTGAATAGGCATTGGTCTTGTATTCCAGTCAGGAAATTCGAAATCCGTTTTACAAATTATGAGCAATATTTTTCTTTTTAGAAAGCAGAAAAAACATCCGTAAAGCAGGTTGGTTATTCTCATTAAGGTGATGAAACTTCCCATTGCTACTTTCGTTGTTGCAATCTCAGTGAAGAGTTCTGCCTTGCAGTTGCTGTCTTAGGCTCTTAAAGCTGTTGACATCTTCAAGCAGCTGCCTTTCCATGTTGATCTCCGCTTTGATTTTGCTGTTTGCATCAGACTGTGACTTGTTAGTCTGATAATTACGACAGTTACACAACTACTTTCTAAATCACCTTTTATGCTAGACAAGAACAAGGTTAGTGAGAATGGCAGCTAAAAATGTAAGTGAAGCCCTTTTTGTGGACTTGTGTTCATTTTATGTGGGCAAGAACCATGGCGGCCATGGGCTTGCAGGGCAAAGTTCGATTGCCCTAGCAACATGTACTCTCTCGGCCGTTGTTAAAGCCAGTCTTTGAATGTGCTCAGGAGATGGAACCGAACTCTGGTCCAGTTGACGGCACGATGATTCAAGTGAGTGACTTATCAAATAAAAAGTAAACAACGAGAAGGCAGACTTAGTTGTGCAGAAAGTCTCGGCGAATACTACATCCTCGCCACACCTAGCACTGGTAACGTTTGTCAAATCTCAGGAAAACCTACTATTGAAAGTTTGGCTCTATCTCGACTACAACTTGCTCAATTAAATTTGGTGTTGACCCTTGACAATCACATTCGTAGTGTCAGTGAAGCCAATACTCACCAAATTTCTCAGTAATATCAAGCCGCGAAACAAGCGTGCATGAGTAGGTACGTTTTTGTCTAGTCTAGCCAGGACTTATCTTTATTGATAATTTCATTCAAGAACATTTTTTAAAAGAGGCATTTTAGAAAGTTTAGAAGCTACATCGCGTCTGTCTCTCCACCTTGGTCTGGATAGCCCTTTATTCAGCTTCACAAAGCCCGTCGATTGGTTGACTTTGTCTTTCTCTCTGAGCCCAGATATAATCTGGTCTTCCCGAACTTACGAGGACCTATTGCGACCCCTACGGCTGAACAATAGATTCCTCGAGAAATCAGTGATCCCGTTAGCGATTTTTTTCTGCCTAAAATTTATTATTGATTTAGAAAGTAAATTGTCTTTTCCATTTGTTTTTCGACATTGCGAAATGTTCTTATTTATTTTAATACATAGATTACGAGATTCTGAACCCTTTCAATAATAATTAACAATGCTAAAACAAACCATTTGCTATGTCCGACGTGAAAATCAACACAATTGTTAACAGGAGAAAAAATCTGTCGTAGTATGCTGGGCACACTTGAAACGTCTTCAAGGAATCTTTGTAACGGCTTCATTTGTTGGTTTCAAGATGACACTCTGGACGTATGTTTGCGACCTGCCAACGGCTGAATGGGGGGAACCATGGTGTACGCTCAGTTCGTTTATAGTTCGAATCAAAATTTGGTTAATTCACCTCAGCAAAGGTTATTTGCAAAGATTACAGAAATGTGTGTGGATACTGATCTGAAATGTCAACGGCTTATCGAAACTCAGGGAATTATTCATATTACATGCCTTTTTTTATTAGACGTGATAACTCTTCTTTTTCGCAGAAAATTTGGTTGAAAGGCTTCTTTGAGCTGTACACCGTTCATATTCTTTGTTGTTGCCATTGATCATGACTTTGCTGTTTTCAGTGCTGGTCGCCTCTCCATATGCGTTCTGTCTGTCAGTCTGTTGGTGAGGTCTTGCAGTTCTTTGTTAGTGCCTGCTAACAGATCTATTTCGTGTGAAAAGCACACCCTGCAGATCGGTTTTCCAGCAGCTGAAATGGAAGCATGATCGTCGTGGAGGATTTTGAGCATGTTCTCCAAGAATATATTGAAACGGTGATAGGTTCATCCTTGACGTACGCCTGCTGTGGAAGTTGGCATCACATTCCATAGCCCCTCTTGCCAGAGTCTGTTGAATGCTTTTTTAAAGTCAATGACGTTATGGTAGAGGTCCCGCTGATGCTGAAGATTCTTTTCTCTAAGGATGCGACAGTTTAAAATGTGCTAAATTGTGCTTCTACGTGAAATGTACGCACGTTACACTAGTGCGGCAAAGTGTAACAACTCACCCTCGAGCTAAAACGGTACCACTGGGACATTGTGACACCAGCGGAGGTCAGATGGTTAGGTCTTGGTGAAACAGAGGACGGCCAAAAACCATGGTACAGTGGGAAGGACGCCAGACATGAGTACGGCGTGAGCTTCCTCCTGCACAGCAAGGTGGGCCGGCTGATCTCTATATGTCTCAGCTAAGCCCCACAATGTCACCATTGTCCAAGTATACGCTCCGACGTCTACGCATGGAGACAACGAAGTGGAGCAGTTTTAACAACCGGACAATGCTGTGAAGGCAGTTCCGAGAGAGGACAACCTCGCTGTACTCGGTTACTGTATTATACTCGCCAAGGCATCAGAACGCCAAATAAGGTATCAGACTCTTAGAATTTGCGCAGAACCAGTGATCCAACACCTTAGATCTCCACAAGAAATCACATGGCCAAAGAAGACCAGCTTACGTCGCTTGACTGTTGAAAGTAGAGGTCAGTTGAAAGAGGGCCATCAAGAAGGGTAAGGAAAAATATAAGCAGAAGGTAGAGGATGATTTTCAAAAGCACAATATGAAGAAAGTCTGGGGATAGATTAAGCTAATGAGTGTGCACCAGAGTAAACAGGGTGGTAAATTGAATTTTAAAAAAACAGACAACAAGAATTACGAAGATAAGCTGAATACTTTCGTTTGTAGACTGCCATGATTTTACAGAGGATAGAAATAAGCTCAGAGAGACTCTTAATAATGTTTTCAAAGAGGAAAGTGGAGAGAAGGCTATTAATGTTTATACAGAAGAGGAGGTGAGCCGACAACTTCTCAAAGTGCACACATAAAAGGCAGCCGTTCCTGACAAAGTAAAACCTACTGTCCTGTAGCTGTGCTGACAACTTGCCAAACTTCTATGTATTATTTTTAACTTGTGTCTTTAAACAGCACTGTCCCCTTACGCTGGAAAACTCCCTGCATAGTGCCAGTGCTCAAGAACAGCCTGGCGTTAACATTAAATGATTTATACCCCGATATGTCACGGATCTCACACAGCCGCACGAACACACACCCACTCAGCCAGAGGCGGTACACAACGTACCTAACGAACCTCTAAAGAGCGTAGACCACAACAAAGACAAATAAACGATACAAATAAAAACTTAAATTATACGTAGAAAATACGTGAAAAATACATAGATACATAAACAGATAAGATGAAATACAAAATAAGACCTTAGTAAAGGGGGATAGTCGTAATAAAAACAAACACCCGCACTCACTGCGTATAGTACTGTCAGAGTTCTCACCCCTGAGGCCTTCAGGCTTAACTAACGTTAGATGTAGAACACTTTGTACTCTGTTTACTCTGTCTCCTTCACTGTCTGTGGCCTCGCGCGACGCTCTCGCGCTGATCCCCTCTTCGCTGCCCGTCGGGCGTACACAGGGACCCTCTGCTGGTCCAGTCCGAACTACCTCGTCGACCACACACAACACGAGGCAGGACAGGACGACGACGGCCGTGGAATGAAGAAACGAAGGGATGGACGAAACGTAGAGAAGTCGAGAATCCGCACACACATGGGGCGGAAAGGGCGCAGAAGATTGAGATGACGAAACTCGGCGTCGGCAACGACAAGAACAAGGACAAGTTTAACAAGAAGATCACACGAAGATAAGTCTAAAAGAAAACACTTAGAAGAAGAACAACAAAGAACGAGGAAGAAGAAGAAGAAAAAAAACCTGTGGAGAAAACAAAAGAACACCGATCACTAGGTGGTTTCAACACACTCACACACACACAAAAAAACCCGTTTCCCCCTCCGAGACCCACCCATAGCTATGACCTAATACAGTTCTATTGAATTCTCCCTTCCAAAAGTCAACCAACAAAAACGTTGGCCCAAAATGCGCGACGCGGCAATTACATCCTTAAATCAACAAAAATTGGATACTCTAATACAGTCCCACTTTTAGACTAGTAGACAAAGTTTTGACTCTAGCACAAAGCAAACATAGACTCGCACGCGCACGCGCACACACGCACGCACACACGCACGCACACATGCACATGGACACATGCGCAGCCTGTCGTCCGCTAATCAGAGCTTCCAAATATATGAAAAAATATTTCAAAACTGCCAAGAAATCACGCACTCACCCACGCGGCCTGTGAAGTGTCCGGCGGTCACTCGCTTACATGAGCAGCACTGAAAACCCACTCCGATCTCACGCAGACCCCAGTGGTCACCATCTGGCTACTGCATCCAGTCACATACACCAGCCCCACGGTTGTCCACTAGTTCCCGGTGGTCACTACTGGCTACTGTATCCACAAACAGTAGCAGCCTCCCAGTGTACCCCTAGCTTGCTTGGTCATCCTGGCTGCTGGGCAGACACTCGGCACCCTGCCTAGGTGGTCTCTCACCGCTTTCTACACAAACCGCTTCTCTCAGCGTCTAGGAGGAACTGGCCTGAGGAAAGATGCGCTCTGGGGTTCGCTACATTGTCTCCCAGGGGCTGCAACCAATCGCCAGCTGCCAACACACCCACGTCACGCTATAGCGCGTGCAGGCTTTTCGCTCCAAAAGCCCGGACAGGGCTGGGGAATGGGGGCAATGAACAGCCAACCCCCTAATGCTAGAGAAATCAGCAAGCTCAGCACTCCAGCAGACGACGTGTGACGTAGCAGGGGCATGACGTCAAACGTCGCTACAGTCAGCGCAAAAAGGCCTTGACCTTTCCCCCGCGAACCGGATGAAAATAGCCTTGAATCTGACGTCAAACGTCGTCTGCTGTAAGCTGCCTCTCTATGAACGGTGCGTCGCAAGCACTGAGAAGAGAAACGCAGGCAGAGAAAAATGTCTGACACGCGACATCATTAACCTCTGTTGTATTGAAAGTTTGGGGGAAGCTTGTACTCAAACGTTTTCCAGTCCTGGTTCAGGACTCATTAGACCCTCTGCAGTTCGCCTGTAGAAGTCAACGGAGTGCAGATGATGATGTTACATGTAAATAGAACTGACGCTCATCTGGAGAACCCCAACACTTGTACTGGTCTAATGTTTTTGAATTCTCCAGTGCTTTCAATACGATGTAATGTCATTTGCTTGTTCAAAAACTAATTCGGATGAAGATTGACACCAGAACTTGTCTGTGAATTATAAACTTTCTGACCAGCAGACCTCAGTTTATAAGATGTTCTACTGATGTCATTTCTGAGACTCTGTGCACCAGTACAACTGCTTGCCGAGAGACTGTGTTTCTCCTGTCTTGTTTGCCCTGTACACCGTGCAGTGTACACATGGTAACGAAAACTGCTCTATACTTACATTTGCAGACGACACTGCACTTAAAGGACTGATTTCCAACAATGATGGCTCTTACTATAAAAAGATATAGAAGATTTTGTTACATGATGTGATGATAATTATTTAGAGTTGAATGCTAAGAGAATGATTGTACATTTGAGGAAAGAGGAAAGACCGGGCTGATTTTTATGACGTACTCATTAAAGGTGAGGTCGTAAGAAGACTTGACAGCTACAAATATTTAATTATAACTGTCGATGATAAACTTCATGTTGATAACGCTCTCAAGAAAATGGATATCCACCTTTCCTAAGAAAACTTAGATTTTTTTAACTCCCGCCCAGAACACCTACAGCCATGACTTCTGGCCTAGTGTGTTGGGGTGGGAGCAAAGCAAATCAGAATAGGGACCAGCTGAACAGAAATATTTAAAAATACCCAAGAGGGGTGACTGGGAGGATGCAGAATGGCTTAGAGACTCTATATCGCAAGCTTCTGGGCAACAAACTGCAATTTTAGCCGATGACTCTTATCCGCTCCAACAGGAATTTGACAACAGACATGGAAGTGGTAGGTTTACAGTTCCCCGGGCCAGGACCGCGCGGTATGTGCACTCTTTTATTCCGGCAGCAATCCACATATACAACCAAATGGGGGAAACGACACGTGCTTCAGCGAAGGCTCTAATACAGCTGGTTACCGCTCCCTGCCCTGTCTTTCTAGTTTTATTTTCTTTTTTGTTTTATTTTTATTTTTGTTTTTTATGTATTTTTATATTTTTTTATATTTTTTATATATTGGTACACTTGGAGTGTTATGCAACGTCTATTATGTAATAGTAATGTAGGCAGACAGACATTTTTCTGACAAGGATTAATATGCTTTGTATTGTATTTTTATCCTCTAAAACAACCAGACTAGAGGCAGTGAACCTGCAGACCTACCAGTCCTACGGGAAGAGGTCGAAAGAGCTGTACATAGTCTGAATAAAGGAAAGTTGCCAGGCGTTGATAATGTACCAGCAAGAGAAGAAGAAACTGCAAAGGCCCTCTGTCCTGTGCGAGAAAGTCTAGGAACGCAAAGAATGGCCCGAAGAATAGACGCAGTCACTAATCATACCCTTCCCAACATAAAAGAACCAGAAAACAGTTCCAGAACTACAGAACCATAAGCCTCATCAGCCACCCAATCAAAGTCATGATGAATGTCATACAGAACCCCCGCAGAGAAAGGGCTAGCTGTAGAATAGATTGCATTCAGACCACAAAGCATGGTGTATGATTAGTCCAATCATTGTAGTTTGAATCAAAATTTGCTAAATTCGCCTCAGCAAAATTTACTTACACGAATGTATGTGAATACGGAACTGAAATGTCAACAGCTTGTCCAAACTCAGGGGATTCATTATTTAAATCACCTGCCTGTTTTTTATTAGACATAACAACTCTTGTTTTTCGCATAACAGGTGTTTAAAAAGCTTCGGGTACAGGCGACCGACTTGTATTTCAAGAACGCAAACAAGCTCAACCATCGAAACTTGAACTGACTCGTCCCATGGAAAGACCTCCTGACACAGGTTCTGACTGGCGCCTCATTGGCTAAGCATGTTGTTTTGCTTGACAACTGTCTAAACAGCTGGCCTGTGTAGGCATTGGTTAGGACACGTTTACAGTTACAGAGTGAAAACTTGAAACTTAGCCTCTAAGATAATATCAAAGACTTCGGCCTTAACACCGGACGACACTTGACTCGCCAGAGAGTTCACTGAGGGAGCCCTTTGAGCTTGTAACATTTTGGGGAGATTTTGGGTATTTTGAGGTATTATATGTTGTTGTTTGGGGTATGTTCTGCTTTAAGTGTATTATGAATGGTCTACTTTAAGTCCTTTTTTATTTATTTTTTTTTTTGAGTAAGTTTGGTAGTAAAGTGGGAAAACTCTCACAAATGATAAAATGGCTTAACTAAGGAGACAGTTTTCTGTTGTGTATGAAATGTCGCCGGAAAACACTAAGTCACGCTCCTAGCCTTAAGACTGAATTAACATGTAATGACACAGATAGGTAAGTGCTCCTGTCGATGGTTAATCACAGGTGGCTTATGAAACTTGACTGACTTAGAAACTTGAAAATAGCTGGTGAATAGATTTTCGTTGTATGGATAATAACTGTCAATAGCTGTAGAGCAGAGTTTGGAGGTGTTGCAGCAAGATATTTACTCTGCAAGTCGTCTCTCCCCTCACGTGAGTTTCACCTGACTTGCCGTCACGTCCGTGAAATGCCTGACTGCACCTGGCAAGACTGCATCGCTTGTTATCACCTCGCCCCCGACTAGCGACTTCCCGCCCATACAGCATGTCACCAGTCTCAAAGTCTCTGACAAAACTCACAAAATGTATGAGTACAGACGGTACGGAAACCTGATACACCTGGTGTATAACATAGGGTGGCAAGTAGACTGAGGAGGTAAAGTCCACTTAATCACTTACAGAAGGTAATTAGTACAGACACAAGGTTATAGTCAACGTGTCCAACAAAGACGCGATTTGATGGTATTTGGTCGTTCAACATACTAACGATGACTCCTGAAGCATTTTTCACGGAATTACATTACGAAATATCAAGCGGAGAGGGTGGTGATATCAAATAAAACACACCAGTCCACTAGGCGTCAGGTCGTCAGCGTTTAAACCGTTCGTCAGTTTTGCACGCTGAGCCCGAGGCGCATGGGAGACAACCAGCTGTGCAACGTCGTAGATTTTTAGCATCTTACGTCCCCTTAAGTGATCTGCTAAGTGCATTACTATTTTAAAAAAAATTAGTAGCCTGCTGCCTGCAAGATCTGATCACCAGCAATAGTGGAAAGTCAGTGGGAGCACATTATAAGAAACGACAATAATGCATAACAAGAGGAAAAACTAATGAATCTATCAGCGGGAAATATTTGTGTAACAGTGATGATCCCATCTTGAGAATGGACATCTAATCTTTATTTTATCAATGCATTCTCCATCGACACGCTGCGAGCATATGACAAAGACTGAAGTTTGTTAGGGGAGGTTCAAAACGAGTTGTGGTACAGTTAAGTAAAGAGACGTATTTTTGGGCATGGTATCTTCATTTTAATAAATACAGTAATAAACATTTACAGTTCAAAGTGACGGAAGAGCCTGTAAGTTGTCTTTTCTGCTGTCTGTGAGTTTGGAATAAATTTTACAACACACCTTTAATCAGAATTGATGAACATCCGGTGTACCAGGCTATAAATATCATGTGCATGTGTCATCATTATCGTCGTCGTTGACTTTGTCGTGGTCGTTGTTGTCGACACCGTCTTTCTTATCGTTATCAGTTTCATCATTAAAAATGTAGCGAGCGCATTGCCTCCAGTTGTGATGCACGTTTACTGTGTTTTACACGAAAGAGTACCTACGATGGATAGTTGGCCATGCAAAAAAACAAACACAAACATCGAGAAACGGCTGACACTGTGACAAACATTAATAAAGTGCGTGGACGAAGATTAAGCATTGGTCAGGGAGGGGAGGCGTTCGCTGAATTGTCAAAACTGTTTCTTAAAGAGTCCGGCGTTTAGGTCGAACATGAAATCTTCAAACGTAGATATTAAAAGTGAAAGGGTCAGAGAATACCTGATGGAATAATTGTGGTGCTGGAAGAGGAGAAGGAGTGATGGTGAATGTCTATTATCTAACACGAGGCACAAGCAGACTGAAGACACGGACTCAGGTGAGGAGTCAGTAGCTCAGACAGGTTTGCTGGAGTCGTAGCCCAGTGTAGCCATGTTACAATCAATGTGAGCTCCAGCTGACAGTCAGTGTCATCTAACATGCTTTTATTCTTGTCTATTATCAGGTCGAAGGCAGTCTTTTCCGTACTAGTATTAAATTTGCAATCTATTGATAGCATCCCCACTTACCATAGTACGAAGTCCAACCTTCTCATAATTTTTCTTCTTTTCTTGTACGACTTTGGGAGAACATGCAGCAGTTTGTTTCAATCATGCACAGTACACTTCATCGGTATTGATGTTATCAAGGAGACTGTTGTATGGATTACAATCTACAAGGACGAGGCAACGTATTGCTGATGCGGAAATACCAGTTGTAGTAATATTGCATCCAATGTACCATACACAAGGTGTGATATATCCTCATATTAAAAAAAACATTTTATATACATGACTGAACAGTACAGCATTCTATTATCGACATTTAAACGTACGTGCAAACATACCCCTCACAGACTTTCTCCCTCGCTCGCTTGCTCACACAAACACACACACACACACACACAGAGAGAAAGAGCAGTGCATGAGCGACTACAGGAAATTCAATAAATTGATTGGTCTCTGATGCACGGACAAAGACTGCGTTACCGATTCTCTGTATCTTTGTATTCGTTACATTCTTTCTTTACATTTAAGTCTATGGCCAGATGCTCTAAACCCTCTTTACAAGAACTGCCATGCTTACGATCAAGAGCGATAAAGGCATCACGATTGTTTCCTTTACTTAGCAGCTTTCTAACCAATATTTCATATGCGCAAACGGCCCTCGTTTGACAATCGAACTGATATTTACTAGTATACCCCGCTTCTTTATCTCCTAATATAACTGGCTGATTGATTTTTGTGTCTGTACCTGTGTGTATCGCGCAACTGTACTTGAGGAAGTTAATGCGCACGTATGTCTATGTGGCTTCGTGTGTGTGTGTGCGTGCGTGCGTGTATCTGTTTTTATATTTAAGCGTAAACTTGTACGTGATATTAAATATGATGGTGTCTCTATTAATTAATTGGTTATTTACCAGACAAAACTATATCATTAGCAAAAATATTTGTAATTGTAGGTTTAAATCTGACACACGCACCTTTAGCTCAGTGCGTGTACGCAGTCCGTCAGTGCGTGGAATGTATCCTCGCTTAATTAGCTCAATCTATCAAGATATTATTGATCTCTTAGCTACAGACACTAGAGAAAAATAATTTCTCGACTAAATTAGGTTTTCTTTCACAAAAAATATTAAAACTGCACAAAATACATTTCTTAATAAGTTGAAAAATCTTAATATTAAAAATTAGTTTCAAGAAAATTTTAATTTTTATATGACAATTCTTTTCGGAAAAACTAATCAAAGATATTCAGTTCAAAGCTTGAGGACAAAATCTTTTTTTTAAAAAATGGATTTAAGCTTAATAGAATAAAAGGGGCTGATTCTTGAAACACGTGTCGGTCGCTTTATTGCGTAAGACTGTGAAAGCTGACAGAACTCACAGTTTAACGTCCGTTAAACAAAAATGATGAACGGAAACTTTAGTCTGTCTTATTCTGACAGCAGTGCTAAGGTTCCCTTGCCATGGAACAGTGCCTACTTTCTCATCAGTTATGAAATATTTAAACCAGTGAACTTGGTGTTGCAGTGTTTCGGCAAAACCTTCATGTCACTGGTGGGCATTCCGTCTAACATAGTCAACTGTGTGGTCTTCTGGCGACAGGGTCTCAGAGACCGGATGAACTTCTGTCTCTTTTGTCTGGCACTAGCAGATATGCTCTTTTTACTTTGTGTATTTTGCGTATCACAGGTTGGTTCATTCATTGAAATTGCAAACGAGTTGTTGGGAAAAGAAATTTATGGCTACTCCAACACAAAAGGAATGGCAATAAGCGATCAAGCGAGAACGATGACCAGCTGTATCAACCTCGTCATCTGCATCGAGCGATGTGTGTGCGTTTATCTCCCTCTTCGTGCAAATTCCTTCATGAAAACACGCAGCATGGGGCTGATCTTTGCTTCTATCTTCATCATCACCCAGCTGGGATTCGTCTACAATTTCTTTCAATACGAAGTTATCATGAAATACGATAACATTACAAACCAAACAATCTTTATGGGCGCAGACTTGTCAAAGACCTTCAGAGAAAATTATTTGTTATTCCGAGGATTAGAAATTTTCCTTTTGACCTTCCTACCTTTATGTATATTTGTAAGTATTTTCATTACAACCTTAGCGACGGTCGTGAAACTACGGTCTGCCATCGCGTGGCGCCAAGAAACAAGTTCCAGTGGAAGTGACAGTCAGGCCCAACAGAGGGCGCTCATCAAGATGCTTGTGTTTGTCTCGTGTGTCTATATGATAACCTCGATACCGTATGTCGTTTATATTTTGATCCCAGTTTTCTTTCACGACTTCGATATTGGCGGTAAATACCAGAACAGCTTTTTGATCATGGCTGCTGTCGCGAGGATATGTACAGAGATGAACTGTTCTTTTAATTTTATTATCTATTATCGACAGTCGTCACGCTATAGATTAGAAATTAAAACCCTCTTCTGCTGTACAAGTGCCAAAAATAACATCAAAACATGAAAACAAGGCCTTGAACTATACACCAAACCTTTGCTTCATCACACACACACACACACACACACACACACACACACACACACACGCACGCACGCACGCACACACACACACACTTCAGTAAAGCTCACTTGCAAGATTATGGTGTAACAAATCATGAAGATAAAATACAAAATAAACCTGCGATGCGGGAATCTGTGAGGAAACTAAGCAAGCTTTCAAAAGCTTATCAGAATTCATGTGGTCATTAATTACTTCTGTAACTTGCCTATAAAAACAGACCCGGCAGATTTCTTCGCCGTTTGTGTGTCGGCTACAGCTACTGACGTATACACTGTTGGCCCAATCAGAGTTTCTGTTGCTACATACTACATACTACATAGCTACATAGCTACACGTGCACATGGTTGTACACAGTCTGTACAAGTTTGTTTTTCTCTTTATTTCCTTCTTTGACAGACAGTTGTTTCATGTTCATATTTAACTTTATGACTGCATCGGTTGTCGAATAATAAAGGAGGCCTTCCTGGCTTATTATTCTGTTCTGCATAAATGTTATTTATTCACTTAGTTTGTTTCTAATTACATTTAAATCCATTTTTTTTGCTTTGTTCCTAAGATAGATGACTAGTGTGAGACTGAGATTTCCTTAAGGAGACTGAGAAAGTCTGCCATTATACAGTCTCTTTATACGTGAATGTTTTCCAGCAATTCTTTCTGCGGCCCTAAAGTATTATCTTAGAAGAAATATTGTAGATATGTCTGCGCCACTTTCCGTCTCCAGAAGCTTGAGTGACCGCCAAGGAAGGGGTCAATGACGGTGAATAGCCATTGCTCTTGTATTCCAGTTTGAAAAATCGAAACAGTTTCCTTTGATACAAATGGTTAAAACTTTTTTTTAATGGAGCAGATAAAGTATCCGTAAAGCAGGTTGGTTTTACCCATCAAAGGCGATGAACCTTTTGGGGGCAAATTTCTGTTAAACGTGGCCGTTGCTTCTTTCGTAATGCAGTCTCAGTGAAGATTTCTGTCTTGCGGCTGCTATCTTAGGCTCTAAAACCTGCTGACATCTTCAGGCAGTTGTCTACCCACGCTGATCTCCACTTTGCTCTCACTGTTTGGTTCATACCCGGACTTTGCTTCTGTCAGCCTTAGTTTCCATCTCATATAACGTGTGTCTATCTGCTCGCGAACGAGCACGGACGTCTGTGTATGCGCTCTGTTGTTTATGTGATGATTACAAATACACTAAAACATTCAAAACCAATTTTTATGCTGGACAGGGTTAGTGAGAATGTCAGTAGAAAATTCAGTTTTCATCTCATTTGTGGTCGTTTTGGGGGGACGTTTTTGCATTTTATGTGGCGTAGTGACATGGGGACCACGGTCTTGCAGGACAAAGTTCAAACTTGGCCTCAGCCGTCGTTATAGGCAGCCTTTTAATGTGCTCTGGAGATGCGGACTGAGTTTTGGTCCATCAGACGACCCGATGTGCCAAATGACGGACTTATCGGATCAAAAAGTAAAAAAAGGGAAGACAGACTTAGCTGTGCAGACAGCCTCGGGGAACCCTACACACCTCGCCACACCTAACACTAGGAACGTTTGTCAAGTGTCAGGACAACTGCTCTTGAAGGTTTACCTATGGCCATTTATTCTCTTACCAGCTCTTTATCTCGACAACAACTTGCTCAATCAAATTTTATGTTGACTATTGACAGTCAGATTCGAAGTGTTTGTGAAGCAATTACCTACCAGATGTTTGTAAAATCGCCTTGGGAAACTACATGTAGAAGACAGGCGCTTCCCCTAACAACCACTCAAGGTCTGCGATACCAGCGAAGAGGAAGGGACAGGGTCCTTCGGTGATATGAGGGCGCTGGTGAGTTCTATCGTCGTCATCACCCAGGTAGGTTTTCTCTATATTTTCTGTCATTACGAGGTAATCACAAAAGAACACAACATGACAAACCGGGCAGCTTTCTGATGAACAGAAGTGTCAAAGACCTTCAAAGATAATTATTTGTTATTACGAGGATTAGAAATGTTCCTTTTTACCTGTATGTATATTCATAAGTATTTTTATTTCAACTTAAGCGACCATCGCGAAGCTGGGAGCTGCTTTAGTCTGGCCTCAAAAGACAAGTGACAATGACAGTCAGGGACAGCAGAGGGCGCTGATGAAGATGCTGGTGACCGTCTCATGTGTCTATATTATAATCTCAGTGCCTTATGTCACTTATATTTTGATATTATAACGTTGGAAGTCAATACCAGAACAGTTTTATGTACTATCAACATTTATTAGAAATCGACGCAGTCTTATGCTTTGGAAATGCACAATTTAGATAATGTTACAAAGCTGGTTTTCGAGAATTTCAGTATAATGAGGAAAGGTGTTTTGGTATAATACTTTATCAAAAGCTGTGTCCTTAAAATCATCTTCGTAGCTTGACAGTATAAGCCCTTCTTTCAAATATCTTGTGCTTATTAATTCGAAATTTCCATCATCCACTCACTAATCCAGCAGCCAACCAAGTTTAAAGAAATATCCTCTTACATGCAAAAATACATAGTCTTCCGAAGGATAAAGATACTCTATAGTAAGAGCGACACAAACGGAAAATGTTGCGCGTGTAATTGCGTGTAGGGGAGGCGGTATCGTGCGCACGTATATGAGTACGTACGTGTTTGTGTAATCAAGTCAGCGCTTATCTTAGATAGTTTACTTTTTGCGCAATAAGCATTCTTCCGAATGGATACCTGCGCATTACAAATGGACATCATCATCATCATCATCATCATCATCATCATCATCATCATCATCAAAAGAGACTTTTAGGAGAGTTTTGAAGCTCTGTCCCGTAATTCTCTCCACCTTGGCCTCGACACTCCTATAGTCAGCTTCACGAAGTCAGTCGATTAGTTGATCTTGTCCTCTCTAAGCGCAGACATAATCTGGTCTTCCCGAACTTTAGAGAACCTATTGTGACCCATACGGCTAAGCATGATAGATTCCTCGAGAAATCATTGTCTCCGTTAGCGATTTTCTGTCAAAAATATATTTATATTGATAATTCATTATTGTGTAAACCATTTATATTTTCAGCTGTATTTTAACATTGGGAAATGTTCAAATTATTTTCAATACATAAATTACAAAGTTCTGGATCATAAACAGTCAACAAAACTAAAACTATTTCCTAGGCCCGACGTGAAAAATCCTCACAATTGTTAACAAAAGAAGAAATCTGTTGTAGGATAATGGACGAACTTGGATCGTCTTCAAAGAATCTTCGTAACAGATTCATTTATTGGTTTTAAGATGACCTTGTAGACGTATAGTCCCGGCCTTGCAACGGTTGAATAGGGAAATACGGTCAGTCCAATAATTATAGTTAGAATCAAAATTTGGTTAGTTCGCTCCAGAAAAGTTTATTCCCAAAGTTTACAGAAATGTGTGGGGATAGCGAACTGAAATGTCAACGGCTTATCAAAACTCATGTGTTTCGTTATATAAATTGTGTGCTATTTTGGAGTAGACACGCTGTCTCAGGATTTTAAAAAGCTTCAGCTATATTGCACAGACTTGTATTTGAAGAACACAATCAGCTAAACCATTTAAACATGAACAGATTCGTCCTAACTCTCCATCCGATGGCGAGGCCTCCTGACTTGGGTCCTGATGCGCGACTGTGTGTAGAAATTGGATAGGGCAAGCTTACAGTTCAAGGGTGAAAAAATACAACTTAGCCTCCAAGCTAATATAAGACTTTTCTGGAATATTTTTGGTGTTTTGAATCGTTATGCGTTGGTGCTATGCGGATGTAATACTTTAAGTATATTATGAATGTTCACATTTGAGTGTCTTTTTTTTCCTTCGTATTAGTTCGGTAGTAAAGTGGGGACAACTCTCAAAGATCAGCCTTTTTCACAAACCAAACGGGTAAACTAGATTTTATTGTTGCAAGATAGCTAAAACTGCTACTAAAAAACTTTGATCAAAAGAGAAAGTTTGCTGTTGTGTTGAAAGTGTCGCCGGAAAACACTGCTTGTGTCACGCTCCTAGCCTTAACACACCAGTCCACTAGGCGTCTGGGCGTCAGCATGTAAACCGCTCCACAGTAGTCGTCAGTTTTGTATACCAAGCCCGTGGCGAATGGGTTAAAATCAAATGAAAGATTACGACTGTACGCGTTATAGAACTTTTGAATGTAGCCGGTCGGAAATTAACAAAAAAATGATTTACACAGTCTATACAGACATAAAGTACCAAACAAACATATTTTTTATTAGAATATACATTAGAATGTTAATATTACTTACTATTTTCTTCTTCTTTGCGGTTGTTGAAGTAAAAATCCATGTCAAAGTGAGTGACAACAACTTGCTTTGATTCTCAAAAATGGCGCTTTCCTTTGTTTACTACGAAACCTTTTGACTTCCTGCCAGTTCAAGGGAGGGAATCATGGTGGACGATTTCCCAACGGTTTTAGTAGTTTCCTCCCTTATGTTATTTTTTTAGGCTCGTGAAACTTCTTTAAAAAATTTTCTTTTTACTCATTACCATGGCATTTTCTGTTGGGAATACTATAAAAGTGTGTTTTTAAGCAAACACAAGGTAAAGATGTTTCTTTTCTACACATTTTGATCTATCATTATCAATTTAAATTGTTCTTCTACCTCTTTAGTTATTTTTTATGATTTTTTGAAAAGTGGGGACAATCGTGCGAGACAGAGACACTACAGGCTTCTAGCAGCCCCGAGTTCTACAGCTCTGTCTCGCACTGCTGAACTGCACAACTCTCCTATTCGCGAGCTGACACTTCGCTGGAGACACGGATGCCATTTTCAAAGGGTTCCCTAGGCTGATGATGTGGACAAAAGTCACAATTGTCTTCTCGACAGCAGACGCACACGTAAAACTTAATCTAAACAGTCATCGGTCGCATGCGCATTGTCTTATATTTTCCGCCGATAAACAGTCTTTCTAGACGATAATAGATAAATTTTTGTGTATTTTCGGGGTTTTTTCTGAATTTTTTGGAATGGTTGGTAAAAGAGCACAGTAGTGTATTATTTTAACGCACACTCTCTCTCGCTCTATCTCTCCCTCACGCACACACACACACACATCGTTAGAAGCATCCCTCTACTACTTAGTTAATAAACTATTGATGATGATGATGTGATGATGATGATGATGATGATGATGATGATGATGATGATGATGATGATGATTTATATTGCGCAGGTATCCATTCAAAAGAATGCTCATTGCTCAACAAAAAACAGAAGAGAAGAAAAAAAATAAAATAAAATAAAACAACAGGAAAATTAAAAAAATACAGATTTAGGAAACCTAAAGCATCTGTTTACTATTTATATAATCAAGGAATTGTTTGTTGTTCCTAATCAGAACATCTAGGTTATTGGTATCCGATCCACTGACCAAGACTGAAATAACACAAGATCATGACTCGATATATCGAGAAATACGCACAATTAACAGGCAAGAGATGTGATTAAACAATTTAACTATTTACAGCAAAACGTGTATGGTTCACCAGTGTAAATTATTTGCAGCACATATTCAAGACATGTCCATGCTAACAGCCATCGTATGTTGCAAGTGGAAGTACCATGTGGGAGGACAAGGGGCAGCTACAGTTAAGACCGGCTGGTTACAACAAGTTAAATATTACACAAAAAGTACAATATTTCTATCAGATCATTATAGTTATTGATTAATGCCTATCCACTGTTATAATAGTTGGTTTGTGGCATCTTTCACTGAACTTTATTCAGACTCAATTCAGAGATCGGTGGTGTTTCACTTCCAGATCGACGTACAGTACGAAATAATCATATAATCGTAACCTGCGTGTTCGAATCTCTTCCCTCGCGGGACTTTTACCCTCACTGTCTCTCTTGCAGGTCAGATACTCTTAATTCTCTTTACAAGAACTGCCATGTTTATAATCAAGAGAGATAAAGACATCACTCTTGTTTCCTTTACTTACTGGCATTTCTACTCAATAATTCGTGAACGCAAACGGTCCTCGCTTGACGATCGGACTGATATTATTGACTAGTATCCTTCACTTCTTTGTCTCCTAAGATAACTGTCTGATTGATTTCTATGTCTAAAGGTGTGCATTTGCGCGCATGTACGTGTGTAATCTGAAGCCCACATATCTCTCTATGTGGATCCGTGTGGACGTGCGTGTATGGGTGTATCTGTGTGTATATCTGTGTGTTTATCTGTGCGTAAGCGTGTATGTGAAAATAAATGTGATGGTAAATTTGTGTCCCTATTATTTTATGTGTCCTGTATCAGGCAAAATTATCTTCATTTGCAAATATATTTTTAATTATTATTAAAAGTTAAAATCCGACACTCGCCCCTTTGCCATAGTCCGATGGTGTATATGCAGTTCGTCTGCGTGTGAAATGTATCCCCGCTTATTGAGCAAAATCTAAAACAGACACTAAAACCACAATTACTCGACAGAAGTAGGTTTTCTTCCACAGAAAATACTATTACTGAACAAAATACAAAACACACAAAATGCATATAAATAAGCAAAAAAAAGAGAGAGAAAAAACATTTTAAATTTTATAAATTAGTGTCAAAAAAGTTTTTGTTTTTATATGAAAATTCTTTTCGGGAAAACTAATCAAAGATATTCAATTAAGACCTAGATGAGAAGCTGGGAAAGGAAATTTATTTCAAGGTGTTAGGCTTATTGACCCTGACTATTTAAGAAGCATGGGATGTACAATATTAGGAATGCGTGGTAGTGAGAACGACTGAGGGAAGAGTGCATGACTGAATGAAATGTTCACTGAAGCCCCTGTGGTTGTTGAAAACTTAGTTTTGTCATTCCCAAACAAGTCATCTAGGAGAAAAGACGGCTTTTCTTATTCTGTTTGCATTGGGACACCAGTCTGGGACATTAGTATTACCAGATGCGGACCCCTGTCACCTGCACTCTACAGTGCCTTTCAGACGAGTCAGTAACTATTAAAACAACAAACACAATTTGAATTTAAAGACAAATATAATTGAAAAGAAGAATTAATAATTAACTAAACAAACAAATCTAAATTCAAAATAACAACTAAACACAGTCAAAAATTCAATGTTCACCCTTAGTTCCTTCAAACATAATATTCCCCTCACTCATGAAGGCGCAGTCCTCCACTCCTGAAGGCGCAGTCCTCCCAAACACAGTCTTCAGAAAAGAAAATAAAAACCCAACACAAATCACACAACACAGTCTCCGGTCCTGGTGCTATCTCTTCCGAATCAGGCACCTCCCAGTCCCGACCGCCAACGAATGCACAGTTGATTGTCCAGATGAATGAATAATAAAAAAAATGAAATAAAAAAAATAGTAATCCAAAGTCTCCACTTGTAATAATCCGCTGTTTTCCCAGTAGTCAGTGGATGAAATCAGGCAGATACATCAAACGAAGAAAACAAAGAAGAAGAAAAATAAACCTGGAGAGAATATAACCAAATATTTAAAAAATTGATCATTTCAAAACTAAAACTCTCTCCACAACCAATACTACTTTTTACCCTACCTTCATCCTTAAAATATACACATATAATATCACTCTCATCCAATACAAAAAATTTCACCATTTCATACAAAAAAAATCAAAACACCGCCTCACCGATTTACAACAGCAACAACAACAAAAAAATCGACATAAATAGACACTCACCTCAACAGGTTCAATATGACAGCCACTGAACAATCCGTCAGGACTTGTTCACAAACACACAGCCGGTCAAGGCCTACACACCACAAGTCTGTTGAGGACTTGTGAACAGCCAGTCAAGGCTTAAACATCGCAAGTCTGTCGAGGACTTACGAACAAACAGCCATTCAAGGCTTCTCCTCCAAGTCTGCTCCAGACTTGTTTTCCCCCACAGCAACAGTCTGATCAGGACTATTACTTTGTCCCTCCGGACACCCGGAGAACGCTGAGGAGACTAACTACTCTGTCCTCTCAGGACACATTTTAACAACAAGGAAACTGTTCTTCCTCCCTTACTCTCATCAAAATACTTTATCATCATAAATCAATGGAAACAATAGAAACCCCAACATTCTCTCCCTTCGTCACCATTCCCCCCAAAACAACTTGTTCACACCAGTTAATTAAGCGGCCGGCCGGCCATCACGGCCCGGCACTGACTCACCCACTCAGACCTCACACCGATACACATTAACTCTTCCGCTCACACCTCCCCCCTTCCAGCCTCGTTACCTGTCCCCTTTCAGGAAAAAAAATTAAAAAAATAAAAAAAATATTTTAAGACAGCAGGTTTGTGACAACCCCATTTGAGAGACTGAAGACTTTGGAAGTTTGAACTCATGTGGAATTGGGGAATTAACTTTCATATGTAGAAGTTCTATGACTTTAAGGTTGAGAGTAACTGATGTAACTGATGAGTTACACCTGATCTGTTGTTATTAGAGATGTATTTATCTGGCGTTACTTGTGTGTTCTTAGAGTAGTTTGCCTCCCCTTTAAGATAATCTAAACTCCCGATAACAGACAACGTGAAGCCGATGGACAGGTCTTGGTGATTTGTTGAGAGAAAAAACACGTGTGGGGAACAGTGTTTGGTGGTGTGTATTGTCTGTAGAGTGTGCGTTTCCCCAACAAAAGACTTAGTAATCAATGATCAAACGATGATGATGACCAGCTGTATAAACCTTCTGATTACCATCGAATGGTGTGTGCGTTTATCTTCCTCTTCATGCAAAAGTCCCTCATGAAAAAACACAGCTTCCTTTTATCTTGATTATCACCCAGATCATTATTTGTTATTCCTAGGAATAGAAATTTTCCTTTTGAATTTTTTACCTTTACGTATATTCATAAGTATTTGTATTAGCGACAGTCGTGAAGCTGAGAGCCGCCTTAGTCTGGCTTCAAAAGACAAGTGACAATGACAGTCAGGGCCAGCAGAGGGCGCTCATTAAAATGTTGATGATCGTCATGTGTCGATACCGTATGTCACTGATACCTTGATCTCAACTTTCTTACCAGCCTTTGACTTTGGAGGTCAATACCTAAGCAGTTTTTTTCTTTGTATTTGATAGCAATGATGTGTACAGGAGTCAACTATTGATCAGATATTATTATTTTGCTGCAACATTCATGAAAAAGGGATTTATGGTAAAATACTTTAGAAAAAGCTGCATCCTTAAAATGATCTTTGTAGCTTCACATTTTAAATCCTTGTGTCAAATATTTTCTCCTTATTAATCCGAAAGTGCTTCATCCACTCACTACTGCAACAGCCAATAAAGCTTAAAGATCTTGTCACGTGCCCAAATACATAGCCATCAGAAAAGAATTCGTAAAATACTAAACTTTCTAGTAAGAGCTACACCAAACCCGCAATCGGAAAATGTTGCGCGTGCAACTGTGTGTGTGTGTGAGGGGGGTGGGGGTGGGAGGTGGTTGTGCGTGTGTGTAGGTGTCTGTGTAGTCTAGTCAGCGGGTATCTTTAACTGAACCACCAATTTTTAAAAAGAGAGTCTTTGACAAGTTTATACGCTACGTCGCCTCTGTCTCTCCACCGTGGCCCAGGCCTGACAAAAGGGGGGGACAGGGGGGTCTGGTGTACCCGGGCCCGCGTCTGTGAAGGGGGCGCGGCCTCGGACAGTGGATTTTTTTTTCTTCTCCTTTTCTTTTTCTTTTAAAGAACGGTCTAACGACAGAACACCCAAGCATTACACATGCAGAAGTTGAGTTTCAAGTCTGTAGAATACAATTTCGGGGTAGACGGGCCTGTCGTGAGAAGTGTAGTCAGAGGTATCACATTCTCGCTGGACAAGCCTGGAGGCGGAAGGCCGCTGGACACCAAAGATTTTATCGCGTGTGAACCGTCTATTGCTGGGTTTATGTGGCACTATGGAGGGGGGGGCGCCGGGCGGGCCCTGCAAGCAAATCGGAATTAACAGTGAGAAGGCAGGTATGTTACTGATGTGTGGCCACTCTGTGAACCGAGAGGATGGGGCCCGCCTCTGGCGAGTCAGCGTGTAAGCGAGAGATATCAAGGGTGTTTTTTTCGTAGTTACTAAACACTGAGACTCAGGGAAGAAAAGAAAAGTTTACAGATGTGCTAGGAGTTAAGACATAACTCACAAAAGTGTTAGTTTGTCTACGTTTGTCTACGGGTTAGGTCGGAAGGAGGCACGGCCGTTATCGCAACAAGGGACCGCTCTGAGAAGAAAGACCGGTCGTGGCCGAAGGCCAAGAACCACAGGTTGATTGAAAGAGTAGTATTCTTTGCAGAGGACCATGGCGGTTGTTTCATTGCTACCGACTGGTCGTCGGTGCTGAGCGACGAAGCGAGACAGGTGTCGCGACATCATGGCGCTCTTGATGACTGACCGTGAGAAGATGGTTTGGGTAGATACCTTGGGTATTTTAGTCGAAGGTTGATAGGTCAGAAGTAAGCAGATTGGTTTAGATGGGTCACGTGGTTTAGTAACAATTAGGCTTGGACAGAGTTGTGTTCGGGCCTTTCGTCAATTTTCAGCAGAGACGTCGCACTCTGAGTGATCGTTAGGCACATGCAGCAAGTCTGGGAAAGGGGGGCCCGTTCTGTTAGGACGTACATCATTACTTGCTGGTACTTGTGGTCTGGGTTGTAGAGAGAGAGAGGAGAGTGTTGGATAATCAAGAGATTGGGTTCGCCGACGACGAGAGAAGCAGACGACTGGGTACCGGTAGTGAGAGGCGTGAGACAACGACGAGAAGAGTTTGTGGCACCGGACCCTCTTGAACCGTCTGCTGAATCAACGGATTATCACCGCGGTTCGACTGTGCACCGCTGTTGTTCAGTACCTGGTGCAGTGGGACGCAGAAGCGGTAGAACGAACCATCCGTACCACCCGAGGAGATAGGGTGCTGTGGAAGTAAACGTGCATGGGGTGTATTCGAGGACCCAGAGCGGGTAGCAGAGGACACTGCTCTTCTCCAGCGCGGGGCTAAGTGACCACAACTAGGAGGTGTACCAGAGCAGCAGTCTGAGAGTAGTTTTGCGGACGTTGGTCAGGGGCGGACTGTGTCCTCTGGTATGTATACCATATCCATATGTTATCTTAGAAGCTGTACACTTGCATATTGTACCAGCCTTTTGATTGGCCACTGCGTAGGCATTGAGTAGTATTGTATAAGCTGATGTCTATGTGTTCAACCTAACCTTACCTTTTCTGATTAATTACAGTTTTATATGTTGTACAACTGTGTGTCGGTTTTGTTTGCACACGCGGGTGAACGCGATTACCAGTGTGTACGCGTGTGAACGTGAGAATTAGCGGGTGACCGGGTGTGAGAGGCCGAAAGTGGATGAGACGAGCCAACAGAGTTCCCCTTTCGCCCTCAGGCTGATTAGACCAGCCCTTTCCCCATTATAATTCTTCACATACAGATATAAAATTTTTAATTTTGGTCGTTCCAGTTACTTGCTAATTGTTACAACGCCTCAGTTGTCATGTATCATCACAAGTCTGGAGCGCAAAAGAGAAAAGAAAGGGCAGCACGAGAAAAAAGCAGTTACACGTCAGTCAAAGAAGGCTACAGAGTGTAGGCTTCACCTCTAGAGTTACCGCTACATCTAGTAACTGTAATCAGCCCAGTGATGACTGTGACCAAGCAGGCAAAGCAGCAGCAAACTCCACTGATATTAATCGGGAAGCTGGAAACAGCGACTAGAGCTGGCTTGTTCAGTAATTAAAGATGACATAATGACTTGTCCTACTGTCAGAGGGGCACAAAGACGAGGGACCAGAAGAGCAAACTCTCGTAACGGAGACGACATCGACTCGTCTTTGTAATGACTTTGATGTCGGACTACTCGAGACAGAAACGACTTCTGCCATATTGAAGAAGCTATTCGACGAGGTCCCGCAAATTTACCAGCATGTTTCCGGATGATTCTTCGGGACGCTCATTTCCAGTTTCGCTGCTTCAAATTAAATTGAAAAATGGCGAAACTGTAGGACGCGACTGGCTAGTGTCAGTCAGTCAGTCGTCCCTTGCCTGGCACCTGGCGTTGGGGGGAGCACATGGATAGACGCGGCAGCTGATAGGGCCCGCCACTCTTGCCTGTTTTGGGCAATAGTCAGCAGGTCCTGTACAGGACGACCAGTCTAGTCTTTGACGTTCGTAAGCCAGTTCTTTCTCTGACCACCGCGGCGTCGGCTACCCTCCAAGGTGCCTTGAAGGATAGTCTTCGACAAGGTGTCGTGCCGGGTTACATGGCCAAAGAAGACCAGCTTACGTCGCTTGACTGTTGATAGTAGAGGTTCCTGGTGTCCTGCCAGTGTGGCAATCTTGTTTCTTACAAAGTCGTTGGTTTTGTGTTCTTTGTATGAGATCCGGAGCAGCCTCCTCAGACACTTGTGCTCGAATGCCTGGATTCTCCTTTCTGTTTTGGCGAGTAGAGTCCACGTGTCGCATCCGTAGAGCAGGATCGGCACTACCAGGGATTTGTATAGCCTGTACTTGGTAGTGAACCTTATCTTGTGGCTATGCCAGATCCTATCTAGCCTAGCCATTGCTGCTGTTGCTGTTGCGATCCTGATGCGGATATCTTGCGTGGAGCTGCCGTCCTTGGAGAGAGTGGCTCCCAAGTACTTGAAGCTGCTTACCTCTTCGAGCTGTACCCCGTTCATATAGATCTCTGCTTTGCCGTTGCCATTGATCATAACTTTGCTCTTTTCTGTGCTTGTCTCCATTCCATATGCGTTTGAGCTGTCTGTCAGTCTGTTGGTGAGGTCTTGCAGTTCCTTGTTTGTACCTGCTAACAGATCTATATCATCTGCAAAGCGTAGGTTGCAGATTGGTCTTCCACCGATTGAAATGGAGGTATGGTGGTCATGAAGAGCTTCAAGCATGATGTTCTCCAAGAATATATTAAACAACACGGGTGATAGGGGACATCCTTGACGTACCCCTACTGTGGTACGAAAGTAAGCTCCTATTTGGTTGTTGTGGAGTAAAGGTAAACAAGCATTATTTTTCGTTTTCCCTGTTTTACACCTGTTGCGGTCAACGATGTGCCAAGATCGGTAAGCAACTTAGGAGTCCTGGCAGTGGAGTCTCGGCTCGCAAGAACAATCGATTTCGATTGTATTATCGAGTTTTTGCGACTCGTAAAGCCCGCAAAGCACCACTGGTGTCATTTGAAGGCAGTGGGTGCACCTGGTGTTGTATGGACCTCTATTACTCGAGCGGACAGTGTTGTGTTGGTGTAATGCCCGACACCGGTCCTTGTATATACGGCGAATAGCTATCTTTATCAGACCTGCAATAGGCTGTTGGAAATGATTGTTGTACTGTCTTTAGACTCTAGCCGTTTTTCTAATCTGTCGAGGTTTTGACATCGCTCCTGACGTAACAGTCCTTACTCGGGGTTTTTTTTCTATGGAGCGGGGTGCTACAAGTCTAATCCTTTTACATAATTTTTCCTCAGTTACTAACCACTCACGTGAAACAACTTTATGTTCAAGTAGTGATGTAGATAATAGTTCACTTGTCCTAATGTTTGCAGTCTATATTTCGTTACTGAATGAAATGTAGATATTGAGAATCGAATTGTTAACATTCATTATATACTGGGAAAATAATTTACGATTACAATCACAAGGGGCCCGGAGAGGTCGTCTTTCCCGGGGCCCGGGCTGGCTCTCGGCGGCCCTGCCTTGGCCTGTATAGCCCTATATTCAGCTTCACAAAGTCCGTCGATTACTTGGTTTTGTCCTTCTCTCTGAACGTAGATATAGTCTGGTCTTCACGAACTTGAGAACCTGTTGTGATCCATGCGGCTAAATAATAGCTTCCTCGACAAATCATTGTCGCGTGTCAGACATTTTTCTCTGGCTGCGTTTCTCTCAGCGCTTGGGACGCACCGTTCATAGAGAGGCAGCTTACAGCAGCGTTTGACGTCATATTCAAGGATATTTTTTTCACTGACTGTAGCGACGTTTGACGTCATGCCCCTGCTACGTCACACGTCGTCTGCTGGAGTGCTGAGTTTGCTGATTTTTCTAAGACTGGGGGGGGTTGTTTTTCATTGCCCCTCCCAGTCCTATCGGGGGGGGGGGAAGGGGGTGGCAAGAAAAGCCTGCACGTGCTATAGTGTGACGTGAGTGTGTTGGCAGCTGGCGATTGGTTGCAGCCCCTGGGAGACAATGTAGCGAACCCCAGAGCGTAGTGTTCCTCGGGGCAGTTCCTCCTAGACGCTGAGAGAAGCGGATTGTGTAGAAAGCGGTGAGAGACCACCTAGGCAGGGTGCCGAGTGTCTGCCCAGCAGCCAGGATGACCACACAAGCTAGGGGTACACTTGGAGGCTGGTACTGTTGGTGGATACAGTTGCCAATAGTGACCACCAGGAGGCCTCATTCAATCCCTGCCTGACGTTACAGCAAGCCAGCCGCCTCAGTCGTGGATCCCTGCCTGACGAGTGTCAGCAGACAAACTTTTGTTAATCTTTTACACGCATAAACCGCGTTGTTTCGGAAAATAAATTAATGCAGACGATAGTTCATTCATTTTTCTATCGAGTGATCTTCTTTTTATGACGCAGTTTTTACGTTTGACAGTAATTTTCTGCATTTTCCCACGGTACCTGTCTTTCTGTTTGGAAAATGGCTAGCAAATGCCCGGTATTGAAATTTCGACCGGCAGCTTTGAAAATTTATATTTATTAACCTACAGTAAAGACAACCAAATTTATATTTATTAACCTACAGTAAAGACATCCATCAGTAATACACCGTTTTAAAGAGCATTTTTAAAACATTCACTTGGTGTAAATTTTAAGATACGTACGTTTTGTCTTCGAGTACTGAAATTAAATGAAATATTACGACTGTACGCGTTTTAGAACTCATGAAGGTCAGTTTCAGAAATTAACAAAAAAAATATTTACACAATATATAAAGACATAAAGTACCAAACAAACATATGTTTTATTAGAATATACATTAAAATTTAAATATTACTTACTATTTTCTTCTCCTTTGCCGTTGTTGAAGTACAAATCCATGTCAAAGTGAGTGACCACAATGTACTTCGATTCTTCAAAATGGTGCTCGACCCTTGTTTACCTTTCTTTCCTTTGTTAGACTACGAAACTTTTGATTGGCTGCCAGTTCCAGGGAGGGAATCATGGTGGACTATTTCCCAACGGTTTCAGTAGTTTCCTCCCTTATATTATTTTCATTTACGCTTGTGAAAACGGGTAATGTTTCACTAAGGGCGTTTTGGTATGGGCTCATTATCACGGCATTTTCACAAGGTAAGGCTGTTCCTTTTCTTTACATGTTGATCTTTCAGAATTGTTTTAAATTGTTTTTTTTTATAATTTTTTTAAAAGTGGGGAAAATCGTTCGGCACGAAGTGTCTACAGGCTTTTAGCAACGTGGCATGATTGAATAACCTGTAAGTTGTAATTCTTTTCTGATGTGTGTGAGATTGAAATAAATTCTACAACACACCTTTCATCAAACTGATGAACCACCGGTGTAACTAGGAGTATAAATTGCTTCAATGTTCGTGTGTCGTTGTGATCATCGTCGTCGCCAATGTTGTCGTCGAGACCGTCTTTGTTCCAAAACAGAACATGTTTAGTTTAGTCCTTTCTATTCTTTGAGAAGCATAGGGCTGCACCAACACTTCGTCAGCGGAGCCGAGTTTGGGCAGCTCCCCTGCCTTGGGCCCATGTGGTTCCGGCATCGTTTGCCTCGCTCTCTACTGATCTTATCAAAGTCTACTTTGTCCTCCCAACTCTCCTTTTCCCCTGAGGGTTCCATTCAAGTGCTTACCTGTCAATGATGTCAGCTGATTTTCGTAGGGTGTTTTTTTTTCATCCCCACTTGTGCTTCTTGGTGTCTTGGCTAGTGCCATTTTGGTGGGGTTTCCCCTACAAGCTGATGTTGGAGATCTTTTCAGGCAATCTAATTTCCAGGATATTCGCTGGCATCGGTTGGTTAAGGTGTAAGTCATAAGTTTTAAACAAGCAAAAACCCTCTTGACAGACCTGCTATGCGTATCATCAAGAGAGATCAAGACATCCCTATTGTTTCCTTTACCTACCAGCGTTTCAAATGATTAGCTCGTGTACGCAAACGGCCTTCGCTTGACGATCGAACTGGTATTTACTAGTATACGCCGCTTCTTTGTCTTCTAATATAACTGACTGATTGATTTCTATGTCCATGCATGTGTGTATGGCAAGAATGTACTTGAGTAAGTGGAAGCGCACATATGTCTCGAAGTGGCTTCGTGTGTGCGTGCTGCCTCTTTCCATGCCTGCGTGGGTGGGTGTTTCTATTTCTGCGTAAAGGTGTACGTCAGAATAAATGTGAGGATCCATTTATCTCCAAGTTAATTAATGTGTCTTATACCAGACAAAGATATTTTTTTATTTCTAATGCTATTCAGAATTCAAATTCCACATACTCATCTTCACCCAAGCAGTTCGTCTGTGCGTGAAATGTATCTTCGTTTAATGAGCTCAATATAAAAGTTATTGTTGATTTCCAGACTACAGACACTAAAACAAAAAAATAATTACTCAGCAAAAGTAGGTTTTATTTCACAGGAAATATCATTTCTGCACAAAATACATTTTTAAATCAGTGAAAAAAAATTAATTTGATAAATTAGCATCAAAAAATGTTTTTCTTTAATATAATTTTTCTTTTCGAAAAAATTAATTAATGAAAAATTAAGGCTGCTGAAAGAGAAATGTATATAATACGAATAAAATAGGATCATTCTGTTGGTCGCTTTATTGCGTAAGACAACAAAAGGAGAAAGTTCACAGAACTAACAGCTTACATCTTTTAAACAAGAATAATGACGGGAAACTTTAGTCTGTCTTATTCTGACAACGAAGCCAAGGTTTTCTTGCCATGGAAGAGTGCGTACTATCTCATCAGTTATGAAACATTTAAACCAGTGAACTTGGTGTTGCAATGTTTTGCTAAAACCTTCATGTCACTGGTGGGCATTCCGTCTAACATAGTCAACTGTGTGGTCTTCTGGCGACAGGGTCTCAGAGACCGGATGAACTTCTGTCTCTTTTGTCTGGCACTAGCAGATATCTTCTTTTTACTTTGCGTACTCTTTATATCACAGATTGGTCCATTCACTGAACTTGCAGACGAAATGCTGGGAAAAGAAATTTATGCCCAGTCCAACACTAAAGCAATTGCAATAAGCGAGGAAGCGAGGATGATGAGCAGCTGTATCAACCTCGTCATCTCCATCGAGCGATGTGTGTGCGTTTATCTCCCTCTTCGTGCAAATTCCTTCATGAAAACACGCAGCATGGGGCTGATCTTTGCTTCTATGTTCATCATCACTCAGCTGGGATTTGTCTACAAATTCTTTAATTACGAAATTATCATGAAATACGACAACATTACAAATCAAACAATTTTCTGGGGCGCAGATTTGTCAAAGACCTTCAAGGAAAATTATTTGTTATTCAAAGGATTAGAAATTTTCCTTTTGACCTTCCTACCTTTATGTATATTCATAAGTATTTTCACTGCAACCTTAGCGACGGTCGTGAAACTACGGTCTGCCATCGCGTGGCGCCAAGAAACAAGTTCCAGCGGAAGTGACAGTCAGGGCCAACAGAGGGCGCTCATCAAGATGCTTGTGTTTGTCTCGTGTGTCTATATTATAACCTCGATACCCCATGCTGCTCATATTTTGACTCCAGTTTTCTTACCCGACTTCGACATTGGTGGTAAATACCAAAACAGCTTTTTGATCATGGCTGCTATCGCGAGGATATGTACAGAGATTAACTGTTCTTTTAATTTTATTATCTATTATCGACAGTCATCACGCTATAGATTAGAAACCAAGGCCCTCTTCCGCTGCTTAAGTGCCAAAAATAGCATCAAGTGAGGACGATGTGTTTCGTAAATTGTCAATAGATTAAAGACAAGGCCTTGAGCTAGAAATTCCCCCACTTCACACACACACACACACACACACACACACACACACACACACAAACAGACACACACACACACACACAGAATAAGCTTATTATTTCATTAGATCAGCCTATCAGCTTTGAAGGACGTGGTGTTGCACTTCAATAATGTGTATCGTATGGTGTAACAAATCATAGAGAGGGAATATAAAACTGCGATGTGGAAATCTGTGAAGGAATTCAACCAACTGTCAAAAGCTGATAAAAATTCATGTGGTCATTAACTACTTGTGTAACTGGCCTATAAAAATAGACCCGACAGATTACTTCACAGTTTGTGTGTTGGCTACATTTACTAATGTATACATTGCTCACCGAAACTGTTTATTTTGCTACATAACTACACGGCTTACTTCCTTTTTTTTTGGAAGACAGTTGTTTCCTGTTCGTATTTTACTTTATGACTGCGAATAATCTAGGATTTCCTCGGCTTATTATTATGTCTTCCATAAATTTTTGTTGTCCACTTGGTTTGCCTCGAATGACATTTCAGTCCAATATTTCAGGTGGTTTCGAGGATAGATGGCTAGAGTGAGACTGAATGGAGAGACTGAGAAGGTCTGCCATTCTACTGGTAAGTTTCCCAGAAATTAATTTCTCTTTAATTCTTTACTGCCTCCATAACGGGAGCCCTAAAGCATTATCGTAGAAAAAATATTGTAGACACGTGCGCAACATGAAGTCTTCAGAAGCTTGAGAGACCATGGAAGGAGCCGTTGACTGTGAATAACCATTGCTCTTGTATTCCAGTTAGAAAATTCAAAGCAGTTTTCGTTGCTACAGATGCCTAGCACTTGTTTCTTTAATAAAGCAGGTAAAGCATCCGTAAAGCAGACTGGCTTTTATTATCAAAGGAGATGAAGCTTTGGGGCAAGTTCTAACGAACAAGGACGGACGTCTGTGTATACGCTCTTTTGTTTATAATTACGACGGTTACACAACTTTCTCAATCAAATTTTATGGTAGACAAGGTTAGCGAGAATTCCATTTAAGTATTCTTGTCATTTGTAGCCGTTTTTTTGTCGACTTTTTTGCATTTTGTGGCGTAGAGCCATGTCAGCGCGCGGCCTTGCAGGGCAAAGTTCGAACTGCCCGACCGAGATGTATTCTCTTAATCGGAGTAAGCAAAAAGTAAGCAACGAGAAGGCAGACTTAGCTCTGCTAACACTCTCGGTGAACCCTACATACCTCACCCCACTGGGAACGTTTTTTTTAAGTGTCAGAACAACATATAGTTTGGTAACAGTTATTTATTCCCTTACCAGCTACCAGACAGCGTCTAGAAGGCGAGGACAGGGAGATTCAAAGTGAATTCCTGACCATGACCCGCAAAATATGAATAATACGGCTAATGAATACGTTCTACAGTTACCTGAAGAAACATGCAACAGTACCTCCTTTAAGTGCCTGTGTTAGAACATTGAAGAATTGCAGCATAGACGCAATGAACTTTTGTCTCTGTTGTCTGCCAGTAGCAGGTATGCTGTAATTGATTTTGGTTTATTGCATAATACAGATTGGTCAATTAGTTGAGTTTGTAGATGAAATGATGGAAAAGAAATATTATTTCAAGCAAGAAAGTAAAATCAAACGAGGACGATGACCAGCTGTATAAATCTTCTAATTACCATCGGACGGTGTATGCGGGATTATCGTCACCTTCACGCAAAGTCCCCCCTGAAAACACACAGCATGGGGGGGGGGCGCTGCTTTCTTCTATATTTAGCTTTACAAAGCCCGTTGATTACTTGGGGTTGTCCTCTCTGAACGTAGATATGAGCTGGTCTTCCTGAAATTAAGAGGGCCGATTGTGACCCATACGGCTAAACACAATTGATTCCTTGAGAAATCATCGATTTCGTTAGCGATTTTTTTCTGTAAAAAATTATTATTGACATAGAAAATAAACTAATGCTATTTCGATTTGTTTTTTAACATTGTGGAATATTGATAAACATTATTTACATAAATTCTGGACTCTTAAATATAATCATCAATTATGAACAATACTAAAAAGAATCATCTATAACGTCTAACGTGAACATCTTCACAATGGTTCACAAAAGAAGAAATCTGTTGTAGGATGTTGGACATACTTGGAACGTCTTCAGGGAATCTTTATAACGGATTCATTTATTGGTTGTAAGATGATCTTGCAGGCGTATATTTCCGACCTTGCAACAGCTGAATGGGGAAAGCATGGTGTACGGTCAGTCCAATAGTTGTAGCTTGAATCAAAATTTGGTAAATTCGTCTCAGCAAAAGTTTATTTGCAAAGCGTCGAAAAATGTGTGTGGATACTGAACTGAAATATTAACGGGTTACCGAGACTCAGGCGATTTGATTTTTAAATCGGGTGCCTTTTTTGGAATAGACATAATAATTATTGTTTTTCGCAGAAATGCTTCGGGTATAGGCTACCGACTTTTATTTGAAACTAGGAAAACAGCTGAACCATTTAAACTTGAGCTGACTCGTCCTTACTTCACATCATTGCTTTGGGTTGTCCTCACGGGTCTTGATGCGGGAATCACTGGCTGAGCATGTTGTTTTGCTTGACAACTAACAAAACTTCTGGCCTGTGTAGGTATTGGTTAGGGCAAGCTTACTCGTACAGTTAAAGAGTGGAAAAAGAGTGCAACAGCACCACCACTAATCTAAAAGACTCCGGACGCCCCTTGCCTCGCCAGCAAGATCACTGAGGGTGGGAGCCCGTGGCACTTGTAACATTTCTGAGATGGTTTTGGTGTTTTGAGGCCTTAGACGATGGCGTTTAGGGGATGCTCTACTTTGAGTGTATTATCAATGTTCTGCTTTGATTGTCTTTTTTTCTTCGAGAGAGAGTTAGGGAGTAAAGTGGGGACAATGTTCACAGATCACCATTTTATTGTTGCAATATACCTAAAACTTGTGTGTCATTTGCCTGGCACTAGCAGATATGCTGTATTTACTTTCCTTTTATTGCATAACACAAATTGGTCTATTCGTTCATTTTGTAGGTGAGATGCTGAGAAAGGAAATTTATTTCAAGCCAAACAGTAAAGGTATAGCGATCAACGATCAAACGAGGACGATGACCGGCTGTATAAATCTTGTCATTACTATCGAATGGTGTTTGCGTTTATCTTCCTCTTCATGCAAAGTCCCTCATGAAAACACAGCATGGGGGCGCTGCTTGCTTCTATCTTCATCATCAACCAGGTGGGTTTTCCCTACAATTTATTTCATTACTAAGTAATTACGAAAGAAAGCCTCATTACAAACCAGGCAGCTTACAAGGAAACAGAAGTGTCAAACACCTTACAAGTTAATTATTTGTTATTCCGAGGATTATAAATTTTCCTTTTGTAACGCAATCTTATGCCGTGGAAATGCAAAAGTAAGATAATGCAAAAAAGTTGGTCTTTGTAAAATTTCGGTTAAATAAAGAAAGGCTTTATGAAAAAGTTGCCTCCTTAAAATCATATTTTGTATCTTGACATTATAAATCGTTGTTTTAAATATTTTCTACTTATTAATTCGAAAGTGCCAACATCCACTCACTAATGCAGCAGCCAACAAAGTTTTAAAAATATCTCGTCACGTGCACAAATACATGGCCTTCAGGTAAACACTCAACTTTCTAGTAAGAGCTACACCAAACCCACAATCGGAAAATGATGCGCGTGCAATTGTCTGTAGGGACAGGAGGGAGATTTGCTTACGTGAGTGGATGCGCACGTGCATGAGTACGTAAGTGTCTGTGTAGTCTAGTCAGCGCGTATCTTTAATTTAATTCAAGAACAATTTTAAAAGAGACTTTTTCACAAGTTTAGAACAAATTCGTGTCTATCTCTCCACCTTGGCCTGTATAGCCCTATATTCAGCTTCACAAAGCCCGTCGATTACTTAGTTTTGTCCTCCTCTCTGAACGTAGATATGATCTGGTCTTCCCAAACTTAAGAAGACCTATTGGGACCCATACGACTAAACACGATATATTCCTCGAGAAAACATTGATTTCGTTAGCAATTTTTTCTGTCAAAAATTTATTATAGGTTTAGAAAAATGTTATTTCCATTTGTTTTTTTTAACATTTTGAAATTTTCATATTTATCTTCATTGGTTTTCGTTCTTTAAATATAATCATAAACAATAAATAATACTAAAACGAACCATTTTCTACGTCCGACATGAAAATCAACACAATTGTAAACAAAAGAAAACAGTTTGTCGTAGGATGATGGACACACGTGGCACGTCTTCAAGGAATCTTTAAACGGATTTATTTACTGGTGTGAAGGATGACATTGTAGACATAAAGCTGGTCTCAATTAGTTCGCCATTAACACTGGACGCCCCTTGCCTCGCCATCAAGATCATCAAGGGAGCCCGTGGAGTTTGTAACATTTCTGGGATATTTTGGGTGTTTTGAGGCCTTATACGCTGGTGTTAAGGAGATGTTCTATCGAGTGAGTTAGATTAAAATGTGGGGACAACTCTCACAGGTCATCCTTTTTCGAGCAAAACGGGTAAACCATATATTATTGTTGCAAGTTAGTTACATCTGGTACTAACATGCTTTAAATAAACAGTTTTCTGTTGTGTATGAAGTGTCGCCTGAAAACACTGCCTGTGTCGCGTTACTAGTCTAAATACTGAATTAACATGTAATGACACAGATAGTTAAGTGCTCCTGTCGACGGTTAATCACAGGTTAAGTTAGTGAAACTTGACTGACTTAGAAACTCCAGAATAGCTGGTGAATAGATTGTCGTTGCATGGATAATAGCTGGCAATAGCTGTAGAGAAAAGGCTGGAAGTGTAAGATATTTGCTCTACAAGCCGTCGTTCCCCACACGTGAGTTTCACCCGACTTGCTGTCTTGAAATGCCTGACTGCAGGTGGCAAGACTGTACCGCTTGTTATCATCCCCCCCCACCCCGACCAGCGGCTTCCCGCCCATACGGCATGTCGCCAGTCTCAAAGTCTCTGACGAAATGTATGAGTACAGACGATTTTGAAAACTGGTACACTTGCCGTATAACAGTGGATGGAAAGTACACTTATAAGTCCGCTCAATCAAGTGCAGAAGGTAATTAGTACAGTCACAAGGCTACAGTCGGCGTCTCCTTCAGCAGAGACGCGGTTTGAAGGTATTTGGTCGTTAAACATACGAACGATGACTCCTGTCGCATTCTTCTGGAAATTACGATATCAAGTGGAGAGGGTGGTGGTATCATTTAACACACCAGTCAGGGCGTCTCCGTGTAAACCATTCCACAGTAGTCGTCAGTTTTGCATGCTGAGCATATCGCGCAAGGGAAACAACCAGTATCCTTAATCATGTTTGGTGTATTACTTCCCCTTACATGATCTGGGCATGCTAGTACTTCATTACGATTAAAAAAAAAATAATTAATAAATTTACAGAAAATTAAATTAATAAATTTACAGAAAATTAAATTAATGCCAGTTTCTATCAGCGTGAAATATTTGTTTAACAGTGACGATGCCTGTCTTATGAGTGGACATCTAATCCTTAATGCAAACAACACAGGTGACTGATCTGAACGAAAAAACTAAGACGATTCTTAATTATTTCAATTGTCTGACATCCACTCGTCCTACAGCTCTGTCTTGCACTTTTGAACTGCAAAACTCTCCCATTCGCGAGCAGACACTTCTCTGGAGCTTGGGTTGCAATATTCAAAGGGTTCCCTAGGCTGATGATGTAGACAAAAGTCAAAATATTTTTCTCATCAAGCAACGCACACGTAACACGTAGTCAAAACACTCACTGGTCGCAGGTGCGTTGGTTTTGGTCTTCCAATGATGAATAGTCTTTATGGATGATAATAGACAAATTTTACTTAAACGACAGGACAACACTTTTTATATAACTAAATATGTTGGTGCTTGTGTTGATTGTTTTAATTATCAAAGACCGTATTTGTTGAAAAAAATAGACTGGGTTTCTCGCTGTCTAAATTTCAAAGTGAAGGCAAATATTGAAAACAAATTATTTTATCAATGCATTGTTTATCTGGACGCTGAAAAAATAAAAAGTTAAGAAAAGACACGTATGTTTTGGCATTGTGTATTCATTTATAATAAATACAGTGATCAACATTTACATTCCAAAGTGATGGAATAACCTGTAAGTTGTAAGTCTTTTCTGTTGTGTGTGAGCTTGGAATAAATTTTACAACACACCTTTCATCAGACTGATGAACATCCGATGTAGCAAGCAGTGTAAGTTGCTTTAATTAACATGTGCATGTGTCATCGTGATTATCGTCGTCATCCGCGTTGTCAACGATATCGTCTTTCATGTCGTTATCAGCGTCGTCATTAAACCTTTGTAAGCGCATTGCCTGCTGTATGGATGCAAGTTCAGTGTAAACAAAAGAGTACATTCGATGTATAGTTGGCCATGCAACAACATAAAAAATCATCAAACAGCTGACACTGGTGTCGCGTGTCGCATGCTGGCTCAGCCCTAACTTTAGTTCTAAAGGGGGAGGGGGTTTTCTGCGTCATGATAATATGACGTAATGATTGTACTTTGGTTGGTTTTGACGTGATTGGCGCGTGAGGGGGGAGAGAGCGGTTATCGAGGACAGAGGATAGAAAAGAAAAAGACAGAGGAGCTGGAAGATAAAGAGGCTGGGGGACAGGAGTGCTGTCACCAGAATAGATCATCTGTTAGAAACCTGTTGTGTGAACGGGGTAACATTCATCTGTCAGAAATCCGTTGTGTGGACGAGTATTGAATATTCAGTGGAGACCGTTGTGAGAACGGGGAGCTTTCGTCTGCTGAAAAACTGTAAGGTGGCTGGAGTGACTTTTTTGAGTTGATGATCCGTTGTTCGAGCGGAGTATTGAATATCCAGTGGAGACCGTTGTGAGAACGGGGAGCTTTCGTCTGCTGAAAAACTGTGAAGTGGTTGGAGTGACTTTCTTGAGTCGACGATCCGTTGTTCGAGCGGAGTATTGAATGACAAGCGGTGACTGTTGCGCATACGTGGAGCTTTCATACGCCGAGAGACGGTGGTGCAGACAGAGTGACTTTCGTCTGTAGTCTTTTGTAAGGGGTGGGGTGGTATCTTAGGGTATAGACAGGGAGGGGGTGGTATTGGTTAGTGGTAGGCGTCTACTTTCGTCCCGGCCCCTCATTTTCTTTGTTCGCTTCTACGTTTCTCCTACATTTGATTTTTTTTTTCTTTTTTGTTTTGAGTAAACGTGTATTTGTATTGCCCTCTCGTGTGCGAGTTGTCTGTTTCTGGAGAGCGATTGGATTCGTCGCTACACGCGACAACTGGGGTAAACATTAACAAAGCTCATGGACGAAGATAAAGAATTGGTCAGGGAGCGGAGGCGTTCGCTAAATTTTAAAAGCTGCTTCTTAAAGATGTGGGCTTTTAGGCCGAACATAAAATCTTCAAACGTAGATGTAATTGAAAGAGAAAGGGGCAGAGAATATTGTAATGAGTTAGGAGCAGGTCTTGTATTGCTTCTTGTGTGAATGGTGTCTTGTGTTTGACGTCTTGTGTGCGTCATTTGTTCGACGTCACTTCGGAAAAGGGGATGACGTAAAAAAAGAAGAGAAAACAGTTCCATGGACAGATGAGCGAAGAGAAACAACGAGTTATTCGTCTCCCATAACTCTCACAAGGACATTCCTGTAATTTTGAGCCTCTTCGACTCGACTCAACTACAAACCTCTTCATCCTCATCGTCATCTGCGGGGGCTCGTCAAGCGATGTGCTATGTGTGTGTGTGGGATATGTGTCACGCGTATGCAAGGTAAGTGTATGTACGCAGTATTACAAATATCTTCCGCTTGAACTAACGGCGGTGCCAGTAGAGGAGAAGGAGTGATGGTGAATTTCTATTATCTAACACGTGGCACAAGCAGACTGAAGACACGGACTCAGGTGAGGAGTCAGTAGCTCAGACAGGTTTGCTGGAGTCGTAGCGCAGTGTAGCCATGTTACAATCAATGTGAGCTCCAGCTGACAGTCAGTGTCACATAACATGCTTTTATTCTTGTCTATTATCAGCTCCAATACCTCATTTCTCTTTCTCGCAAAAGCAAAATGTGTATTTTTTTAAATTTCAATTTAATACTTTTTAAAAAAAAGAAGTTAATACTTTGTTCATTCATGTTTACTTTTATGATGCCAGCAAACAGTAGGCATACTAATAGACAGTCTTTTCTTAATGATATGAACCATTTTAAAATTTAGCAAACATGTTGATAACAACTCCATATACCATAGTACGAAGTTCTACCTGCTCATCATTTTGCTTCATTTAACATTAATAATTTGCCATTTTGGCAGATAATGCAGCAGTCTGTAATTATCATGCACATTTAACTTCATCGGTATTTATGTTATCAAGGAGACTGTTGCAAATATTACATACTGAATATAATGTAGAGGGACGAGGAAACATTATTTTGCAAAATTACGAGTAATCTTGCATCTGGTGTGCCGTCACCATACAAACCCATCATAAAAAGGAGAATTTTGATCTGTACAATTAGAAAGTACAAGTGTTATTCTTATTTTAAGCTCGTTTGCTCTCTCTCTCACACACACATAGGCACACACACGCACACACACACACACACACACACACACACACATTGTCTATTATCGACAGTCGTCACGCTGTAGATTAGAAACCAAAACCCTCTTCTGCTTTACAAGTGCTAAAAATAGCATCAAGTGAGAACGATGTGTTTTGTAAATTGTCAGTAGATTAAAGACAAGGCCTTGGGCTAAAACCTCCCCCACTTTACTAAATTTTACACTAGGTGAAACGTAACCTTTGCTCTGTCACACACACACACACACACACACACACACACACACACACACACACACACACACACACACACATGCACAAAAGCATCGTTAGAAGTGTGCAACTTCTACTTATTGGAGATTTATGAATAACCCGAATGTCGCTTATGTTTACTATTTATTTTATAAACGATTTCTTTTTTTTTTTTTGCCCCTAAACAGGACATGTAGGTTAGTTGACTGATGGACTGACAAAGACTGTCATAGCACAAGATTACGACTGTCTGTAAGCTTCGGATTAGAATTTCTTGCAAACAAAGGTTTGCGTTCTTAGACGATTCGGTAAATCTACAGGCAGATACCCAAACCCTCTTTACAAGAACTGCCATGCTTATGATCAAGACTGATAAAGACATATTTAATGTTTCCTTTACTTAGCAGCATTTCTAACCAATTAATCGCGAACGCAAACGGCCCTCGCTCGACGATCGAACTGATACTTACTAGTATACCCCGCTTCTTTGTCTCCTAATATAACTGTCTGATTGATCTCTATGTCTGTACATGTGTGTATCGAATGTACTTGAGTAAGTTACAGCGAACATATGTTGCGCGTGTGTGTGTTTGTACGTGCGTGCATCTGTGTTTATCTGCATCTGTGCCTGTATGTGAGAATAAATGTGAGGATTCATTTGTGTCTCTGTTAATTAAAGAGTCATCTAGCAGACAAAGATATCTTTAATTGCAAACATATTTGTAATTCCAATTTAAAGTTTAAATCCGACACACGAACCTTTACTCCAGTCCAATGATCTCTGTGTAGGCAGAACGTCTGTGCGTGGAATGTATCCTCGCTTAATGAGCTCAATCTTAAAATTATAATAGATCTCTTAACTACAGATACTACAGCAAAAAATAATTTCTCGACAAATGTAGGTTTTCTTTCACAGAAAAATATTATTTCTGCACAAAATACATTGTCATGAGATAACTCGAGGGGGTAGGTAACAATCTGCCCACTTAGTGTCTAGAGCGCCTTGTTGACAAGCCCGAGGCCCTTTGGCGAGGAAGTAGGGGGCGTATGTTTTGGTATGGACGCCTACATGACGCGTGGGGCAGCCAGCTCTAAGTGAGTTCGGCCGCCATGCGTGAACGATGGCTGGCTAAATGTCAACAAACGTCTAGGGAGGGAGAGAAAGTTACCCGAAGGCGCGCACCTGTTTTGCCGTCAGACCACGTAATAGGACAGGGGGGAGGAAGGTTTAGCCATCTGACAGCAAACAACCGGTAGGCGTGGCCTGTGGTCAGAGAGAGATCTCCTCCTGTCGTTTGCTGACTCTAATTGTAGCTGATTGGATGATGAGTTATTGACCAATGGCATCCCTCGATGTATGTATCTGTGAGAATGTGGAGAGATAAAAAGAGAAACAAGAACACACTTCACTTGCTTTTCGGCGAACGTCTGAGTAGGGGAGCAACGGGTCACCAGCCAAAGCGACTTCAGCTTTCTAACGCCAGCTACACTTCTGCCTCGGACCAAGTCTTAGCCACGAGGGCAAGACTCGGGAGGAAAGAAGTCGGGTTAGAGAACCTTGAGAGAAGGAGGCAAGTAATTGACGAGGTACTGTCAAGACTGCCTACTGTCGTCGTGGAGAGGAAAGGGCTGTGTGACTGTGGGCTCGCTCTACCGGTGTGAGAGGTAGAGGCTCAACGTTAAGGCCGCTAGAAGTCGTCAGTTCTCAAGGGCTGAGACCGTCTGTGGTGGTGTTCGTTTGGCGGCTGTACGAGGCATTACAGCCGTAGAAGAACCGACGTGTGTACCCTCGAGTGGTACAAGGCTCGAATCTGGGTCACCGGAAGAAGCAGTCGTCGCTCTCTGACGTGGTGACAGTTCGAGGGAGGAAGACGTCAGACCATCAGACATCACTTCGAAGGGAAATCGTCAGTGTGTCGTGGCAGTCAACTGAAGTATTGGACTCTCAACAAACCAGCTGTAACAGAGCTAAGTTGGTGTGCTTGCGAGTGTGTATGGTATTTGTAAAGAGAGGCAACAGCACTTTAACATCAGAAGTACGCTCTAGCACGGATAGTATTGGGACCCCCCTAGACGAGTCCATTTGATTGTGTTTTGCTTGCAATGTTTTGCATGAATAAATCTTTTCTTTATTGTCTCATTGAAATCACACGTCGTTGAGTATTGTGTTCGGGGAAGAGCAGGGGTGGGGGCTCGTGAGCCAAGTTGTGTAATTGAATGACCGACGTGTGATTATCGTGTGTTTTCCCCTGCAAGTTATGTTGACGTGGGCGGCTAGTGTTGAGTAATTAGTGCCCACGTGCCCATCCCCCGGGGCCAGTATTCACGTTCTGGTTGAAAGACCAGGGATACTGTCACATACATTTTAAATAATATTTAAAAAACTAATTTTCGAAATTAGTATCAAGAAATATTTTATTTTTATGTCAAAAATCTTTTCGGAAAATCTAATTAAAGATGATCAATTAAACGCTGGTGGAAGATAAACTCTTTTTCAAAACTGGATTAAAGTTTACTAGAATAAAATGAATAAAATGAGATGGTTCTTGACCATCTAATGTTCGCTTTATTGCGTAAGAATGTAAAAGCTTAAAGCTCACAGAACTGCCAGTTTAACATCCATTAATAATAATAATAATAAGTGCGAATTTATAAAGTGCAATATCTCAGCCAAAGGAGGACTCATTGGGATGAACAAGGCCAGAAAATAGTCACAAAGATGTAGGAGGAAGATCAAGGCCAAGACTCGCTGCCTTCCGGCATTAAAGGGAGATCACTGCAGATTTAACGGTAACGACTCCAGTGAATAAGGGTTGGTGACATCACATATTGAGTGTTCATGAGAATATGAAGAAATCTTGTGATATAAACTGCAAAATAGTGATCTTCACCAGTTTATTTACTGCAGCTCAAGGTCGCTGTGGAAGCGAGTGAAACAGAGCGGAGTGAAATCCACCAACAGATCCGAACAGTTTGCTCTTTAGAATAATATTATATACAGTCCTGATCCAAACCAGAAGAGGAAAGAAACGCAGCAGACACACTTGTAAACATGAAGGTTGAGCACTTCTATCCAAATAGAACGACGACCACAAAACATAAACAAAATCAAGGAGAACAGATCAGCTCAGGCTGTTAGGCGAAGGGACACAACTCTCCACAAGAATAATGAGCGGAAACTTTAGTCTGTCTTATTCTGACAACGAAGCTAAGGTTTTATTCCCATGGAGCAGTGCGCACTATCTCATCAGTTATGAAACATTTAAACCAGTGAACTTGGTGTTGCAGTGTTTTGCTAAACCGCTCTTTACACTGGTGGGCATTCCGTCTAACATAGTCAACTGTGTGGTCTTCTGGCGACAGGGTCTCAGAGACCGGATGAACTTCTGTCTCTTCTGTCTGGCGGTAAATACCAGAACAGCTTTTTGATCATGGCTACTGTCACGAGGATATGTACAGAGATTAACTGTTCTTTTAATTTTATTATCTATTATCTCGACAGTCGTCACGCTATAGATTAGAAATTAAAACCCTCTTCTGCTGTACAAGTGCCAAACATAACAACAAATTAGAACGATGTTTTGTCGATTGTAAGTAGGTTTAAGACAAGGCCTTGAGCTGGAAGCTCAAAATTCATGTGGTCAATAATTGCTTCTGTAACTTGCCAATGAAAATTGACCCGATGGATTTCTTTGAAGTTTGTCCATCGGCTTGACCTTCTGACGTGTACACTGTTAGCCTAAAGAGAGTTTATTTTGCTACATAGCTTTAAAGATCACAAAAAACAGTGCACTTGGTTGTCCACAGTCTTTATAAGTTTATTTTATTTTTCTTTATTTCTTTCTTTGACAGTCAACTGTTTCTGGTTCGTATTTAATTTTGTCGAGTTATCTAGGATGCCTTTCTGGCTTAACATTATGTCTTCCTTAAATGTTCGTAGTCCACTTGATTTGCCTATAATCCCATTTGAGTCCATATTTTTTCAGTTGGTTTGAGAGTGAGACTGAAAGGAGACTGAGAGTGAGAAGCTCCGCCATTCTTATCATCATTCGTTGTTACTACTCGAGGAGCATTGGGTCGCAACAACATCTTGCCAGCGGACCCAGTTTTGGGCTGCACCCCCACCCCCTCAGTTGGACCCATGTGGTTCCAGCATCCTTTGCCTCGCTCTCTACTGATCTTCTCCAAGTCTGTTTTGGCCTCCCGACTCTCCTCTTCTCCTGAGGGTTCCAGTCAAAGTGCCTGCCTGACAATGGTATCAGCTGGTTTGTACAGGATGTGTCCTATCCAGCCCCACTTGCGCTTTTTGATGTCTTGACTAGTGGCATTCTAGTTAGTACCTTGCACAGGCTGCTATTGGAGATCTTTTTAGACCATCTTATTCCCAAACTATGGCGAAGGCATCGGTTGGTAAAAGTCTGGTGCTTGTTGTTGATGGTGTTTGTCACTTTAAAGGTTTCAGAGCCATACAGCAGGACTGCCTTCACATTGGTGTTGAAGATGCGGGTCTTACTGCGGAGGGATAATGCTCGGGAGTTCCAGATGGGGCGCAGGGTGTTAAAAGCATGCCTGGCCTTGTTTATGCGGCTTATGATGTCGTCGTCAGCTCCACCGTCCTTGCTGACGATGTCCCCAGATATGTGAAGCGGTCTGTTTCTAGGATGTTCTCTCCTTGAAGATGGATTGGAAGTTCCTGCTTGATGTTGATTTTCATCACTTCGGTCTTCTTTCTGTTGATCTTTAAGCCGGTCTTCTCTGCTTCCTCTGCTAGCCATTCTACGGTCTGTTTACACGTAAGTTTCCCAGCAAATTATTTCTCTTTACGGCCTCCCTAATGGAAACTCTAAAGTATTATCTTAGAATCAAAGTAGTAGACACGTCTGCGCCGCCTTACGTCTCCAGAATTGTGTTCTAGGGACCGCCAAAGAAGGAGTCATTGATGGTGAATAGACACTGGTTTTGTATTCCAGGAAGCATTTTCCGTTGCTACAGATGCTTAGAACCTTTTCGTTTAATAAAGGAGAAAAGCATCTGTAAAGCAGGTCGGTTCTCCTCGTCAAAGTCGATAAAACTTAACGGTCATGTTCCTGCTCAGTTTGGGCAGTACTACTTGTTGCAGTCTGTGTTGATTTTTGCATTGCGGCTGCTATGTTAGACCCTTGAAAGTGGTGACATCTTCAAACAGTTGTCTGTCCATGTAAATCTCCACTTTGCTCTCACTGTTTGCTTCAGACCAGAACTTTGCTTCTGTCAGTCTTGGTTTCCATCTTACGTGATATCTCTGTCCTGACGAACGAGGACGCACTCTGTGCTTGCGCTTTGTTTGTGTGATAATTACTACAGCTACACAAAAACTTTCTAAATCAACCTTTATGCCAAACAAGGTTAGAAAGAATGCCAGCAGAAAATTTAATTTTTGTGTCATTTGTAGCCGTCTTCTGTGGAGTTGTGTGCATTTTATGAAGCTAAAACATTAACGGCCGCAGCCTTGGAGGGCAAAGTTCGAACTGCTTTGAGCCAGATGTAGTCTTTTCGCCGTCAGTATGAATGTGCTGTAGAGATGTGAAATCGAACCTTGTTGCAGTTGACGACACGATGTGCCAAGTGAAGGGAGGCTTAGTTGTGCAGAAAGTTTCGGCGAATCCTAAATACCTCGCCACACCAGACACTGGGTTTGTCAACTGTCAGCACAACCTACTTTTGAAAGTTTGGCAATGACTATTTTTCCCTTCCCAGCTCTCTATCTCGACTACAACTAGCTCAATCAAATGTGGTGTCGACCATTGACAATCACATTCGGGCTGTTGGTGAAGCCATTACTCACCAGATTTCTTAGCAAGTTCAAGGCTCGCAAAACCTTCAACAAATTATGACTGCACCGAACGAGCAATCACAAAACAAAACAAAAATCACATTAGGTCTTCGCAAGTGAACAATGAGCAGATAATGACTAAAGTGAACTGAATGTTAAATCGACAGCCTGGAAGCAGTACCGAATCGAAATAAATGTAAAAGCTTTTAGCTTCGAAAAGGCCAGCAACGAAAACTCTGTTGTATGTGCCAAAAATGTGATGGGACTTCTTAACGAATTCTGTGGGGATTTTTCATGGCATACCGATGACAATGAGGATGCACAGTGCCTTGGTAAACCTAATTTGTCGAAGAGAAAGGGAGAGACATTGGAAGACTTGCAGTCTCTTAGCCACCAACGTTCTTCTGCTGTCGACCTTCACGGGTTTAAAATCAGTTATAAAAAATACACTGGAGACATATCCATGTCTCTATCGCTAATTGAAATCCATGGGGGCGCTGTTTGCTTCTATCTTCATCATCACCCAGGTGTGTTTTCTCTACAATTTCTTACGAGTTAATCATGAAAGAAAGCAACATTACAAACCAGGCAGCTAACTAGGGAACAGAGGTGTCAAATACCTTCCAAGATATTTTTTGTCATTCCGAGGATTAGAAACTTTGTTTTTTACCTTTTCACCTTAATGTATATTCATAAGTATTTTAATTGCAACCTTACCGATCATCGTGAAGTTGAGAGCCGCCTTAGTCTGGCGTCAAAAGACAAGTGACAATGACAATCAGGGACTGCAGAGGGCGCTGATGAAGATGCTGGTGATCGTCTCTTGTGTCTATATTAAAACCTCAGTACCTTATGTCACTTATACTTTGATCTCAACATTCTTACCGGACTTTGACGTTGGAGGTCAATACCAGAACAGTTTTCTGACTCTATGATTGCGATGATGTGCACAGGGGTCAGTTGCTCGAAGTTTTTCTCTTTTATCAACATTCATATCGTAGATTAGAAATTAACGCAATGTTAAAGATAGATAATGTAAGAAAATTTGTTTTTGTAGAATTTCAGTTAAATGAAGCAAGGCTTTTTGATATACTACTTTAGAAAAAGCTGTCTCATTAAAATCTTTTTTCAAGCTTGACAGTATAAATCGTTGTATCAATCTTTTATACTTATTATTTCGGAAGTTCCGTCATCCACTCGCTAATGCAGCAGCCAACAAAGTTCAAAGAAATATCTTGTCACATGGGAAAAAAGTAGTCTTCAGAAAAGACTTTGTAAAATGTAAACGTTCTCGTCAGAGTTATATCACCACCACCAAACACACGGAAATGTTGCGCGTGCAACTGTGTTTAGAGGAGGGAGGAGGATTTGCGTGAGTGGGTGCGCACGTGCATGAGTACGTAGGTGTTTGTGTAGTCTAATCAGCACTTATCGTTAATTCAGGAACAATTTCTTTAATAAAGAGATCTTTAAAAAAGATACCTTGTGTAATTCTCTCCACCTTGGCCTGTATAGCCCTATATTCAGTTTCACAAAGTTCGTCGATTACTTGGTTTTGTCCTTCTCTCTAAACGTAGATATAATCTGGTCTTCCCGAACTTAAGTAAAATCAATAAACAATAAACAAAACTAAAACAAGCCAGTTACTACGTCGGACTTGAAAATCCTCACAATTGTAAACAAAATAAGAAATCTGTCGTATGAAGATGGACACGACTGGAACATCTTCAAGGAATCTTTGTAACGGATTCATTTATTGGTTGTAAGATGACCATGCAGGGGTATGTTTCCGACCTTGTAATGGCTGAATGGCGAAGGCATGGCGTACGGTCAGTTCGATAATTGTAGTTTGAATCACAGTTTGGTAAATTCGCCTCAAGAAAGTTATTTGCAAAGTTTACAAAAATGTATGTGGATATTGAAATTTAGCCGATTCGTTATTTAAATCAGGTGAGTTTTTCTGGAATAGGCATAATTATTCTTGTTTTTCACAGAAACGCCTCGGTTATAGGCTACCGATGTGCATTTTAAATAACAAAGCAGCTCAACGATTTAAACTTTAACATCACATCCGATTCCGAGACCTGACACGGGACCTGATGCGGGTATCATGGCTAAGGATGTTGTCTTGTCTGACAACTAACAAAACAGCTGGCATGTGTAGGCATTGGTTAGGCCAAGCTTACAGTTAAAGAGTGAAAAAAGCAACTTAACCTCAAAACTAATCTAAAAGACTTCGGCATTAACACTGGAAGCCACTTGCCTCGCCATAAACATCACCGAGAGAGTCCGTGGTGCTTGTAACATTTCTGGGATGTTGTGGGTGTCGTGGGGCGATATCTGTTGGTGTTTAGGAGATGTTCTACTTTCACTGTATTATTACTGTTTTGATTTGAGTGTCTTTTTTATTCTTTGAGTGAGTTAGATAGCATAATGGGGACAGCTCTCATACAGCAGCCTTCTTCAAAGCAAACGGGTAAACTAGATTTTATTATTGGAAGATAGGGAAAACTGCTACGATATTGCTTTAACTAAAGAGACAGAGTTCTCTTGTGTATGAGTGTCGCCGGAAAACCAGTGGATAGTACATAGAATGAGGAGGTACAAGTCCGTTTAATCATGTGCAGCAGGTAACTAGTACAGACACAAGGTTTTAGTCAACGAGTTCTTCAACAGAGATGCAGTATGTCGGTGTTTGGTCGTTCAACATACAAACGATGAATCCTGATGCATTCTTTTGAGAATTACCTGACGAAACATCAAGTGGAGAGGATGGTAAGTTCATTGAACACACCAGTCCATTAGGTGTCAGGTCGTCAGCATATAAGCCGTTCCACGGTAATTTTCAGGTTCGCATCCTGAGCTGGGGATAAATGAGAAACAATCAGGTGTGTAATATTCTATATTTCTACTATATTGCTTCCCCTTAATTAATCTGAGACTGTTTGCAGTTCGTTACTATTAACAAACAGTAGCCCGCTGCCGCAAGATCCCCTCGTCAACAATGGTGGAAAATCAGTTGGAGCACCTTACAGAAAAATTACAATTGTTTTTAACAAGACATATTTTGATGAAAAACAAGCTCAATGTTGTGAATGGTAGACTAGTGTGACGTAGTACACTGATTGGTGTTGACAGCTGCCAATGTTGTGAATGGTGCACTAGTGTGACGTAGTACATTGTTTGGTGTTGACAGCTATCAGTGTTGTGAATGGTGGACTACCGTGACGTAGTACACTGTTTGGTGTTGACAGCTGCCAATGTTGTGAATGGTGCACTACCGTGACGTAGTACACTGTTTGGTGTTGACAGCTGCCAGTGTTGTGAATGGTGCACTAGTGTGACGTAGTACAGTGTTAGCGGCGCTCGTTGATCGCAGGTGCAAATCATTGGGAATAAGTAATTAACGGATGGGTTTTGGAGGCTAAAATTTATAGGTATGTTTTATATCTCCTATATTTACCAGTACCTGAAAAAAACACTTTCGCCCATTCGTCCTGCATCTCTGTCTCGCACTGCTGAACCGCAAAATTGTTCTATTTGCTAGCAGATGCTTCGCATGAGCCTCAGTTACGATATTCAAAGGGTTCCATAGGCTGATTATGTAAACGAAATTCACAATTTTCTTCTCGACAAGCGACGCACACGTAACACTTAATCTAACCAGTCATCGGTCGCATGCGCATTGTTTTAGATTTTCCGTCGATAAACAGTCCCTTATAGACGACGATGGATACATTTTACTGAAACGACTGGACACTATTCTTCTGAATAAACAAAATATGGGGGCGTTCGTGTTAGTTGCTTTGATTATCAATAAACGTATTTGTTGAAGTCAGAAACCAAGTTTTGTCTTCGTCGTCGTCACCATCTTTTTTATCGTTGTGATTCACTTCATTAAAAATTTGTCGGGCCCATAGTCTCCTGTATGGATGCATGATCGGTGCGTTGTACAATATGTTCGGTGCCATGCAACAGACAAACACAAACATCATCAAACGGCTGACCGCGGCAAACATTACCAAAGTACATGAATGAAGATGAAAAATTAAAAAAAAAGAGTGGAGGAGTTCGCTGAATTTTGAAAGCTGTTTCTTAAAGCGGCGGGCTTTTCGGCCGAACATGAAATCTTCAAAAGTAGACGGAGTTCAAACAGAAAGGGGCAGAGAAGACCACTTAGAATAACGGTGGTGACAAAAAAAATCAAAAGGACTGTTGCTGAATTTCTAGAATCAAACACGTGGCTAAATTCCTGTGGTCGTTAATTACTTCTGTAACTTGCCTATGAAAATAGACCCAAGAGATTGTTTGTGTGTCTTCTACACCTACTGACCTGTGCTTTGTTCGTTCAAAGAAAACTTATTTTGCTACAAACCTACACGACTAACAGCAAGCAGTGCACTTGATTGTGCAGTCAGTACAGTCTGGGGCCAGTTGCACAACACGTTTCTAAACCTTGAAACTGTTCTAAAAAAGCAAAATCTCTTCTTACCATTTAGATGCATTGCAGAAAAACAAAAATTGTACTGACAGGGCGGAAAGTCAGACTTAAACAACTTAAAGCAGTTTTAGTTTTAAAAATTCTAAAACTGTGGTGTACACTTTAAACTGATTATCTAAATATAGTTAAGGCCTAAAAGTGTTTAAAATTAGAAATGTGTTGTGCAACTGGCCCCTGGTTTTTTAACTCTTCATTTCCTTTTTTAACAGTTGCTTACTTTTAATATTTAACTTTTGTCGAGAAATCTAGGATACCTTTCAGGGTTATTATTCTGGGTTCTTCTCCTTTTCAAGTTCCTGTTTAGCTCGGCCATTACTACTTGTTGCAGTCTCAGTGAAGGTTTCTGTCTTGCGGTTGCTATCTTAGGCCCTTAAAGCTGTTGATGTCTTCAAACAGTTGTCTTTCCATGTAGATCTCCACTCTGCTCTCACTGTTTGCTTCAGACCTGGACTTTGCTTCTGTCAGCCTTGGTTTCCATCTCATATAATGTCTCTCTCTCTCTCTCTCTGTGTCAGTTTGTGTCGTCCAGTCAGTTGTTTCTCCCTTCCATTTGATCAGTGAAGTACTCAAGTCGCATAACATGTCTAACACTCCTGAGAAAAAAAATGTGGTGGTCATGAAAAATTTCTCGCGTGATGTTCTCATAAAGATGATGAGTAAGACATGCTTTTTTGGTGATCGAACAGATATTTACTAGTATACTCCGCCTCTTTGTGCCTTTCTGTAACTGGCTGATTGATTTCTATGTCTGTACATGTGTGGATCGCGCGAATGTACTTGAAAAAGTTAAAGCGCACATACGTTGTGCGTGTGTGTGTGTGTGTGTGTGTGTGTGTGTGTGCGCGCGCGCGTGCATCTGTGTTTATATCTGTGCGTAAACCTCTATGTGTTAATAAATGTGAGGATGCATTTTTTTCCCTTTTAATTAAAGATTCATGCACCAGACAAACACATCTTTATTTGTAAATATATTTGTAACTGTTATTTTCAGTTTGAATCCGACACACGCACCTTTACCCCAGTCCAATGATCTCTGTGTGTACGCAGTCCGTCTGTGCGTGGAATGTACCCTCGCTTAATGAGCTCAATCTAAAAGTTATCATTGATCTCTTAACTACAGATACTAAAACAAAAAATGATTACTCGACAAAAGTAGGTTTTCTTTCACAGAAAAATATTATTACTGCACAAAATATATTTTACATACATTATAAAAAATCTTTTTAAATTTTCTAAATTAGTATCAAGAAAATTTTTACTGTTATATGAAAATTCTCTTCGGGAAATCTAACTTAAGATGATCAATCAAAGGCTGGTGGAAGATAAACGCTTTTTTTAAAAATTGGATGTGTTTAATAGAATAAAATGAGATTGGTCTCAACCATCTGATAGTCGCTTATTCTGTAGGACTGTAAAGGCTTACAGAACTAACAGTTTAACAACACTTACTGCTACAAACAATAATAATACGTGAAAAATAAAGCGTAATATCTTAGCCAAAGGAGGACTCATTGCGCTGAACAAGACCAGAAAATAGTCACAAAGATGTAGGAGGAAGAACAAGGCCAAGACTCGATCGCTCCCTTCCGGACGATCACTGTAGATTGAACAGTAACGACTCAAGAGAATATGGGTTCGTGACATCAGCTATTGAGTATTCTTGAGAATATGAAGAAATGTTATCAAAAGGATGATCGTCACTTCAGCTTAGTCACTGCAGCTCGCCGTGGAAGAGAGTGAAGCAGGGCGGAGTGAAATCCACCCAATAGTTCGCTCTTTAAAATAACATTATATACAGTCCAGCTTCAAACCAGAAGAAGTCAAAAACGTAGCAGAAACACGTGTTAACATGAAGGTTCAACTTTTCTATCCAAATCGAACGACGACCACAAAACATAAACATAATCAAAGAGATCACCTCAGCCTGTTAGGCGAAGGGACAGAACTCTCCACAAGAAAATGACTGGAAACTTTAGTCTGTCTTATTCTGACAATGAAGCTAAGGTTTTATTTCCATGGATCAGTGCGTACTATCTCATCAGTTATGAAACATTTAAACCAGTGAACTTGGTGTTGCAGTGTTTTGCTAAACCGCTCTTTACACACAACTGTGTGGTCTTCTGGCGACAGGGTCTCAGAGACCAGATGAACTTCTGTCTCTTTTGTCTGGCTCTAGCAGATATCTTCTTTTTACTTTCCGTACTTTGCGTATCACAGATTGGTTCATTCGTTGAACTTGCAGACGAGATTTTGGGAAAAGAAATTTATGCCCACTCAAACACTAAAGGAATGGCAATAAGCGAGGAAGCGAGGACGATGACCAGCTGTATCAACCTTGTCATCTCCATCGAACGATGTGTGTGCGTTTATCTCCCTCTTCGTGCAAATTCCTTCATGAAAACACGCAGCATGGGGCTGATCTTTGCTTCTATCTTCATAATCACCCAGCTGGGATTCGTCTACAAATTCTTTCATTACGAAGTTATCATGAAATACGACAACAATACAAACCAAACAATCTTCTGGGGCGGAGACTTGTCAAAGACCTTCAAAGCTAATTATTTCTTATTCCGAGGATTCGATGTTTTCTTTTTGATAATCTTGCCTTTATCCATAATCATAAGTATTTTCATTGCAACCTTAGCGACGGTCGTGAAACTACGGTCTGCCATCGCGTGGCGCCAAGAGACAAGTTCCAGCGGAAGTGACAGTCAGGGCCAACAGAGGGCGCTCATCAAGATGCTTGTGTTTGTCTCGTGTGTCTATATGATAACCTCAATACCGTATGTCGCTTATATATTGATCCCAGTTTTCTTTCACGACTTTGACATGGGCGGTAAATACCAGAACAGCTTTTTGATCATGGCTACTGTGGCGAGGATATGTACAGAGATGAACTGTTCTTTTAATTTTATTATCTATTATCGACAGTCGTCACGCTATAGATTTGAAATTAAAACACTTTTCCGCTGTTTAAGTGGCAGAAATAAGTCAGAAAGATGTGTTTTGTAAATTGGCAATAGATTAAAGACAAGGCCTTGAGCTAGAAACTTCCTCCGTTTACTGAGCTTTACACCAGGTGGAACGTAACCTTTGCTCCTTGACAGTAACACCTGCAAGTGCAGCACGCACACACACACACACACACACACACACACACACACACACACACACACACATGTGCGCACGGAAGTACACAGACATACACACATATTATTCTGTAATCCATAAATGTTTGTTATCCACTTGGCTTACATTTCAGTCCAATTGTTTTTTCTCAGATGGTTCCGAGGAAAGATGGCTAGACTCATGGATTCAATTTTTTTATTTTTATGCCATTAACCCAAACAACTGGATTCTTTAGCTTCCTACACCTAAGTGAGACTGAAAGGAGACTGAGACTAAGAAGGCCCGCAATTCAACGGTCTGTTCACAGTCGTAAGATATTTGTACGGCCTTCCTCACAGGAGCCCTAAAGTATTTTCTTAGAAGAAATGTTGTAGACACGCTTGCCACTTGAAGTCTTCAGAAGTTTGACAGACTGCCAAGGAAGGAGCCGATGATGGTGAATAGTCACTGGTCTTGTTTTACAGTTAGGAAATTCGAAGCAGTTCCGTTTTTACAAATGCCTATCACTTTTTTTTCTTTTCATAAATCAGATAAAGCATCCATAAAGCAGGTTGGTTCTCATCAAAGGTGATGGAACTTTATGGGCAAGTTACTGTTTAGCTCGGCCATTACTGCTTGTTGCAGTCCCAGTGAAGATTTCTGCATTGTGGTTGCTATCTTAGGCTCTTACAGCTGTTGACATCTTCAAACAGTTGTCTTTCCCTGTAGATCTCCACTCTGCTCTCACTGTTTGATTCAGACCCGGAATTTGCTTCTTTCAGCCTTCGTTTCCATCTCATATAATTTCTCTCTCTCTCTCTCAGTCAATCCATTGAAAAGGAATAATAATATGACAAAACAAACCTTTTAAAATTTATTTCATTGTTCAACCTGTGCTTTATACCTGCTGAAATATGATAGCTTTTCAGGATGATAAAGTTCACCTCTTTCATTGTGAAAAGTCATTAAATGTCCCAGTCCGCACGCCGTCACATATGGTGTATGGAGAACTCGGGTGCTACCCACTCTTGGTTAACTGCTGCACAAAAACTATTTAATTCTGGCTCCGCCTCACGCTGACGAACACAGACCGTATACCCGGATAAGCAAACATGCTACTGTACAGCCTAGATGCTCAAGGTACAAAGAACCTGATGACCACTTACTGCAGTCAGTTGATGTTTCTCATGACCTCTCATCTGACCACTACTGTGTACTGATCGAACTTGATTGAAAATGCCCATCATCGGAGCCAGTTTTTAGACCCACTCGCTCATTACGAAATGTTGATAGACTAGCATTCAAACCACAGCTGCAGATGGCGCTCCTCCACCCACCCTCCATTGAGCAACTTGACTGTGTTTTGTGTAGAGTAGTTGATGACCACGTGACCCAGTGTCTCGACGTCTGATGCTCCAGTCCAGATGTGCGCCTCGGTATTCACACATCCGTATCGAACTCCGTGACCTGAAGCGCACCCGTGTTTGGCGGAAGACTGGACTCGTCATCCACAAAGAAATTTATAATGCCGCAAAGCGAAGCGTTGCAAAATGCATTTACAAGGCTAAAACATCACCTCTTCAGGGCCAAATAATTAACTGCACCTCCTCAAGAAGCTCTTTGCCATTTGCAATCAAATGACTGGATTTCAAACGGCAACACCCCTGCCCACTGCCTACCCTGTTTCACTCCTGCCGCAAGTGTTTAGTGATTATTTCACCAGCAAGATATGTTGTTGTTGTTGTTGTTGTCGGTCACTCAAATGGATACGCCTGCCTCTTGTACAAATGATGCTGTGCGCCGCAGGTCCTCCAGACTGCCGTGTAGCTTCCTTGATATCGGCGTCTCATCAGTCCAGATGCGGTGTCTGAGGTCTTCGTGTATGGGGCATTCTTGCAGTAGATGTTTTGTTGTCTGGCTGTCTGTCTGGCACGGGCATCTGTCCGTCTGGCCGATCCGGAGTTTGGTGTATAGGTGGTGATTGAGACGGTTGTGGCCTGTCCTCAGTCTGAAAATAATGACCTGTTCGGCCCTTGTGAGCAGGTAGTATGGGTCGTTCTGGTTGAAACGTGGGTGCTGCTGTAGCCATTTGTTATGCTGTTTGGCCTTGATGATGGTTTTGACTTCATTGAAGGTGGTGGACTTGTCTTGCTGCTCTTTTGTGGATCCTTCCTTGGCAAGAGTGTCTGCGGCTTCGTTGCCAAATACACCGCAGTGGGAGGGAATCCACTGTAAGACGACTGTGTGGTTTCTGCATAAGGAGGAGAGAGCAGTGGTCAGGGCGTTCAATTCCTTGTCTCTGGCAGTCTGTAAGGCCTGTAGAACAGATAGTGCATCTGTAAAGAAGACGATGTTGTTGGAGGTGTCTGGGCTGTTCTCAATGTGGGTGGCACCGGTCTGAATGGCCACTACTTCCGCTTTGAAGTTGGTGGAATAGAGGCCGGTTGTGAGGGAGAGGCGGTCTTCTTTTCCTCCTGGATACCGAATGAAGATTCCGGCACCACCCTTCTTCACGGCTTGTTCCGCTGATCCGTCAGTGTACACATGAGTCCACTGGTCTACCAGCAAGATATCAGACATTCGATCATCTTTAGACTCGATGTCGGCGCTTGACAGCATCTCCAGTGATGTCCTCCCGGGATGCTCTGTGACCAAGTTTCTCCCAGTCTCTGAAACCGATGTGAAAGCGGTTATTCTAAAAGCTAAACCAACAACTTGCGAGTTAGATCCACTGCTCACAAGTCTTCTTCTCGAGTGTCTAGATATTTTACTTCCTTCCATCACAAATTTTGTAAATGTCAGCTTGTCGTCAGGTGTTTTTCCATCTTTGATAAAAAATGCGCTGATAAGGCCACTAGAAATCCACGCTTGACATCAATGTGCTAAGCAGTTACCGGCCAGTTTCTAACCTGTCTTTTCTCTCTAAGATCATAAAGAAAATAGTTTTGATACAGCGCTGGGCCTACTTACAAGACCACCATCTTCTCCCACAAGCTCAGTCGGCATATATTATGGTAACCACAGACATATTATCTGCCCTTGAAAGTGGTGATGCTTCTACCTTAACTTTACTTTATTGTCACTGCTGACATAACCCTTGATAAACATGTTACAGCTGTCTGTCAGTCTGTCTATTATCATAAACATGTTACAGCTGTCTGTCAGTCTGTCTATTATGAACTCCGTAAGATCAGTGCCATCCGTCACATTCTCTCTACACGCGCTACCAACACTCTTGTCTGTGTGTTTGTTGTTTCTCGACTTGACTACTGCAACTCCTTGCTGGCAGGCTGCCCCTCATTCCTCATTCAGAGACTCCAGAAAGTACAGAACTCTGCTGCACGTCTGGTGCTTAGAGCCACGAAACGGGACCATGTCACTCCTCTCCTTCGTTCTCTACACTGGCTACCCATCCGTTCTCGCATTCAGTACAAACTGTCTGTGCTGTGTTTTAATTTCTTTGCAGGCTCCTGTCCTGACTATTTCCCTGAACTTCTCATTCCTTACATCCCAACCAGACAACTACCCTCTTCCTCTGTTGACCGTATCCTAACTGTTCCTGTCACCAGATCAACAACATATGGTCACAGGATTTTCGGCTACTGTGCAGCAAAACAATGGAACTCTCTTCTTTTCCATATCCGCCACCTTCCTACAACTGAATCTTTCAAATCTGCACTGAAAACGCACCTCTTCCTTGAGCATTTCTCCTAACACAGTCCACACAATGCTCGTCCTTCTTACCCTCCCCCCTCCCACTCTTGCTACTTTTCTACCCATCTTTTTCTGCAGAATCCCTATTTTCTCTGTTCCTGTTACTTGGTGTCATTTTGTGTTTTCTTTGTTTTCTGTTTGTCGTCAGTACTGTCGTTTATTCTTCCGTCCCTCATGTTTTATCCATTTAGTCCATGTCTCTTCCTCGTTTTAAGAGTTACGGGCATGCTCTCTATGAGTGTGAATATGCGCTATAAAAATCTTCATAACATATTATTATTATTATTATTATTATTAATAACTGGGCTACAAAAGTCCGAGTAATGCTGGGATCTATGGGCTTCAATCATGTCTGGTTAAACCAGGGCGTGGGTAACCATGAAGTGTTTTTGCTAGCCATGAAACAAAGAATAATTGATGTTGGTCACCAAGAATGGATTGTTCATATGAGGCAGAGTGATCGTTTCCATATGAATAGTATTATTTTAAAATGTCATCGTGCCAGAACTGTATTTTGAATATGTAAATGTTAAATGTTTTAGGGTTGCTTTGGTTCGTTTTCGAGTCAGTGATATCAATATTAACAAGAACCGCTTTATTCATAACCAGACCTCTCAAAATATAAATGACTGTTCATTTTGTGTAGAATCCACAGAGGATGAAACCCACCTTTTGTTTTACTGCCCACAGTATAATAACATCCGCCCTAGGTTCCTTTAAAATCCTCCACCATATAAAGAAAACAAACTGCTTACTGAAATTCTGACCTGTAAAAATTTAAACAATACCAAGCAATTGACTTGGTTCTTATTCAAGTGTTTCAGTTTATGAAGTATTAAAACGACTATTGAGACACGAAACATGTCATCCTATGTAATATGTTTAGAACCCCACTGCAACGCTTTCTCTTCAGTGTACAGATATATATATATATATATATAGATATATAGATATATAGATATATGAATGTTTATCCCTGCACGTAAATGAGAGTACAAGTATGTGTGAATGAAAAGAAACAAGACTCACCTCGTGCTATTGGCAGTCATGGCCAGATGTCAATAAAGAGTTCAAGTTCAAGTTCTCTTTCTGTCAGTCTGTGTCGTCCAGTCAGTTGTTTCTTCCTTCCATTTGATCAGTGTAGTATGCAAGTCACATTACATCTCTACCACTTAGAAAAAAGCGTGGTGGTCATGAGGTTTCACGCCTGATGTTCTCATGAATATGATGAACAACACATGCAAAAAAGTTGTCCTTGACAGACAGTCAACTTTGTCTGAAAGAACTTCCCAATCTGATTGTCGGGGAAAACTGAGTCTCCTGAGTGTTTGTACACCACCCCGATCATGGGAATAATGAGTTTGCTCGGTAAGTGCAACAGCCCTTCGTGCGACACTCGTGTTGAATGCTTTCTTCAAATCAATGAAGAAAAAAAGGTCCCAGTCGCGTTCCATGTACCTATTTTTCTGGACCCGGGAGGTTAAAAATCTGTTCAGTTGTGCTTATTCAAGTTTTAAATCCAGTCACAACTTCCACTGAGCTTATTTCTTAAAAGAATGTTGTAATATGCTGTTCACAGTGTGTTGTAATATGCTGCTCACAGTATTTTGTAATATGTTGCTCACAGAATGTTGTAATATGCTGCTCATAGTATGTTGTAATATGCTGCTGACAGTATGTTGTAATATGCTGCTCACAGAATGTTGTAATATGCTGCTGACAGTGTGTTGTAATATGCTGCTCACTGTATGTTGTAATATGCTGCTCACAGTATGTTGTAATATGCTGTTTACAGTGTGTTGTAATATGCTGCTCACAGTATGTTGTAATATTTTGCTCCCAGTATGTTGTAATATGCTGCTCACAGTATGTTGTAATATTCTGTTCACAGTGTGTTGTAATATGCTGCTCACAGTATGTTGTAATATGCTGCTGACAGTGTGTTGTAATATGCTGCTCACTGTATGTTGTAATATGTTGCTCACAGTGTGTTGTAATATGTTGCTCACAGAATGTTGTAATATGCTGCTCACAGTGTGTTGTAATATGCTGCTCACAGTATGTTGTAATATTCTGTTCACAGTGTGTTGTAATATGCTGTTTACAGTATGTTGTAATATGCTGCTCACAGTGTGTTGTAATATGCTGTTCACAGTATGTTGTAATATGCTGCTCACAGTATGTTGTAATACGCTGTTCACAGTGTGTTGTAATACGCTGCTCACAGTATGTTGTAATATTTTGCTCCCAGTATTTTGTAATATGCTGCTCACAGTGTGTTGTAATATGCTGCTCATAGTATGTTGTAATATGCTGCTCACAGAATGTTGTAATATGCTGCTCACAGATTATGATTTCGTTCTATAGCAAACGAATTCGTTGTTTTTATGTTTCAAGGAGACAAGATACTTTCTGTTTACTTTCCTGTGTTGTACACAAAATGCAGTCGGGTATGACACTGTCATATGGTAACCTTAACTACAAACCCGGAATATTGTAACAGACACCATAGAATACTTACACAGCTACCCACATTTCACCCCATGTATATCTTTAAACACGACAAAAATTTTCTTCTAAATGACACTAATTTATACAAGCCCCCAAAATAGTTTCTTTATATTAAAGACTGATAAAGTTGTGATAGTTTAGTGTATTAAGATTATTATACTTCAGGATGTTTGTAGTCATCTAGAAACTCTTCATTTACTATAATACGGTGAGAATTACTCAAAGTTCAGTGTATAGTAGCTGATAAAACCCTGTGATAAAGAAATGTTTGAACATAAATCTGCTCTTACACATTTACACAGATTTATTCGATAGACTTTCTTCTTTTACTGTGGTCATTTAGCTTTCATGAGACATGTGGCTAGTGTGTATTTTTCTTATATTATTGGGTAAGTTAGGAGCAGGCCATTGTTTTCGTGTAAACTCTTCATTGGTGATAATCTCGGGTTAAAGACAATTTTAGCTCCAGTTGTACAGACGATTATACATAATAATTTATTGAGTAAGATATCCTTAATTAATTTTGCACCCTACTATTAGATACTTGGCCTCTGTCGTATTATTTGAGATCGAGATGTAATTATTCACTCAGAGAGTTCAAAACACTTACAATGCAAAATTATTTTTAATCTGGAGAAAGAAGGTCTACGCAGTCGTTGGAATCATTTGTAAAATATCGAATATCTAACAAGAATTTTGTGTGTGTAAATGACTGACTTGTTCATCGTCGTCATAAACTACATACACTAACTATATATAAGTGTTGCTTGAGTAATTAAACTTTTTATTCATTCAATATATATTTTTGTGCTTAACCAATCTGTTTTTCAACTCAATGCACTTTTCTTGTTTTTGTGATAATTTTAACAACAAATGACAATCGCTTTATTATGTCTGTATTCAGTACAGTGGTCTACATAACCCTTCAGCTGCGTATTATTATTATTATTATTATTATTAATTTTATTGTTAGGCTAGAATGAACTCCGAATAAGAGATAAAGGATTAAATAGAATAAAAGCAAAGACTCGTACCATTTCTGGGGATGTCACCGTGCTCGTCTGTCTTTCATTCTGGCGATAAACTGTGAAGACTTGTTTTCTTGTTGACACTTCTCCCACATACCTACGTCTTTGACTGCACAACGAAATTTCGACTTAAAAACTCATCAGATTTCTCTAATTTGTCTTAGAAATGTGGCATGTCACATCAGTTCTTTAGAAATCTGTGTGTGAACTTACTGGTGAGTTTGGAGATTTGTCAACCATGGGAAATAATCCACGTTCAACGAGTGAGTGAGTGAGTGAGTGAGTCAGTCAGTCAGTCAGTCAGTCAGTCAGTCAGTCAGTCAGTCAGTCAGTGAGTCAGTCAGTTAGATTTCCAATTAGCAAATGTTTGGTGTCTGTCAATATTCCTGGGTACGACTGGGCTGCAATGATGTCAAGTTAATTAAAGGATCGATACTCAGAGATGTGCCTTATCGATACAACAGGGCGGTGAACGTATGTAAGTAAACAGAATTTGCTGACATTACCTGTAATACATGGGAAATGTCCAACTACATTCCTACCTTTCTTGTCTGGTACAGTGGTTTTTAGCAGCGGCCGTAGTTATGAAGCGAGGTAACCGCGGTCCCAGGAGTTTGTAAGCAGCTACATTAGGACCTTTTAGTGTGTTAGGATGGAGTTAAGCTTACCTTGAACAATTCGCTGCTCGAATGGGTCAAACAGCATAAGTTGTTTGAGTTTGAGTCACATATACGCAGAAATGATGTCACTTCCGCTGGTTCTTCCAGCGCCATGCTTGTAAATTCCTTGGCGAAGTTACTGACATCCAAGTCATTCTTTTTGCACGGGATGAAGAGGGGGGGGGCGGAATCTTCTTCTGTGCCAGGCCTTTCCAACTGAGCCTATCGAAAAAGATGTGTTTCTTCAACTCGCCCCCTCCGTGCGCGCCCAACCGCTTGTTGGGGTCTGTCTTCAGTAGGGCCTTCACATCATCTCTTGCGTCTAAGGACATCGTTCTGGGATACAATGGATCTATCTATCTATCTATCCCATTTTTCTCCGCCTGCATTTTACCTCTCTTTGTCTTGATCTCCTTTCTCTTTCTCTCTCTCTCTCTCACACACACACACACACACACACACACACACACACACACACACACACACACACACACACAAACTATGTCTCCTAATTATGAACGCTTAAAGGACAGAAAAGGCAATACTGTGAGAGACGAAGTCTAAAAACCTCCTTTCAACAATCACCATCGGTGTACAATCATTTTCTTCTTTCATTCCATCCAAACGTAGACAATGGGAGAGGAGGGACTGTTACCTCAAATTCTTACCTTTTATGACTTATGAGTAACTACATATTAGGTTAATTACTGAATTACGAACATTACTAAAATGTTTTGAGCCCAACAGAAAAGAAATTTTGAAAATAATAGTTCTGTTCACACTTTATTTACTCAAGTATTTGACAACGCAGGCAGACTTAAAAATCCTCAGTATTTATGGGTTCGTGTGTGTGTGTGTGTGTGTGTGTGTGTGTGTGTGTGTGTGTGTGTGTGTGTGTGTGTGTGTGTTTCCATGCTTATTTCAGTCTAGCTCTATGTTCGTCAGTGTTTGGCAAACCCATTTTAGGTGGATATATGGCTGTGCTATTTAATTTGAACTTTTTTACCAGTCGATATTCTTACCTTTGTTTTTTTGTGTACTAAAGCAGCCTCGTTCAAATAGATTTGAAATTACACTGTGGAGGTCTGTAGATAACTATCAATTATTTTCGCACAAAATATCTCAGCCAAAAATACCTTTAAGAGTTAATAACATTAATTAAAATGTAATGACATACTAGTTAAAATTTTAAAAAATATTTTCGCTAAAACTACGATGATTAACCTCTTCCTACTGACATAGCAACAAGAAAATATTTTTAAAGTTTGAGGTGACATTATGGAGGCTATAAAAGGTTAGGTGGGTGTGTCACAGCTCAATGCTGATTATTCGGTTGGCTCATAACGGAGAGCATGAGCTCGTTTGAAAGTTTGACCAATAATTATGAACATCATTTCTAACATATCGGCTGCTGGTAACAAAGATGAGATTATTTTGCCCTGGAAGAATACATACGATCTCATCAGTTACGACACTTATCAACGATTTAATTTAATACTGCAGTGTGTTGTTAAACCTGTCCTCACCCTGGTGGGCATTCCGTCCAATGTTGTCAACTGTGTGGTCTTCTGGCGACAGAGTCTCAGAGACCGGATGAACTTCTGTCTCTTCTGTCTGGCACTAGCAGACCTCCTGTATTTACTTTCCGTTCTTTGCATAACACAGATTGGTCCATTCATTGAGTTTGCAGATGAGATGCTAGGAAAGGAAATTTATTTCAAGTCCAACAGTAAAGCCCTAGCAATCAACGATCAAACTAGGACGATGACCAGCTGTATAAACCTTGTGATTACCATCGAACGATGTGTGTGCGTTTATCTTCCTCTTCATGCAAAGTCCCTCATGAAAACTCACACCATGGGGGCGCTGCTTGCTTCTATCTTCATCATCACCCAGGTGGGTTTTCTCTACAATTTTTTTCATTACGAGGTGATCATGAAAGAAAGCAACATTACAAATCAGTCAGCTTTCTGGGGAACAGAAGTGTCAAAGACTTTCAAAGATAATTATTTGTTATTCCGAGGATTAGAAATTTTCTTTTTGACCTTTCTACCTTTATGTATATTCATAAGTATTTTTATTGCAACCTTAGCGACGGTCGTGAAGCTGAGAGCCGCCTTAGTCTGGCGCCAGAAGACAAGTTGCAATGACAGTCAGGGACAGCAGAGGGCGCTGATGAAGATGCTGGTGATCGTCTCATGTGTCTATATTATAACCTCAGTACCTTATGTCACTTATATTTTGATCTCAACTTTCTTACCGGACTTTGATGTTGGAGGTCAATACCAGAACAGTTTTCTGACTCTGTCTATGATAGCCATGACATGTACAGAAGTCAACTGTTGTTCAAATAGTTTTATCTATTATCAGCATTCATCTCGTTATAGATTAGAAGTTAACGCAGTCTTATGTTGTGGAAATGCAAAACGTAGATAGAGTAAGAATGGCGGTTTTTGTAGAATTTTAGTTAAATGTAGAAAGATTTTTTGATATAATACTTTATCAAAACCTGTGTCCTTAAAATCATCTTTGTGACTTGACTTGACAGTATAAATCGTTCTTTCAAATATCTTTAAATTATTAATTCGAAATTTCCAGGATCCGCTCACTAATCCAGCAGCCATTCTAGTTTAAGTAAATCTTGTTACATGCGCAAATATATAGTTTTGAGAAAGATAAAGATTATGTAAAATGCTAAACTCTCTAGTAGGAGCGACTCAAACGGAAAATGTTGCGCGTGGAATTGTGTATGCAATAAGGGATTTGCGTACGTGTGTGTGTGTGTGTGTGTGTGTGTGTGTGTGTGTGTGTGCGTGTGTGCGTGTGTAGGTCCGCGCGTGCGTCCATGAGTACGGACGTGTTTGTCTAGTCTAGTCAGCGCTTATCTTCATTGATAATTAAATTCAAGGGAAAAAAACGGATTTTTTTAGCCAGTTAGAAGCTACGTCGCGTAATTCTCTCCACTCTGACCTGTATAGCCCTATATTCAGCTTCACAAAGTCCGTCCATTAGTTAGTTTTGTCCTTCTTTCTGAACGTAGATATAATCTGGTTTTCTCGAACTTAAAGGACCTGTTGTGAGTCATACAGCTAAACACGATAGATTCTAAGAGATATCAATGAGTCTGTCAGCGATTTTTTTCTGTCAAAAATTTATTATTCATTTAAAATGTAAACCATAGTTATTTTCATTCTGTTCTTTAATACTGTGCAACGTTCAGATGTATTTTCAATACAGAAATTAACAGGTTATGGACCTTTAAGTGTGATCTTAAATAATAAACAAAACTAAAAACGAACCACTTGCTACGTCCGACGTGAAAATCTTTACAATTGTAAACAAAAGAAGAAATCTGTCGTGTGATGATGGACACACTTGTAATGTCTTCAACGAATCTTTGTAACGAATTCATTTCAGTTTGTGAGGAGCTCGAAGATGTATGTTCTCGACCTTGCTACGGCTGAATGGGGGAAAGCATGGTGTACGGTCAGTCCATCCAATGATTGTAATTCAAATTAAAATTTGGTAAACTTGCCTCAGCAAAGCTTATTGCAAAGTTTACAGAAATGTGAGTGGATACTGAACTGAAATATCCACGACTATTTGAAACTCAGGCGAATTGTTATTTAAATCGCCTGCTCTTTTTTGGAATAGGGATGATATCTATTGTCTTTTGCAGAACGGGTGTTTCAAAAGCTTCGGCTATATGAGACCGACTTGTATTTGAAGAACCCAAAATAGCTCAACCATTTAAACTTGAACTGACTCGTCTTAACTCCACACCCGATGGCGAGACCTCTTGACACGGGTCCTGATGTGCGACTTATTGGCTCATTATGTTGTTTTGCCTGTTAACTGCCCAACTAGCTGGCCTGTGTAGGCATTAGTTAGGCCAAGTTTACAGTTGAAGATTAAAAAATGCAACTTAGCATCCAATCTAATCTAAGACTTTGGAAGACCCTTGCTTTGCCAGTAAGATCACCAAGGAAGCTCGTGGAGCTTGTAACATTTGAGATACTTTTGGTGCTTTGAGGCGTTATACGTTGGTGTTAATAATTGTATATGAATTTTCTTTTCTTTCTCGAGCGAGTCAGGTAAAAATGTGAGGACAACTCTCACAGATCAACCTTTCTCAAACCAAATTTAAACCAAATTTTATTGTTGTAAGATAGCTCTATCTGGTACTAGAATGCTTTAATAAAACAGTTTTCTGTTGTGTATGAAGTGTCGCCTGCAAATGCCTGTGTCGCCTCACTAGTCTGGATACTGAATTAACATGTAGGTACAAAAACAACTAAGTGTTCCTGTTTAGGTTAATCACAGGTGAAGTTAGTGGAACTTGAATGACTTAGAAAGGCGAGAATAGCTGGTGAGTAGATTATCGCTGCATAGATAATAGCTGACAATAGCTGTGTAGCAGAGGTTGGAGGTGTTGCAGCAAGTCGTCTCTCCCCTCGCATGAGTTTCACCCGACTTGCTGTCATGTCTGTGAAATGCCTGATAGTCGTCAGCTTTGTATACCGAGCCCGTGGAGCAAGGGAAACAACCAGCTGTGCAAAATCCTACATCATGTTTTGTATATTACTTCCCCTTAATTGATTTAAGACTGCATGCAGTTCATTACTATTTAAAAAAATTAGTAGCCTACTTACTGCAAGATCAGATCCGCCTGGAAACACCCCGGGTAACCTGCCGGTCCCAAGCCCGGATGAAGGAGGAGGGTTGGGCGTGGGGTTAGCAACCCCACCCTGTAAAACAACCATTGCTACAGAAACTGCAAAATGACTATACTGTTTAACAAGAAATATTTTGATCAAAAACAAATGTATCAGAGAGGAATATTTGTTCAACAGTGACGATGCCTCTCTTATAATTGGACATCGAATCGTCGACGCAAGAAGCTTTAGTGACTTTTTTCTTCTGTGATTCGCTGGAATTGTGACTTTCGTCCATCGCTCCTCAGCTCTGTCTTGCACTGTTGAACTGCAAAAACTCTCCTATTCGCGAGCTGACACTTCGCTGGAGCCTCAGTTGCGATGTTGAAAGGGTTCCCTAGGCTGGTGATGTACACAAAAGTCACAATTTTCTTCTCGACAAGCGACGCACACGTAACACTTAATCTAAACAGTCATCGGTCACACGTGCATTGTTTTCGGTTTTCCGCCGATGAACGATAAGAGACAAATTTTGCTTCAACGACTGAACAACACTATTCTGAATAAACAAAATATGGGGTAGTTTGCATTGACTTTGTTGACTTTCAATAAACATATTTGTTGAACCGATAAAGTAAGTTTCGTCGTCTTCGTCGTCACTGTCACCGTCTTTCTTATCATTGTCTTCATCGTTAAAAACTTGTAGAGTGCATCGCCTCCTGTATCACTATGGATGCAAGTTCAGTGCGTTGTATACATACAATGAACAGTTGGCCATGTAACAGAAAAACACAAGAATCGACAAACAGCTAACATTGGGGTAAACATTAACAAAGCTCATGGACGAAGATAAAGAATTGGTTAGGGAGCGGAGGCGTTCGCTGAATTTTAAAAGCTGCTTCTTAAAGATGGGGTCTTTTAGTCAGAACATGAAATCTTCAAACGTAGATGTAATTGAAAGAGAATGGGGCAGATAATATCTTCCACTTGAAATCGGGGGGGGGGGATGCTGGAAGAGGAGGAGTGAATGTCTATTATCTAACACGTGGCACAAGCAGACCGAAGAAACGGACTCAGGTGAGGAGTCAGTAGCTCAGACAGGTTTGCTGGAGTCGTAGCGCAGTGTAGCCATGTTACAATCAATGTGAGCTCCAGCTGACAGTAAGTGTCACATCACATGCTTTTATTCTTGTCTATTATCACCTCCAATACCTCATTTCTCTTTCTCACAAAAGCAGAGTGTGTTTTCGTCTTTTTTAATTGTATGGAATGCTTGGTAAGAAGAAGTAAATACTATGTTAATTAATGTTTACTATTATTATGCCAGTAAACAGTAGGCGTATTGATAGTCAGTCTTAATGCTATTAACCATATTAGAAATGTTCATTCTGTTGATAAGAACTTGGCCTACAATAGTACAAAGTCTTATCTGCTCATCATTTTTTTCTTTTAACATCATTCATCTTTCATTTTGGCAGAGCGTGTACCAGTCTGTAATTATCATGCACAGCAAACTTCGTTGGTATTGATGTTATCAAGGAGACTGTTGCAAATATTACATACTGATTATAATGTACAAGGATGAGGCGACATTTTGTTGTAGTGGAAACACCAGTGTGAGTTACATTCCATGTGATGTATCGATACCAGGCATAGTACATACATATATTAAAAAATACAAGTTTGATTTGTATGATTACAGGGTACAGTATTGTATTATTGATATTTTAACGCATTTTCTCTCTCGCTTGCTTGCGTCCCTACTCTCTCTCTCTCTCTCACACACACACAAGACAAGGCCTTGAGCTAGAAACTCCCTCAGTTTACTGAACTTTACACCAGGTGAAACGTAACCTTTGCTCCTTGACAGGTACACCTGCGAATCCAGCACACACACACACACACACACACACACACACACACGCACGCACGCACGCACGCACGCACATGCAGACACGTGCACACACATTTTGTAATCCACAAATTTTAGGTATCAGCTTGGTTTGCCTTAATTACATTTCAGTTTAATTATTTTAAATCTCAGTTGGTTCCGAGGATAGATGACTAGACTCATAGACTCAATTTCTTTAGTTTTAGGCCATTGACCCAAACAACTGGATTCTTTAGCTTCCTACACCAGAGTGGGACTAAAAAGGAGACTGAGACTAAGAAAGTCCGCAATTCTACGGTCTGTTGACAGTCGTAAGATATTTTTACGACCTTCCTCACGGGAGCCCTAAGGTATTTTTTAGAAGAAATGTTGTAGACACGTTTGCCACTTGATGTCTTCAGAAGCTTGACAGACCGCCAAGGAAGGAGCCGTTGATGGTGAATAGTCACTGGTCTTGTTTTCCAGTTAGAGAAGTTTCGTTGCTACAAATTCGTAGCCTTTTGTCTTTAAATAAATCAGATAAAGCATCCGTAAAGCAGGTTGGTCTTCTCATCAAAGGCGAGGAAACTCTGTTCAAGTTCCTGCTTAGCTCGGCCATTACTACTTGTTGCAGTCTCAGTGAAGGTTTCTGTCTTGCGGTTGCTATCTTAGGCCCTTAAAGCTGTTGATGTCATCAAACAGTTGTCTTTCCATGTAGATCTCCACTCTGCTCTCACTGTTTGCTTCAGACCCGGACTTTGCTTCTGTCAGCCTTGGTTTCTATCTCATATAGCATCTCTCTCTCTCAGTCTGTGTCGTCCAGTCAGTTGTTTCTTCCTTCCATTTGATCAATGAAGTATGCAAGTCACATTACATCTCTTCCACTGAGTAAAAAGAGTTGTGGCCATGAGGTTTCACGGGTTGTTCTCATGAATATGATGAACAACACATGCAAGAAAGTTTTCCTCGACAGTCAACTTTGTCTGAAAGAACTTCCCAAGACCCAAGCTGATTGTCGGAAAAATCTGAGTACACCGCCCGATCATGAGAATAATGAACTTTCTCGGTAAGTGTAACAGCCCTTCGTGCGACACTCGTGTTAAATCCTTTCTTCAATTCGATGAATACCTATACCTATTTATAATGATACCTATTTATCTGGACGTGGGAGGTTCAAAATCTGTTTAGTTGTGCTTATTCAAGTTTTAAGTCCAGGCAGTACTTCCACTGACCTTATTTCTTAAAAGTATGTTGCGATATGCTGTTCACAGTGTGTTGTAATATGCTGCTCACAGTATGTTGTAATATGCTGCTCACAATGTGTTGTAATATGCTGCTCACAGTGTGTTGTAATATGCTGCTCACAATGTGTTGTAATATGCTGCTCACAGTATGTTGTAATATGCTGCTCACAATGTGTTGTAATATGCTGCTCATAGTGTGTTGTAATATGCTGCTCACAGTGTGTTGTAACATGCTGCTCACAGTGTGTTGTAATATGCTGCTCACAGTGTGTTGTAATATGCTGCTCACAATGTGTTGTAATATGCTGCTCACAGTGTGTTGTAATATGCTGCTCACAGTGTGTTGTAATATGCTGCTCACAGTATGTTGTAATATGCTGCTCACAATGTGTTGTAATATGCTGCTCACAGTGTGTTGTAATATGCTGCTCACAGTGTGTTGTAATATGCTGCTCACAGTGTGTTGTAATATGCTGCTCACAGTGTGTTGTAATATGCTGCTCACAGTGTGTTGTAATATGCTGCTCACAAGCTATCATTCCGTTCCATAGCAAAAGAATGCGTTGCTTTAAGGTTTCAAGGAGACAATCAAGATGTTGTCTACTGTTTACTTGCCTGTGTTGTACACAAAATGCAGTCGGGTATGATACTGTCATGTGTGGTAACCTTAATGGGGAAGTAATAATCACCCCAATTAGGGTCTAGGTTGGCTTGTTGACAAGCCTGAGGCCCCTTATGCAAGAAAGCGAGAACGTAGGTGCTATTAAAGGTGTTGTTGAAGGTAGAAGCACGGAGGTGTTGCATGAGGTCAGACAACCCTAAGTGGTTTCAGCCAGCCAAGCACAACCAGCTGGTTGGCAGAGGCGTCAATGACGTCTGGGGAAGGTGGCACCACAGGTCTCGGACACCTGTCTTCCAGGACCAAGTAAGTAGGACACAAGGAGGGAGGATTAGGCACCTGTCCATCACGCCACCTGTAGGCGGGGCAAAGGGTCAATAGAAGCAGAGTTCCTCTTGTTGGTGTTGGCTACTTGTTGATGATTGGATGATGAGTGAGTGACCAATGGCATCCCGCGTTGTATGTGTATGTACGAATGTGGAGAGTAAAACAGGGAAACGAGAACATTGCAAGACACTTCTCGGCAAGACATCAGAGTGGTCGAAGCAACCGGTCAGCTTTTTAACGCCAGCTTAACATCTACCTCGACACCGATTCTTAAGCCAAGAGGGCAAGACTCGGGAGGAAAGAAGTCGGGTTAGAGAACATTGAGGCAAGGGGGCGAGTCAGTGACAAAGGACTGTCAGGACTGCCTGCTGTCGCCGTGGAAATCAAAGGGCTACGTGACCAGGGCTTGTACTACCTGTGTGAGGTAGACGTTCGACGCTAATGCCGTCAGAAGTCGTCGGTTCTCAAGGGAGGAGAACGTCTGTTGGTGGTGTTCGTTTGGCGGCTGTACGGGGCATTACATTCGTCGAAAAAACCATGTGTGTGCCCTGGACTGGGACAGAGCTTGAATCTGTGTCGCCGGGAGAGCAGTCGTCGCTCTCTGACGTGGTTGGCAGATCGAGCGAGGAGGACGACGGTCAGTCAGACAAACACTTCGAGGAAAGTCTCTAAGTGTCGTGACAGTCGGCAGGAGTATTGGTCTCCACCTAACCAGCAGCGTGGACTCGTACGAAACAAGCTGTAACAACAAAGCTAAGTTGGTGCGCTTACGATAGTGAATGGTAGGTTTAGAGAGAGGTAACGGCACTGTAACAACGGAAGTACTTTTAGCACGGATAATACTGGGACCCCTCCCCCCCGCAAACGAGTCCTTTTGATTGTATGCATTGTTTATATGTTTTGTGTTAAATAAATCTTTCATTATTATTATTATAATACTTTAAATCACACGTCGCTGAGTCTTGGAATGGAGACCAGCACTGAAAAGAGCAAAGTTATGATCAATGGCAACGGCAAGGCTGAGATCTATATGAACGGGGTACAGCTTGAAGAGGTAAGCAGCTTCAAGTACTTGGGAGCCACCCTCTCCAAGGACGGCAGCTCCACGCAAGATATCCGCATTAGGATCACAACAACCAACAACGGCAATGGCTAGGCTAGATGGGATCTGGCATAGCCACAAGATAAGGTTCACTACCAAGTACAGGTTATACAAATCCCTGGTAGTGCAGATCCTGCTCTACAGATGTGACACGTGGACTCTACTCCCCTAAACGGAAAGGAGAATCCAGGCATTTGAGAACAAGTGCCTGAGGAGGCTGCTCCGGATCTCATACAAAGAGCATAAAACCAACGACTTTGTACAAAACAAGATGGCCACACTGGTAGGACACCAGGAACCTCTACTATCAACAGTCAAGTGATGTAAGCTGGTCTTCTTTGGTCACATGACCCGGCACGACACCCTGTCTAAGACTATCCTTCAAGGCACCTTGGAGGGCGACCGACGTCGCAGTGGTCAGAGAAAGAACTGACTTACGAACATCAAAGACTGGACTGGTCGTCCTGTACAGGACCTGCTGACTATCACCCACAATAGACAAGAGTGGTGGGCCCTGTCAGCTGCCGCGTCTATGTGATCCTCCCAACACCAGGTGCCGGTCAAGGGACCAGTGAGTGAGTGAGTGAGTCTTGTGTTCGGGGAACAGCAGGGGTGGGGGCTCGTGACCAAAGAAGACCAGCTTACATCACTTGACTGAGAGATCGTGTGAATGTATGGTTCCCCTGCAAGTTTATGTTGACGTGGGCAGCTAGAGTTGACCTAACTATCGCCCACGTGCCCGGCTCTCAAGGCCCAGTACTAACGTTCGGGCTTAAAACCCCGGAATACTGTAACAGACATCATGGAATACTTACACAACTACCCACATTTCACACCATGTATTCTTAAACACGACGAAAGCTTTTTTCTAAATGGCACTAATTTATACAAGCTCCCAAAATAGTTTGTTTATATTAAAGACTGATAAAGTTGTGATATTTTAGTGTGTTATGAACATGTGTTACCACCCATGAACGTCGAAGTAACGAGGTTGTCGCCCTTGATTGAATAGCGATTATGACCCCTGGTTTGAATGTTGATAGGGGGCGTTGTGTAGAAATTGGAAGAAGAAGCAGACGTGAGAGTCTGGGAGAAAGAGGAATTTGGTACAGAGGTTGGAATTAATAGTACTGTGTGGATTAATATTAACTGTGTGAAGAAATAGCAACTGTGTGGATAAATAGTAACTGTGTGGATACATATTAACGGTGTAAAGAAATATTAACTGTATGGAGAAAGAGTAACTGTGTGGAGAAATATTAACTGTGTGGTTCCTCGATTTATTAATTTTCTCAACTGCTGTGTGATCTCTTGAGAAGATCGTAGAACTGTGTGGAGAAATATTAACTGTGTGGTTCCTCGATTTACTAATTTTCTCAACTGCTGTGTGATCTCTTGAGAAGATCGTAGAACTGTGTGGATTTACCTACTGTGGAATTTTTATTGACTTGGTCATTTGTCTGCCGTTAGACTGTCGGAGTTATTTGGTGAATGTAGGCTGTCCGTATGATCAACGCCAGAGAGCAAGACTGAAAGAGGGGAACTGTTTGCCGTGTCGACCCTTTCCCCCCCCCCAACAACAGAAGAAGAGAGAACTTGAAGGACTTTAATATCAACTGCTTAGATATATTTGTTTCGGTGCAAACTCAGTGTAGAATATTTGTGCTGAAGTTTTCTGTTGTTATTTAGTAAAGTATAGATTTACGTTCACCCGATTAATAGAAACGTTCGAGCCCATGTGCAGGTCTTTGTATTTTGTTGTGTGAAAGGACACGTGAAGAAGGCTGTGAGGTCAGTGTGTGTTGTGTGTGACCTGTCCACACTTTCCCTGCGTTCCTGACATTGGTGACCCCGACGTGATCTGTCGTGGGTTTGTTTCGTTTGGTACAGAGTCGGGTGAAAGTGGGTCTTCGATTCAGTGTTTGTGATTCCCCTGGGACTTAGTGGTAGAAGGTTGGCAGTTAATTATTTATCTTTGAGAATTTTGCAAAGCGGTTGTACTTATTTATATTTGCTCAGTGTTTAAGTGTTACATGTTGGGCGTGGTGCAGTCTCCCCGTCTCCAGCTTCACGGGTCTACGGGTGTGTAAAGTTCTACCCGTAGTAAGGAATTAGCCTCTGTTTCTACTTTGCCTCTCGTCTTTATTTTCCAAGCTCACTATTCTGTGTGAAAGTGTATGCAGAAACCGAAAGTGAGAGTGGATGTTCTCTATCCTGTAGTTATCTGTCTTGTTTTATTTTTATAAAAAAAAAATAATTCTGGGCCTTGCGTGTTCACTTATTAATTTATGTGAAATCATTGGATGTTTGAATAAGTTGTCGCCCTTGGATTATTTTGATGTACTCGTACGGTACTTTAGGATTGTTAATAGATCTAGAAATCTGAGTGACTAGTTTTGAACAAGTTAAGACTGCTATTGATGTTATTTTGTAACCCAGTTGCATTTTTTGAAGATAATTTTTTTTGCCTGATTGATGTTGACATGCCAGTAGCTTAGACTTATTGCAATTCTGGTTGTATTTTTTTGCCTTATTAGAAGCTTAGATAGTAGGGTGCTCCCTTTTTGTAAACACACTAGAGTAATTGTGTTGGATAGGTGTTAACCATGGCTGAATCCGTTAGGGAGGTAGCCGACTTTATGAAAGAAGGACAACTGTTGGGATTGAAAGAAGAAGCCCTTACAAAGTATGTATTTCAGTGCATTGAAAGGCAGGACAGATATACAGAAAGATTAGCCAGAGAGAAAGAAGCAGAAAGATTAGCCAGAGAGAAAGAAGCAGAAAGATTAGCCAGAGAGAAAGAAGCAGAAAGATTAGCCAGAGAGAAAGAAGCAGAAAGATTAGCAGAAGCAGAAAGATTAGACAAAGAGAGAGAAGCAGATAGATTAGAAAAAGAAGCTGACAGGATAGCTAAAGAAAAAGAAGCTGACAGGATAGCTAAAGAAAAAGAAGCTGACAGGATAGCTAAAGAAAAAGAAGCTGACAGGATAGCTAAAGAAAAAGAAGCTGACAGGATAACTAAAGAAAAAGAAGCTGAAAGGGCCGCAAGAGAAAGAGAGGCCGAGCGTCAGTTCGAATTAGAGAAACTACGTTTAGAGAGAGAGACCGATTCCAGCGCGACGAGGAGTAATGGGAACCAAACCCCAAAAGGACTCACACATAAACTCCCCGCCTTCAAAGAGGACGAAGACGATATCAACGCATTTTTGAATCGATTTGAGGCTCAGGCGCAGTCCCTTAAATGGACCAGAGATATCTGGCCATTACAAATCGCCACTTCTTTTCACGGAGAAGCCCTCCAGCTATATGATAACCTATGTGTACAGGGCCCCGTGGATTATGATGTGCTCAAAAGAGAACTATTACTCAAGTTTCAGTGCACAGCCGAAGGATACAGAGAAAAATTTAGATCGGTGAAACCCCAATCTCAAGAGTCAATGCATTCTTTTCAAGCCCGACTAATCGGATTGTTCAACAGGTGGATTGACTTATCCAAAGTCCAAAAAACTTATGAAGGATTGCATGATCTGCTAGTCAGAGAACAAGTACTGCAAAGTGTATCTAGAGATTTAGCCGTATTTCTGAGAGAAAGAGATTTTCAGAACGCTAATGAAATGATTGACAGTGCTGAACGTTATCGCCAAGCACACCCCCAGAAATCTCCGGCAAGACGAACAGAAACTATCATGTTCGCAAATGTGGGACAAGCCACTCCTCCTTCTTCACCGCCAGCTCGCCCAAAGCAGGACAGACACCAATTTACTTCTCCTCGATCTTCAAGACAACGAAATACTCCTCCCTACAGAAGGAATGAATCATGGAGGACTCCACCCCATTCCCCACCAATAAGAACAGTTCCGAAGGAAGCACCAACAACCATATATGATCGAAACAGCCCTTGTCATCCTGATCGTTGGAAACCACCACGACGTTGCTTCAACTGTGGAGGACTTGGACATATAGCCAAGGTTTGTCCAAGCTATAGACCCCAAGATAACACAAATGGAAATTGGAAAAATGAGAGCAACCCAACCCCAGCCAATGTTGCTATTATGTGTTCAGTCACCGACGAGGAAGAATTGGGTAAACTACATCTGTATCCAGGACGGATTAGGGGACAGCAAGTTAAGGTGCTACGCGACTCAGGTGCAACCATCTCCGGTATACGAGCCTCCTTGGTTCAACCACAAGACCGACTGAACGGGAAACAATCTTGTATTACCTTTGGTGGAAACGTTGAAACCTTCCCTCTAGCACGTGTTCCAGTAGAGACACCTTTCTTCAATGGAGACCTGAAATGTTGTGTCATCGAAAATCCAGTTGTCGACCTAATCATTGGAAACGTGAGAGGTACAAAACGGGTGGTATTTGATGTACAAGAGAAAGAGTCAGAACCAACAGCAGCGGTTACCACTCGCGCGCAATTCCAACGCCAGATGCAGGGACCTCAACCCATAACTCTACCACCAATTCAATGGGACATTAAGAGGAATGATCTAATTGCTCTACAGCAGAGCGATCCCTCTCTCACAACAATAAAAGAGGTAGCACAAGATGAAGATCTAGCGAACAACCAGAAAGAGCACTTTTGCTACAAGAACAAGCTTTTGTATCGTCTCTTTCGGCAGTCAAACGAAGTTACTAGACAATTGGTAGTACCGACCACCCTGAGAAAGACCATTCTCCGACTTGCTCATGATAATCCATTAGCAGGCCATATGGGATGCAGAAGTACTTTGTACCGCATCAGAAGCAAGTTTTGGTGGCCCCATGTAAGGAAAGACACTAGAAATTACTGTAAAACCTGTGACGTCTGTCAACGCACCACCGCTCCTGGTAGAATTCGACCGGTGCCTATGGTCAAGGTCCCAAGCCTTTCCTGAGAGTAGCAGTAGACTTAGTGGGACCCCTTCACCCACCATCAGAAGAAGGACACACCCACCTCTTGACTCTCATCGATGTAGCCACCAGATATCCAGAAGCCATACCCATCAAAAAGATTGACACGGTCACAATAGCTGAGACTTTACTAACAATTTTCAGTAGGGTTGGATTTCCTCAGGAAATTCTTACTGACAGAGGTTCCCAGTTCACATCTCAACTGATGCAAGAAGTCATGAAGCTTCTATCCATTAAGACTTTGCATTCAACCCCGTATCACGCTCAGACAAATGGGTGTGTCGAACGATTTCATGGCACGCTTAAACCCATGATTCGAAGAGTCATCGAAAAGGAACCAAGGCAATGGCATAGGTACATACCAGCTTTACTCTTCGGGTGTCGAGAGTCAGTGCATGCGTCCACCGGATTCTCACCGTTCGAATTGTTATACGGACGAAAGGTCAGAGGACCTATGGACCTTTTAGCAGCCCACTGGAAGGAAGAGCAACAAACCACTTCAGAAGAAAAATCTATCTTCCAGTACATTTTAGACCTGAAGGCAATCCTGAGGGAGACCCTGCACCAAGCCGCAGAGACCTCGGAAAATGCCAGAATAAATAGCAAGCGATATTACGACAAAAAGACTGTACCACGTCAACTTAGGGAAGGAGACGAAGTATTGGTGCTAAGGCCCACGAAAGCAAACAAACTTCTAATGCAGTGGAAAGGACCTTATTTAGTAATACAGAAGCGCCATCCGGATTATGTGCTAAAAATTCAGAAGCAAGAGAAGACCTACCACATAAACATGTTGAAACAATACCATCGACGTGAAGAAGTTCCATCAGCCCTCTTCACCTACAACATTGAGAACAGTTTCTTACCTTCTAAGCCGGTCCCTTCATGTCCTCTTCCTATCCAATTCGACGACATCCTTTCCTCCCAATTCTGTCCGCAACACATGTCCGATCCCAAAGAACCTCACCAGCCACCTAGAATACCTATCATACCCATTTCCTGTAATGTGGCGATTCTTCAGCCACCCGAACCTTTTGATCCTGCAACCATACCAACAGTAACACCCACAGCTGGCGAAAGTGTCAAGGACATACAAATAGACCCCGAATTACCATCTCCTCGACGACTGGAACTACAAGAAATCTTCAACCAATATGAAAATGTACTGACCACCCAACCAGGTTTGTTCCAAGGGAACGTGGAACATGAAATAAAACTGATAGAAGAAAGGGTAATAAAACAAAAACCCTACCCAGTCCCATTTGCTCTACAACAACAAATCGAGAGTGAAGTGGACTCTATGTTAGAACTAGGAGTTATTGAACCATCCACCTCGCCATACTCGTCACCTGTTTTACTAGTAAAGAAAAGGGACGGAACGATGCGTTTCTGTGTGGATTATCGAGCACTGAACCAAATCACCCAGTTTGATGCGGAACCCATTCCCGACCCGGAAGCCGTATACGTCAGTTTGGCGACTGCAAAATTTTTCACAAAAATTGATCTAACAAAAGGGTATTGGCAAATTCCCGTTAAGAAGGAAGACCGTCCTAAGACCGCCTTTCAAACCACTAAAGGCCTCTTTCAGTGGACCAGAATGCCTTTCGGTTTAGTAACAGCTCCCGCCACGTTCGCCCGGGCTATGCGTTCACTACACTTGGAAAAACACGCCACTCGTCATTTCTTTGATGATTTACTCACCGGAAGTGATGATTGGGAAAGTCATCTAATGCATCTCCAAGGAGTATTGAGGACTCTAGCCAAATTCCAACTGACAGCCAGGCCTTCGAAAATCAACGCCGGCTATCAACAAATATTATACCTAGGCCATCAGTTAGGACGAGGGATAATGAAACCTGATCGATCCCTTATTCAAAAGATCCTTGACATCCAGACTCCTAGGTCTAAGAAACAGATTCGATCTCTCATTGGACTCATTAGCTACTACCGAAGATACATCGCTAACTTCTCTGAAGTTATTGCACCGATATCGGATCTCGTGAAAGGAGACAGGCCCCGATCTATTCAATGGACTTCAGAGTGTAAATCTGCTTTAGAAAAGATCCAGGTTCTCCTCTCAAGCTATCCCATTCTGAGGCTACCAGACTTTACATTGCCGTTCTTACTGCAGACTGACGCTAGTGCAGTAGGGCTAGGGGCAGTGTTGCTCCAACCCCATGATGACAGTTTCTTACCCGTCATATATGTGAGTAGAAAATTACTGGATAGAGAGAAGAGATACAGCACAGTAGAAAGAGAGTGTTTGGCCATAGTATGGTCTGTTCTGAAGCTGTCTAGATATTTGTATGGGAGACAGTTTACCCTACATACTGATCACAAGCCCCTATCGTTCCTCACATCTAATCCTTATAAGAATGCCAGAGTGATGCGGTGGGCTTTAGCCCTCCAGGAGTTTAAGTTTGATATTCAGCCGATTAAGGGGACCACTAATAAATTAGCCGATGCCTTATCAAGGGCTGAAATGGATCAAGAAATTCCATAGGGCTGTCAGATAATCTTTTCGTTAGAACGTAACAGTTCTATTATAGTTAGGCAAAAATGTGAACATTTTTTTTGTAGGAGGGGAGGAATGTTATGAACATGTGTTACCACCCATGAACGTCGAAGTAACGAGGTTGTCGCCCTTGATTGAATAGCGATTATGACCCCTGGTTTGAATGTTGATAGGGGGCGTTGTGTAGAAATTGGAAGAAGAAGCAGACGTGAGAGTCTGGGAGAAAGAGGAATTTGGTACAGAGGTTGGAATTAATAGTACTGTGTGGATTAATATTAACTGTGTGAAGAAATAGCAACTGTGTGGATAAATAGTAACTGTGTGGATACATATTAACGGTGTAAAGAAATATTAACTGTATGGAGAAAGAGTAACTGTGTGGAGAAATATTAACTGTGTGGTTCCTCGATTTATTAATTTTCTCAACTGCTGTGTGATCTCTTGAGAAGATCGTAGAACTGTGTGGAGAAATATTAACTGTGTGGTTCCTCGATTTACTAATTTTCTCAACTGCTGTGTGATCTCTTGAGAAGATCGTAGAACTGTGTGGATTTACCTACTGTGGAATTTTTATTGACTTGGTCATTTGTCTGCCGTTAGACTGTCGGAGTTATTTGGTGAATGTAGGCTGTCCGTATGATCAACGCCAGAGAGCAAGACTGAAAGAGGGGAACTGTTTGCCGTGTCGACCCTTTCCCCCCCCCAACAACAGAAGAAGAGAGAACTTGAAGGACTTTAATATAAACTGCTTGGATATATTTGTTTTCGGTGCAAACTCAGTGTAGAATATTTGTGCTGAAGTTTTCTGTTGTTATTTAGTAAAGTATAGATTTACGTTCACCCGATTAATAGAAACGTTCGAGCCCATGTGCAGGTCTTTGTATTTTGTTGTGTGAAAGGACACGTGAAGAAGGCTGTGAGGTCAGTGTGTGTTGTGTGTGACCTGTCCACACTTTCCCTGCGTTCCTGACATAGTGTATTAAGATTATTATACTTCAGGATGTTTGTAGTCATCTAGAAACTCTTCATTTACTATAATACGCTGAGAATTACTCAAAGTTCAGTGTATAGTAGCTGATAAAACCCTGTGATAAAGAAATGTATGAACACAAATCTGCTCTTACACATTTACACAGATTTATTCGATAGACTTTCTTCTTTTATTGTGGTCATTTAGCTTTCTTGAGACATGTGGCTAGTGTGTATTTTTCTTATATTATTGGGTAAGTTAGAAGCAGGCAGTTGTTTTCGTGTAAACCCTTCATTGGTGATAATCTCGAGTTAAAGACAATTTTAGCTCTAGTTGTACAGACGATTATACAAAATAACTTTTTGAGTAAGATATCCTTAATTAATTTTGCACCCTACTATTAGATACTTTGGCTCTGTCGTATTATTTGAGATCGAGATGTAATTATTCACTCAGAGAGTTTAAAACACTTATAACACAAAGTTGTTTTTTAATCTGGAGAAAAGAGGTCTATGGAGTCATTGGAACCATTTGTAAAATATCGAATATCTAACAAGAATTTTGTGTGTGTAAATGATTGACTTAATTACATCTACTTACTATAGATAAGTGGTGCTAGAGTAATTAAACTTTTTATTCATTCAATATATATTGCTGTGTTAAACCAATTTGTCTTTCAACTCAATGTACGTTTGTTTTTTTTAATTTTAACAACAAACGACAATAACTTTATGTCTGTAAATATTATTATTATTCTTAGGCTAGAATTAAGTCCGAATGACAGATGAAGGATTAAATTGAATAAAAGCAAAGACTCGTACCATTTCTGGGGATGTTACATCGCTAGTGTGTCTTTCATTCCGGTGATAAACTGTGAAGACTTGTTTTCTTGTTTACACTTACCACACCTACCTAAGTCTTTGACTGCACAACGAAATTTCGAGTTAAAAACTCATCAGATTTCCCTGATTTGTCTTAAAAATGTGGCATGTCACATCAGTTCTTTACAAATCTTTGCCTGTGAACTTACTGGTGAGTTTGGAGATTTATTAACCATGGGAGATAAGCCAAATTCAGTGAGTGAGTGAGTGAGTGAGTGAGTCAGTGAGTGAGTCAGTGAGTGAGTGAGTCAGTCAGTCAGTCAGTCAGTCAGTCAGTCAGTCAGTCAGTCTTCCTGGGTAAGACTAGGCTGCAATGATGTCAAGTTAATTAAAGGATCGATACTCAGAGATGTGCCTTGTCGATACAACAGGGCGGTGAACGTATGTAATTAAACAGAATTTGCTGACATTACTTGTAATACATGGGAAATGTCCAACTACATTCCTACTCCTGTGTACATCAATGTGGGTCTTTGCAAACAGAGGTACAGACACAGGCCAGTCTGTTAGTCCACGTGTACACGCACATACTACCACATCCTGTACATGCACACATGCACATGCCCACGTATTCAGATAAACACACCAATAAACACATCTGTAAACAAGGTTGCTTCACTTAATGGGTATGTGTATGGGTATGTGTATGGGTATGTGTATGGGTATGGGTGGGTATGTGTATGTGTATGGCTATGGGTATGGCTATGGGTATATCTATGGGTATGGTATGTGTATGGATATGGATATGGGTGTGGGTAAGGGTATGTGTATGGCTATGGGTATGGGTATGTGTGTGGGTATGTGTGTGGGCATGGGTATGCATGGCTCTGTTTTACCCAACAGCCATCAGTTCTAATATATCCCCCTGTCTAAGCACTGAAAATAAAATCCCACCAAAACTATTGCTTGTCAAGCGGTAACACATTTATATACGAGGCACTTGTTATGCTGCCTCTGTCATGACACACTACAAATGTCACGCTATGCTACAAAACTTTATGCTCGCTGACACACAATAGTGACATCTCACAATTATGTAATGACAATGGCACTAGTTTCATGGCACTTTAGAATGTTTGGCTTTCTGTCACAATAAATCTTACATATTTAACGAGGCGCGTTGACTTTCTCCTATACTATGAAAATGTACTTTCAGGCAGATTCATCGTTATATTGCCTGCGTAACTATATCATAATTATTCATATATGTCGATACTTAATTGGTAAAACGGAGAAGGTCGAAGGTCCAAGTTCAAAGAGGAATAAAGTACAGTATATGAACTTGCATACAAAAGCCTTTGAAATTAACACACATGGGTGCATATAAAGGCAAAATAATAATGCAGACCCTTTACAAATTTTCTAGCTTAAAGGTTAGAATAAGCTTACTAATATGTTTCACATCACAATATAGGCAAAGTGCATAAAATTATAACAAAAAATTATATGTACGGTCAAAAAAATTCATTTTTTTCAAGTCGTCCCAATCCGATCTTTTCATGTGGAAAATATTTTGTCAGTTTTGATCCAAGAAGCCTTCATTGATTCCAAGAGATACAAGTAACTGTCAGAACCTAGGGTTCATGTCTGCAAGTTCAGTTTAAGTTTTCATGATACAAATCCCAGCGTATAAGATACTAAACCTTGTTCAATGTCCCCTGATCGCTATTATGAATACACATATGGTGTGTTGCAACATAACACCGGGCTTGAGCCCAGATAAGACCAAGTCGGCGACCATCTAAAGGGTACCGTAACTTCGGTGGCAATGAACCTTAAAGGACAAACCGAGAGCAACATTTTTGTTATGATTGGTTTAAGTTCGCTTTGAAATAATAATTCCCAACATATAATTATGCTTAATTTTAAAGATATAAGCCTTCAAATATCATAATTCTCACCTGCAACTAGGAAAGCATGAAAGAAATTACTCTTCTCTACTGAAGGTTGTCTTACGCGCCTTAAGTATTTATAACAGTGAGTGTGCATATCTACAAGTAGTTCAGGTCCTGAAACAGGGCAGGGCATTGTTTTTCAAACACTAGACAGGGCTGGCCTCTAATAAATAGCCTTTACTTCCACAGTCGCACACACTAAACACAGACCGTTGCACCGCTCCAACCTGCAAGTCAAACCAAGTTGAATGTTGGACTAAACATCTACTGCAACTACACCCACAGGACAAGGTTGCACGAGGTTTTCACCATTAGTTCTCATCTCCTGTCTAATACAAAAGTAATTCAAAAGACACACACACATACACACACACGCGCGCGCATGCACGCACACACACACACACGCAAGCGCGCTATGTCACCTAAGTATGAACTCTTAAAGGACAGAAAAGGCAGTACTGTGAGAGACGAAGTCTAAGAACCTTCTTTCAACAAACACCATCGGTGTACAATTATTTTCTTCTTTCATTCCATCCAAACGTAGACAATGGGAGAGAAGGGGGCGTGTTACCTCAAATCTTTAGCGTTTATGATTTATGACTGTTTGACTACATATTAGGCTATTTACTGAATTACTAAAATTACTTGAATGTTTTGAGCACAGGAGAAAAGAAATTCTGAAAATAAAAGTTCTGCTCACACTTTATTTACTCAAGTGTTTGACCACGCACGTAGACTTAAAAATCCTCAGTATTTATGGGTTCATGTGTGTGTGTGTGTGTGTGTGTGTGTGTGTGTGTGTGTGTGTGTGTGTGTGTGTGTGTGTGTGTGTGTTCATGTGTATTTTAGTCTAACGCTGTGTTTGTGAGTGTTTGGTAAACCCATTATAGGTGGATATATTGCTGAGCTATTTTGATGGTGTCTTAGAACTTTGTTTGAACTTTTTTACCAGTCGATATTCTCACCTTCATTTTCTCTTGTGTACTAAAGCACCCTCGCTCAAATAGATTTAAAAATTACTCTGTGAAGGACTTCTTCAGATAACTGTAAATTATTTTGGAACAAAATATTTGAGCCAAAATAGTTTTAAAACTTAATAACTTTAATGAAAATTTAATAACATACTAGTTTAAATTTAAAAAAAATTATGTTCGGTAAAAAATAATAGAAGATGATTAACCTCTTCCTACTGACATAGGAACAGGAAAATATTTGTTTAAAGTTTGAGGTGACATTATGGAGGCTACAAAAGCTTAGGTGGGTGTGTCACAGCTCAATGCTGATTATTCGGTTGGCTCAGAACGAGAGCATGAGCTCGTTTGAAAGTTTGACCAATAATTATGAACATCATTTCTAACATATCGGCTGCTGGCAACAAAGATGAGATTATTTTGCCCTGGAACAATGCCTACGATCTCATCAGTTACGACACTTATCAACGATTTAATTTAATACTGCAGTGTGTTGTCAAGCCTGTCCTCACCCTGGTGGGCATTCCGTCCAATGTTGTCAACTGTGTGGTCTTCTGGCGACAGGGTCTCAGAGACCGGATGAACTTCTGTCTCTTTTGTCTGGCACTAGCAGATATGTTTTATTTACTTTCCGTTCTTTGCTTAACACAGATTGGTCCATTCGTTGAGTTTGTAGATTTGATGCTGGGGAAGGAAATTTATTTCAAGTCCCAGACATACGGCTTAGCGATTGGCGACCAGTCCAGGACGATGACCAGTTGTATCAACCTCGTCATCTGCATTGAGCGATGTGTGTGCGTTTATCTCCCCCTTCGTGCATCTACCCTCATGAAAACACGCACCATGGGGGCGCTGCTGGCTTTCATCTTCATCATCACACAGCTAGGGTTTGTGTACAATTTTTTTCATTACGAGTTAGTATCGAAACGGAACAACATTACAAACCAGACAGTCTTCTGGGGTTCGGAAGTGTCAAAGATTTTCAAAGAAAATTATTTCTTATTTCGGGCGTTTGATGCTTTGATGCTGACAATTTTACCTGTTTGCATATTTATATGCATTTTAATTGCATCGTTAGCCACTGTCGTGAAACTACGGTCTGCCATCGCGTGGCGTCAGGAGACAAGTTCCAGTAAAGGCGACAGACAGGGCCAACAGAGGGCGCTCATCAAGATGCTTGTTGTTGTTTCTTGTGTATATATTACAACTTCATTGCCGTATGTCGCTTATATTTTGATCTCAGTCTTCTTATCTGACTTCGATGTTGGCGGTAGATACCAGAACAGTTTTTTGATCATGGCTACTATAGCGAGAATATGTACTGAAGTGAACTGTTCTTTTAACTTTATTATCTATTATCGACACTCATCGCGCTACAGATTAGAACTCAAGGCCCTAGTATTCGGTAGGAGTTTAAAAGTCACGTGAAGCTACAGCAATGTGTTTTAGAAGCCAATTTCAAGAAAAGAGGTTTAGATCGACTTTCAACATTTTACATGAAGTCAGTTGAAAACTCTCTCTCTCTCTCTCTTGATCATGTTGACTCAAACCACCATTTTTCTTAGGTTTCATCATTTACCTACTTCTCCAGCAGCCTAATAACTTCAAAACATCTTTTGTGATGTGAGCAATTAGTCTGTAGAAAGAAGAGAAAGGTTTAGATAGGATTTAAAAGTGTTCATATTTTACTTCTCTCAGTACAGGTACACAAGGCAATAAACATGAACACCCTCCACACAGACAACTCTCTCTCCCCCCACGTCTTTCCCTCAGCCACCCTTGCCTCGCTTTACTCACTTTTGACGAACACTGAGTGTCACACAACACGAATGACACAGTTAGAAAAGAAACCAGAAACCTCCACAACTTCTCATACCTTGAAAGAATATCTTTATTGGAGCCTTTGGTCGGCAAACCAACTGAACTATTTTTTCTGTGCATGGAAAAACCCAAAGCCCTGAGAGGAGGAGTTTGCTTCCAGATGACTGAGATGTGAAGTTCTGTATAGAAATGTACACATATTAATAACAAAGCAGATTCAACATCAAGAGATGAGATAATCATGTGGTAGTTGTAAACAGTTGGATAACAGTGACTGTGAAATAAATATTTACTTTCCTCAGTTTACATTGAAGGAGTAAAACATCAACTAAGTATCTTGAATGACAATTAACCGCTCACATCTAGAAAAAAGGAACATGAGCTATAATTTGCTTTGCTTTGAAAAACTAAACTTAAAGATTTACCTTTACGATTCTTACAGGACAACAGCAAATTATTTATATAATGTCTAGATGGGGGTGTTGTGTGTGTGTGTGTGTGTGTGTGTGTGTGTATGTGTGTGTGTGTGTGTGTGTGTGTGTGTGTGTGTGTGTGTGTGTGTGTGTGGTACTGGTAGTTTAAAATATGACGGTTGAGGGACGCAATGCCAAGTCAGATAAAAATTTCAAAGAGTAACTTGTTATCGCAGACTGGAGCTAGTAACTGACTAGTTCCATTCTCAGTAGTAAGAAACCTTTATACATGTATTTATTTATTTCAAACCGTGCAAAATGATCGTCCATAAAAGCAGTCGGTAAACATGATTACAAATGTTCTGTAAACACGATAGTTCGCGATGTTATAAACCATTTTTCTACTATTACAGTGATCAACTATCGTTTTCCGATGTTTAAATCGGTTTTGTCTTTAAAAATTAAAAAGGTTACCGCTTTTCATTGCATCTATAACTAGCTGATCCGCTTTGTATGCAGCCAGACCACCAGCGCCAATCAGTGCGTCCATCTTTGTGACTCCAGAGGAGAAAGAACAGTTCCCAAGAAGCTGTAGCTCTCTAGTATCGGATGTACTACCAGTCTAGTTTTCTTACTTTTAGTTGCTCGCAGTGTCTTCTGTTTTTTTCTATCTATTATACACCAACCACCCTAGGTGTCCACACAAGACCGGCTTTAGTCCAAAAGCCTTCATTTCGCTGTGTTGTTCAACACTGTACTGGAAGGATTTTCTTTATGACCTCGTGTGTTCTGTGCTTCACAACTGCTCAGTTCCTGGACTTTAACTGGACCACTTTGTGGAAGACGTAAGTTTCATTCCCCAAAGAAATGATGTTGACTATATGTATTCATTACGAAGAAAACGCACACCTACATGTATTGTTGTACAAAAAGATCTTGGAATTCGTTGAAGATTTGCACAATTTACATCCACATACTAGAACTAGTCTACTAATACTTTTAGCCTACTCTGCTATTATTTAGCACATATTCTACTAATACCTAATTATACTGAACTAAATACTATCAAGTAAGAGGATGGAATGGGTTTTCGAGATCCATAAGCCACTTTGCAGCAAACCAGAACACATTGTGTCACTTCTCCCGCACTCTAGCGGCGTGAGAACCAGACATCTTGCGGGGAACTGGACTATGCAAATGGATGGGGACAGGAAATTATTATAAAAGAGAATTTTGCATTGCGGGGAATTAAAACGGACTCCTGATAGTGTAGCGGTTAAAAAAAACTCTCATGTCACCTCTGTAGTGAGAGTCTCTAGGTTCAGATCTCGTCTCAGGAAACTATCTCTATGTGACACTCGTTTTTTCTGGGTTTCCTCCAGGTACTCCGGTTTCCTCCCTCTCTTTTTTCCTTCCTCTCTCCCATAATGCAAAATCACCTCAAGGTGGAAGCGCTTTCCAACCAACCAACCAACCAACGGGGAATTAGGTGATGGGGGGAGGGACTGACCCCTCACGATGTAACGAGCAGGGTGCAGGGGCTTCTTTCTGCCTGTGACTGCTCTTTATACAAAACAGTGAGTGGTGGGTCACCTCTTGTTGCTTGCTGCGAGGTCGCAGTGCTGGCCAGGGTGCAGAAAGGTTGGGAGGGTTAATTAAAACAGTGAAGGACCAAATGTGCCACGTCACCTGGCGTGAAAACGGGTAAGTCCCACAACTCTTCCAGAAACGCAACTCTTCGGCAGTGTGATGTGATATATCCTCGCTAACAATAATCCATATTGGAATACAGTTAGTTCGGTCAAATCTTTAAGAAATGCAATGAAACTTGTAACCAGTTTTGTTGTTCCATGACTTTGTTCAGAAGTATATGGTACGTTTTTATTGGTTTATTAGCGAATCAATCTTCCACTTAAAAATACCACTACACGTGTCTGATGGAAGAAGGAGCAGTGGGAAAGGTACACGTGTATCGTCAGGACATAATTTACCTGGCGCCGTGCCAAGAATTAAAAATAACAAGTACAAAGTATAAATCTTGCAAGTATAAAATAACAGCCTACAATTTGCTAGGCACTATTTTTATTGGCTCATGCTTCTCGTCAGTAAAAGTTACCTTTATTACGAATGCAAAAATGTCAATCGCGCATGCGCATGCAAACTGAGACCGTTTCCGCTTTCTTTTTATTGTCTCAAAAAAGTGCCAACAGTCTGGACTACGGACTCCTGACTTGTATACTGTTTACCCAACAGCATTCCTCCAGCTAATACTTCGATACGCAGCTAAGCATCATGCAATGCACTGGTTACTTTTTTTTACAGACTAGAAAAACCGTCTGGATAAATACTTGAGTTTCGTTTCTTACTTCCTTTTCCAGCTCGTCATTATCATCTTCACCTTGATCCGCTCTTTGTTGATGTCATGGCTGCTAGTCTCTAGCTTGTCTTTCCGTAAAGGTTTGTCATTCATTACATGTCACAGAAATTTACTACCACATGTTGTGCAACTGGCCTCTGGCCTCTTTTACGATGGCCAGACTGTTCTACCGGTCGGGACCTCGGCATCAGGCTCCCTCAGTCGTTCTGGATGGTCGTTGGGTGTTGTGGCAGGTGAAATGGATTAAAGGCAGTGATCCGGACTTTGTCGTTGGTCTTGTGTTACAGGTAGAATATTTGAAGCAGTTTTCTCTGGCGTTTGGTTCTAAATACCTGGATTCTTTTTTCAGCTTTGATATTATCCATTGACATTGCACTGTGGTAAAGATTACAAAAAGTTGTTAAATGGCTGTACAGCTGGCACGATTTTGCAATACGAGAATAAATCTGTTAAGGAATGCTTTTCAATGTTAATAATCAATTTTATAAACAACAATTACAAAATAATCAATTTTATAAACAACTATCGATTTCAAAACAAATATCATAATTTTTCCAATCAAATCACAATCAATTTTAAAAACCAATTGAAGTGCTCTGTACGTTATTGGATCAAGCAATTTACTTTGGTTACTGTGTTTTGGGTATAAGCTCAGCACTGGAAAACATTTTCTAACTGCACAAATTATCTGGGTTTTTTCAAGTTTTGAAAGTATTGTAGTGTTATATATATATATCTGGATTAGGTATCTTTGTATTATTATTGTTATTAAAATTATTATTGCCTTGATCTGCCACGATTGTGGAGGTAGGGACGAAACTAGTCAATCAACTTGGAACGCAGCGTTTGAAGACCAGTTTAAGTTTGAATTGAAGATATTAACAAAAACAATATGTGTGTGTGTGTGTGTGTGTGTGTGAGAGAGAGAGAGAGAGTGTGTGTGTGTGTGTGTGTGTGAGAGAGAGAGAGAGAGATAGAACTATTGGGTAGTTAAATTTTGGGTTCTGCAACTAATATTTAAGATGGCGCAGTAAAGAGAATTTTTTTAAATAAACTACCTTAACAGCAATTAAAGAACTTTGATATATTGATAACTAACTGGTACAATGCAGAAAGCAAGGTCAGTTGTGAACGAATTTCAATGTCTGTTCATATGTTCAACAGCTTTGCTTCCGAAATAGTTTGTCACTCAAACGACTTAAAATATCACCAGGTGATGAACTGTAAGTGAAAATGAGTCGGACTGAGTTATAAGATTACTTTTAAGTTTCTTATCATCCTCTTCAAGAAGTGTCCCCTCTGACACCATATCTGTGCCACCATCCTATGGTCTAGCTTTGAGGTGTAGATGATCCCGATGTACGTATATTACGTTTGTACGCTTGTACAGTAACTTACCTCATCAACCACATGTGAGTATAATGTTAGAGTCTGTAAAAATATAAAGCATGTAATAAATAGAATATATATATATATATTTATTACGCTTAATATTGAAGATCTTATGATCCCTTATTTCATTTTATGCATTTTTTTCATCGGTAAAAAAATAAAATCACCTCGCAGAGGTATAGCAAACAAGTCGCACAAAGTGAAGCCTGGGAGAACGATTGCTGAACGACTATGTGATGGATTATTGGTTATTGTTTTTAAATAAAAGTATGGCAAACAGAAGTAAAATGATGCATAGGCCAATTCGACGGAATCATTAATAACATCGGAATTATTTTAAATAACCGTGTGCTCGTTCATGTGCGGTGTTTCTTAATCTCCGTGTCAGGCTGTCACATCTTACACAAGTCCTCTCAGGGTGAATACACTAATGATGCCACTTTTCTTGTCATCATCAACGTCATCGCCGTCCACAACGAATGATGACCATAACTGTTGTCTCCGTTTTGTTGTCGTCAGTTGTAAAAAGCTGTTAAGGTTATGGTTGGTTGCGGATACCAAGCGGTGTGTTCACTGTTACGTTTTTGTTAGTACTGTAGAAAAAGAGACGACTTTTCTCTTTGGACCAGCAGATCGTAAATAAATAGAACAATAAGTTAATTCATAAATAAAATATTAGCGCAACAAAAGTGAAGCCAAGGGAGGCGACCACCACAAGGTCCGCATGTGGGGACCCCCCCACCCTATTATTTCAGAGCTTTTTACCTGCAGATAAGATTCTCTAATGAAGATAAGATGCTTTTTATTTTTTTTAATTGTTCAGTATTTTATTTATCCGAATCGCAACATATGTTTAACATTAATTATATTATTAATCCTTCAAATAATTGTGACTGATGGTGACTGCGAATGCAGCGTGCTTCGCTTCCTCCAGACACCCAGACCCTGTCTGTAACCACTGTAAATAACACGAGAGTAGATGTTTGTGAGATGATTAGATATGAGCAGTGTTCACCGGCTTTTAGCTTTGTCAAGAGCTTCTTTATTTCCTCAATGACTCTCTGGCCTTTCTTGACAATCCTTGTCATGGCCGCCTTGAGGAAGACAAGAGAGTGTAATTCACAGACTAAATCATTGAAGACTGTGGTGTAACTACACTCTGTGTACTACAAACAGCGTCACCATGCACAGTGAGTGACAGAGCACAATTGTTCTGTACATTTGCCTCACAGATATAAGCATTTCTTTTATATGAAACATCAAATATCTGTGGTTAGTACTTAGAGCGATATTATGTAAAAGATTGATTTGTCTGCACTAAGCGTTTGTTCTAAATCAACCTCCACTTTGTGGCAAAATACTGTGAGATGTGTATATGTAATAGGACGCACATACACTTACCTTGCATACGCACGACACATATTACACACATACACCACGCTCGACGAGCCCCCCGTAGATGGGGATGAAGGTGAAGAGATTTCTAGTTGATTTGTGGAAGATGAAGAACTCGCTGCTCTCTCTTTTCTATCTGGCCATGGAACCGTCGTCTTTCTTCTTCTTTTTGCGTCATTCTTCTCCCAAAATGACGACGAACAAATGACGCACACAAGACGTCAAACACAAGACACCATTCACACACCAAACAATACAAGACCTACTCCTAACTTATTACAGTATACAACTTCTTGGTACCCTGTGCATAAATCGCTTTCTATTCAAAACCTTTTCCAATAGTCTGAAGTACATGATCTATACATAAATAATTCATTATTAAACTCATCAACGTCCTTTCTTGGTTACAGGAGCAGCTTCAAAAGCTTAGCAAATAAAGTATTTAAGTATTTTTATTGTTTATTCAGAACAATCATAACAGCTGTTTCTCCAGTCAGTCACATGAACAGAGATGAGCTTCGAGGCGAAAGCTGCAGAGGCAGGAAACAACAAAAAGAAGACAATTTCCTTGACTTTAGCGCAAACACTTCGGCTTCTGTTCTCTTTGTTGTAGGTGATGAGACGAGAAGGGTAGTGAGTCCATCAGAATTCAGACCTAGACCAGACTTCTAGAGAGTCTTGTATATATATATATACACACATACGCACACGTCTTAGAATGATTGTCTCCCTTGACAAAAAATATAGTCTGTCTTTTCTGCTAACACTTCAGGAGGTGGGGGCAGAAGCTGCTTCGCATCTTAAGTCAGTCCAGATCCAAGATTTTGCCGGGGTGAAGTTAACCACACAAACCACACAGCATTCTCATAAACTAAACTTCACTCCCATAGTTAGGTATCTCATGAAACAGTGAGCCAGTAGAAGAGAAAATATCTGAAACATGGAAAAGGAATTGGATGAAACCGTACTTACTTTAAAAACATTATTTCATACACTATCTCTGCCATAAACACAGTGCATGACTCACAGCTAAATATAGACAATATTCATGATCACATATAACTTTCGATGCGACAGGTTAGAACCGAGTACCTGCAGGAAACCAGTGGCAAAGGTGATGAGACCAGTGATGATGAGGTTGTCTTTGAAAATGTTCATGAGCGCTCCTATGCAGCCGCGGGTGTAGATGACTTGTTCTGCATACGTCTCCTATAGAAGCATGCAGATGACACTTCAGTTAACTTCGTTGTTGTCAGTCCTCCTACTCAAACACTAGCATTAACTTTTTTCTGTCTCACAACCAAACTGTGTCCTCTTGAACTACACGTGACAGCAATACCTTACACATCATGTATTTGTCACTGCTGATTGTTTTCAACTTACACTAATAAAGTCATTTATCTATTTGTCACTGCTGGTTCTTTTCGTTAATTACATTAACAAAGTCATTTATCCATGTTGTGTTCTCCTTACTCGCTTTGTTATTCTACTACTACTCTTAATCAGTAACCAAAACCTCGTCATCGCCACAATCATCGTCGTTGATCTTATCCCCTTCCTTATCGTTCTCTTTGTCGTCGATGTGGTCGTCGTTGCCCCCCCCCTCAGTATTGTTGCTATACTTGTCACTACCAAGAAACTTCCCTTGCTCTTTTCCCAACCGCTACAGCTGCGTGTAGTTGTCAACGTGGTCTGGGTAACGAACCGTGTAACGTCTGGTGTTGCGGCCACACTCAGACGAGCGGCGGAGGCAGCAAGAATCCGGCACACCGCACGTGCTGCCCACGCTGATGGAGCAGTTGTAGAGGGCGCTCACATCCCAGTCCTGGTACGACGCCCCTCCACAGCAGTAATACTGAATCACGTGACAAAACATGGTACAAGCGATGCGTGTGCTATCCCTGGCCTGTCTCTCTCTAAGTGAACAAATCCGTACAATATTCATCTGCTCCAGTTACGTTTCTTTTCCTTTTCGGATACTGTCAAGTTATTTTTATTTATTTATTTATTTGTTTAGCTAAGATGTGACTTTTTGTTGTACTACTTTCCTTTTCATCGTAGATTCTGAATATACTCCAGTAAACTACAATGGAGTTCATAACAAGTCAGAAATGTACCCCATGCAATATTCCCTTAAATAAGTTACTGAAAGGAATGCAAATATAAATTGTCGTGTATTCAGTCAAATAAAATTACGGATACAGATAGTTTCTTGATATGTCGTCTATTCGACAGAGTTGGCCGACTTTTAGTTTTGCCCACATTTACCGTTTCTTGCAAGCTGTCGATGACATTGTCGCGTTCCGCGTTATCTCCCTTGCCAAAGGTTGCAATAGCATCTCTGAGGAGAGCGAGAGAGCGTCGCTCCACTGTGTCCAGCAGGACAAAAGCCAGTATGCCAGCCACCATCTGCACCACGAACAGCGCCACCACGGCGACGACATACTGCGACAGACCAGCACAACAACATCATCAAAATCCTCGCACACGCACTAATCTCACAAACGCCTAGACCCCACGTGTCTTCACGTGTTAAGTATGTATGTCAAAGGGCAAAAGAACCAATGATCAAAGGAAATTCAGTGACTTGCATGGCTCTAGTGCCACAGCATAAAAGAACAAGCACGGCCTAACCGCCTGTCAGTCTATCATCTGTCCGAAAATGTTTCATCTATGGTCCACCATGACAATAACTTGGACAAACAAACTTGTCACAGTAAACATGACCACGTGAAACAAACACGTGGGAAATATGTGACTTCTTAATAATACCTTTAGAAAAAAAATAGCTCGGGTGAATAGTCGCACGCATAAGATACATACATACATACATACATACATACATACATACATACATACATACATACATACATACATACATACATACACTGTTAGTTTTAATTAGATTTGCAAAGAACAACATTTCAAGAGAACAGGTATTCCAAACTATTTTCCAACATAAGGGTTTTGGGGGAATAAGTGCCCACGAAGCACAAGACGACTCATCCCAAGGACGTCTGCATGCTTGAAAAGAAAATAGGTGAGTAGAAGAAGGATTGTTTGAGACTAACAAGTGAAAATGTATCTCACAATTTTTAGCAGGACAAGCTGTTCTCTGAGAGCGCCGAGGCAGGCGAAGAAGCAGACGACCAACGCGACAGCTCCGATGACTATCAGCAGGATGGACAGGTCCACAGTGAAGTCACTGAAGGCTGCGAGGGAGGCACCACGCGCCCTCGACCACAGGCCGAGACCAATCAGAACTCCACCCGCCACCTTCCACAAGACAAAGCCGATCGGTTTTTTTTTTCATCAAATTTAGAAACCACCCTCTTCCCTCATACTAAGAAGACAAGTCTTTTAATGAGTCACCAAATATTTACTTACCTTTGCAATAATTATAATCCTGAAAGATACACAAAGGTTTATTCTTTTACCTGAGTTTCACTTCTTGCCGATAATTAGTGGTCGTCGCCCCTGTGCAGAGAAATGTCGACCGAACTGCTCTTTGTCAGCTTGCATCTCTTTCTCTGTTAACTATCTGAATGTTTGTTAGTATGTCTGTATGTGGATGCATTCGTACGTCAATGTGTATTATAAAGGATGTGTGCGCCTGTGCGTACATGTGCGTGCATGTGTTCGTGCACGCGTCTCTGTTAATGACTGTGTACCTGTCTCTCAAACTTCGTGGAAAAATATAACTGAATCCATACCTTTACCAAGCATGCAATTTACGGCTTTACAACAAATATCATTAGAGCAAACATTTCGAGAAAAAAAACCAATCTTCTCTCTTCAGATAATGGACCCTGAATACTTGTTCATTATTTGCTTGATTTTTAGCAAACATTATTAGTCTACACCGTTCAAACTTTAAAATTATACAGCAAAGTCTTTTCACCTATAAATGGGAATGATTACTACACAACTATCGAAAATAAAAATAGTTTTAACAATCGTATAAATTTGCCCCAAAAATATTTTCATTTTGGCGTTCTTTTGTTCACAAAAAGATAAATTACATCTGGAGGTGGTCGGGGATGGTGTCTGTAGAATGCAAGTGTGTGTGTGTGTGTGTGTGTGTGTGTGTGTGTGTGTGTGTGTGTTATATGGTAAGCGTGTGCATTTTTAATCAGTCCTAAATTATTTTCCCTGGTCAGATAATAGGTCCTACTTACTTTTCATCATTCTTCTTTATTGTTAAGCGATCAGTCAACCTTAACTTCACAGGGTATTGACAAACCGTAGCCTCTTAAACTCAAAATTATACACAAAATTGTTTGTGCAGATAAATGCAAAGTATTACCTTTCAAAAAATCTGAAGCAACAATAGATTTTAACATTTAATAAATTTGGCTGTAAAACGGAAAAATATTTTTTCTCACCAAAACGGATTACGATCTTTTCTGTTAGGAGTGGTACCGGGTATATATTTAATCTCTGAATAAAAAGGTTCTGTGAATTGTGCTACCTGAAAAATGTTTGATTGTCTGGGTGCCTCCAGGTTTTGTTTTCAACCTCTCAGAATGAAAAGACTTTGAACAAGTATCATGAACACAAGCGTCGCCACATCGCTGGCTGACGACAAGGCCGAGGTTGTGTTGCCATGGAACAATGTGTATGATCTCATCAGTTACGAAGCGTACCAACGGTTAAATTTGATACTGCAGTGTGTTGTTAAGCCGTTGATTTCTCTAGTAGGCATCCCGTCCAACATAGTCAACTGTGTGGTCTTCTGGCGCCAGGGTCTCGGAGACCGCATGAACTTCTGTCTCTTTTGTCTGGCACTCGCAGACCTCTTGTACTTACTTTCCTTGCTTTGCGTGACACAGATTGGCCCCTTTGTTGAGCTGGCAGAGCAAATGCTAGGGAAAGAGATTTATTTCAAGTCCAACAGGTATGGTCTACCGATCCGAGATCAAACCAGGACCATGGCCAGCTGTATCAACCTCGTCATCTCCATTGAACGGTGTGTGTGCGTTCATCTCCCCCTTCGTGCATCTTCCCTCATGAAAACACGCAGCATGGGGGAGCTGTTTGCTGCCATCTACATCCTCACACAGCTAGGGTTTGTCTACAATTTCTTTCATTACGAAACAGTCTCTAGACAAAGCAACGTGACAAACCAAACGATCTTCTGGGGAAACGAAGTCTCAAAGACCTTCAAAGAGAATTATTTTTTATTTCGAGGAGTAGAAGTTTTTCTTTTGACTTTTCTACCTTTATGCATTTTTATTTGTATTTCCATCACAACTCTGGCAACAGTCGTGAAACTGAAAGCTGCCCTCGTGTGGCGCCAAAAGACAAGTTCCAGCGGAAGTGACAAACACACCCAACAGAGGGCGCTCATTAAAATGCTTGTGATTGTCTCGTGTTTCTACATTATAACATCAATACCGTATGTTGCACATATTTTGATTTCTGTATTTTTACCCGACTTTGAAGTCGGCAGTCGTTACCAGAACAGCTTTTTGTCTCTGGCTATGATAGCCACAATATGCACAGAGGTTCACTGTGCTTTTAACTTTGTTATCTATTATCGACAATCATCACGATACAGATCAGAACTTAAAGCCTTCCTCTCCTGCACAGCTGCAAAAGTTACATAAAGTTATAATACTGTTTCATACGATTTCAGCAGCCAGACTAAATAAAACGATCTTCAGCTACAGCATTTTGCAGAAAGATATATCAGATGAAGACTAACCGTTTATCCATATCACAATTTTGAAACGAAAATATTTTCCATATTTCTTTGAAGTTCCCATCACCCACCAGACCGTTGTAAGAATGGCAGTTTTATGCGTAAGTTTTCCGTGTACATGAAAAGAAAGGGTTGAAAAGAAAAAAAAACTCTCTCTGTCGTTGCAGATATAATGGTTGAGCCACATTTCCAAAGAGATTGTTTGGAAATAAAATAGTCATGGTTTGGCTGTGAATTCTGTTTAAACCGTGAATAAAGTATCTTTTACAGGTGACTGGGGTAAATAAGGTAAACCTCACACTAATTCTCGGCTTCTGGGACCCATTGGATGGTGGATGTTGTTTCTAATGTCTTTCCTTTCCACCTCCGACTGTGAGGATTAAAGAGTACCATGCTGCTTCAAATGCTTCGACAGCAAATAACTCATTCCTTTCGGGGTTTCCTCAGACCAGTGCCACTGTAGTAAGTTCTTTGAGTCAAAATAATCTTTATTTTAGAACCTAAACTACTTAGTACCGTTTTCCATTTGTCATCTTTCGCATTATTAATTTACAAAATCATGAGGATTAAATATGCATAAATAATAAATCTTTATAAAATATACAGTAACAAGATATTGCCATTGTATGTACACATGTTTGTACTATTTACGTATGTACATTTGTACGTATGTATGTATTTACGTTTGTACGTACCTATGTATCTAGGTATGTATCTAGGTATGTAGGAAATAATTCTGATAGAGAATGAGGTAGAAACGCCTTGCAATTGTAATTAGAGAACAGAGACATTGTGAGGTCTCCACAACGACTTGTCTAATTCATTCACTTGTTGGTCTTAAGATGTTTTTTATCATGTTCCATTTCAGTATTCATTCATTACGGTTGCCCAAAATTTCTTCATGCGACAAGTTTCACAATTCCTTAAACACTGCACAGCTAGAAATGAAAATATTCTTTCCTCCCATCTGTTTAACATGTTTCAGTTCATTGAACACCTTTATTGGACTCAACAGATAACTGATAGTTTTGTCGAAAATGTCGAAATAAAGTTGTCTAGAGTTTTGTCTGATGGAGACATCTGTGTGGATATCAAAAGCAAAAATCCAAAATTTTTCCAAACTCAGGCGTTTGGTAATTCTTACGCACAAAGCCGGCATTTTGAGACAAATCTGATTGATTTAGTTGTCCACAACCCCACAGACTCCTCGACTACAAGATACTGCTCGTAGACACATCACCTATAGTTTCTATCCCGCAATACTGTGTTATACATCAATACTTTGCTATGCAGCAATACTTTGTTATAGCAATATTTTCCTATATAGCAATGCCTTTTTATGCACCTAAATATCAAGTGAATTTTTTTAATTTTTATTTTCGAGTTTGTCTGTCATTTGTTTCGTCTCTATTTTTCGTCATCATCCTTATCATTCTTACATACTTCGTCGTTTCTGAAATCATCCAGGGAGTTTTTCCCGACTGGCATTTTCATAGATGTTCTTCGTTTAATACATTTTACAGACCCTTACCTTGGAAACAATGTCTGAATAATGTCAACTAAAGCTGTCACGTTGGGTTTAAACCCCGCACCACAAACAATACACAAGTACATCTCTTGCAACTTCAGGAAGACTATTAAGATTTCGATCTCGTGTCCATTCTTGGTGGGGGAAAAAAAGCATGCTAAAGTGAAATGTACAGAATTGTACATTATAAAATACACATTATTGAAAATTATAAAATACTCGTTATCTAAAATATGAAAATATTGGAGTGAGTGAAGCAGTTTAGTGCCAAATGAAGAAACATATTTGTAAATAATGTATATCTATTACACTTCTTTCATCCGCCCATCAAGCAGTGAGCATCTCCTGAAGAACTGTAACAGCACAACTAAAGCTTGCAGACCGATGTCTGTGTATTGAGGAAATAGTAATAACGAGAACATTCATGTTCAGTTCATGTAGGCAACGGTACCCAGGGACAAATAAACGCGCAGTTTATGTAAAACAAAATCGGAGATTGGCATGAAGATATTTCAGTGACTGGACTGACAATTCGTTTTGAAATGATGAAGATAATAATAAGGACTGCAAAGAAGATGACGAGAAAGAGAAGGCTGAGGCAGAAGAGGAAAAAGAACAGAAAGAACTTGGATTCCCAATTTTAGATGCGGTGATGGTATTGTTTAAAAAAATGGGAGAGTCCTCGTAATTTTTTAAGTCGTTTGGGGAGGGAGGTGTTGCAGACCTCACTTTGCCGTTGCCAGTATTTTTTTAGGGTTAGTATCCATCTCTTCTCCCTCTCACTGTTTTATTTTTCCACCAACCCTCTATGGCATTGATACCCTTTTTCCGATGTCTGGGCTGACTGGGAAAGGCTTGCCACACCATATGAACCCGCGCCTCTGAGTTCGGACACCAGGGCTCTAACCACTCGGGGATAAGCTTTTCCAACATAATATATGAGTAGCTCGACCACTCGGTGATAAGCTTTTCCAACATATTACATGAGTAGCTCAACCACTGGGTGATAAGCTTTTCCATCATAATATGAGCAGCTCAACCACTCGGGGACAAACTTTTCCAACATAATACATAAGTAGCTCAACCACTCGGTGATAAGCTTTTCCAACATAATATATGATTAGCTCAACCATAGCAAAGCATTTTAATGAGTTATTTCCCCCCTCGTTAGCTGTGAGACTTCCGAATCGCTTAGTCAGTTTTTAAATTTGTTCTTTACTTGAGGGGAACTTTCTCAGTGTTCGACATGTCGAGTCTTGATGGGACTAGTGACATCATCGGTTGTGCTATATGTGACATTATTGCATTACTGCAAAGGCTGAAGCAAGTGGCATTACAAAGAGGTGATTTAAGCAAGTCATACCCTAATATATCATTTGCTCGTTTTCTTTTTACACATACAGCCGTCATAAACTGGTAACAACTGATAATGAGCAGAGGGTCAACAGCTCAAGTCACAAGAGAACATGACTTACAAAAAGGAGAAAGTTGAGGGTAAACAGAGTGTACTTGGTCAGAAGAACGCGCGTGCAGCATTTACGTTGCGGGGTGAAGGACGGCACGTGATCTGAACTTCCATACTGGCTGATGTCCATCTCCTTCGAGTGTGGATATGTCGGAGCTGTCACCTCTCTTTCTTCCATTCTGACCTCTAGGCTTCAGCTCCAATCCTTGGTATATTTCTTCTCGGGGACTTTGCTGTGAGAAAATAAAAATGCTGTATGCTATGACAGTGCCAATGTCTTTTGATGCTAAACTGTAATAAAGAAGGCATCATACATCGCTTCACTCTATCCAAAGTTCTCTGTGTGAAATTATGAATCATCATTGATCTGATTTAACCAGAAACCATGCATTCAAAATAAAGAAATAAATGCAAAATTTGGCAAATGGGCAGCTTTAAAAATGTTTCTTCTATTAAAAGTTCGCTACCCAAAGCCATATGACTGTTTTATGTGATGCCTACATTTCGTATCGAGAGTAAAGCTAATTTACAAGCCGAGGGCCCGTGTACCGCAGGAAGAGGGCCGGTGACAGTCGCGATCTGCCCCATAACTACTCACACCTAGCGGCCATAACTGTTTCGGTACTGAGGACAACGATGATGGAGAGGATTGGTGTTTTACGCCGAGCCAGCAACTAAGGCTATGTATGACAAGTCACCCAGCCCTGTCAACAGATGCCACATGCAGAGAAAAAAAAACAGCGTGCCCGAGACGAGAACTGAACCCAGGCAGCCAGCCTTCACTGTATTGGTGACAGATCTAACCGTGGCGCCACCGGACCCGCCCGTACTAAGGACAGAGTCTGTCGGCTTGACCAGCCTTTGAGCAAAAACAAGTTGCAAATCATCACATCATCGTATCATCATGTTATCAGATTATCACATCATCAATGCTACGTTGTCCTTTGAAAATCAGAAAATGTCAATTAATATGGTCTTCTACTATAGACAGACTTACTGCTGTCCCCTTAAAAATGTATTGCAAAATAATGAGTAGAAACGACTTCAGTATCTGTTTCTTGTTAATGAATGTCGTTGGCAGCAGTTGTTATCGGGATTGTTGTGTGTAGTATGCCGCACTAGCTTTGTTTTCTTCCTGTCAATGTTCTTATGTAAGTTGAACCTACAGGACTGACAGGTAAATTGCGAAGTCAATACTCAAGAATGGGCGTGGAGTGCCTGAAATTAAATAGCATCTTCTCCGATGATTACAAGGCGCCTGTAGAAGAAATGTCGAAGTATGTTTTTTTACTTCTCGGCGTACCGATGCACGACACCGAGAAGCTGTTTAAACATCCACAACCTCGTTTGCGTGCGTGTTTGTAGCTGCGAACAACATCAAATCAAATTTGCACGATTACACGAGCGAGCACGTGCTTAGGAATGTGAGTGTACCAGGCGGTAGGAGTTGTGAGGGGCGTGGTGTGCACATACGTACATGTGTCCTTGCAAACGTGAGTGTGAGTGTGGGTGTGAGTGTGGGTGCGTGAGTGTGTGTGAGTGCGTGTGTGTGTGTGGGGTGTGTGTTAGTGTGTGTGTGGGTGTGAGTGTGTGCGTGCGTGAGTGTGTGTGGGTGTTCGTGCGTGAGTGTGTTAGAGTGGGTGTGTGTGGGTGCGTGCGTGAGTGTGTGTGTGCGTGTGGGTGTGAGTGTGTGTGGGGGTGTTAGTGTGTGTGAGTGTGTGGGGGTGTGAGTGTGTGAATGTGTGTGTGGGTGTGCGTGCGTGAGTGTGTGAGAGTGTGTGTGGGTGTGAGTGCGTGTGTGAGTGTGTGTGTGTATGTGTGTGAGTGTGTGTGTGTGTGGGGGGGGTTATGTTTGTGATCTCTAGCTCCATCTAGCCGCTTTCGGCTTCCTCACTCTTTCTCTCTCTCTCTCTCTCACACACACACACACACACACACACACACAATATATATATATATATATATATCAGTGAAGAATCCATTAAGAATTAACCAACACTAGTAACAACATTTCATGGAGATGTACTCATAGCTAGTAGGAGTAATTCACTACGAAGATCTACCTCATATCTAATAAACTGTATCCTTCATCAAACTTCAGACTACAACAATAATCGCTGTGAACCTGAATATGTTTCTATTGATATTTCTTTGATTTACTGAACAGCCATCCACCCCCATAGCCTACACACTCCACTAGAAAATATGTTATCTGCTTGTCATGCCATGCCCTTGTCGAGTAAGATAAGTCGAGCATTAATCACACCTCTCATAATTATAGTCCTCGTCTAAATAATATCACAAAAGAAAATAGTTTATGGAAGTAATATTATGCAATATATGATTTGTATTGCTGTATGTACATACAATTAATAAGATTTTACTCTTCTCGACCAAAATTATCATGTTATTGTGTGTTTGATCAGTGAAACACTACCACGCATAAAATAATATTTACAGAATAAAATAATCCTGTGTAACAGTTAAATTACAATGTAATACAATTTTCTTCTTGGAATAATGATCCAGAATGTGATTCGTACTACACTTCTGGGGACTACCTGTCTAAAAAAAATATCTTTCGTCTCATTGTCGCTAGCCACAAGTTTCTCCTTTCAAACACATTTGACTGATCTGTTTCTCCAGGCAAGAAGTTTCTTCCAGCCGCCTGTACCTGCTGTTGTCCGATCCGAGTGAAAAATATTTGCTCAGCTCTGACCCAAGAAGAGCAAATTGACTCAACACCGCAGAATCCATGCGGCTGTCTGCCGGGTTGTAGATTCGCGTGCGCGAGAGAACAAGTGTAGGGTGACTGTGCTGTCGGCTTGATGCCTGTTTCCCACAACCACGAAGCCACACTAACTGCTGATGATGTGAGAGCTAACACATATCAACATCAAAATACATCGCTGAACATAGTTCAGTCAGCAGCCACATTCACTTTATGTATACGGGAATAATCAGGAAAATCAGTTTTGAAATACATCATTGCCCATGTTGGTGTGTGCTTGTGAAAGTGCGCGCGCATGTGTGTGTGTGGGGGGGGGTGGGGGCATGAGCTCCATCTGTCTCTAGCTCTGTTTATTGTTATGGTAGTAAATCACAATAGAGCTGAAATTACAATGTTTTCCTCATTTGGTCAGTATCAAGGTTAGCGTTCATAATCAATTTTCAGTTACCTTAAAATGTAAGTAGGTCTGTTCTTCCATGAAAAACTGGTTTGTACTGAAAATAAACTATGTTGGTTACAAAAAAAATCCGATATGTCTATTGCAAACCACCTATACAGTCTGCGATGTGTTTGCTATTTATTGAGGCATTTAACAAAGACTGAGGCACAGAGGGAAAGAGAGAAACAAAGATACAGACATTTATAAGGCACACAATGGTCACTTACTTGACACTAGAGCGAAATCAAGTTCTCTTCTGGTTAGGTCATCCACATTGTATGCTCAGACTTTCTGGACGAAACATGTGAGATAGAGGAAAATGTAAAGTATGGGACGAGCTGTGTGACGATGGCGATATGAGGGCAAGACGACAGGAATTAAAGCCAGCCTCTCACCCACCCAGTAACAATCTGGACAAAGATAAAGGCCAGTCCAGTGTCGTCCGATCCCACACAACGAAGGTGCCCCATGCACACACGGTCAGCTGAACAAGGCAGATGATGGAGACCTCAGACGATGATACATGAGGTCGCAAGGGGGAGGGGGTGTAAATCACAACGCTCCGGACAAGGCTGGAGTAAGGGGTCGGTTCGATATCCGAGTCAGCTTGGGCTGGATCGCACGTCCATGTTCGAGCATGCGCCACTGTGTGTGTGCGTGTGTGGGAGGCACGCCTGGGTCAAGAGAAGACAATCGATTTTTTAAGTCTGAGCCTCGCACGCGGATATACCGTGCTCGTGGACTGAGCAGCCATAGACAGAAGATGCTCAACATACTACTGAAGCTGATGCTGAAGCTTGAACAAACACGCACACACACACACTCTCTCTCTCTCACAATATGCACACTCTCCCTCTATCTATCTCTCTCGCACACAATCTCTCTCTCTTTCACACACACACACACACTCTCTCTCACTCACACACAATATGCACACTCTCCCTCTATCTCTCTCGCACACACAATCTCTCTTTCCCACACACACACAATACACACACACTCTCTCTCTTTCACACAGACACACCGCACGCCAGCTATATACACCCATCCACTGCATATTCCCTTACCCACCTCACTTGCTGGCTCACTCAAAACTCACTCATTCACTTACTCACCCAATTACCCACTCACTCAAAGCACCGCTTTCTCCGCTATAGCCGGCCTTTTTTTTTTTTCCTCGTTGATCTACGCGCGGTCCGGTGGTGCAACGATTAGCGCCTGTCGCCAATACAGTGAAAGTTGAGTGTCCTGGGTTCAGCTCTCGTCTTGGCACGCTGTTCTTTCTCTGCATGCGGCATATATTTACAGGGGTGGCTGCTTTTCCGTAATGTACCCTTAGTTACTAGCTCGGCGTAAACACACCAATCTCCCCCACCACCTCATCGACCTACAGTTTCGAGGGTTCCTGGCTGTAAGGATTGCGATAAACACGAGGGCAGTCATAGTCATACTCTAATATAGCATCATTGCGGTCATTTTCTTGTTGTCATTGGTAGAATGGTTAGGAAGGATATTAACTGACTTCTTCAGCGTTATCGTGCCATCGTTCTTAGTCCGGTCAGACATAGATCGAGTGTGACTGATGTTTTCATCATTTCCTTTGACAGATGCACTGCAACTTGATCTTCAACAAAATACTGTGGCGACGAATGAATGTTTCGCTTTTTGCCGCAGTAAACTACAAAAGCAAGCAAACAAACAAAACAAACAAACAAACAAAGTGGTTGGTCATAAGTGCATCTGCTTTGTTTTGTTGACCAAGGGTAAAGAAATGTAAACAATGTCACGGTTAGGGCTGCCGCCAGGATGTGTTCTGATCTCTGGGCTGTACAACAGGATGTGAGGGGGAGATAACATGGGTTCGGATATGAATCATGGCTGTTTTTTTATTGGAGAACGTGAGCGACATGCAGAAATACATGCACATGTGATGTCCAAGCGTCTAAGCATGCATGCGCACACACACACACACACACACACACACACACACACACACACACACACACAGATATGAAAGAAAGCATCTGCCAAACCCTGTCCGCTTACCTGCCTTTACCTGTTCCCATGGTGCGTAAGATAACAAGATAGATACTTTTGCTACAGAACTTTTGCAGTTTGCTTCTTCTGTTCTCCCTCCATCGCCGTCTGTATTTTCTGGTCTGTATTGTCTAACCTCGACTTGTGTCTTGTCATGTCTGTCGTGTCTATTCGTGCGTCTCTCTCTCTCTTTTGTCTCTTGGTTACCTGCCTGCCTGATGCCTGTCTCACGACGCTGAAACACACATTAAACAGCTGTTAATACTGTACATGTCTGTTATCAACTGACTACTATCTGCTATCAACTACTGACAGGTGGATCAACACCTGCCTCTGTGTGTGTGTGTGAGAGAGAGAGTGAGAGCGAAACTGTGGATGCACAATACAGCCGGGTGATAACCAGGTACAATAACAGAAATCTCTACATATCCATGACAATTTCCTTGACCTGCTCTGTTTTATTGAAATGTTTTGGTGGTGGACGCCAGCGTAAAAAAATTTTAAAGAAAGAAAGAAAGAATGAATGAATGAATGAAAGAAAGAAAGTTCTCGTAAAGAGCTGAAGCCAACTTTTACGAGGGTGGTGCCTTTCTCCTCTCTCCCTTCCTGCCTTGCCTTGCTTTTACTCCAACCCTTTACTGATTCAGTTACCTGTCCAACAACCGGGTAGATCGGAGACGTACGCTGCATCACACGGGTATTAATAACCAGATAGTGTTTGAACTGCTGTAACCACTAGGCCACCCGCTCTACCCAAACTGTGTGTTCATCTTGACATCGCGCATGTCAGTTATTGCAAGAGAGACCTTTGTTTCCTCAGCCTTTACCGCACCTCCACTAGTTGGAAGAACTTCATATCAATAAGTTTATATCAATATATATATATATATAATACACATGTGCACGAGTTCCCACAAGAAGCATGATACAAATTTACCGAGAAACCGTCGTAGATTGGGGGAACAGCGCAGAGATAAGAAATATTTAAAAGTAGAACAGCGATTGTATCAAACGATTATTTTCAGGAAAAAATATTTGAAATGTTTTTCTGATCGGTGGAAAGATTTCAACTAATCTAGGCAAACGTGCTTACCCCCCCCCAAAAAAAAATATATATATATAAAAAATCTTAAGAGGAATCTGCCAGCGTCTTTCTGAGTTGATATTTATTGAAAAGGCGTTGCAAACTGCACTTATTAAAATAAATATGTTCAGGACCAGAAAAATGTCAATTTGCACGTTGCCTCAAAATCTGTACTTTTTATAATCAGCATCATTTCAGTGTAATTTCAATTTGTTATTTTGGAAAATGTCAGTGTGTATCGACAGCTTGACACAGGATAGGCTGGCAAACACTTGATGCAGAGTGACAGAAATGTAAAATTAAGATTTTATTTAAAAAAATACAGAATAATAAAATGTCATTTGTATTTCTAAAGTTTGGGAAACTATAAAAATTAATAAATTTCCTTCAGGTGAATATTGACACTTTGATCATGCGCGTCAGATAATGAAGGTATCTATCACCGGCATTTTCCTGTCCGTGGGAATGTTCATCTCTTTAAGAACTGAAGGTTTGTTCTCTTTAGACCGTTACACCCTTATAAGGTACCAACAGCACCATATGTTCATTTCTGTGATGCAAGCCCACGGACGAACTTACCAACTGAACACTAGAGGCAAGTGGTGGTGGTGTGACGACGACGACGACGACGACGATGATGATGATGATGATGATGATGATGATGATGATGATGATGATGATGATGATGATGATGATGATGATGACAGTTTAAGGACTCTCGTCCGAAAAGGTTTGTTTACACAAAATTGATACACGTGCCATGCATGAGGACCCTTCAGACGCAATTTGTCGCACTGTACAGCGCAAAAAGAAAATGTAATCAAGCAAGCACGATCAATTTACTTCACCAGAATAAGTTCTATTTTTAGCACTGATGATTGAGGAAAAATTCTAAATAATTTTGTTTTGCTGCTAATAGGTTCTTCCCACCCAAAAGTCGATGTACAGTACCAGCAAAATTAATATTTCTTACACTGTTAATTTTAAAAAATTCTTTGTTTTCTTGTTCCGCTTGCATCCATGAAAAAAATCTTTAGTGTTTCAATGTTCTGATACGGTTTTAATCTTAGACACAAAGAGGGTACTTCATGCAAGGGAATTGGTGTGGGAATGTGTATGAGTTTTTGCACATTTTATGAATCGTAAAGAGCTTTCCTACTTTTCACCTACAAAACGGCATATTACTGACATATTTTGTACCATCTTCCTTTTTATGCAAAGCTTTACTTATTTTTAAGAAAGAACTTGTATTCTCATATGTCTGTCACGCTGTATAAACAGACAGACTGAGTGGCAACAAAGGGATTAGAAGAAGGAAGTAACATTTATTCATTCTAAAGGTAAATTGCTACTGATGAAATTAGTGAAAGATTAAACAAATATTTAAGATTTTTTATTCTCATGAACTGCTATTGGACTAAACTCGATATGGACTCACAAACCCGGGTAAGATGATGACAAGGTTGACTGGAGAATTTGTTCCTTAGACAGTAGTATATTCAATAATTAATTAATTTTTTCTTTTCAAACTGCTTACCAGGTTTCAAGCTGTTGAGCTGTCTTCATGTTCTAAGCCACAGATCATGTCTTCAAGTGGTTCACCCTTACTTGTAGCATTGTATTTTGTCGAGCTGCTAACCTTCCAAGAAGTTAGAGGACTGGTATCTGAAGAGCTTTAAAAGTAAACATGGAAGAACACATCCAACGAAGTTGATACACGGAGACTCTGTATGTTTCATAAACTGTGTATGCACTCTTGCCGATGTAACAACTTTCACTGACGACCATGAAAGAGGTTCAGAATACTACATCTGCGTCTCCTCAAAACCCCATTAATTTTCTCCCATGGAGCGATCCCAGGAATATAGTTAGCTATCAAGCATATTTAGATACTTTGTTTTACTACAACAATATCTTTAAGCCCCTGGTGGTCACCGCTGGCATCGCCACAAACATCATCAACTGTCTGGTGTTCAGACGGCAGGGACTGAAAGATCGCATGAACCTCTGCCTCTTTGTCCATGCGCTGGTAGACATGACTTATCTGGTTTCTTCTCTGGCTTTCAACGTGACCTATTGGATTAAACTTCTGCAGCCAGTCCCAGGAGAGGAGTTGTATCGGAAAACACATTGCTATGCAATGGGGGTATGCGCCGGGTTCCGAGAGGCATCGGCCTGTATCAATGCAGTCATTGCTGTGGAGCGGTGTGTGTGTGTGGTGTTCCCACTAAGAGCCAACTCTCTCATGAGCACTAGAGCCATGGGTATCATGCTAGTTGCTATAGTGATCGGGATGCAACTGGCGTTCGCCACTAATCCTATCAAGAGATTCGTGTTTCCAGTGTACGACAACACCACGGGGATGACGATGTGGCAAATGGCTCGATCAGCCACCTGGCAGGACAACGAGGCTCTGCTCCTGTACGACACGGTAGATGACACCATCATGATGATCATTTTTCCCTTCGTCATCTTTGCCCTGGTGTCAGGTGTCACAGCCATCACGGTAGTCAAGTTGAGAGCCGCTATGTCCTGGAGGCGGAAGGCAAGCTCGACAGGAAGTGACGCACAACTCCAGCAGGTGGCGCTGACAAAGATGCTGGTCCTCGCTTCATGCATCTTCGTTGCTTGCAAAGTTCCGGTAATCGCATTTACTATGGGTCGCATTGTTTATCCAGAATTCTCCCCCTTCGGCAACCAACACAATGCATTCAGGATCGCAGACTTAATCGCCCCTTACTTCCCCTACGCCCACTGTGCTGTCAGCTTCTTCGTCTACTATTCGCTGTCTTCACGGTTCAGGTCGGAGCTGCAGGGTACCTGTGGGTGTTCGCGGGCGACCACAGTAATAGAATGTTCTCCCGAAATCTCCGGTGTCTTTGTGACGAAAGTTCATGCCAAAACAAATGTTAATCAAAACCTCAAAATATTGCCTTCGGAATTCCTCACTAAAACAGTCACCATTATAGATAGAACCATTATAAACCACTTTATTGCTACTGACTAAATTAAGGATTTAAAAAAAAATCATTATTTTGATCTAATAGTTTTGATTCTGTTTTTTTAAATAAATTAATTTAAGCTCTCGTCTATTTTCTCGTTCCGAGAACACGAATTTGTTATGAAAGAAAACTTATATGGATGTTATACAGTATTAAAAATCCATTTAATTTATATTACGTACCCATGTAATTTATCTTATGCATCCATGTAATTTATCTTATGTATCTATATAATTTATATTATATATCTATAAAATTTTCATCCATTATAAATATCTTTTCCAGACTAAAAATAGATAAGAACTTGAATAAGTCCTGTCATTTTAGCGGATCCTGTAAACCTCTCTTCGATCATCGCTACTTTCATGCATACAATTAATTATGCTCTGGAGGAGATTTGTTTTAACACGGTATTATTGAAAACGAAAATCTTCATTTTTCCAAATACTATTCTTATTGAATCGCCGTTAATTCATCAACATCAAGTTCGCATTAAGCCAAAATGCAAACGCAGACCGGTCTTAGACTGCACATACCCCAGTGCGCATGCGCCCTTCACGTTATTTACCTCAAGACTGAATATGGCAGTATTATGGCTGAGAAACATGAGCCAATGTAAACGATTTTAGCAAAATAGCTTAATTTACACGAAACTAGATCCGTTGTTACTATTTTTAGTCCATTATATTTTACATTGCCCACTTATATGACTCTTGTATGTGAGTACTGCCCTTTTCAGTGGACGAAACAAGATGACGATTTCTGCAATATCGGCTCTCCTGGCAGCACTGCATGGCCGCATCCAACACACCGACAAGTAGATTTGTGATGCAGTATTTATACAACTGAGCCAGAACTTGCATATTTGCTAGTGCGTATGTGTAGCCGGGTTGATCCGAGTTCCATCCGTCGCTGCTTCTAAAACCCTAGCGGTGTTATAGAAAAGAGGACGGAAGTTCCCAAGGAATATTTGTTACTAAAATTCTAGCTCTTAGATGTTCTGCTCCACTACCCCGGCCGAGTCTCACTCTGCTACTAGCACCACAGAAGCCTGTATTAGCGACTCCAAGGACTGGATGGTAACAAACGAACTTAAACTGGACGATGATAAATAGAAACCCTCCTATCCTCGAGAAGAAAAAAATCAATCTTCGCTCGTTTGTCCGCCAAATCACATCAAGGTGGACAAAACCAACATCACCTTTGCGTCATCTGTCAGAATCTGAGATTCATTGTCACTGTTGACATCAACCTTGATAGACAAGTTACAGCTTGCTGTCAATCTATCAATAAATAAATGAAGATTTGTATAGCGCATATTCACACTCATAGACAGCATGCTCTTAGCGCTTAAAACGGTGAAGAGACATGAACTAAATGAATAGAACACGAGGGACGGAAGAATAAACAGCAGTACTGACGACAAACAGAAAACAAAGATACGAAACACAAATAGGCACCAAGTAACAGGAACAAAGAATATAGTGATTCTGTAGAGAAAGATGGGAAGAAAAGTAGCGGGAGCGGAAGGGGGAGGGTAAGAAGGACTAGCAAGCTATAGCTGTCTGTCTGTCAGTCAGTCTGTCTATTCTGAGCTCCGTAAGATCAGCGCCATCCGTCATTTTCTCTCTACACGCGCTACCAACACTCTTGTCTGTGTGTTTATTCTTTCTCGACTTGATGACTACAACTCCTTGCTTGCCAACTGCCTTGCATACCTTCTTCACAAACTCCAGAAAGTACAGAACTCCGCTGCACGTCTGGTGCTTAGAGCAAGGAAACGGGACCATGTCACTCCTCTCCTTCGTTTTCTACACTGGCTACCCGTCCGTTCTCGCCTTCAGTACAAACTGTCTGTGTTGTGTTTTTATTTGTTTGCAGGCTCCTGCCCTGACTATTTCTCTGAACTTCTCATCCCTTACATCCCGGCCAGACAACTACGCTCTACCTTTTAGGACCGTCTCCTAACTGTTCCTGTCACCAGAACAACAACATACAATCACAAGATTTTTAGTTGCTTTGCAGCAAAACAATACAACTCTCTCCTCTTCCATATCCGCCACCTATTCAGAGTTGAATCTTTCTTAATGTGCATTGAAAACGTACTTCTTCCTTAAACATTACTGGTAACAACAGTCCATACAATGCTCGTCCTTTTTCATACACTTTCCCCACTTTCTGCTTATTGCTACTTCCCGGCTCGTCCTTACTTCCCTACTTTACAATATCAAGATATTATCAGTCCTTGTTACTTGGTTCCTTCTTGCGTTTTCTGTATCTGTCTTGTATTCATCATCAGTGCTGTTGTTTATCCTTCCGTCGTTTGTTCTTCTGTTGCTGTCTCATTCTTGTTCTTAAGCACTCCGAGCATGCTCCTTAGAATGCGCTATACAAATCTTGCATTTATTATTATACGACTACGAATGCCTGACGTCTGCTCTGCTATTACCTAACCTACCAATGCCTAATTCTGCATTACCAAATACTAACGACAAGATAAGGGAGGGGGGTTCAAAGCACGTGAGCAGCTGTTCATCGAACCAAAACATCTTGCGGTGATGGCTTTTCTCCCGCACGCTAAGGTAGTCGGAGCCAGACACCTTGTGGCGAGCAGGTCTGTGAGGAGAGGGAAGAGAACAAGGTACATGGGAGTGGAAAGGTCCACCCGTCACCTTGCTATAAATAAGATGCATGCACTGCGTTTTGTTGTACTCCACTCAGAGGTGCAGTGCTGAAATACCTGGGTGGGCGGACGTTCGATCACGGCAACTACAGCGGCGATGGCCAAGCACAGCAACATTTCGGACAGCAGAAGTATCAGCTTCTTCGCCGAATTAAGGCTTTACAAGTCTCTTATTGTCCTCATCATAATGTGTGGCTGCAAGACGTGGACTTTGCTCCCAGAATTAGAGCGACAGATCCATGCGTTCGAAACAGTGCTTCAGGAGTCTCCTTCGAGCAAATGACAAACGATTTCGTCTGCATCGTCCGCAGTGTATAGTCATCTCCTAGGTAGGGCACAAGCGGCAAAAGCTGGTATGGTTCGGTCAAGTCGTCCAACATGTCACCTAGTCTAAGACGATCCTCTAAGGGCATCAAGGCAGTCGGCCCCGTGGCAAACAAAAGTTGGGCGATGAACGTGAAGGAGTTACCGGCTGTCCACTGGGGGACCTTCTCACGCGCCTGCAAGACCGGCATCCCTTGCGATCCTTCACCACAGCTGCGTCGCATTGTGTCTTCCCAACGACTGGTACCTCCAACATCAATTAAGGAATGAGAAGAAGAAGACTGCTTTTTTTCCACTATCTATGCAAAAATTCCGGTGCTCCGACACTGAGATTATTCGCCTCCCTTACCGCTAAGCCAGGCAGGGTGCATGATTGGGGGTGCAGGGTGGAGGGAAGCGCCTACACAACAAATTTATCAGAACGCACTATTAATAAAATCGTGGACTTTGGAAACAGATGTGATATACTTGTATTCAATAGTACACACCACAGGCTTGGACATAAGCCAAATATGAGCAATAAATAGTATATTTTAATAGAAGTACATTTGTGCAGTTTCGCGCGCGGCCCATTGTATTATAGTCCGTCCGTCTTCCAGGCCACCTAAACACTTCTTACTTTTCAAGTCTGTCCTTGATTACGGAAACTCACTTTTGCGCTAACCACAGAGATTGCAGAGCAATCATGTGAGGCTCATGGCTAACGTACCAAAGAAAGAACCCTACCCCCTCAACATCTTTTCTTGTAATATTGGCTTCCCTTCTCCCAAGAAAGATTACAAACTGGCTACATATGTTTTAATGGTATCATTCGTTCTCTTATGTGTATCAGCGATATTCTACGTTCGTCACACCAATAAAACTCAGGGACAGCAACAGCTCCTTCTCTTATCGTATCCCTGCAGTCTGTCCGACATTCATACTGTAGACCACCACAAAAGGTCCTTACAATGCTATCTGTCCACATTGCATAAAGTGTATTTTATGAATTTCTGTTATGTTTCGCTGTGTAAGAGATGTTTTAGGTCGTTTGGTCTTGAATCAGAGTATGAGTGCACTTTTGTGTCAGTGTTGTCGTGACATTTACATGCATTTGTATGAGATTGTATGCTGGTTAGTGAGAATGGTATAAACTATAAAGATTTTAATGGTTTTTTTTGTAAGATGTTTTATTTTGTGATTATCGTGTGGTGTTGGTGGTGGTTTAACCACGAAGTTTTATTTATGTTATTGGCAATGTGTAAAAACCGGCATTCTATAGAATACTAGGCAATGTATACAATGCCGGAAATGGGACGTAAAGTATGAAACACATCATATTTCATACAGCATTCTATATAATACCTAAATTGCAAAGTGTGAAAGAAACTATGGCATTTTCTGATTTCAATTCCCGCTGTCATGTGGATCAAGTCGACTTTCAGTCCAATCCTGACAAGGAATACAAGTTGTGATGGTGTACCAAGATCATCTCACCAAATTTGTGGTTCTCGGCCAAAGACAGCGGAAGAAGTAGCTGACAACTTGACAGACCTATTTACATTGCTTGGTGCACCATCGATTTTACAGACAACGGAATAAAGTGGTCAGCATCCTGAAGGAATATTGGCCCACTTTGAAGATTGTACATGGGAAGCCTCACCACTCCCAAAGCCAGGGAAGTGTCGAAAGATCTAACCAAGACATCGAAAATATGCTGTCTACTTGGATACAAGATGAAAAAACTGACCGCTGAATCGAGGAAATACGGTTCGTCCAACTTATGAAAAGCAATTAAGGCCTTTCACTCTGGGATTCAGAGAACACCTTAGAAAGCTAAACTGGGTCTCACAACATCTTACCTACCCAAAGATATTTTACAAAATATACAGACAGAGGAAGAACTGGAAAGTATAATGGAAAGTGTACAAACAATACAGCTGGAAAAAACAGACCAGCCGGTAGAAGAGACTGAGGTTACTGTACAATATACTGGTGAGAATTCAATTCATGATGAAGGAAACCAAATTAACAGAGACGACATGGATAGTGAAGAGCCCTCCTTTTCTGCCACGTTTTGTGTGTGTTTAAAGGAAAGCAGCGGCGCCTATTCATGCAGAAAGTGCGGACGAAACGTTCATGCGATCTGTGGACACGATAATAAAGACGATGACGGTGAGGAAATGAAAGTTTATGGGGTTAATATTGAGTGCACTATTTGCTTCAACATTAAAAATGCAGTAGAAAGTAAAAGACAACCGAAATGGAATCTAGAAGTACAGACCAAGAAAGTGAAAATGAAACTGACAAAAAAAATTTCCTCCTGCATCTTTTTTGGTGGGTCACTGTGCGGGTTCCTGTCCCTGACGTAGACAAGGGAGGCGGACGCTGGCAGTTGACATGGATGTGACAGAAGATGGCTTTTACCAACTAATTGGGACGGTGCGAGGAATTTTGAACCAACTCTATGCAAGATCACAATTCGATCAGTGTTTGTCAAAAGGACTTGCTGAAGGTTGGAGATGTTCCTGATCACGAAATACCTCTTCGATGTGCTGCTACTGCTCAGTCCACAGGAAGTGGCCAAGGATTTCTGAGGTGTATGTGCAAGACTCAGTGCCACAATAACAAATGCCTTTTCGTAAAAAAAGAAAATTAAGTGCAATTCAAATGCCATTCTAGCCTTCCGGGCTGCAACAAATATAAGTGAGTAATGACACTTCTGATTCCTTTGTTCTCTCAGTAAACATGCATATCCTGTGGCTCATTTTGGATTTCTTCTTTCATTTTTAGACAATTTGTTACTAAAGACCTTTCCAATCTGGGCATTTTACACTTGGCTTATTTAAAGTACTTGTCATTCTTATAATGCCTATAAATAGGCGTTAGGAAGAGTATGTAACAACGCAGATATATCATATCTTGCCTAAAAACGACAGTGATTGTATACATTGCCTAGTATTCTATAGAATGCCGGTTTTTCATACATTGGTGGTAACGTATACACTGTAACTCCGTGGTTAATTAACTCTGCACGCTAATCGAAATTATAAATGGTTTATTCCTACGTTCTGTTAATACTTTTAATTTATCCACATACCTTTTTGACTGACCATGATTAAAATATTAATTTTAGTGAGGTTTTGTGAACGAGAGAATCAGTCACTAGTTCACGAAGCCAGTAATAAATTATTTATCACCCATCAGCACTAAACAAAGGGTCGAAACGATATATCACCGTCACATGTGCGACAGAAACTCACAGATTCACACTTTAGAAAAACAGATTTCTGCCAAGTTATTTTCTCTTTCTTTTCACAATCATGTCGTTCTTTAAAAATATAAAATAGGAGGAAGATAACAAATTTAAGTGGTCAACAACAATTACGTACCCATAGAAGTCTGTGGTGTAGCAGACGACCGCGATACTCTCCATGTTTGTACGTGACGTCACGTGAGATATGGCGGACAGCGTTATGTGTTCGCAAGTGCGAGCAACTTAAGTTAACTTTATAAATGTCGATGTGAAACATGTAGCTCACCAAAAAACATGTCTCAGGCTGACGGTGCAACTCCACGTATAAGAGACACCACAGTTGAGTTTCTGAGGTCATTTTCTCTTGTCGAATATGACTCGGAGGCGGAGGACGACTACTTTGATGAACTGTCGCCTATACCAGAACCAGATACGGTCGATGGCAACCCTGTTCACAACAGCATTGAGCACGGTAAGTGTAAACACGGTGCTACTTACGTCTTACACCTCCCCCCCCCTCAGCGATTGTAGAAGAAAACAACTATTTTGTACTAATTACTTAACATACATACAGCTGGATATTTCAATATAACAGAACAGGTACATCATTTTCGTCTATAGCCTTCGAAGTAAGTTTTGTTGTACACGACGTGTCATGAGAATTACAACAAATAACTTGTTTTGATAGTGACAGATGGCACGGAAAAGTAGTATATGTTTTAGGAGTCACATTTTTGATTTTGTCTTTATATTTCACAAATATCGAGAATGCAAAACAACGAAATGCGCACTTCACTCTTTTAGACGTGCATCGATTATCAGGGTATATAAATATTGCAGTCTTATACAGCTAGGACTTCTGATAGTGATACAGGCGAGCTTTGTTAGAAGCAACACAAAAATGAACAATTTAGTCATGCATATATGCCAATGACTGTACTCTATCATCAGTGGTACTAAATCTTACTGTATATCAGCTCTAATAATGTAGGCCTATCTGATCTGCTTTTTATATTGTCACAGTACAATTTCTGATCTGTAGATCTTTGGTAAACTTATTCAAAGTGTGTCCATATTTTTCGGATTAAGAAGAATGTTAATACAACTTTATTTGATCTCTAGAAATAATGCTTATCAGATGAGGTGGTATGCACAATGCATTTACCTATATTTTTATTGCATTGCTTCTGTGATATTTAATAACTAAAGTAAGCATATATCTGCAGAAGGTTAGCCATACAGATGTGGGTGTTTGTCTGCCCCTTCGTTGACCATTTAAAAAGTAGAAAGTGGTATAAATATAGTGTGTGAATTCTGTTAACTGGTAATGATAATAACCTGTAATATATGAAGTGCACATCATCAGAGGCACCAGAGAAATAACTGAGGCATTTTCTTTCTCTCGCTCTCTTGCTTTCCCTCTCACTTTCCTGCTCTCTCTCTCTCTCTGAGTCACACACACACACACACATCTAACTCAGCAGTAATACACTATAATCTCAATTACACTTCTAAGTGATTACAGTCTTTGTAAAAGAAGCTGATTCAAGTAAGCATTGCTCAAATAATTCAGCCTCAGAGAAATGCACAGCTGTAAAAGGTGGAAGTGACACCGAAAGATGAATTATTACCGGAATGTGAAAGTGAAAGATACTTTTAATCAAATGAATGTAATTCTTCAAGTTCTGGTTCGAAAGCAGTACAGAACTGGGTGCTTTAAAGTGGAGAATTTTTATATTTAGATTTAGTTTCATTATTTACCTTTTTTAAATCCCGTTTTATTCTGTATATTCTTGATATATTGGCCATTATCGTCCTCTGATCATACACTGCATAATTTTCCATGTTCAGCTAAATATTAATTGTTTGAAATGCATAGTAATTAGTTGAAGCCCTTAAATAAAAAGAAATAAAAATTTATGCTTATGACAACAAAAATGATAGAAAATGTATGGTTCCTTTTGTTTTTCATATATATATATATATATATTTGCATGGCTGTTATCATGTAGCACAGTATGTTAATGTGAATTTGGACAGGTCGTGCTTTGACAGCCTGAAGGCTGATACAGCTAGCATGAAAGCTTTAACCTATAAATTATAGTATAATCTCCTGTCCACTATTCTTCCCTGACTTCCAACAAGAAGTAATCTGTCAAGATAAATCAGCACATTTCTTATCAGACTTACAGGGGTACATAGGTACAATTGAAGATGTGCAGGCTTGTGTGTCTCATTTTTTTGATGTCAGAAATTATTAAAACTAAAAAAAAAAGACTTTTATCCCCAGTCACATGTGTGCACATGCATGATGCTGATCCTACTTGTGTATCAGCATCCCATTGTTTTAGAAGAATGTATAAATCACAGGAGAGAGCTCCAATTCATGTAAAAAAAAAATTGTCGAGTGAGGTCTAATAAACATAAATGATTTGGAGTTTAGGAAGGTGGTCTGGTAAAAATATACACTTTTAGGTCTGAGGCCACATACTTTTGTTATATATATATATGTGTGTGTATTATGAGCTCCGTAAGATCAGCACCATCACCATCTCTCTACACATGCTACCAACTCTCTTGTCTGTGCGTTTGTTCTTTCTTGACTTGACTACTGCAACTCCTTGCTCACAGGCTGCCCCTCATACCTCATTCAGAGACTCCAGAAAGTACAGAACTGCGCTGCACATCTGGTGCTTAGAGCCATGAAAGGGGACCATGTCACTCCTCTCCTTTGTTTTCTACACTGGCTACCCGTCCGTTCTCGCATTCACTACAAACTGTCTGTGCTGTGTTTTAATTTCTTTGCAGGCCCCTGTCCTGACTATTTCTCTGAACTTCTCATCCCTTAAGTTCTGGCCAGACAACTACGCTCTTTGTTTAACTGTTCCTGTCACCAGAACAACAACATATCGTCAGAAGATTTTTGGCTACTGTGCAGCAAAACAATGGAACTCTCTTCCTTTTCATATCCGCCACCTTCCTACAACTGAATCCTTCAAATCTGCACTGAAAATGCACCTCATTTTAAAATTCTTTTTACTGGACAATCGTTCAAGGGAAAAACCTACTGCATTCAGATACTGAATCAGTTTTCCATAAAATTACATCCATCAAAATATATTTCATGTCGAAGGTAAATGTAAAAATTAGTGGGAAAAAACAAGCATATGCTATTTCTAGTTTAAATGAGTTTCCATCAATAGGCTATATATATATATATGTGATGAAAATGATGTAATAACATTTAAAGAGGATGATTATGTTTTATCTCAGAGCAATAATCAGTTTCAAACTGTATGCTGACCTCTCCAGTGTGGTTATCTTCATTTTCTGTCTCAGATCTTTTTGTTTTAACAAACAGACCAACTATAGGGCATTTAGAGAACAAAACTGAGGGGAAAACATTTATTTGGATTTTTAGGTTTACTTTGTTACAAGATAGTAACTCCTCTGATGTAGCAAATAATGAGATTAAAAAAAGGCTTGCAACACTGCATTTCTCATCTACTGTTTGGAAAGAGGCAGGACCTCATTTTCTAAAGTATCACAGTCGCTGACTTGTTCAATGGCAGTGCCTCCTTAGCATGTGCATAAAGCTTACCTACTGATTGTGGCATTTAACATCTGAGTCACAGTCTGTTGATGAAATGGTGATCAGTACAACATTGTAACATCTGGGTGTTAAAAGAGGGTTATGTTGGGAAATGGATGGATTGCTGGGCACTTTGGCTTGGTGATAGTGTAAACAATTTTTCCTCTTGAAGAAATAAAATAGTCACTTTCAGCTCTTGTAAAGTGAAAAGTGGTTGCAACAACAGCAAATAAAAACCACTGGGAGACTTGCACCATTTGGTCATGCGGCTCAAAATGTAGTAAACACGTGGGAACAGTGTCACTTGAACAAAGTGCCCCTCCAAATTCTCCAGAAACCCACTCTTTTCTCGTACAGAACTTCTCTTAGCATAGACTTGAACTTCCAGTACTTACTAGGCTGTATAGACATTGTTTTTAGTTTTCATTTGCTTATTCTCTTTATGTGTTTGTGTGTGAATGTTGGTGTGAATAGGTACATGTATGCCTCTGTTTGATGATGTAATAACTTTGTTGAGTATTGATGCTTTGATGTGCATCACTGCTTCTTTCACTCTCCATGTTGTTTTGCAACCGCAGCCACTTTTATCCGCTCAGTGTGACAGAATAAACTTGTGAACCAATGTCAGCTTTGGTATTAATCTGGCTTTGTGAAAAAATATATATATATATAGATAAATCTACTTTTTAGGGATGAAAGAAAAAAGAGACAAAGTGAGAATATATCTCTGATAATTATAAAGTCTAGTGGCACTATCATAAACATTGTGCTAGAAATTAAAATCACAAACATAATGGATTAATTGAGTGAAAAAATAGGGAAGATTAGCCACCTGCCTCTATTGATTTTGCTCCTGGACCAAGAATTCAAAACCTTTATTGCCTTTTATCTAGACAGGAAGGGACTGAAGCTTGAAGAACTCAGCCTTAGTAGTTATGTGGAACAATTTAATGTTCATTTTATTGCTGTTTCTCTAGGGTTAAAAGTTCAGAGGTTCAGAGAAGAATAATCAGCTAAATCTTGGCACACAATTGGACAGAATCAGATAATGAGGACTTTGTGCCAAGCCATGTGCAATGTTTTGAATATTCTTCCACCCATCAATATATATAGTACATGCTAGTAACCATTGTAGATGACACATCCTGTCATTGACAAATGGGGCATTTTGCCCCTTGAGCTGACATTGTTATGAGAAGGAAGTTGAATTATACAAAATTTATAACATAATTATAAGTGAGAGTCTCTTGCATGTGAGTGGGTGCATGCATTCATGTGCCTGCTTATATATCCATAGTCTGGATTAACTGGTAGTCATATGTACAGACCAATTTAAAATTCATCTTTGTATTTTTGTGCATCCTAAGGAACACTATTTATATTTTTTTTATTTCTCCCAATATACAAAACATACATGTTCAAAAACACCTTTCTCTCTTGAAAGGGGCAGTCCAGTGGCACAATTGTTAGTCCCTGTCACCAGTACAGTGAAGGCTGGGTTCAGCTCTGGGGCACACTGTTTCTTTGCATGTAGCATCATTTCTACCCCCCCCCCTGCTGCCCCCCCCCCACTTTCTCTCTTGAAAACATTCATTCATTTCACAGGGAAAGATAAGAGTGGAGGTAGGAAATATCAGAAGTGGGGAAAGAGAGCGAAGAGGAGATGTAACTAGTGAGGACATCCCAGCTTCTACTGTATGTGCTCATATTAATTTTCAGTGTATGGCTTCCACAATAACTCACATAGGTTGAAATTATTACTTATTATGTTCTGATACCTTTCTAAGTTATATCTATACTTCACAATCTTCAAAAAACTATGTACAGAAGGTATATTATTTTTCAATTCGCATACATAAATATAATGCTTTGCTAGCAAGATGATTATTAGTCTTACACTTTGTCAGTACACATGTCTTTCTTGCACTCCAAAAAAGTAAGTTTTTCAGAAAAGTTAGAATTTCTTAATGATGCCTATTTGCTTATCATGACTGAATGAAAATCTTTCCAGAATGGGCTAACAGTCCGACACTGCCATAGCAGATCTTTTTCAATGAGACACATAGCTCTTTCTTATGAAAAAGAACCTGTTTGTAAAATTCTTTGACGAATTTGTAACTAAAAACCATTTAGGTGATTTTCTGTTCTTGTCTTATATCATTTGTTAAATACACGTTTCCGTGGTATTTTTTCAAAGAATTTCATTTCAGAGTTTCCAAGCATTAATTGTACAGATTTATTACCCTTAAAACCTCCCATACCTTGTGTTTTCTTTCTTCAGTTTCTTTTATGTTTTTAATTTGTAATTTAGTTTGAGACTGTTTGATTGCATTTAGAACTCCTGCAAACTGTAGAAAGTGGTCAGGTTAGGTTTTACCAGTTAAATGATCGAATTTTTACTTGAAAAATATGGCGAGGCAGCCAGTGTTGAATATGATATTATTTCATAATCCCCATCAAGCAGCCACTAATTTAGTAATTACGAGAGAAACCTGTTAAGCTGTGGTCACTCACACTAAGCAATTGCTCACCCGTCAGAAACACTGAAAAGGCAGGTGATCAGAAATAGCATTCATTCATTGCCTAGCTGTATGCTAGGTATACAGGGTATAGTGGGGTTTTGTTTAACCCGCTGACTCCGTAGCGCCAGTTTACTGGCTTACCTGGTAGAGCGCGATGAGCTCTGCTCCACGATCGTGATTTTCTCTTTGCACGATTGTGGCCCTACTGGCAGAACACAATGAGCAACGATACGCTTACTATTGTGGCTCGTGCTCCACGAGCCTGGCTCTGCAGTTTCACTATCGTCTTCAAAATCGTGAATTTTAAGCCCATGTTTCTGAACATAGAAATATTTTTATTCTGGTCTAAGCGGGTTAATTTGATTTGCCTTACTTCAACATTTTTACATATGTGCAGTTCATAAAAGAGAAATCTAACTGCTTGTTTATTTTAAGACAATACAATAGAAGTTTATTTATCCACAAGGGCAATTCCAGATAGTGCTCATACTAACAGTAATAAATGCATATACATGATATACAAGAGATCATACATACATATACATGTTGAAATAATCTCTTGCACGTGCACACACACACACATATTCCCAGCAACAGTAGATACAGTTGATGACCTTAGGTCACCTGAGGCTAGTACAAGATAATGGCCAGTAGAGTTGATCAGATAAATGGCATGTGGAATAAATGAATTGCAGTGATGATTAATTTTGCATACAGGCATCGCATACCTACAGCCAAACCGCAAGAGGGAAAACTCACATGCCAACACATTATCAGAAATAGGATACGCGATGCCTTCCTAAGGATTTGCTGATAACAGAAAGCTGCCAGGTCCCTCTGCCTGATTCCAGTGATCTAGGAACAGATATTAACAAGGGAGATAAGACTATTCCTGTTCCCTAGGAAGAGGTTGTGGAACCAAGAGATGAAAGAAAAAGTAATGAGACTTTCAATGAAGGACCGAATGAGGATGACAGAGCTGGCAGAGAAAGATTTGAGTTTCCATGGGAGATACAGGCGTTGTTGGCTCTTACAGAGGATCATGTCAGTGTTGGTGTCCCATTTAAGCTTGTTGTCGAAGATGGTACCTAAATATTTGTAAGAGTCGACTACCTCGATGACATCATCATGGATAGTACTCATGAGTGTCTCAAGTTTGTTCATCCGAAAGTCGAAGACCGTTTCCTTAGTCTTTGAGGCATTCAAGACAAGGAAGTGTTCATCACACCAGCGTACAACGTCAGAAAGAGCCCCACTGTGAACATGTTCATGATCATACAAAAGTGACAGCAAGGCAGAGTCATCAGCAAATTTTATAAGAAAACTCCTAAACACTGCAGAATGTATTTTATGTAGCTTATAAAGTCTAAGCTAGAAATGTAACTTTTGACTGGAGATTTTGTGTAATTTGTTTGCAGAGAACAAAGATCCCATCATTCCATTCACGACTATATTTAAGCCAGCTGGAGCCTATGATAGCTATGACATCACCAAAAAAGAGAATTTCTGGGTTTCTAACATTCCCATCAACATTAACATTACATGCTTTGAGCATGATGATCACGTCATCAACCCTTTTCGGTAAGTATTTACTCATGTTCTTTATTTCAATTACTGAATATAACAACGATGATAATATGTAAATTGCATTTTCTGTGGAAGTAGACCTCATTGTGCTTCACACAAAAGACTATAAGCAAACCAACAGACAATCATTCAAAAAAACATAAGCAGATAACATGTAAATTATATAAATTAAATTAAATAGTATTACTATATTATTAATAATAATGGTGCAAAGCCTAAACAAGAGAAGTGAGTGGAGATTAATTTGTCACTGCAAGGTTTTGATGACTATCTGCATGATGTGAGTTTTGTACACTATATGTCCATGCATCCATTGCCAAGACCTGCCAGTTGTACAGCTATGATTGGTCAGTAGGAAGCAGATTGCGAAGAAATTTATTAGTACATTGTATAAATGTATTAGCACCTTTCCATGTGTACATATACACAAAAATACACTGTACATGTACATGTGAGTCTGGTCCACCACCTGTACTTTAACATCTCCTAGTGTTTCAAAACCAGTGAGATGAAATATCTGTAACCTGCTTTTATAATACAGTGATAACAATACAATAATAATACAGTGAATGTGTATCATGCATTTCTCTACTTAGCAAAAGGCTCAGTGCACTTTACAAGAGAAAGACTTATACCCAAAGTAAGACAAACACAAGATGCACATAATAGACATAGGGACACACCCCAATTTGTCAGCATGCACATCCAGTTGCTGATGTTGCCCAGACTCATTAGCTATATGTAGAACCATTATGGATAACACAACAAACATGATATGTCTCATACAGAATGTTTAAGCATATCATTTCTGACAAAACAGCAAAAGGGTACTCAGACTGCTCAAAGCCCTTCTTCATCAGTATAGATGTCTACTGATATGATAAATATTAGAAAGTCACCTTTTTGATGGATGTTTAGGAGAAATGATTTGCTGTAAAAATATTTTATTTTTCTTCATTGTTAGTAAACTGTCATTTTGAGACCATGAACTGTACTGTGAGGTATAATCCTACGCCTCTCGAGGATCAGAGTAGGCTGTAGTATGGTGTTTTGTTGTAAGGATTCATTTTCCTTTGATGGCTTGATATTTCTTTAGTCTTCTGCCTACCTAGGAAGTCACACTTGCTGCTTGGTCACCTCATATCCTGACTTTTAGCTTAATCTATATAGCTACTTGACCAACAAAGATAGCAGTAAGATCTGGGGACTAGTCCAGCACACCCATGTTTTGTGTTTTCCTTCATCATAGCAATATAGACTTTCTGACATAAAACATGACTCAGCATCTACACGTCTACACATCCTTTTTTCATAAACAAATATTTTTCAGCAATCCAAGCTGCTTATTTCAAAAGTAACATGCACACATTTAATATTTCAGGTACCAAGAGAGCTTGCACAGTTTGGCTGTCAAGAATGTTAATTTCCTATCTTAAGACTAGAGTAAGCAGGAATGACTTATACATGTACCACAAATGTTTTATAATGTTAGCATAGTACTAACCACTTCATTAATGTGTTGCTTAATATTAAAACTAATGCATGACATATTCATATAATGCACATTTTCTTCGTTGCCTGCCCCTGTCATTGATACTTAAACAAGCAAGGATAAAGAAAAGTTCAGAAGACATAAATAAAAGCAAGAAAATAGATATTTATCAGATGACACATGCCACACCAGGTGTTGCATCCAGTAAAGAAAAGGCACTATATTTTGCTTCATATTTTCTCTGCCTTACCATTCACAAGCTGTTCACGATATTGATTCACTCTTTGTCACAGCTGTTCACTGTATTTGCACAGTTTTTTCTTAGGCCTAATGGCTTTGTTATGTGCATAAATATTACTGATGAATCTAAACTGCTGATCTTATGTATATGTTAGCTTTACTAGAACACCGTCTGTACATTTTCTTTCAATTGTGACCGTGGTAAGAATGGTTTATTTCTGTCAGATGCTAGTTGGATCAAACAGAAGTTTACATGTATAGTGGTATGTTTTAATGTTCTGCCTCCCTTCTTCTTGCCCATGATGAGTTTCTGTTTGGTGTCTAAGTAGTGAATGGTACATGCATCCCGTCACGTAATGATTGTCTGATGTATCTCTTAATACCCCGCATTCGTGCAACTACACACACACACATACATATGGGCTTGCACACACACACGTACACTCATGTGCACACACACACACACACATTCATACTTATATACACTCATACACATGCATATATATATATGCTTCAACACAAAACACATGCCATGCATGCTTAAAAAGCACTCTCTCACTCTCCCGCTTACTTTTTCTGTCAGTCACACAGACATGCTTGAAACTTAAACCCTTCTTCTATTCCCTCTCATCCGTTCCTTCAGTCTATGTGTGCTACCAGCAGCATTGTCAAAAAGAAAGAGAACTGCCTCAACCCATACACTCTTAAGAGCATGATTAGAGCATCAGCATTAGCTCCCTTTGTTCATTTTCTTTTCATTAAGATTGTTGTTTAGACCTTCAGAACATGTCATGCTTCCCTGTTTGTGTCAGGTGAACAGCAGCACTGGAGTCAAGCTCTTGCTCACTTGAAGATGCATTTAGTAATTCAGTTTCAACAAAATCTTTGACATATTTTTTACAGAAAACATTTAACAAGCATAAACCTTATACCTACATAGAGAATTCAGTTTTCTTTTGGAAAAGATAAACATAAATTTATGGCTAGTTTTTACATAGTCCAAGTTACTATGACATAGTGCAGTTGTAGTCAGTCATTGGCTACCAAAGTTTCCAAATTGAAAGGTTTTTGCAGGGAGTGTTTGTGGAATGCTTTGGTTGTAAATGTCACAGCATAACAGAAAATGTCTGCATAACTGGTTAGAATTTATTACTTCGGTGCTGAATTAAAATGTATTTATGTGCAAATGGCTTTGTTCGTTGTGCAGAAATATGATAAACTTATTTTTGAGCTGGAATGAGCCTTGCTTTACCTCTGTGTAGTGATTATTCATAATGGTTACACTGCTGTATGACTGATGTTAAAGTAAAAATGAACACCTTTTGTTTTTAAATTATAGTTCCATGTTTGTTTATTTCCAGGTGTGCCTGCCTGGCTACTTGGTATAAGCAAAAAGGAACTTGTTTTAAACATTGTGTTGTGTTTGTTCATAACTAGGTACACCATTGTAGTCAGGCATGCTGAACAGGAATGGACAGTGTATAAGCGATACAAACACTTCAGACAGTTGCATGATACACTTGCTCTGTTCCGAGCCAAGCATCGCATTCCTTTTCCTCGAACTGGCGAGTATGCAGCAGATTATTATTATTATTATTATTATTTGCTTTGGTCTTTTTTAGATTGTATTTTAAACTATTCTTAAACTATTTTCAATTGAAGATTATTGGTTTATTAAACGTACATTCAAATCAGGGAATTATTATATTTTTTCTGTTTGTGAAAGCTCTGTTATGTGTGTTTTCAGTCCCAAAATTAAAAAGAGACCAGGGTGTAAATGGTTGCTTATGTGTAAATGGCTGAACGTGCAAGGGGAGTCAACTGAAAATGTGAATTTTGTTTACTGAATAATAACTGTTGCCAAATGTGTCATTATTTATACCTAATCTCTGCTTTACAAGTGCATAGACTCTTTTAGGAATCTTTCTGCAGTCACTTCTACACCATTTTATTAAGTGTGCAAATTATATAGCACATGTTCATGATCATGAAGGAGCATGCTGTCAGCATTTAAGAAATAATATGTACACAGCATATGAAGAACAGGATAAACAACAGTACTGACAAGTAATAAAAGACAGACAAACAAGATGCAGAGAGGAATTGGGTACCATACAGTAATAACAGACAGTGAGTTACCTGAATCTGCAAAAGGAGATGGGCAGGCAGAAAAGTCAATAGATGAAAAAAAAGGGAGAGAAGATGTTAGAAGATGGACTAGCATTAAATAGACTGTTGTTAGGAGTAATGCTCATAAGAGATGTGTTTTTAGTGCACATTTAAAGATTCAATGGTGGGTAAGTGGCAGATGTGGAAGGGGAGAGAGTTCCACTGTTTTGCTGCACAGTAACTAAAAATCCTTTGACTATGTGTTGTTCTGGTGACAGTAATAGATAAGCATACGGTTGTCAGACAAAGAGTGGAGTTGTGTGGCTGGGATGACATACACATCATGCTATTCTTAAGCTTCATGCTGAAGGATTAGACATGCATCACAGTATTGAACAGTATTCAATGATTTAACAGATTTTAATTGAAAATGATTAGTTTATTATCTTTTAAACAGGCGTCGGGAAAGACAGAAGACACTGAGAAAAGAATTGCGAGACCAAGGGAGTGTTCGATTCCCACTGCGACCAGATACATTAATCAAGGAGGAGAAGATTAATGCACGAATGGTAGGATTGTTTTCTTTTAAGAATCAAGAGATCATTGGTCATAAGCTGCTGGATCAAGTTTTGCTTTTTTGGTTTACTTTCTACCATCATATGAAGCATAAGTAAATATAAATGGACAGACTCCAACATTCCAGACCAGCTTTTGGTGAAGGCAGGGAAGCAAATAGCTGATCAGTTAAAATAAAGTTGTCGGAATCAGCTCAAGCCAGATCAATATTGATGTGCATTGTTATACTTCCCTTAGTTGACCCAAGTGTGGAATGGTGACTTGACTGCTATAGGATACAATGCTGACTCTTAAGAGAATACAAACTCTAATACCTCATTTCCCAATGACCAAAAGAATGCAGACTCTAATACCTCACTTCCACAGTGACAAAAGTGTAAATGACATTCTCACCTTTTATTTTTAAATCAGTAGTAGAATGAGACTAACACATATTAATATTGGTTCTGATTTTTGTATTTGCAATGTTTGACATGCTGTCTCCATATTAAATGCATATCTTCCATGTTCTTACTTTTTGACTAGCTCTGTTTTAAAGTGTAGTGTAAAATCTCATGCATCGTTTATTATGGTGACCGGACACTTAATCCCCGGACACTTGATCCCCGACACTTCATCCCAGACACTTCATCCCCAGACACTTCATCCCCAAATCGCAACACAACACTCAAAACTGCTATTTGTGAACTTGAAATATTATAAGAGAAATCTGTCGCGTGGTAACTCTGGTAAGACTGGGTTGCGCTGGGTTTACAATTATGTGCGCCGGGAGAGAGAAACGTCCAAAGAAGAAGTAGGCTGAATTGGCCATGAGAATCAGCAACATTGTACAGCGATATGAGGCAATGGATCGTCTTCTGTACCTTTGATCATTAGCTTACCTGTCATATTGATTAACAACACTTTTCATATCTTAATGTTGAAAAACATTGACTTTAATAGCTCACATGAACTTTAAATAATGTTATAAATGTTGAAATTAAGTCTTATTTAATTGTCAAACTTATTTTGATGTTTACATTAAATAATTATTTGAATTTGAATTAAATTTTTCATTCACTTCATAATTTTTTTAGTTGAAATTTCATTTTGAGGATGAAGTGTCTGGGGATTAAGTGTCTAGGGGATGAAGTGTCGGGGATGAAGTGTCTGGGGATTAAGTGTCTGGGGATTAAGTGTCTGGGGTTCGTTTATTATATCTTGCAGAAACAGCTTGAACGTTATTTACAAAACCTCCTTCAGTGCAGGGCATACAGAAATCACCCAGAAACTGTAAGTTGTTTATCCTTCAGCATGGATTTATTCAAGTATTTCTATCACACCTCATTCTCATCTTTATAAATAAACATTTAAAAGAATCTCATACTTGAACAGAATCGAATCATGAGTGTTTTCCCATTGTGGGATTGCAAGTTGAAGTATTCACTGATCTGAAGTTTGAATAAAAAGAAACATGATATATATATATATGAGAGAGAAAATTGGCTAAGTTTGTAAATTGATCCATGGCATTTTATATACATAAATCTGAGTTTTATATAGATATATATATTTATGTAATAAACTTTTTTATCATACTCTTTTTCTTGCTGTATTATCTTTTCTCTCATCAGTACATGGAGATCTCTTATATACATAGATGCAACCATTTAAACCATGCATGTACTTTATAATTTCAGCTAAAGTTCTTTGAAGTAAGTCATCTGTCATTTGTGTCCCGTTTGGGGCGAAAGAACAAGGAAGGGATGGTCAAGAAATGTTCTGGAGGTCGACGAATCAGTATTGGGTGCTGTGGTTGTCTTCAGAAAGTTCATTTTGCTGGCACCTGGAACCGTAGGTCAGTTCACTTTGTCGTATTGTAAAGAAATCCTGAACTTAACAAGGACAAAAGGTACAAGTTTTATAACATTGGTAATTTAATGGAGTTTCTTTGTGCGTAAAAGAAATGGGTGATACCTTTAATGTATTTCAAGATAAAAATAATTCTGTATTGTGTACCAGTTTACTTGTACATAGTTGCTAAATGGAAGAAATATTGTAGATGCCCAAAGTGTTTCATTCCTTGAGACGATTTGATATGTTCAAGCAGATAACTAGTTTTAAATGCACATTTGCTTGCCTAAATATAGTTCATAGATGGTTCTAAATCATTAGAAACATTGTGTTCCACTGAGCAGGTGGCTGGTTCTGAAAGACACATTCTTAGCCTATGTTCGGCCAGAAGATGGTGCAATCAGTGATGTGATGCTCATGGATGGAGACTTCAAGGTGGAGTCTGGAATGGCAGCAACTGGTGCCAAACATGGAGTTTTGATTTCCAACTTGAACAGGTAAAAATACCTTATCTGTGAGAAAAAGTACCCTGTGGTGTGAAATAGCTTGCGGGCAAAACCTAGTTTTTGTCAGTGCATGCTCCCATTTGTATGCTGAGAGTGCAGAAATTGTTCTCAGAAAAATCTTGACAGTGTTAGCCACAGAGAAAACGAAAGAAATCACAGAATTGTAAAATGCCTTATTTTGTGGTTCCTAACTTATCAAGTGCAGGAATGTATATGTGAAGGTATACTTGCCATTTTCACTAGTTAATGAATTATCATGATTACAGAAACCTGCTGATCAAATGCTGGACTTCTCGAAAAGCAAAGGAATGGGCAGAAAGTATCAAAAAAACTGCTCATGAACATGCCAAAGATTTCACAGAGCCAAAACGTTTCAATTCTTTTGCACCTGTTAGAGAAGATTCCTATGCACGATGGTATGTATTTTATCAGAAATAATTGTTGGGTACTCACAATTGCAAGTCAAGTTAAATTAAAATGCAAAATTAATAAGGATGTGAGAAGGGCAATGAAGGGTTTAATTTTTATTTGTGTGTGCCCGCATATGTGCATGCACATGCTTTGTTTGCTTTTGTTTTATTAACTTGCATCTGCTTGCTGTCTTTGTAAATATATTTTATTAAAAATCTAGCAGTATTTTACTTTTACTTATAAACTTAATGCAATGTATTTTTTTTTTCAACATCATGTGTAAAAATGCACTCTTCTAGACCTAGACCTTTAACAGAGAAAACCTTATTTATGCTGCTGTTATTATTGTAAGTGACTTTTTCCTGACAGGTTTGTGGATGCAAAATCATACTTTGAGGCTGTAGCAGATGCATTAGAAAAGGCTAAAGAAGAAATCTACATTACTGATTGGTGGTATGTGCTATTATTGTTGGTTGATTTTTGATTAGTTCTTTTCAGATGAAGGGAATTTCTGTGCGTTAATCAGCATCATGTCAGTATTTTGTATGATATGAAAAATATTGATTTTTTTGTGTGAAATGTTCTGTATATTTTAGATGTCAACAGTGAAGTTTGGGGAAAAACTTGGCAGGTATTACAACAGTTTCATAACATCCTATCCCATATCATTGCCTCCCATTTCCACCTATTCTTCATGCCACCCATTTTGCTTAGCATATTCTTTAGTTATTATTTTCGTTTTTTTCTCACTTTGCCCCTAAGTAGTTCCTAAGGGCTTGAGCATACGAACGTTAACTACTACTGCAGTAGTCCACAAGCAGTGTATTTTTGTTCCAAAATGATGACTTAAATCTCTCCATGAATATTGAAAAAAATTAACTTTGTTACGCTCTCCTCCTAGTTCCTGAAAAAAGACCCTTTTAAGCCCCCAGACCTCACCTCCCCAAAAAATATTTCAATGGATAACAATACTTTGAACGTTGTTTAAACAAGTTTCCCTGTTCTCATTCAGGTTCACTTCCCTATGCTTGTCATATCTTTTCTTTACTTTTGGAAGGTGTTACTAATATACTATCAACCTGTCTGATCATGTTCCAGTGTACCTGTATTTAATACCAGACATAAAATTCTAGAAATAATTAGTATTAATAGCTTTTTTTTAAAAATCTGATAAAATGCATTGCTGTTGTCATGCACTTAATGCAATGTTAATAAATTAAACAAATAGTCTTGAACTTTAGGCTTGAATAAATTTTTAAATCTTTTCTCATATCATCTAAATGTCCATGAATATAACTTTTCTATTTAGTGCTTAAGTCAACACCCACACTCCTGGCACATTTAATGGTATATACTTTAAATTTTGTTCTCTTTTTGTGAGTTTAATATTGATTGTAAGCCTTGCATTGGTGGTTTTCTTGATTTAATTTTTGTTCTTTATCACATTGAACATACTATCTTGCAGTAGTCATGTCATCACTTTTTTCATGAAAAAGAAAAAGAGTTTCTTCACGGTACATTTATCTAAGTCAAAGTTTAATAACAATATGGCTTTAGTAATGTTTTTAGGTATTGATTTACTCAAGCAGTGATTTCAGGAGCACTACTGTGCATGCAGCAGTCTTAAGCAGTAGGAACTAGTTTTGTTAATTTAACTTTATAGCAGCTGCATGTAACTGGACTGCATACCACTGATTTGCTTTAGAAACGTTTGAAACTTTTAAACAAAGAGGTTTCACCTTAATCTATATAAGCAAGTGAAATTTTGTGATTGCTTTTTTATAACATATTATTATGCTCTTATCATTGGGCTCCTTTCCTATTTTGAGCTTTTAAAAAATCCTATACTAAATTACCCTCAGTGCTTAGTGCATTGATATCAATAATCCTGTTTAAAAAGTTGGGTTTTGTTTTTGGTTTATTTATTGTTTCTTTGTTTATTGTTTAAACATGTACATTTTTCAATGTGAAAGCATATACATATCTTGCATATACAAACAGTATAGCTGTGAGACTTTCTGTGGCTGATGTATGGGAGAATTGGGTGAGCTTTCTGTGTGTTAAAGTTTGATTAGTTCCCTTCAGGCTCACATCAACAGAAATGTAAACATTTTATTACATGATCAGAGTAGCGTGTCTAAAAACACCATAAAATATTTCTGCAGATGTCATACATGTTCAGTATGGTTTGATTCAATGTCGATTTATCATTTAGACATAAAAGTCCATCTCTTAAAGGCATGCTTGTGTGTTTGTGTGGAATCCTTCCTTACAAATCATTGTTAGGGCAATGAAAAAGTATATTGGGGACAATTAAGCATTATTGTTAAAGATCGTTAAGAATCATTATTTTAGATTTTCCTTTATGCATGCCAAAAAAATACCAGTTTAGGTGACTGGAGGAGTGACTCACAGGGACAAAATGGTCTTGAAGAACATTTGCAAACATTAAGCAACAGAGCGCTGATCTTTTATTTTGACACATTCTTCGGATATGCTTAGAGAAATACCAGAGCATCATAGATTTATACTTTGATGATATTCTTGTTTTCTTTTATATATATATATATATGCATTTTTATATATGAAACACATATTGTAAAACGTAAATGGGCATCTGTTTTATCAGAATGAAATGAGATTTTGAGATAAAACCCTTATTAGCCTATAGCAAATGCTGTTTTTTTTTTAATTCATGCTTCATGCCAGATAAAAATTTGTCAGCATAAAAGATATCTGTTTCGGTACAGTCTTGTTTGCACATAAAGGTATTGTCTATTCTTTCTCCATGGCTGCAGGTTAAGTCCAGAGATATACATGAAAAGACCTATAGTGGACGGAGACCACTGGAGGCTGGATGAAACTCTTAAGCGTAAAGCAGTGAGTGGCAATATAGCAGGCACTATGCATGCATAACCGTCAGAAATGCACTTTATGGTGTGTTGTTTGTGAGGTAGGTTAGTAGGTTAGTGTAGTACCTTTGATTTTCTTAACATGTTTGTGTTAACAAGAGCAGTACAAGCTTTGTTTTGGGAAATTCTTTGTCTCTGTGATCATTACCATTGCACAGCTGGTCCTAGTTTTTTTTCTATGTAAAGCTGTTAAAGGAATAGTGTTTGTTTATATTTACTTCTCATAGACAGCATGAACCAATTTCATTTTATAGCTGTGTTTGGTTTCTTTTTTGTCTATTTTTTGTTCTTTGTTTAGACTCAGTAAAGGTAAAATAAAATGTGGCCCTTTGCCAGGAATACACACATGAATCGCTTATGATTCTTCTCCTATATATTTATACACCTTCATATGGTTCTATATGTTTACCTGTAAGAATTTGCTTGCAGGTGCTCATGTACATGTGCAGATGTTAACCTGTATCCAAGGATGTGCCTTGGTTCAAGGTAGAATGGAGATTTGCAGCATCGTTTTATTTACTTTGTTGTCTGCAGAAAGAAGGTGTCATGGTATTTATTCTGCTTTACAAGGAGGTGGAGGCAGCTCTCATGATTAAGAGTATTTACAGCAAGCAGGTCTTGATGCAGCACCCCAACATTAAGGTACAGTTTACTGACCATTTGCTTATCTTAAGACATGAGACTTTCAGCAGATTCTCTTATCTCCAGATTTCTGATTTTATTTTTGACTCCTTTGTTTTAATGTGTGATTCTTCTTTCCATTTCTGTCTTTTTGCATGTTTGTCTGCTACTCATTTCTAATGAACGATGACATAATGAATCCCTTCCCTGACACACTATATAGCCATGGTTATCACAAAATAAGAATGTTGCTGTACAAAAGTTTCTGTACTGAATGGCAGGTCCTTCGACACCCAGATCACATTCCTGGCAAAGGAGTTTTGCTGTGGGCACACCATGAGAAACTTGTTGCAGTTGATCAGCAGATTGCCTTTCTTGGTGGCATTGATCTTTGCTATGGGCGATGGGATGATGCACAGCACAGGTAGATTGTTTAGAATGAAAAGTAATCATTTTTACAATTTTTATTACAAAAAAAAGAAAACTTTAAGTGCAAAAAATCCCCAAGTATGTACATGTTCTGGAGAGTGGAAATAGTGTCAGTTTGCAGAGTGGCAGAGACAGCTCTACATTAACTTCGTGGATTTCCAGAAGGCATTTGACAGCATCCACAGAGAAAGCCTTTGGCGCATCCTGAGAGCGTACGGAATACCAATGGAAATTGTGCTGCTGATCAAAAGCTTCTATACGAACTTTTCATGCTGCGTTGGTGACAGTAACATCTGCTTTGAGGTCGGGACTGGAGTGAGACAAGGCTGCGTGATGTCTTCCCTACTCTTTAACCTTGTCATTGACTGGGTAATGCGCCACACAACGGAGGATGAACCAAGGGGCATAAGATGGACACTCTCCAAGAACTTAGAAGACCTAGACTTTGCCGACGACCTGGCCTTGCTGTCACACACCCATCGACATATGCAGGAGAAGACGACTCGCCTGAACACCTTTGCGAAGCAGGTCGGACTGCACATCAGCCGGACAAAGACAGAAGTGATGACCCTCAACACCACCAATTCAACACCGATCAAGATCAACATAGAGGGAGAAGACCTGCCGATGGTTGAAAACTTCACATACTTGGGCAGCGTGGTCAAGCAGGATGGAGGAGCAGACCGTGACATCTAGAGCAGACTGAGCAAGGCCAGGGGCATCTTCTGTAGCCTAAGCAACATCTGGAAGTCAGCCCAGTACAGCACCCATACCAAACTGAGACTCTACCAGAGCCTTGTCCTGTCCACTCTCCTGTACGGCTCGGAGTGCTGGCGAATGATTGACAGCGACCTCAACAAACTGTCAGTCTTCCACACCAAAAGCCTGAGAAGAATCCTGGGCATCTTCTGGCCAAGAACAATCTCCAACGAAGAGCTACTTGCCCAGTGTGGGCAAGAGAGTATGAACACCATCCTGATGAAGAAACGATGGCGCTGGATTGGCCATGTCATCAGAGGCAACTCCATCACAAAAACTGCCTTACACTGGACCCCAGAGGGAAAGCGCAAGCGAGGCCGGCCCAAGAACACCTGGCGGCGAACCGTGGAGGCAGAAATGAAGACCCTAAATCACAGCTGGGGCACTGTGGGGAAGCTGGCCCAGGACAGACAAAAGTGGAGGACCTTTGTCGCTGCCCTACGTGCCGACAGGCATAACGGGCAGTAAGTAAGTAAGTAAGTTGCATGTATGCAGTTAAATATCCAAGTCTGCCTGATTTGCACTAGTCTGAATTAATCAGCTAAACCCTTTAATGCTATTTGTATGTTGACAGACTGACTGACTTGGGCTCTATCATCCTCAAAGCCCCATCTTCAGTCTCAGTTAGCACAAAACCAGAACATTCCATTGTGACAGACATGACTGAGGTAGGTTGATGTGGTTATTTCTTGATCTACATTCATAGCCTTGATTATAAGCTGTCACTGCTTTTTGTTGGATGTTGATTACTGCAGTACATGTATAACCTTGAGGTGTTCTGTATGTGTGGTGAGGTGGGTGAGGCATATAGGGGGGTGTTACTGAATGGTTTGTGTCAGTAAAACATGTTATTTACTTTTTTTCCACTAGATAGCAGATGAGCACAAAAGTTGTGACAGTCCTGTTTCCCGACATGTGCCTTCTGGGAAAACCTCTTCAGAAAAGTCTTTACAGGCAGTGGCTAATCATCAAGATGTAGATATCGTCATGCCGTTGTCACAACCACAACAGACTGAGGACTGTTCTGAAGACATACCAACAAAGACAGAGAGAGAAACAGGTTCTCAAGCAAAGGTGTCTGTTCATGTAAATGCTAAACCTTCCACAGAACATGTATTTGCCAGTGTTGTAGTGCATGAGAGAGGGCAAATAACAGATTCACATTCACATTCCACCCAAGATGAGCATTGTCAAGAGAGAGCTGCAAGTGTTACTGCTGCCTCTAAGGATAATGCAACAGATAGCACGGATTCAGCATCTGGCAGCAGGTCAGCATCTACTGATTCAAAGTCCTCAGTAGTAAGTACTGGCAAGAAACATCTTTGGGCTCGGGGTAATGGCAGACCTGAGCTGAAACTACAGATTCCTAAGCAAGGTACCTCCCAACTTGATTCTTTGGAAGTAGATGGAACGGACAGCTTTGATACTAATAAGAAAATGGAGACCTCATTTGTTTCAAGTGGTACAAGTGCAGGTGACTCCAGACTTACCTCTTGCAGTAGTACATCTGAGGCTTCTAAAACCTCAGATTCCATGTTGATTGACAAAATAGAGCAGGAGAAGGTAGAAACTACTGCTGCTGCGATGAATGGTGCATCAGGTCATGACACTGTGGACTTTGCAAAAGCAGCCAGGGTTATGAAAGTATTTAACAAGCTGAGTCACAACAAAGAGGAGCAGAATAACAATGAAGGCCATCCTGATTCTGGTCATGGGGATGAACATCAGTCACCTCATGCTGATGGAAACCAGGCACGGAGGTACTGCATTGTTGATTCTTGGTTTTTTGGGTTTTTTTTTTAGTTTTTTAGTTTTACCATTTAATTTCATAATTAACCTTACTCTTTTGTGGATGACTTAAAGATATATACTTTTGCCCTATGTTGAATAATAAACGTAACATTTGTACTTTTCTTAATTGAGAATAGGTCGTACAGAGAAGAGAAAAGTTTACAAAATATTCACTGGGCTTCCTTCAAGGTATTTTGTATTGGTGCTCCTTTTCCCTTCACTATTTTAATGACTAAACAACATTAAAATCTCTGTCACAGGTTTGCAGATCAACCATGGTATAATCTTCTTATTTCAAGAATGTTGCCTTTAGTCACTTTGCCTTGACACTTTTATATCACAGTCTAGAGGTGAAGATCCTTAACAAAACATGTTCCATTGATACAGTGATGAGTAGTAGATAAGACTTTCTGCTGATCTTGACCTTGCACTGTGTGTGTGTGCGTGCACGTATGCATGCATGCATGGCAGTTGAAAATCGAAATATCACATTAATTCAGTTGAACTATAGTGGAACCTTGGTTAACGACCACAATCCATTCTGGAAAGTTTGTTAGTATTCTAAATGTTCGGTATCCGAAACAGTTTTCCCCATAAGAAATAAAGGAAATAGATTTAATTGGTTCGCAGCCCCTGTTGACTGGCTAATATATGAAAGTTACAGGCTATATAGGTATGTATTTTTTTAATGAAAACAGTTATAATACAATATAAATGGAGTTAAATAGACAAAAAAAATTAAAGAAAGCAATTAAACATAAGAAAACATTTAGTAAACTTTTAGAAAACTTTCCGTTTTGACTGCTATGTGATGGCATGGGTGGATAGAGGTGTGGGTAGGAATGGGTGGAATTACTGCTCGGAGAGGGAATCTCCCTCCACGAGAATGTGGCATTGTAAAATCGGGGGTGACTTCCCTTTTCTGTCGCTTTGAGGTTGAAGGAAAAAACTCGTCTAGTGTCTATAGTCTCTGCCTTTTTTAGTAACACTTTTCGGTAATACGACATAACATTGAACATGCTTAGGCTCTATTGCCTATCGCACTGTTAGGGAAAGACTTTTCTACAAACAACTGCAATTCCCCCCACTTCGCACACAGTTCCTTGATTGAGGGCTATATTGTTAAAATAAAGCACAAAAATTGCTAAATAAGAACAGATAAAGATAAGGAATGACCGATCGTAGACCGATGTGTCTCAAGTGCGAATGATACTAGATCTGAGGTGCTGCTCGCTCATGTGTGGGAGATGTGACTGTTCGGTATCCGGCACAAATTTGTTACGAAATTTTTGGTCGTTATCCAAAATGTTCGCTATCAGAGGCGTTCGCTAACCGAGGTTCCACTGTATTAAGATTCATTAAAGGATTTTTTCCCTAGTTCTTTGAACATTTTCAATTTCTTTAAATAAAGCATTGACTTAGTTTTTAATTATTACTTATTCTTCACAAGTAATATACCTACATACCTTAAGAAACAGATATACATTTATGAAACCTTAATAATACAGTGTTTTTTTTAACTGTGATGTTTAGGATGTAGGTATTGTATTCATATGTTTAATAATTTCTTATTTTTACCCTAAAAAGTTTGTAAAATATTGTGGCACTCTCTTAAAAACATCCAGAGAGAGAGAGAGAAAAAAAAACTAAGCAATAGAGTTATTGAAAATAAAGGCAACATAACTTTACTCGCCTTAGAAAAACTGTTAGATGATAGAACAACTGAATTGGATGTGCAGAAATATGTACATGTTTTAGATGATGGTTGGCATATAAACTAGCCCTGCACACAGAGCCAAGCACTCCAAATCACCTGTTGCATGGAATGGATTTACAAGCCTTGCATAGTTCAAATATGCACAACAGATAGTTGGTAGACTAGCCTCAGATGCACTGCAATAAAGTCTCCATCTCAATGCATGCAGCATGAAATTGTCGATCACAATATATTCTAACCGGATTAACACACCAAGCAGCTACAGACACTTTCAGGTTGAAAAGTACTTTATATACTTTAAGCCAAACAGAAGTATTCCAGGTTTTAAAATGATTTTTTTTAAGATCTTATGAGTACTGCTGCTCAGACATGAAGAAGAGAGTCAAATTCAGAATTGAATGATTTTTGTCAGAATGAACATTTCCTGTGCATTTTCTATAAGGGCAAAGGTATATCAGTGATCGATACATGTTTGACATAAAATTGAAATTAAAAGCTGGGCATATGTTGATGTGCAAGTGATTGAGAGGAACTGTTTGCACAAACAAACATGCATGAATAAATGTGCACTCAGTTCAAGAAGTGGGGTAGGGGAGAGACCACAAATGCATGCACATGAATAAGTGCAATTGTAAGATGTAGATGAAAAGCTGATTGTTGAGATGGAGAGAGAGATTGTGTGTTGGAGCAGACATGGATATTCTAAACTACTATTGACGGATTACTAAGCAATCTTGCAATCTAGTCTTTATGGTGCAGAAGATATGGGAATAAAAATATTCATGCACTGTTTGTTTTTAACCAGACTTAGTAGATGAAGGTGTCATTGATATATATATATATATACACACACACACACTGTAAATTTTGGTCTATTTAGAACTAAATTTGTAAAAAAAAACTCTCTACTTTTTTCACAAATAAGCTGCACTGGTTTATAAGCCGCAAATATATACAACTTGAAAGCTGCGCCATAGACATTTAATCTCGTTTTTCGCATAATGAGGGTGTGTTTTTGTTTTCTGAACGCTTAAATTGTATGCGGCTTTGATTTTAAAATGGAAACAGCTAGCACTGTAACATGGAGCTCATTGAAAAATTATTCGGAATCTGAACATTCCGCAAACAAGCCGCAGGGTTTAAAGCTAGGGACTAAGGCACGGCTTATAATCCGAACTTTACAGTGTATTTCATTTTTCAGCAGCTGGGTGGTCCGGTGTCGCAACAGTTGGCGCCTGTAACCAATACAGTGAAGGTTGTCTGTTCTGGGTTCAGCTCTTGTCTTGGGCACGCTGTTCTTTCTCTGCATGTGGCATCTGTTTACAGGGCTGGCTTCCTTGCCGTGATTCAATTCAATTCATCTTTATTGTCTATGCAAGCCAGAGTCTAGCACAGAAATTCCTCTTTTGCTCACAAATCCTATATTTAAAAACATAAACAATTTAAACATACATTCCCACAAATCAACATTTAACACACCTGTACACTTACACTGTTTAAAGTCTTCCGGAAGTTCTTTTAGTTTCTGTTTTACAGCCTTGCTGTGCTTCAGAAAAGTTTTTCTCCAGGAAGGTTAAGAGAATGGTTGATCTTGATGTAACAACTTCCTGGCTATTGCTCTTTCTTGTTTCATTCTGAGCAGTCTCTTAACATACTGACACGGTTCACATATTTTGTCAACAACACACACCATTTGGGTCTAGCTGTGGATGTGTGTGTGCCTACTGACTTGCATATGACGGGTCAGAATTGCAGATGGTTTTGGTCATATCTCATTAAGGCAGAAGATTCTTGCAATTATTCATTTATCACAACTTCACATACACATTTGCAACTCATGTTTGTGACAAAAATGTTCAGCTTAAGGTTTCAGTGTTCACAGTCTCATTTGGTGCTGAAAAAACCTCTTGCACCATGTTACTGATTTATGTCCATGGGATAGGCAGTTGTTCAGCTACTTTCCGCATGTCATTGAAGGTGTAATATACCACAATCTTTGGCAGCTATGAAGGTGGTCTCTCCGTCCAGCCATGGTTTGTTATATGGACAGCTGCAGATTTGCTTGGTAGGGATGACAGACTCTTCACAGAAGGTGATGTAAGAGGTTACTGTGTCTGCCAGATGGTCTTGATTGGCTCCACAGCTAGTTTGTTTTTGATACCACCTCTAGATCCTGTCATTTTCTTTTTCTTGTTCCTGCTCATAGTAGGAATGTCATTTAATTAAACATTATAAAGTCTCGAGTGTGAACTAATGGCTGCGTCGCCATTTTTACTGGTCGTGGTTTGGGAAGAGAAAGTTTCCCATACAGGGACACTTACACACAGGAATACGATATCCCACACAGTCAGACGCATTGCAGTACCACTTTTGTCCATCTGTTCACGAGCTGTTGGAAAGAAAATTCCCTTAGAAATCGAAAAAGTCAAATACTGCCTTAGTTGCTGGCCACCGTAGTGCTAGTTTTTCAGCATGCTGTCTTGTTTGTCTCCCTCTTTTGTAAGTTACAGATCAGAAATTTTTTTTAAATGCTTAAGTTCAGATTTTCTTATGACCATAATCTGTTTTTATTTCTGTTTATTTTATTCGTATGGATTATGCATACAGCTGAAATACTGATGACTAATATGTCCGTACTTTCATCTGTCCTCAAGCTGCTTTGGTCAGGCACATCCATATGCATACAATCTCAGAGATCTTAGGGTCATTTAAAATCTAACTGCACTTTGTAGTACATGTGTGCTGTTTGTTTTTAACAAAACTCAGTAGATGAATATGTCGTGATATATATATATTTTTAGTTATTCACCATGCTGTCCTGTTTCTGTTGTAATAACAGCTTGAAAGACAGATAAGAAGCTTCTGTCAAACTTCTGTTTTTTTCTTGGTTGTATTAAGCACAACAACTCGTAAATGTTTGACAAAATCTATCTTTTGCAGATGTAAGCATAACCTTTTTATTATTTCTACTTATTATTAAAAGATTGTGATCTTTTTTTGTTTGAAGGCGTTGGAAGTTGGTTATCAATGTTCAGAAATTTGAATCTGTTGCTCGCCATGCTCAAACACCAGAAAATATTCCTGCAGAACTTTTGACACCCAGGCCACCAAGCTCTGCAAAGGAAACTAAACATGTAAGCTTATATATTAAAATGTCAAAAACTGAGTATTGTGTGTCTGAAGATTTATTGCAGTGTCTTTATCTGTAACTTTTGCTTGTATTTTTTAATGTTTTTAAATTATAAATCACAATGCTGTCTTTAAAAATTATAACCATCTTTTTTTTAATCTCCTTATAGCGGATGCCACCTTCTTTTCGTCAGATGGTACAAAACAGATTCAAGAGTGAACGTAACAGTGACGATGACATAAGTAAAATTGACTCCACAAAGTAAGTCTGAATGTCTGCGTTGAAATGTTGCCCACTTATGGCTACTCCCTAGCTTATATGCATGTGCACGTACAAATGCTGTTTATCCGTCTGTGTAAGCATGTATACATACATGGATATGCACATACAGGTTTATAGTTAACGCCTAAGCTGTTGTGGTGTGAAAGGTAACTAACTTCTGCATCTTTTTCCCTACCCTAGACATGAACATGAAGATAAAGAACCGTGGGGGGTAATGTATCGAACCCACAGTGAGCAGGATATCTTAGAACGTGGACTTGAGGGCTCCACAAAACTGTGGATTGGCAAAGATTATGTCAACTTTATCTACAAAGACTTTGTCCAACTTCACCAGCCTTTTGAAGGTATTAAAACTAAGGCCTGGCTCCAGTCTTGTTACAATTTATATGCCATTATTTCTGTGAACATAAAAAAACCTAGTTTTTTTTATTTGTAATAAATTTAGAAAATGGGTGAGATGAGTCCAATTGGTTTATTGTTCACGCTAACACCCATAGATATATATACAACAAAACCTCGATTTCGCGCTTCTCAAGGGACCGCCAAAAATAAATGTTAAATCAAGGAAAGCATTATATCAAGAAAACACTTTTATTTGCTTCAGATTACATCCAAACATGGATAAGGTATGATAAGCACCGCATATCACAATCCTGTTTAAATATATTACATTGTAAAAGTGGAACAGTTGAGTAGCAACGTTCTTATCATTTTTGTACAGTACATAACATTTTCTGCACGTTGCAAGTGTCCGAATATTACGCTGCCCCCAGGTGTGCTGAAGGCAAACTTCCGTAATGTTTCCAGCGCTATAAGGGCTTCGGACACTGTCGGTGGTGGACCTGTTGATTTAAAATAGTTATCGTCGTCACTTGTGGCATTGCCATCGGCTCCATCACCAGCGTGTGTCAAAGCCGCAGCTTCCTCGCTTATTTTGCTGGCGTGATGACAACACATTTGCTGTATGTAATTGGAGTGGCGGTACATTTACAGTATACTGTAATAAAATGCAGCTGAGGGGTGTTGGGGCATTTTCTTAGTGAAAACGTTAAATCAGAGTCAGATTACATTTCGATATGCATTGGAAGTACCAGGAAAAACGACCGTTATACTGAGGAAGTCTTTACATTAAGGGACGTATAATTGAGGATTGAAAAACATTGGGTATATGGGGCTTTGGCCGAGACTGCTGAAAATGAGCGTTATACTGAGGAAATTGTTAGATCAAGGATCACAAAATCGAGGTTTTACTGCATATATAAAATGGGATGATATGTTTATGAGAAATATAAAAAAATTATTATGAAATGTACTATGTCTGCAAAAGGAAAGGTTGGGAAGGAAGAATCAACAAAACTGCTTTGCACTCCCTTCGCCTCTCCAATACACCTTGCACTTGCACATGCACACACACACGCATGCACACACATGTGCGTGTACACCCCACACATACCGGTTGAAGCAATTTTGTCAAGGGATTGAGAATTGATATTGAAATGTGAATATAGCCTTCAGGACCACAGACATTTTTTTATTATCGGTTCCATTCTTATTGTTTCTGTTCACTTTTTTCCAGATTTTATAGATCGAAGAAAATGTCCCAGAATGCCATGGCATGATATTGGTGCAGTAGTATATGGGAAAGCTGCCAGGGATGTTGCGAGACATTTTATTGGTCGCTGGAATTTTACAAAGGTGTGATTATGAGAGGCAAATTTATGATTCTGCCTGGAAAGAAAATTTGTTTTACATTTTTGCATTAAGAGAGAAAGGCAGACATTCATTCCTTTTTCTTGGACTTCATGAACATGATAAGGATCCTGTCAAAAACCAGTTTCATTTACGCTGTCTGTTCTCCTGTAGCCTTTCTCCAGCTATAATCTACTCGAACCATTTGAGTCAGCCTATCATGAGGATCATTTGACTAAGATGGTATTGTTGGGAGTAGTGAGTTCTCCTTCCTCTCAGTGCTGGCTAGATCTCTCAGCTGCATTTGAGACACTTCACCATGACATCCTTCTCCAGCGCCTTTGTCACTTTCAGTCTCTATGGCACTGTTTTGAAATGGTTCTGCTCCTGCCTGACTGATTGCACTCAGTCCTTTCAATACGTCTACAGATAAACTGTGTGCCATCCTCTAGTATGTTTACTTTCTCTAAGGTTAATATTTTCTCTCCCAAACCATTCAAAATCATAATGTTACCTTTGAGGCATCATTACCTTATGAATATCACATCAATGCAGTCTGTAAGTCCATCTTCCTTGAGCTTCGCAGGATCAGTCACATCCGAACCTTTCTGTCAATTTCTGCCACAAAAAAGTTTGTCTTCTTTTGTGTTTTCCCAGCTGGCTTACTGCAACTCTCTATTCATTGATCTCCTTAAAGGTGTGCTGGACTAACCTCAGAGGTCTGAGAATAATGCTGTTCACGTTGTCTTTCGAAGGCAAAAAGCAGACCATACTACTCCCTTCATCTGCAAACTTCACGGGCTGCCTGTCCAAGCTCGCATTGATTACAAGATCGCCACACCATGTTACCGTTGTTTCCGCAGCCTCACCCCAGCATACCTGTCTGAGCTACTGATGTCTTACCACCCGAGTCTCTTCGGTCTGCTTGTGTTGCCCTACTCTCTGTGCCACATATCAGATGAAAGAAATTTGACAGATACTTCTTTGTCCTCTCAGGCTCCACTGTTTGGAATTTTCTTTTCAAACCAAGTCATTATTTGAAGCCTTTGAATCTGGCCTCAAAACCCATCTCTTTAAGAAATAACATGTATAACCAAGAGAATAGTTCTGCCCGCTCCTCGGTTCTTCATCCATGCACTTTTATTTTTCCATGGTGTTAACTGTTTGCTGATGGTTATTCTTATTTTAGCGTTAACTGTCAGTTTGTTTCTAGTCTCAGGCATGAGATGCATTGAGCTTGTATCCACATGCTTTACAAATCCAATTATTATTATTAATTAGCATGTATGGTGTGTATGACATTCATACAATTTGGAGGTGAGTTGGCTTGAGTGGCTTATCTTCACTGTGTTAACCTTGCTAATCTGAAATTTGTAATGCTGGTTAGATAAATCCAAATACTTAAAATAAATAATAGATTTTCATCTGTTGCAGCTGAAAAAGTATAAGCGCAACACCAACTTCCCCCTGCTGCTGCCCAAGCAGTATCCAAAGATGAATGTATCACAGGCCATCAAGGACATAACTTACCCTGTCAGATGTCAGATCCTACGCAGCATATGTGGATGGTCTGGTGGGATTGAGCATGTGGAGACGTCAATCCATGAAGCATATGAGTTTTGCATCGAGAATGCTAAGCACTACATCTACATAGAGGTGAGTGGGTGCTTGAGAAACAGTTTATGTGATGATTGCACATGCATTTAGATTTCTTTTTAGTGTAACTTGGACAAATACCATTTATTTATATTAAAAAAGAAAAAGGACAGACTGGTGTATATTTCTTTTGTCAGTTTACTAGTAAACATTAGGTTTAACAACAACTTTGTTCGGTAGTTTGTTCACAAGTTTATAAAACACATCTTTTGTATACTGCTCTGTGTTCCAGGGCTGAAAGTTTAAAGTGTTTGCTGATCAGGGTTTATTTACATGACACCACATGATTTATCACTTGCAGAATCAGTTTTTCATAACCCAAGTTGAAGCCACCGACACTTCTGAAGTATCAAATCACATTGGTACAGCTCTATACAAACGCATTCTGCGAGCTCACCGGTATTCTCATTTTTAATTGATTTGTGCCTCTTTTTGTGGAGGGTTTTTCTTTCGAGAGTTGCAATTTTTTATGCTATTTTCAATGTCACACTACACTAAGTTTGCTTGTTCATAAGTCTAACGTCACTTAAGAGGTGTTATACAATAATAATGTGAATACAACATTAATGATCTCATGATATTGCAGCTGAGTTAAAAAATATGCCAACATTTGTACAATTAATCAAGTCAACTTGTGATGGTTCTGCTTTTAAAAGTAACAGAAAAATAGAAACATTCTTACTATTGTGATATTCAAGAGATTATTGAAAAACACAGTCAGTAATTACTCTAATAAAATGTTGTAATGCTAAAAACCCAAACCTCTGACTTTATATTCATAGGAATAAAGAAAATTTCAAGGTATATGTCATGATGCCATTGATGCCAGCCTTTGAAGGGGAGTTTGGAACGCCTACTGGTGTTGCGCTGCAGGCAGTAACTCATTGGAACTATGCGTCAATCAGTTGTGGAAGTCACTCCCTACTGGAAAAGTTGAAAAACGGTGAAGGTAAAGTTGAACCCTCAAATAAATTAAGAATACTGTGAGTAAAAGATTTTATATTAATGTTTTTCCCTTTGTTAGTTAAATAAAAGAGTGTGTATAAAGTTCAGTTGCAAAGGAACAATGAAGGTTGGAAATATTTCCTAATGTTTCTGTGACATAGCTAGATCACATAAACTGGTTATTGGTGTCAGACACTACTTGTGTAAGATATTTCTCATTCGTTCTTTCAGATATTGTGCAGGGAAAGAAAGGAGTGTAATGATAAACTTCCAAGGATTTCAGAATTTTTTACTATAGTGTGCTGGGGATTTTTCTTTAAATAACTGCCAACATTAACTTATGCTGCATTCTTAATAATCCATAGTTGATTCAGCGTAGGGCATGAACTCATGAGCAGAATTCAGTGAAGAAAAGTTTATGTAAGATGTTTCCTCAGAGTGATTCTAACAAAGTTGTCAGAACACATCATGTTTCAGAGAACTGTTTTATTTTTGTGCAGTACCTGAGCCAAGGAATTACATTGTGTTTTGTGGACTTCGTAAGTGGGACCAGCTCGATGGAAAACTGGTCAGTGTTTATGCTCAAAGATTTGGCACATGTACACTACACATACACTACACATACACTTGTGTGCACATATGCTTTTTCATATGTATGCATGTGCAGTTACATGCAGCATGAGAGAAGGGGACAGTATGTGCCTATTTCCATTCACATAGACTGAGCAAAATACTTGGTCTCAAACAATATTTCTTTCTCATTATAGGTGACGGAACTCATCTATGTGCATAGCAAGCTCATGATTGTTGATGACAACACTGTCATCATCGGTTCTGCCAACATCAATGATCGCAGCATGCTTGGAAAGAGAGACTCAGAACTGGCTATCATGATCGAAGACACAGTACGGGAAAGGATCATACACAAAGGACGTGTTCTGGAGCCTGGTCGATTTGGTTCCTCCCTGCGACACACAATTTTCAGGTAGAGTAAGAGTGGAGTCTTTGTGAAAAGATGCAGTTTAATGGCTGGATAGAAGTAAAGTGTTATACTAAAAGACAAAGTGATTGCTACATTGTCAAAATGTGAGACTGAGAGTGTACACGCTGCAAAAGTGTTATAATACACTATGGTGAAACTACGGCTGTACCAAATGAAATAGGCTCATTTTTAATTTGATAATTCTGTTCGGCCTGCAAATGATGTTAAAAATATCAAAATGGCCCTTGGCAGAAAAAGGCTCCCCACCCCTGCAGTAGAAGAAATAAAGTCTTACTGTTGTTGATGACTTTAAATAGCCAGGATGACGGGCTGACAAAGTGTTGTTTTTACCGTATAGCCTTGACATTTCAATGATTAATGATCAGTAGTATGTTTAAGTACAGTTTTGTTTGTGTTCCCGTTAGATTAAACTAATGTAACTGCACTGTACTCATTTGCTTATTTTCACTTCAGAGAGCATCTTGGCCTTTCTGAGAATGACACAGAAGTAGATCTGATGGATGTGACTTCTGATTCCTTCTACAAACAAGTGTGGTTTAGCCAAGCATCCGTTAACACTTCAATTTTTGACAAGGTTCCTAGTTTTTACATAAAGTCTCTTTTTCATGTCTATAAAAACAGACTCCTTTCTGTGTATTTAGGCACGTGCTAAACTGACATTTATGTATGAAAAATAAAAATGCATTGTGTGTTTGTAAACATCTCTGCACTCCCCACTTGGATGCATTTATTTACTTGTGCAAAATACAAATATCAGTAGGCATGCATTAGTAGTGGTGATGATGATGTGTTTTGGACTAAAACAAGTATTTGACATTTTGTTTTAAATATAATTGTCAAGTGAAAGGAACTCTCAAGATTCTCTCCTTGTTTGATATTCTGTTCATAAATTTACATTGACTATAAACTTTTGCAGGTTTTCCGATGTCTTCCAACAGACCAAGTCCGAAGCTTTCAAGACTTGAAGCAGTACACTTCAGAATCTAATCTTGCAACTACTGACCCTAAAGAAGCCATGGCACAGTTGTCAAGGGTGAAAGGTCATATTGTACTTCTGCCTTTATTCTTTTTGAGTAATGAGAACTTGACCCCAAAAGTTGGTCAAAAAGAAGCCCTTTTGCCATCGTACTTGTGGACCTAAACAGATCTGTTTTAGCTGAAATTTATCTTTTTACTTGTGGACCTAAACAGATCTGTTTTAGTTTGAATTTATCTTTTGTCCATAGAAGAAAAAGAAAGGGAACTGCATAAGAAACCAGTCAGCTTTCATTGAATGAAATGCTCAGAGCATTGAATTGAATGCTCAGTGAGAGTGAGCTCCCCTTAGTTGCTCTGTCTTCGGCATGGGTGACTTTGGATTTTATGCATTGAGGATGGCTTTGTAGGTTTTATGATTTTAGGTAGTTGTGTGGAATGTTTTAATTTTTGTAAAGGTTATGGATGTGTGGTATTGAGAAGGTGTGTGTTAGTATGGGAATGTTGAAGTATGTAGTATTTTAGGAATTTGTTAGTTGTACTATTTTTATATATGCCCTTGCTGTCGACAAATGTATCTCCGCTGAGGATTAATAAATTTGTCTTGTCTTGTCTTGAATGTGTGAGGAACTACATTCCATCTTTTTTATCAAATAAAGATAAGAGATGATGGGTTGATGCAGTTTGTTCCATGCATAGTCACAAATATTTCAGTGATGGCGTTTTGCTCAAAAACAGCAAAAGATCTGAGAAGCTCAAAGATGGTTGGCATAAATTTTGTTCCAGATTAACATATTTCGCTGAATGTTTGTTGAAAAAGAATAGTGGTTTTTAGCACTGTGACAGATATTTGAAAGACAGGTGAATTTTGGTGTAAATATATGGCATAGACATTTGTGATCAGCATAAATGTATGGCATAGACATTTGTGATCAGCATAAATGTATGGTGTAGACATTTGTGATCAGCGAAAGAAGAGAATTTTGAGAAGTGGTTGCAGCTGCTGTATTTACAAATGATTTCCAATGCAATTGTTTACACCTCCCCCTTTTCATTCTGTAAGTAGCAGAATAAATTCCTCATGTTTGCCGTAGGTTTAGGTACATGTCCCGGTGATGGTTGTTCTCTTGATTTAACTAATAGGTCATTTAACAAGTGCAAACTTTCCTATTTTTTTTTTAAACTATTTTTTTCTAACTCTTTAGGTTCTCATCGTCCACACAATGCTTGTCCTTCTTACCCTCCCCCTTCTGCTCTTGCTACTTGTCTACCCATCTTTCTCTGCAGAATCCCTATATTTTCTATGTTTTTGTTACTTGGTGTCTTTTTGTGTTTTCCATCTTTGTTTTCTGTTTGTCGTCAGTATTGTTGTTTATTCTTCCATACCTCGTGTTCCATCCATTTAGTCCATGTCTCTTCCTTGTTTTAAGCGCTAAGAGTATGCTCTCTATGAGTGTGGATATGCGCTATAAAAATCTTTATTTATTTATTATTATCTATTATTACTCAGATTATATTGTAATATTTACAAAGCTGCTTTAAGCATGCAGACATTTAGCCTCTTTTCAAAAAAAAGGGGGGTGTTTAAATTGTCGTCAGTTTGTTGTTAATTAATTGCTTGAGTCACAAAGACAAAGTGCACCACTGATAAATATTTCCTCTTGGCTCTGTCTCAGTGTTGACTTTTTGAGCCTTTCTGCTTCCTTTGCATGTGGGCGGTCTGGTAGCCCAACAGTTAGTGCTTGTCACGCTGTTCTTTCTCTGCATGTGGCATCTGTTTACAGGCCTGGCTGCCTTGACGATATAGTCTTAGTTGCTGGCTCAGCGTAAAACACCAATTCCCCCTCCCCTCTCCTTTGCATGTAAACAGGTTCTTTTTTGTCAACATTTACTGCAAATACCGTTTATTTGTGTTCAGAAAAATAATTGTAAAAAGTTTGTTTCAGTTATGTTGGTTGTGCATTAGACTACACAAGTTTACTTTATTCATGGATCTTAACCACACTTGAAAAGCCAGATCTTATGGTATGAAGTTTATCAATACCGTTTTTCAGTAGTCAGCTGCAGAGAAAATTGTATTTAGATAGGCCTTAGATTTTTTTAAAATTTTTAGGTCAAGATGTTTAACCTCTTATCTACATCATGTTTTAAATTGTTTGTGGGGGTGTGTGCATGTGCACGCAGGTGACACAGTATTGGCTCAGTCCTGTATTCACAGAAAGACTGTTTTTCTCCCAAGTTGAACAATTATTGATTGCAGTCATGTGTCACATATTTGAAGTGAGAAATTTATTTTAATTAGAGATTGAACTTTCCATGTTTCTGTCCTAAATTGTAATAATGTTTCTCTTTGTTCGAAAAATAAACTATTTATCATTTTGCTTTCAGTGTAAATACCATTCTACCATATGTATATAATTGAGAAGTTGTACATGCTTTAAAAATAAGCTACTCTGATTATAACAATCTCAAACTTTCTGCAAAGCAGGAGGAAGTAATTCTGTTAAATACTGCTTATTATTGCGGAGATTCTATTTTTCTATTCAGCTTGTTAAGAAATTTGCCCATGAAAAACTTCAAAGAGTATTGTTTGTGTCGATGATAAGGCCTTTTAATTTCTTAAACAATTTTCTTCCATTAAGAGAGAGTAATGAGAGATTATACGTGAAATGAGTTGTGTTTTTACTCTTTTTTTTTTTTTTGGCTGATCCTCCTAGGAAATGTAAAAGTTATGGGAATGTAGAATGTGTGTGCAGCTGAGTGTCTTTTGTGTGGACTGATGCACTCAGTAAGATCACAGTGAACTGATGCACTCAGCAAGATCACAGCCTGAGTCAGTACCCTTTCTTGGAGGTTTGTAATGTTTAGTTCTTTAGAGTGCGCAGGACAAAGGTCAATTTTCCTGTTAGCACTTTTGTAATCCTGTGTCTCTGACAATGGAAGTGGCTGCACTTGCTGCTGCTACGGGAAAGATGCTTGATACCATTAATGTCATTGACTTCATTATGACATGGGGGAGATTCAAGCACAATATTAACAAAGCAAAGCAGAATATAGAAACTAACATGTAATGATGAACATTTTCATTCTGTTGGAATCCAAGAATACATCTGTGAACATCAGGTATCAAAAATGTATGTATGAAAATCATACATTATATTCTAACTGGAAGTACATTGTACATCTTTTAGCAATGCAGGCATATAATCAAGTATCCTGTGTAATATGTAAAACCTCCTGCCAAGACTGGTGCCTAAGTGAGAGTAGTGGTAGTAGGGAAATCAAACAGTCTGCTTTCATTCCATGAACCAGGACTTCAAAACCTATACATTCAAGCTCATTTATTTGAATGTGGAAATAAAAGCTCTTAAAACTGTATCATACTGCTTTTCTTTTGTCGTTTTCGCTGTTGCTCGGTTATGCTTCTCGTGTTTTGGTTGTGCTTGACTGTCTATAGGGGAACTAACTGCAGGCAAGGGCAAGCGATCAATACATGTGTACCGTGACACAGATGCTCTCTACACATTCACTATTTATCACGACATGGGAATGCTTTCGATAAGCTGCGATACACTAACTCTAGAACAGTGCCACTAAAACCAAAATTCATTAACTGCCTTAGCAGAAGCAGATGCTGATGTGCTTTCCTGGGTGAGTGTTTTCCTGGAAGGAAATTGTGTTGTTCAGCACTGTGCCAAGGTCCATAAAACTGCACCGGTTCTACTGTCTCATTGTCAGTAACCAAGTATTTATGGACAGGTTGCTGTTTTCTCCTATCAACGGCTAGTTCTTTAGCCTTAGAGATATTGAGTATCAGAAAGCTTTCTTCAAATCAGGACTGTAGTTTTTCAGTTTGAGGAAAACATCTTGCTAGTGAGTCTTTATCCCTGAGCCGAGCAACCCACGCCATTTCATCTGCAAACTTGATCAACGATAGGGCCCAGTTGGAAAGCTCTGTCTGGACTTCACTGGTGTAGACAGAGAACAGTACTGGGGACAAAACACACCCTTGTGGGGCTCATGTATTGATGGTCAGAGTATTCGATTGTGCCTCCCAAGCTGAGCCTCTGCGGCCTGTTCCTGTCCCTCAGCCAGAACACTGGTGGGGTGTTGACGCTTAGTGATAGAAGAGGTCGTAATAACATTGTGGTTGAATGGTGTTGAACGCAGATGAAAGTCCATGAACAGAATACAAGTTATTGGTTTTAACCTACATGTGTTTCGAAACTGAAGAATTAGGAGAGTGCTTAGTTTAAAACGCAGTTACTTTTGTTTAGTATAACGAGTAAAACGAGTTTGAATTTCACCTTTCTGCACGAGATTAAACTTTTGGAGAGGCTTTTGGACTGATGAATTGTTGCTATTTTTCCTGCCTATGTGTACAGGAATTTAAGGTGGACTGGTGGAGAAGGGGGTATTCGTTGGCAACAGCTACAATTTCTAGATTTGGTATAAGTGGTTTCTTTCTTTCAGCCCTCTCAAACTGTTATTTTTAAAAAATATATCAATCAATGATATTAGGATTTCTGTACTTTAAACACTCTGGGTTTATGATCATATGCTAGTTTATCAAGATGAAGACAATTAATTAAGTTATTATTGATTTTTTAAAGACTGTTTCGTTCATTACAAAATACTAATTCCTAAAATAAAAACAAACACTTACCCCTTTGCACAGTAGCTAATCAGAATCGAGACTAGAATAAAAAACCATAGAAATGCATGTTTAGTCAAGGGAGTTGGGTGCACCGGCTAGTGAGCTGTAGGCCTATTTCCAAAAAGGACATCGTGATTCTCTCTTTCTTTTTTCTCTCTCTCTCTCCCTTACATCTCCCCAGCTATCAATAGATCTGGCTTTGAAATGCCTGGTCAGTGGAGCGGGGTTTTTACACTAGAATTTGGTAAAAATAATATTTAGCAGTAAACTAGACTTAGCCATTTCAACAACATATATAAAGCATCATGCTGATAAACTCAACTCAAGCCTTTCTTGTGCTGGTGGTACTCTTGCCTATTGACTTTGATGAACGTGCGGTGGCTCTAAAGGGCGTGTTGCATGTATGCATGTTCGTGTGCACTAAAATGTCAAGCTCACAAGTGTAATAGACTGTTGTGCGGTGTCTCTATGATTTCATTTATATGTGTGTGCGTAAAGTGCTTTGAGCCTGGCACTATACAAGTGTGCTATACTTTTTCAGTATTGTTAAGACACATTTTCGAGAAAAGGGTATGAATTCTATGTGCATGACTATTTTTAAGATGGGCTGTGAGGTTGTTAGTAACTGTTTTCCTGTTCCTGTTTTAGGTTTATAGCCGGTAGGTAACATCAAGACATGCCGACGAGTATGCGTAGACTTGATTAAAGGGACATAGCTGGCAAATGGTACCGAACGGGAGAAAAGAGTTTTCTCCCTTGCTCCGTAGGCAAGTTAATCTATCTCGGGGACGTATCTACATTATACAGACTTCGTCTCTCTTGCTAACAAGTAACATCTATATTTTTCAAGTAGGTCCCTAAGCTTCAAAAGTATCTAATAAAAAGGAAGATGAAAGAAACGTTCCATTTGAAACTGGATCCGTCGCACAAACCCGGATTAGGTTGCAGGGTATAAATGTCTATGACCACCAACGGAAATTTCACGAACGTGACACTTGAAAAATACGGGACAGATTCAGAGGGTTAGCTGATTGACAAATCTTTGCTTTACTGAGCATTCAGATCACAAGACAGACGACACTGATTGATCGCAGACACACTATATGTCCCGTTATAACAGAATATTTCATTACACAGCTGCAGTACTTAGTAATAAATTATTTATCATAAAATATAAAGCTTGAATATAACAGAAGATTGCATCAAAATCTACATCTCTAAGTGCATCATCCATGCGGATCACCTTATAACTGACATTGATCACAATCTGTAAGTAGATTACAGTGGGATAGACATTGATCACACAGTATAACCAACATTGTGTGATCACATTTGGTAATTAATTAGATCACACTATAACTGGCATTGTTCGATCACTTCCAGCAAGTAAATTACAGTGTCACTGACACTGATGACATTCTGTAAGCAGGTTATATGATATTAGACAATAGGAAATCGCCCTTTAACCTGCATTGCGAGCCCCTTCCTTGTCCAGGAGAGGTGACGTTTGGAGTGGCCTGCATGTGACAGCGCATCCTGCCTCCGCTCTACGGGTGGCAGGTATAGCGACACACCTGAGTCAACAGAAATTTCGTTAGTTCATCTATAGTTCCGTATCTGACCTCAAAAATGGTCCCATGTTCATGCTCTTTCATGGGACATGCAAGAAGTTGCTGCCGTGTCTATAACGAGATATTAGGGCAAATATTTTTCATCTTTCAATGACTGCGACAATAAACTAAAATACTGTTGCTTAAAAGTGGTTTTCGCGACAGTTGGATAAATTACATACATTGAAACTCCAGCTTTTACCTAAACCAGTGACTGCTGCTGTGACAGTTGTGTCCTAGAGATTGCCGCTCTCGCAGGTAAAATGTTATTCTGTCCGTCACTCGTTCACACACAACCTGTCTCCCTTGTAGATAAATATGATTAGGATGCATTATAAAATGCGACCATACCTTTGTTTATACGTGTAACTTTTATAACATTACTTGCCTCAAATGAGAGTCTAGCAAAGCAAGGGCGGCCAGGCGGCGCAACAGTTAGCGCCTGTCACCAATACAGTGAAGGTTGTGTGTTCTGGGTTCGGCTCTCGTCTCGGGCATGCTGCTTTTTCTCTGAATGTGGCATCTGTTTACAGGGCTGGCTGCCTTGCCGTGATATAGCCTTAGTTGCTGGCTTGGCGTAAAACACCGATCCCCAATCCCAATCCCAAGCAAAGCAAACAAAAGTTCATTATAAATCTTTGTCCAATCAAACTTTTTTTTAGGCAACACTTTTCGTGGTCTCTGGCCAGTGCAGTGGCTCAGGGCCGCACTTTGGGCTTCCAGCATCGCACGCACATACGGCCGAAGCGCAGCTGCGTCTACAGCACGTACAAGATGGAGAGGAGCGCACGGGGTGATGAGGTGACTACTCGCCGCGTGGTGACCCCTACACCAGGGTGCGCACCCGCCACCCTGAACGCGAGGAAGGGTTCCGTTTCCGCCACCATTTCGAGTCGGTATTTTACAGTCGCTGCTGGGCTTGACACCGACATCGTTTGATTGCGATTTTCCGTGACGCCTGCAGGTGCTAGCCTGACAGTAACCGTTTTCTTCCTTGTAAGAAATATTGAACAATAATGTTGTAGTTGATCCGAAAAAACAAAACTGTGGCAGTTGAGAAGAGACTGTTGGACGATGACAAGAAGTGGGATGTGTGGGAAAGAGAAAAATATATCGTCGTCGTCCTTATCATTTGAATTATCATCATCATCATCATCTTTTTCTCGCCACCTAGTCATAACTGTTGAAAGTGTTTGAATAATTAATACTTGTTTCATTTACTAATGAAAATTGTGATGCCAAAGATATATACATAGCATGTGGTGTTGCCGTTGGTTCGCAACTGCGTCACGAAATAACAACTACAGTAAACAGTATTTGACATTAAAAAAGTATCAAACGTACATTACAAGCTGTGAGTCAGACAAAACTGGAAACAATAATGATGTATGATGATAAAAGTGATGTAAGACACACATGATACATGACAAATAATGAGCAGACAAATCAAGAAACTGTTGACTCGTCCCGATTTTTACACTGGAATATTGTTTTGATATGGGCGGATGGGTTCACATCGCATGGCGAGGCGAAAACGCGACCCAAAGTAAAGCTTCACGCGATGCTGAACTCGACATGCGCAGTATGGACACATCCGGGACCCTAGCTGCCTCGTTAATTGCCATTGCTGTCTAATTGAAATTCAAGCCCAGAACCTCTTAACCTGACCAGACCAGCCGCTCTATATGTAGCAGTCAGTTTCTTTTGACTTACGCCTTCACAAAAGTTGACACTTTTTTCCCCCTTTCCCGACATTCTCGCGTTAGCGCGATAGCCGCCTCAGTCGTCATTGAATCGCGCTCATCAAAACGAAGAAGGTTCGCTCCTCACTTGGAGTGCGAGGGCCTGTGCCAATGAAAGCCGTTAATGCAAACAATCTTGAACGCTGCACTAAAATCAAGCCTGCTTTCTCATAAAACATGGACACCCAGCCACATTTACTCAGGCCTCTGTCGCTACTTGGAGGAGGCTAACGACGCGACCCAGTGCAAGGGAGGCCACCCGGAATTCAAAGGAAAGGGAGAGAATGACAGAAGAGCTTGTTATAGATTTAGGCAAACAAGAGAAGTGATTGAGCTCCGTGTAGAAGTGATGTTATTTGATCATCTATTCTGATATGTTTGTTAGAAATCCAGCGTCCTGCAATCTTTTTTATTTCTGTCGAGGTTTAAGGAGCTGGAAGAGGGCGGCGGCGTGCACGACAGCAAACAAACGGACTTACGTATCGCAGCAGATGCTTCTCACACCAGGTGCCGATGGGACGGCTTGTGTCGCTGAATCTTAAACAGGTTTTGCATCTTAAACTGGACAACATTTTCACAGCTGTAAATAAAAGGCTGAGAGGAAATACATTACATTTACATGCATTACATCTGCAAACCGTTGAATAGAACCCACGCTCGATATAAATACTGAGTTCACTCTTGACCATGATGTGCAACGGCCTGGAAGAGTGCGTGCGTGCGTGCGTGCGTGAGTATGAACTGGGCGAGGGGGCTGGGGGGTGTTTGGGTGGGATGCCGTGAAGGGTAGACGGGTGTGGATGAGTGAAATACTACATGAAAACAAATTCGTGAGACGAGTTTTCTGATACAAAAGCTGACCGCTTGGCATTGACAGGTAGGCGAGGGGAGAATGAGTCCAGACTTCAGTGAGACAAAACACCAGCTGTCTGGCAGTCACTTTACTCCAACACCCTGCAGCTAGATGACAAGAGCCAGCTTTCTTTTTTTCTCCCGCCTCCAGAAAAATGAAAGCCATCATCATTATATGTCGATAGCCATGCTGGGCAGTTACTGACCCTCTCTTTGTATTACTCCGCAAATGGTCGGCCCTTTTTATTTGATTTGGTGGTGAACGAGTGGCACTACGACTGTTGCCATTCTTCAATCCCAATGCCTGAAAAGCGGCGATTTTTTCATTCTATAAAAGAGGGAGGACACTGCTCTCGCTAATTCGGGAAGCTTTTTGCTCGACCCCACACAGAGAGTTGAGGGAAGATTTGAAGATATTTTCTGCAGTTATCAACTGTCATAAAAATGGCGGCAGTGCTGACAAGGAAATTACCGACATTTTAAGATAGCATTTAAACAATAAGATCATTTATCTTTATGCACAGATTTACTGAATCGATGATTTGTTTATCGTTATTTTCTTATAGCTTGTTTTATGTTTTAAGTTATTTTTGTCTCTCTTTTTGTCATGAGTTCCGATGAATAGATGAAACTGGATATATAAATATTTACTCAACCTGCTTTGGTCTGTCTGTGGTGGTTTTTGACAGCCGTGCTCAGCTCTGAGAGCGATGAGATAGTTCGTCAATCAGATGATTGTTTATCCCAGTCTCACTGTCCATACACAGCAAACATTCCAGCAGAAACAAAGTCCCATAAAAACAAAATTAATACTGAGACATGTAGTCGAGCGCCTTAGCGTGATTTGAACAAATATGTCATAATTAACTCGCTTGGGTGGAAAATATCATCGTAATTACAGCTGTGTTGGAAAACATCTTTAGAATCTGGAAAGTTCTGATGCAATGGGCCCTGACTTTAGGGTGTATTCACACGAAAACTTTGCTTGAGGCTCGTTCACACGACTATCAGTTTGGTTCGTTGACTTGTTGAAACAAATAATCATATTCTAGTTTGAATGATCCTCGACAGGCTGGGAGTGTAAACAAGTATCTGGTCACTCTCTCTTCTTCTTTGTTTCTTTCTTTCTCTCTCTCTCCACACACACACACACACACACACACACACACACACACACACACACACTTGATCTGTTGATTTCTTTCGGTCTCTCGTTCACGCAGTCTCTTTTGTTCACTCTCTCACTTTATCAGTCTCATTGTCTTTTTCTTTCTCTCGTCGTCGTCGTCGTCGTCGTCGTCATGCGTGGCAGTCAGGTCATCCTCGGTACCGACCCAACTCCCACCATCACACCTCTAGGTTCTCGCACATCGAGCGGCGGGATGTCAGGTGAATGGCGCTCACACACACACCACCCGTGTCACGTGACAACAGGAGTGAGAAATCAGGTCTCCGCCACACGACGTGCCATTTGGTAACTAACAATTCCGATTTTGCGAAAGGTCGCTCACAACCACCGCACGCTTCCTGCTGAAGACTGGTGAAGAGAAATCTATGGCCGATGGCATTAACAGAGGTGTCGCCAGGTAGAAAACTCTGAGAAACATGATCTCCCTGCCTTTGCGACTTGTCATAAATTACCTCCCTTTTGGGCGTAGCTGCAAGAGAGTGCGTGGATGTGTGTGGGACGACGACACGACCTGATGGACTCGTTACACGTCAGTCTGATGACCTGATGGACACGTTACACGTCAGTCTGATGATCTGATGGACTCGTTACACGTCAGTCTGATGATCTGATGGACTCGTTACACGTCAGTCTGATGACCTGATGGACTCGTTACACGTCAGTCTGATGACCTGATGGACACGTTACACGTCAGTCTGATGATCTGATGGACTCGTTACACGTCGGTCTGATGACCTGATGGACTCGTTACACGTCAGTCTGATGACCTGATGGACTCGTTACACGTCAGTCTGATGACCTGATGGACTCGTTACACGTCAGTCTGATGACCTGATGGACTCGTTACACGTCAGTCTGATGACCTGATGGACACGTTACACGTCAGTCTGATGATCTGATGGACTCGTTACACGTCAGTCTGATGATCTGATGGACTCGTTACACGTCAGTCTGATGATCTGATGGACTCGTTACACGTCAGTCTGATGATCTGATGGACTCGTTACACGTCAGTCTGATGATCTGATGGACTCGTTACACGTCAGTCTGATGACCTGATGGACACGTTACACGTCAGTCTGATGACCTGATGGACTCTTTACACGTCAGTCTGATGACCTGATGGACACGTTACACGTCGGTCTGATGACCTGATGGACTCGTTACACGTCAGTCTGATGACCTGATGGACTCGTTACACGTCAGTCTGATGACCTGATGGACTCGTTACACGTCAGTCGGATGACACGAGGGACTCGTTACACATCAGTCTGATGACCTGATGGACTCGTTACACGTCAGTCTAACGACCTCATGGACTCTTTACACGTCAGTCTGATGACCTGATGGACTCGTTACACGTCAGTCTAACGACCTCATGGACTCTTTACACGTCAGCCTGACGACCTCATGGACTCGTTACACGTCAGTCTGATGACTTGATGGGCACGTTACACGTCAGTCTGATGACCTGATGGACGCGTTACACGTCAAACTGACGACCTCATGGACTCTTTACACGTCAGTCTGATGACCTGATGGACTCGTTACACGTCAGCCTGACGACCTCATGGACTCGTTACACGTCAGTCTGATGACTTGATGGGCACGTTACACGTCAGTCTGATGACCTGATGGACGCGTTACACGTCAAACTGACGACCTGATTCACTATTTACACTTCGACTCGACGACTTGATGTACCCTTTACATGTCAGTCTCACGACCTGGTGCAGTCTTTACACGTAAAACTGAACACATGATTTTTAGAATGGCTGTGTTATTCTTGCGTGGGTTTAGAAAGTCTGGAAAAGAAGATTGATTTCTGTGGCACTTTCGTGTAACGCTGCCTAACAATTAATGTAGCATTTACCTAGTTGACACTGCGAGTTGCTCGTCCCAAGGACAATTTGCTTATCGATGTTACAACGTCTCGTGTAACTTAACCTTAACATCTCGTGTAACGTTACCTTAACGTCTCGGGCTGCCTAATGATACGCTGATCCAGTTCAGTCGGCCCTACTTTTGGAAAATGTGACCTTTAAATCGTGAGCACATATAGAACGAGATGGTGTGATTTCGTGTCACGTGACATAATAAAAGTCATGGACTTTAGAACATTCGAACAGAACATTCCAGAAGTCTGGAAATTTTTCTCTTTTTTTATATTCGTGCTTATGTCACGGTTTCCTCTCAAATAATATCTTCAGAATTTACAACGTTGACCCGTTTTCTTACTCTTGTTCGTGTGGAAAATACTTTGTCTGGCTGTCTGGCTGGATGGATGGTTGGCAGATGGTCTGTCTCTCGTCGGTCAATAAAGCCTACTTTTGTGAACGTATTGCTGTATCATCATTTTTTTAGATTTTGCGTTCAACTTATTGAGTTGAATAATATCAAAGAAAAAAATTTTTTCTAAGAAAATTTAATATCAGAAATCGATTGCTGGAATTAAAAAGTGTATAAGTCACAAATTTAAAATATTGTAGATAGCAATGGCTTTTAGTTATTGTTCCTTCTACATTTCTCTTTTTTTCTCCTTCTCCCACCCTCTCTTTCACGCACACACACACACACACACACACACACACACACACACACAATCAAACAAAGAAACAAACAAACAAACAAACAAACAAACAAACAATATCTTCGATGCCATGATGTCAGACGCTTTATTGAACAGAAAGTTTTTAATGTCAGTTTCGACGTTAGACAACGAAGAACGTTTCTTCCGAACCTGACTGAGGCACAAAAAAGGTGACATTTTATTTTCTGTACGACACCATTGAGGAAACCTATTACATCAACATCAATACAGCTGGGCGCGTGCAAGTAGAGCTGAAACCCTGTCTCGATATGCACGACCGACAGTCAACCAGTCCCTATCTACAAATATGCAGTTCAATAATCATTTTCAATGGTTTACACAAGATTTTTGTCTGTCGATTTTGTCAAAAGAGTTTCGTCGTCACAAACTGAGTGAGTTTTGTGCTCACAAGTTTAGAGACCGCTGTCCTCACAAAATGAAAGAGGTTGCAGATGACAATGAAGAATAAGGACATGAATGACTACCTCTGACAGCAAGGCCACATGTTGCACAACACATTGCTAATGTTAAACTAATTTTAGGCCTGCAATTAGTCAGATAATCAGTTTTATAGAAACACAGTGCATAACTCAAATTTGCAACATTTTAAACTATTAAATAAGATAAAAGTGTTTAAGCCAGCATAATTTTTCTGTGCGCTTGGAGCGATTTTTAGAGAAAAAAGTTTCTAAATTTGCTTCTCTAGAACCTCTTAAGTTGTGCAACTAGCCCCAGGTCGTGATATTAAGATACTAAATGATTAGCTTGAATCAAGAAGCCCAACACTTTCTGACCTCGGCTGTCAGACGAATGTCCATCGGATTAAACTTTCGCGATTGTTTTGAAGGCGTGTCCATCATGAACTTTATTCATGGTTAATGTTAGCACTTTACTCTTTATTTTATGTTATTTTATTTTCTGTAAGGAACAGTCTAGGATACCTATTGCACGATCAATTTAGTCGGGCGTTTCCAATAAAAACTGAAACCCAGACATGCCCATCATGAACTTAATTCATAATTAATGTTCGCAATTTACACGCCGCAGAGCCAAGGAAGGAGTCTGTCGCTTATTGGACAAACCTTTTTTAAACTCGTCTCCAAGATTTATTCTAGGGTATTTATGTCTTCAATGTCGGGTCAATCCATGAAAACAAAATTTAAAAGATTAAAATGAAAATTTGCTACACATTTTTGTACCAAAGTAATAACCGCTGTATGTTATGCTAATCTGGTGGCAACTTTAAGTTTCATGTTTGGCTCAGGTCAGATGTGTAAGTTCAAGTTTGTTTTATCATATGTTTATTGAATCTTTCCCGACTTTGACTAAAGCCAGTTCGAGTTTCATGCCACATACACATTACACCATGAATGCACTGGCACGCCCATGCTTACAGATGTACAGGTATTGGCTGATAAATGGATATGTGGGTGGCGTGAGGACGATTATTCAGAATTATGAATGACACGTGGGGGACAATGACAGGCTTGCTCCAACAGGTAGCTTTAAACCACAGCAGTCCAACAGAAATGGAGACCTGATCCATCAGAGGAGGTAAATACGACGGGAGGAGAAAGTAGGACTCCGAATTCCACGTGTCGGTGAACCACTTGTGTTGACTCCCTCCCTCACCCCTTCAGAGGCCACTGGGCTGTGGGAATCACTCCTTGCATTTATTTATTTATGTTAACTGCCTCCACGGCCACTAAGCTATGAGAATCACTCGTTCTATTTATTTACGTATTGCCTTTCTATACTGACAAGTAATATTTGGGCAATCTTTGGCATCACAAACTCCGAGAGATGAGACATGAGATATGAGACATGAAACTCGAGCATCAAGAAAAGACTCGCCGAGACATGATGCTTTTCTTTTCCAGTCTACATCAAGGTTGGTTTTTTGTGTTTTTTGTGTTTTTTTTTTTTGTATGTTCCCCAGAAGATTTATGTACATTCGACCTCATGGTCGTGATTGCAAGACAGGAAAATAATGTTTACCTACGCCAACACAAAGCCGCCGACGTTAATGTAGGACGTAATGGCACGTGGACGACTGACATCTATCGGAAAGAAAACGAAGGTGGAGAGGGAACAGCACGACAACAATTACGCAGAAAGACATTGTTATAACGGTTATAACAAGGTGCAACCACTTGCCAACTACCTGTTCATGATGTCATACAACTGTCGTGCAAAAAATGTGGGACAACTAAAAAAAAAAAAAAAAAAAAAGGATATACTGAGGAGATCAAAGATGGCGCGACGTCTGGGCAAACGCAAAGTCAGTAGCGGAAAAGACTACAATCACGAGGATCGAAGTCGATTGTTTTGCACGAGAACGGCACGTGCTCGCGGTCTTGCGTCGTAACAGCACACCGAGACATTTTTCCACACCAGTCGTCGCTGTCGAAGCTTCCAGCCACTGCAAACACGCGGCTTGTTGGTGGCCATGTTTAACCACAGGCCACTGATCGTCTTGCTCCACTCTCCTTGGGCTCAAATTCTAACGATATCTTCCTAACGACACACACACACACACACACACACACACACACACACACACACACACACACATGGGTCAAAATGTACAATATATGATATTTAAAACAATTTCGAAGGTCTTTCATTCTGAATTTCTGAAAGTCTCATATGGTGCCAGTTGCACAACACATTTCTAATTTTAAACACATCTAGGCCGTAAATCTATTTAGATAATTAGTTTAAAGTGCACACCACAATTTTAGAATTTTTAAAACTAAAACTGCTTTAAGTAAGATAAAGTTGTTCAAGTCTGACTTTCCGTCCTGTCAGTACAGTTTTTTGTATGTTTTTCTGCAATGCATCAAAATGCCAGAGAAGAGATTTTGCTTCTTTAGAACAGTTTTAAGGTTTAGAAACGTGTTGTGCAACTGGCCCCAGTACTTAGTGATGCTGCATCGTCAGGTCTCAGAGTTATTCGCTGTATTGTTTGATTAAGCTGACATTTTATAAGGACTAGTGTGGAAGAACGAGAGAGCGTGAATGACGTCAGTTGTTCGGAAGACGTGTATGAGTGACGTAAAAATGAAGGAAATGACGTGAAGGAGAGCGCGAGCGGGGGGTCGGTAGTCAGTTGGGAGAAGAAAGAGGTTTATGAAGAGAAAAGTAAAGCAGAGAGATTCGTTAGACAAATCATTCATTTCTTTTAATTTGTGTGAAAGAACACGTACTTGTCAGGCTCCGTGTATGTGTTGAAAGGACTGAGTGACTGATGCACTGCGCGGTGGTCGTGACATGGATCTACTTCTGCTTGTGAACATCTGGAAAGAACAGCAATTGAAGCACAGGGTGGTGGAAATCAGGGAGGGGCTAAAAAGAGGAAAAGGAAAGACAAAGAGAGAATGAGAGAGGAGGGGGGGGGAAACACAAAGAAATCTTGATAGGCCTGGTACACAAACTTCAAGCATGCGCATGTGTTTACGGGAAATGACATGTTGGGGTTTCCACCTTCTTATCCTAACGAGCCAGACAAGGTCGGGCAAAGAGCAAGAAAAGATGAAATTGCAGTCTTTTGACTCAAGGGAAATAATTTCCTTATCGACTAGCCTTGCCAGAGAGGAAGTCTATATTTGCACGTGTAATGCAAGTGGTTTTTGAAAGGTAGTTATTAACACAGAAAAGGAATAGTGTCATTAGGTGACACAGACTCGGTAAATGTCCCCCAAGTCAGTCCATGAGTGAAGGTGCGATGCCAGCAGACCCTGGTGCCACTGCCTCCTGGAGGAAACACCTCAGTCACACTTCCTTCAGAAATATTCCCCGCCTACCCACCAGTCTTTTCTCAGTCTTTCTGACCTCTTGATTCTCTGCCCCTAAACAATACCCGTCTTTAGAGTTGTCCACCGTGCTGACGATGGTTTCGTGGGAATGGAGCAAACACGTTAGGCAAGCAGACGAGTGAACGCAGATTGATGAATAAGCAAGTAAAGTGTTTGCATTTCAAAAAGAAATTTGGTTGCCAGGGTTTTTGCTTATCTCCATATATATATATATATATGCGCGCGCTTGTTTGCCTTACCAATGCACCTAGTGTGGTCAGATCAAAGCCAACAACTTCTTTCAAAACATTTCCGCTCTAAACATCACCCAAGACAGAAGTGTATGTTTATCGCCGTTTGAAAAGCCAAAGCAAACGCAAGCCGCAGCCAATGCCTTGTGCAAATTAACGACAAATCGAACTTCTTCAGGCAATTATCCCAGCCTCTCGCCAGGGCGTGGCTGAGGAAAACCAAGGGAGAAAATCATAAGAGTGGTGACAACGGTAGCGTCCCTTTTGGCGACAGGGGCTGATTCGTTTTGATGAGCGATGGCAGCCACAAGAAAAGCAGTGCTGCGTACTCTTATTATAGACGAACAAAGATTCTCTGGAAATTCAGATAACTGTTTTCAGACATCTCTTTTTTTTCTTTCTTTCGTAATAGTTCATGTACAGTTCCTCCCCTACCCCCCGCCGTCAATTTTTGCCTTTGGTTGAAATTGATTTTAAAATGGCGGTGTGAGAAGAAAGACAATGAGCTGGGAGATAATAATCAGATGTATCTTGGCGTTTTCAAGACTTTCGCTTTCGAAGCATCGAATTAATCTCGGCACCCACCCCTAGTCGCTTCAGTGATAACAAAAGGGTTAAAAATCGTGTACAAGGTGTGTTCTTCTCGGTTGAGGTAACTCTTTCTACTAACTGGTGATGAGTGAAGCATTGCTAAGTTAAAAAGACCACGGAACCACAATGTTGCTCGATAGAAATTTTTATTTCGAGATAAAAACTAATGAAACAAGGATTAGGGCGACGCAGCGTGTATACCGACCGGGAAACACAGGAGATAAGCGATGCAAACTGTTGAGCAATGTAAGGATATGATATTATCAGGATATGCTAGTGCTATTAAAGTACATGCTGAAATGTGTAAAGGGGCTCATATTCACACACACACACACACACACACACACCTGCCAAGCCCAGTCCGCTTACTTGCCTTTACCTGTGCGTCTGTCCACATGCTGTGTAAACTAGATAAATTTATTCTCTGATAGATACTCTGCCACAGAATTCATGTAGTTTGCCTCAGTTCTTCCTCCACCCCTGTCTGTATTTTCTTGTCTTTATTGTCTAATTTTTACTTATCCTGTCATGTCTGCCATGTCTGTCCGTGCGTCTGTCTCTTTCTCTCGCGTGGTAGGAAAGTAAAAAATTGTGTGAACATTTTCCGTGAACGGTAGGTGAAGTCGGGGGTGAGAAGAGTTCAAACACAAATGAGTCATTGCTAAACACGAAAGGCAGAAATTATTATTTTTACCATATCTTTATTCTAAAAATAGCTTGGCGTGGAGAAAGGGCGTAATTGATGATGATGATGATGATGATGATGATGATGATGATGATGATGATGATGATGATGATTATTTTTTTTCAAGTTTACTGTTCTACTTCGTAAAACTCTCAAGAGTAATTGTCCAAAGGAGGCTGCAAAGGACGGTGTCGATCGTTGATACGAATGTCGACTTCGATGAGCGAGGAGCTGTGTGGGCTGCCCGAGTGAATTACGCCCCCTTCTGGAGCAGCCTGTACTAGCGGCTCTCTGACTATCGGCTCAAGTTATCTGCCCCTCACGATCGAAGACAACCTGGCTCGGCAATATCTCCCCTTGTGCTCGTCGGTCACGCTTCGCTGATGTTCATGACAGATTGCAAACATTATCTTTTTCAAAAATCACAGGCATCTTTGGGAGTCTGGGAATCCGGCCTTTGCCCTTTTTGTGCGTGTTTCCGTGAGAGCGTGTTTCTGCTAGCGTGACATACATAGAAGGGGCTAAAGGTCAGAGATAGGAGGAAAAAGGGACAGCAAAATAATATACTGTGACGATTACGTCAATGAAAGTGGCGATAACTTGGATTATGAGGAGAGACAATATAATAGCTACCTCCTAACTCAGCCAGTCAGTCATACACAAACAATTTCTCTCTCGCATACGAACGCACGCACGCACACGCACGCACACACACACACACACACACACTATCTAACAAATACTAATGAATCTATGTACAGATATCTCTCAAAACATCTCACTGATTATTATCCTTAATTCACACTCCCACACTCTCTTATCCTCGAGCACACAGTTCTTATGAAAGGCATAGGCCCCTTACCTACAGTCTGTCATGTAAAGCAAAGTATTTTATCGTTCGACACCGGGTGTAGGTCCGTTGAAGACTATAAATAGTATAAACCACTTACCTTACTTAACGCTCGGTATCACGCCAAGTCCTTAGGTGAGCGCAGTCTCCCCCTTTCTCCTGTTTACAGTGAGCGCTGGGCTTGTCGGGTGCAAGTACCCTTATGAAGAGTGCAGTCTATTCGTGGACCCTCTTCAGTTATCGTGGGTTGGCGGGTAGTCTGCCGTTTCTCTGGTGTCGCAATGCACTTTTCCTTCTCCTCAAAACACTGAAAGAATCTTCCCCCTCGATGGTCAATGAGCCCCTGTTAGTAGCTCCGGTAGTTTCCGTTTTCATCAGATGGGTCCGGCGGAATATGGTGAGGGTGAAGAGCCACTAAAGTTATGATGGGACTCAGTCATCCACAGTTGGGTTGAACAGACGACTGGAGTCCATCTCGCAGACTTCCCTGGTTCTTGGGCGACTTGTCTTCTGTTCTCCCCTCATTCCTAATAAATTCGTCTGTATTGGTTCTCTAAATGTAATATTCCTTTCAATTTCACTCAACTGTCACACAATTATCATAATTTTGCTTGCTGATTCCACACACACACACACACACACACACACACACACACACACACACACACACACGCACGCACGAAATCCAAGTCAATGAAAAGAAGGAAGGGTAAAATCAATTCTCGGAAATAAGGACTAGAGGAATTCGACAACCCAGATAAACAGACGGTGCACATCGTTTCACTTGCAACCAGTCAACAACATCGACAACCGCTCACTGGGTCGACCTGGCAGCCGCAGAACCTGATCGGTACATCCGTGATCTACACCACCTCCGCCATCATTCTGCCTCGTCTACAAGCAAGAAGAATCCAGGACAGTTTGGGATACAGATCGAACAGGGCGAAGGTAAAAGATTATGGAAAAGATCGATGTGGAAAAACTTGGAGGATTGGACTGGCAGAGCATGTATCACGTGGGCTCCCTTATTCTCACTTTGTGTCCGGCAACAATTCGCTGGACCTGTCAGGTGATTCCATATGATGGTGGCTATGACGACATGAGTAGAGATGAGGACGGCGATGAAGAGAGGATAAAGATGATGAGAAGGATGAAACTGTCCTCTCGTTGCTCCTATGGACCAGCGTCCCTGGGGTAGGGGAATCTGACCAACAGTTGAGGTTTTAAGTTCGGTAAATTCCAGTCCCCAGGGGAGGATGGAGACAAAGGTTTCCTTGTGAAGATGAGACTCGTGCAGTCGGTTATGATGTGAATCTTATGTGTGGACAATCTCGATGCAGGTTCTCGCAGGCAGTGAGAACAAATGATCGAATCGACTAAGAGGCAAAAATTAAAACAAAGAATTTTATCATCAAAAATTCTTATCAGTAAATAATATCTAATGATAAATATCTCTAGTGCTCCTGACAGAACATCATGTTTCCAGAGTAGTCTCAAATTGTCTTTCTTGTAGACATTACATCAGATAAGTTAGTTGCATCGACCCTTCCCCCCCCCAACACACACACACACACACACACACACACACACACACTACGAGGTCGCTAGTTAAACGTTTCTTCTGAAAGAAATTCATTGTCTCTTCCGTCTAAATAAATATGGCGATGGGGTTGTCCAGGGACTCGGCAGAGTGAGTATCGATATCTGCGAGTTGATTGACTTTGTGGCGGGTAACATTCGATCATTGAATTACCTGTCGTGTGCCAAAGCTAACAGAAATTTGTTGCCTGCCTCTTTGCTTTTCAAACTCTCCACACCCTTGCCACCCAGCACGCCCACAGCGCTCTCTGGCGGCCGGCGCACGAGCAAGGGCAGGAAACTGCGGCCTTCCTTCCATCATCGCCATCTTTGTTTTCAGACATGGGAACGCACTCCCTCTGCCTTCGATTATCTACGAGCAGATAACTCCGTGTGTTCACCCACGCCTGCATATTCATGCCTTTTGATTCGGTCTCTGTGTGTGTGTGTGTGTGTGTGTGTGTGTGTGTGTGTGTGTGTGTGTGTGTCGTGGACATACATTGGGCGGGAGGCTGCACCTCTTTCTGCCCTTTGTTTGCTTTTCTTCTTTGTAGAAATAAGACCAAGTGTCTATCAACCAGGACAAGTAGGACTGACTGACTGACTGACTGACTGACTGACTGACTGACTGACTGACATCACAGTTATGAAGCAAGGATAAGTCGTTGCCTTTGAGGAACATGGGGAAATCAAGGGACAGCAACTTGTTTCCATAGTTACAAAGTTGGTGTCCAGATCCTGTGGATGCTGTTGTACCCCCGGGGCTGTAGTGGCAAAGATCTCCTGGGGTAAAGTAACATAAAGAAATATTCGTGGGTGGAGACCTACTTGTAACTGCAGAGACAAGAGGCTTGCCGCTGATTTCCCCATCTTGTGCCGAGGCTTCTGGCTGACTGTTAGGCCATCCGCCAATCATTCGTCAATCATCCGCCAATCATCCGTCAAGCCGTGAATTGCCGAGTTACTCCGAGGACAAGGCACTCGGCTACACGTGGTGTTTGGTGGGAAACAAGATACACTGTGACCACGGTGTTGGGTGAGCTTGACTCACCACGCCTCCAGTACGACAAACATTCCCCGCCCCCTGTTGTAGCTCTGGCTCTATCTCACACAGTCCCTCATCATTTCCAAAGCAAATTGCATGGCAACGGGTAGGTTCGCCGATTAGTCTCTCTGGAGATCAGTAAGCTGTAAGTGGTTTACTGTGTCTAAAGTCACGGTATACGGGGACTCATCGCTCACCGTCTTTTAATTTCCCCTCGACGATCAGGTACAATTCACAGACTGACTCCAATGAGCATCGAACAAAGGACCTATTGATCTTAGAAACCAACAAATTAATCACACAATCGTTGCGCCTCACCCAGCGGTTTTATCAGCCCGGGAAAAAAGTCGAAATACCTTCTTTACCGGTGAAACAGGTTAGAACTGCACTGCGTTATGGTAATAACTAGTAATAAATCAGTTTCGCAAATTTGTTGTCACCCTCAATCCGTTTACCGTTCGCGTCTAGATTTACTTTTGTCGAACAGAGCGATATTGCCCGAGGGTGAAAATCTACCCGACTGCCAGGACGATACAACAAAAGCAAGCGGAAGTCTTTTCACCAAAGAAAACGACTTGCGATGTGAGGGGCGTTATGACAGATAACAGCGATTGTGCGCAAGAGAGGGCTGGGGTGTCGCCACTGGTCCTACCATCACACTTTCAAGTGCAGGCGGATGCTCGCACAGAACTCTCTAGATTGTGGATGGTCCACAAAGGAAGGACATGAGAAACGATGACATCTGTACAATCTATCGCAAGAGACCACCGTTGTGGATAGAGTTCATCCACATCCCATCATTCAAACCAAGAAATTATAAATAGATCAAATGACATTATTTTTTTTAATCTAAAATTTTCAGTGTACGGGGACCAAAGTGTGTTTTTGCGAAATCAAATGTGGTAATTCATTGATTATTTTTGTTAGTGTTACATTTTTTTTTGGGGGGGGGGTTAGAAGAAGAGAAAAGAGTTGTCTGCCCAACATATGTCATTAACACGTCAAGCCAGTAGTGGCTGCTGGTTTCCTCTGGGCTGAAAGTGATTTTTTTTACAGGCTCGCCCCCAAAATTCGGTGGCCATTTTCCCTGTCAGTTTGATTTTTCCGCCGCGAGTGGTCGGCCTTTGGTAGCGGCTGACAAGCGACGCGAGCAGTCTTGCCGAACAATGGCGCCGGTTCTCTCCCTTTTAAAAAGAAAATGGCTTTCGTGATAGAAGCCTTCATTTATTAAACCAACAATTTTTAGTTGGGGGCATTGTAGGCTGTGTCTTTGCCATACCGCGCTTTGTTGGACCGGCCAGGAGGATCGGAGCGCAAAAATGAGAGACCGACACACTAATTTGTCGATTGCTGCCCGAGGTGACAGCGCTAGTCTCCAGGCAAGTAGGATGTTTAAAATGGCGATCGATCCCGAGGCGGGAGTAATTGTTACTGTCGAAACTTTTGTCATGGGGGCTTAGAAAATCACTTTTGGCGAAATGATTCCATCAAAAAAATTGGCGAAACTTTTCTCACAAGCTATCGAGCTTCACAGTCGATGATCGCTTGATGTTTAAGACTTCGGTTTGTTTGCTGCGTGCATAATGAAGGTAATGAAGGTAATGGGCCAGTGTATTTGATGGCGTGCTTACGGCGTTTGTATACTTACCTTTATGCGTATTTGTATATTTATGTATTTTTGTATCTGGGAATGTCTATGAGAGTCTGTGTGTATGTGTGTGTGTGTTCTTGTTCATTGGAAGACAAGATAATGGGTAAAAGGAGAAATGCTGTTTTCAAAGATATATCACATTACCTTTGTGTGTGTGTGCCTTCCGTTTTAGAGACGAAGAAATGGGTACCCATGAACAGATTTGTTGTTTACTTTCATATATTCCATTTTTATTTTATCTTATTCGCTTCAATGAAAGAGGGGGAAAAGGGTAGGTAGAGATATTCGTCTTATCACCACTTCAATCAAATGACACCTCCGATCACCTAGTTTTTGAGAATATTAAAAAAAACATCTTTCACGTTTGCCATTAGTCCACTCGCTGAAGCAACAGGTAAGGAGGCAGGAAAGTGTGCCACAAAGAATCCATTTACCGGCCTAAATTCCACGTGGCGACCCTGTCAGTGGGAAGAGGGTAACTCTAACCAAAGTCAAACAAGCCGAGTGTTCGCGGAACGTGCCATTTTTAATAATCTGGCGCTCGGCGGCGGCAAAGACTTTCTTTATATCAGTGATGTTAACACTTTAGCTCGGCGCTTACGCAGCGACACCTGGCGTTCTCGGCACGAAGCCGGGAGATAACCGCGTTAGCCTCAAACTGTTTGCGTCCAGGGTTGACAACAGCTTTTCTGCTGTAAAAAGTCACCGAGACTAAACAAACTGATGTAGGTGATATGCCAGCACAAGACATTCAACATAATATATCTAGATATGTATATAAGGCTTGCTTTATCCTCGGGTAGGTTTGGACCTCGCGATGTACACAGCATCGTCTTGTCACGTCTAACCCTTTTAAGGGTATCTGTGCGGACGACGGGTACAGATTTTAAAATCATTATAAATTTAGTACTCTCAAAAAGGTCTACATACACAGCGATCTTTTTACAAAGATTTTCTTCGTTTTGCGTGAAAACAATGACCCGCTCCCCTCCGTAGCTTATTTTTTAAACAAATAATCTCCTTGTTTTAATCCTCTATGTAGATTAATTTTCATTGTCCGTAGCTTATTTTTTAAACAAATAATCTCCTTGTTTTAATCCTCTATGTAGTTTAATTTTCATTGTATGTATGGTCCATCTAGGCTGTTTAGTAAATAGTTTGATTCGAGACAACTTCTTTTACTGGGATATTAAAGATAGAAAACAGAGCAAACATAAGTTGACCCAATTTCCTTAGACGATGCTGCTAACTGTCGTGTATTTGTTTATTGGAAGATGTGACCGAATTTAAACGAATTTATACATCAGGTCATTTCATAACTATGGCAGATGAATTACAGAACGAGAACCAAACAAAAGAAAGAAAGAAAATATTTATACTGATAGATCTCTGATATATATATACTGGTAATAATCTCGAGTTTTATGCAGGATAATTACTTTTATGAGACAGTCAGTGGTTTATCGGGAAAGTTGAAGTGGATGGGAGATGATGATTTATGATGCAGGAAGTATGAGCAAGAAGAGATGACTCCAATCAAACTTCTCTCTCTCTCTCTCACACACACACACACCGCCCGCTCTGCCTCCACCCTCCATCCTACTTGCTTCCCCTGCAAGCCAACTGCTCCCCACAATCCGTACTTCAAAAGCCGCTTCGTCTCTCGCCCGAAGCTAACAACTGCCAACTTGTCCGGGTATTTAGTTTGTTTCAGGTTTCACCTGCGCTGAGCGGGTAGACACGACCTTCTTTTGTCCTCGTCGCAGACTCGTCAGCCACCCCGAAAAATACCCGTTTAAAAGTTGAAGCTATCCGCCCTCGCCTGCGAGGGAGCCTGCCCGCGGCTGTCTAATGTCCCCGAGGAGTTGAAATCTCTGACACCCTGCCCCGCAGCACGCTTTCGTGTTCTTCGGCCCTCCTATATCTCCTCCCTCTCGCAATGTCCCCTTATCCAGTTCGCTCCTCTCCTCCCCCCCCCCACCACACCCGAAATGAAAGCAGGTAGACGGGCTTCCTGAGGCCGTGCGAGCTTCACCTGTGTCGTACGTTGAGATACCTGAGTGGAATGGAATGGCTGTCTACGGTCTCCTGCACCGACCTGTCGCTGCTCAAATGCCGACTGATTCTAGCGAGAAGAAACCACTAAAAGAAGCGCGAGGAATGAGCAAACTGACAACTCTGTAAATCACGGGGAAGGGGGGAGGGGTCTCAAAGTCAGGAGATTAGTGAGATCAGTCCCACTTGTTGGCCATATAACTGTTTATGAAGGTGTTGCACATCACGACAGGCTGAATTTTGTTTTGTCTGTTAAAATTATATTTTAAGTGTTTATTGAAGTTTCGCATACGCCGACTAGTATTTCACGGGATCTCTCACGGGATTACTTACCTGGTTCAATTAAGGCCGCTGTTCTCAACCTGGGGGGCGCAAGCTGCTGAAAAGGGGGCCGCAAAGGCGGTCATTTTCTCATATCTCATATAGGTATTAGTGGCTAAGGGGGGCGCGCGGACGTACCTTTATTCGTCTGGGGGGGGCGTCACAAGTAAAAGGTTGAGAAACGCTGAATTAAGGTGAGAGTTTTAAAAATAACTAAACATAGAAAAGTATGGCAGCGGTGGGATTCGAACCCACGCCTCCGGAGAGACTGGTGCCTAAAACCAGCGCCTTAGACCGCTCGGCCACGCTACCCGTTGGAGATAGCGAGGCAGTTTCTGCTTTTTTTATCACTGAATGAAAGAGAGAGAGAGAGAAAAGCATGTGAGTGAGTGGGAGTTTTGTGTGTGTGTGTGTGTGTGTGTGTGTGTGTGTGTGTGAGAGAGAGAGAGAGAGAGACTAGACAAGATTATAAACTAAAAGAGTGTCTGTGACAGTCGGTTACACAATCATGAAGTGACAACAAGATCTTGAAATGATGATAAAACTCGTGACAAACGAAGAAATGATTCAACATATTTTTTCATCAGCTGCGATAACACAAATATCGATAGACAAACCTAATAAACTATGCAATCGAACCGAACACGATTGCGAACACTTGTCTTAAATAAATAGTGAAAGACAAACATGATGGAATGTAGTAGATCGGATTGTGTAATATAATTAGCGAAACAACTGATAAATGTCAGCACACCTCCCACGGCAAACAAATTCTTCCATCCTCTAGTCCCCGATATCGCTGAATGAAGAATAGAAGTTAAAAAGCAATCAGATTTATATTCAACAAACGAGAAACTAACCTAATGCACATTAAAGTCACTGAATACAAAAGTAAACACAATAGTAGTAGACGGATATCACCAACAAAGATTATACTCAGAGAAATAATTGCCTCGATTAATGAAAGAGCAGAGGTCGACTTCGAGGGAAGTCAGACTGAGACTCGTGAAGGTTTCTCCTCGTTAGTCGAGGCCAAAGAAGCCCCGGGACAGTCTGCTTCTTATGTCCCACCAGGAGGATCTTGCTCAGCTTCCTCTTTCGAGCTCTCACGACCAGGAGATGGCGCTGACTTTCAACATCCGGGTTAATAGATGACGTTCTTTGCCGGTTTATGAGCTCAGCTGTGGCTGTGTGTTAATTAATAAACAGCCGCCACTGACGGTGAAGAGATGGGTGGAACTCTCGTAGGCGAAGAAGAGGCCGCAAGCAACGGCGACACACACACACACACACACACACACACACACACACACACACAGAGTGAGAGAGAGAGAGGGGGGGAAGGTATAAAATGATTTCTCTGGAAGTGACCGCCAACTCAGAGCGTCCCTCTCCCAGTCCCTACGTGGGATGAATGTGCGAGGAGTCCGGGAAGCATGGTGCGAACAAACTCTTGTTCCGTTTTCCTTCAGCTGCGGCAAAACTCTCGTCAGCTCTCGAGTGTGTGCTTAAACTTCCTTCTGTCAGTTTTCATGTGAAAGCGGGGAGGAAAAAAATAAGAGGAAAAAGGGAATAAAAAGCAAAGGCAAAGACGGGAAAATGTATCTTTTTTCATGGCAGTTGTACTTCGATGCTCCCCTCCCTCCCTTCTTTCATTCTTCTCCCCTTTCTTACTTTCTCTACCCTCCCTACCCCTTCTCTGTCTCTCTCTCCCTCTCTTTCCACCTCCCTCTCTCATTTCTTTGTAGATAGCTGGAGAAGGCTGGGCACACAAAGGCTACAACCGAATCTTCAGTACACGTGATGTTTACTTTATCTGGCTTCTATAGCTGGGGGGAGGCTTGAAAAAAGCTGGGAAAAAAAGTTTCTTATTTACCAGGGTGGCGGTGAGGGTTCTATGGCTGTCAGAACGTCAACGCAAAAAGGTGAAACTTTCAGAGGCTGTGTCAACAGGGTACCCGAGAGGCGGGTGAAGCAGCGGGCCTGCCATGGGATCTGTCCATGCCACTGTGCCGAGGAGTCAGAGATGCCGGGGTGGACAGAGCAAACACTCATTATACCACGCTGAAAGCCTTTCGCACCTTTCCTGTCTATTAAAAATGAAATTCAATTAAGCGAGAGCGGTAGCCCAGAATAAGGCTGTTATGTACACTCACCCACAGGCACAACAGAGAAAGAGAGTGTCGGGGGGAGAGAGAGAGAAGAGGTTGGGGGAACTACCTTTTCTACGCAGCGATGAAGGAAGATCAACTCAAGGAAAAAGAGACTGCGGCAGGCCGTGTACAGGCTCTCGGTTCACTTTCTGTCGGGTAGCATTCACGGGTAGAGGAGAACACTCCCGACAGTCGTCAAAGGTGAAAAGGCTTACACACTGTACCTTGTATTCGTTGTGTGAAAGACATTGATTATGATCGTCCTCCTAATGCTGGTCGTCATATTGTTATGAAAAACCGGAAATGGTTAAGGGCTAGAATTATGTTAGAACAATACGGGAGGTAGCTGAGCTGTAAATCACTGACAATAGAAACATCGTGTCAACGTACGAGGATCAGAAGTTAATTCTGAAACCAGGTAGAAATATATGGTTAGTATTTAATTAAAATATATTGTTAGCCTAAGTATTTAATTATAATATATTGTTAGAATATAAATATATGTTAGTTTGTATATATTTGACGCATATGCGTGTCTACGCTTGTGTGTGTGAGTGTGTGTGTGTGTGTGTGTGTGTTTTGTCCAGGTAGAGAAACATGCCTGTAGGCTGTCTGTCGCAAGCGTTTTCCTCCTCTTTACACGTGATTCCAGGACCGAAGGGGTCTGCCTTGTGTGTGGAGAGTTAATTTCCGCTTTTGTTCCTCGCGCGCTGCAGCGTTTTCAATACCCCTTTCACTCGGTTCGAGAAAGAAAAGAAAGGAAAGTCATGAGCGTGAGGTGTATGCGCTGAAGAAGAACAAAAATATAGATTTCAATGAGCGTTTTGTCTACCACAAGGTACGAGTGTTTTTTAATTTCAAGACTAGCTACGCCTGCGATGAAGGAGGCCTGTGTAGTGTTTGCCCAAGGGGAATGACTCTTGTCAACTTCCTGCGCAGACTTTATGAACACCTTGGACATTCACTTTTTGTAAAGCGTTGATGACGTTCTTGCGCAAATATTTCAAACAGAGCGGAGTAATTTCACAGCCCGGCAGGGGAGTTTTAAAGAGTGGAGTGGCTCGCAATTGAGATCTGCATTTTGCTTGTGGCAATATTTATCCGAGTCGTACAGAAGTCAATGGCAATGCCAAGGAACGAGTGCCTTCGGTTAATCTCTAACTTTAGTCCTTTCTCTATCAAAATGCTTTATAAAAACGGGAGGAGGAGGAAGGGGGGGAATGTCTATGGGAGAGAAGCAGGTGGTTCTCAAGCATCTCCTGACCTCGTGTACGTTGTTGTCTGCCCCCAGTGTCTCCACGCATGAGCGACTGCAATTTCCGGCAGCTGTCACAACCGGAAACCGGGGGCTTACGCAGAGAGATTCAGGTTTATCATGCGTTAAGACCCGTTTATCGCAGGTAAACAGACTTGGATCGTTGGCAAACTCTTAGTGTTTACGTGAGGGATGACCATGTCTTTGTGCAAGCAAATGTTCTGGGTGAGAAAGTTGCTGAGCTATGTGTTCTCGATGAACAGAGTCCTGTGTTCTTGATGAACAAACTGACGCGTGTGTTGATCAGGCATGTTAAGTGAACATGCCTAGCTACCTGTGTTTCACCAATATTAGTATGTTAATGATGTACCAATGAAAAGATCACAAGTAGTCTTTGAAGGACAACATTTCTGGGGCGGAAAAATTTATATAAGCGGAGAAAGAATGTTTCAGGTCCAAACTGCACGAGATGCCAATTTCTATTCCTTAAGTATGCTTCTCAACTTTTCCACCATAAATAAGCCAACCAGTCCGACATCCAGGTAGGTTTCCTGATCATGGCAGCTGAGCAGCAATTATCTGCTCCACATATCTTCCTCTGACCGAACGTAGGTTGGTTTAAATCTCCGATCGAAGATCCACACATACTTTAGCTTTTTATAGCTTGACCACACGTAGAGATCAACATCAAAGACGTATTTAAAATCAAAATTTTTTTATGATTAATAATTTGAATGAATTTAAAACTGTGGCACATCTTGTTTTTAATACTATTCCCATAAGGTCAGGGTAGATGCTGTAGAAGTACATAAAGTCGCTGTTTTGAAGTATGAGCGATCAGTAGCTCAAAAACAGGTGTTTTATTGATGTGGGTGAAAAAGAATAAAAGTAAAATACCAGTAATGGTGATGTCTTTCTTTCATATAACTGTATGAAGGGATAAATAGAGGAGATCAAGCTGAAGCCCACATTTTGCACAGACGACTGTAATGTTTATTCCAATCACACGGTGAACTTGATTTTCCTGAAGTACAACAAATTATTAATTCCAATGCAAACACAACTTCTCCGTAACCCATGCTCATATTTATCTATAGGCATTTCTTTCTTTTTATTTCTTTGTTTTCTGGGAAATATTTTTTTCCTCATTTCGCATTTGTAACAAACTTGTTTTGCGAAGAGAACAGAGGAAGTGTGGGTCCTTGCGAGGACCTTGTTCTGGTCTGTTCTGCAGTCAAGATCGTGCATCAGAGGCTGGGCCAGCCGGTGTATTTACCTGGCCATTGTGCTGAGCTGGCGACTCATTTTTCAGACTCATATCACCTGAACGCATCAACACCGACTTGCGTGTGGGGGGACCTCTGGCGGTAAGAATCAGCAGGTCCTCTTCCCACAGCAGTTTTAATCCTGCTCCGGCGGTGAAGACAGATACGGACTCACCTGATAGTTTAGAATTTTCTTCCTTTCTTCCCTAAGAGGGAAGGTAATATTCCAGCTTCAAGCGGTAAATGCGAGCAGATCATTCAAAACCTTTCTCCATGTCCGCGCCCATGGGTGGGTTGTTGACGGGTAGACAGAGGGAACGGGTGGAACCACCCAGAAAAATCTGCGTTTTGAAGGCAGCTTTTTGTCTTCAATTTTTTTCGCCTTTCATCCTTTTGGTGCTAGTCGGGATATGGTGTGGGGGAGGGGGGAGGTGTTGGGCGTGTGTGAGAGATGGGCGGGGGAATGCTTTTTTGTGACAGAATCATTTAGCCAGCGCCACATGTACAAGAGTTTTCTCACTTAGTTATTATTTTAATAATGTGTAAAAGTTATTTTAGTTATCGTGGTACTACTTATAATTTATTTCATTTTATTTAGACATTATTGGCTTTTGATATTACTTTGTTCCCGTCAAGAAACCGTAATGCATTAAAAATAAAATGAAGTAAACCTTTTCACTCATTATCCACTAGCATTTGCAGCGATGTTTTGTCTTGCTTGTGTCCCTGTTAATTAAAAATTATGGAGTCAGTTGTTTTAAAGACATTTTAGAGTTTTGACGAACGTCACACAAAATGTGCGAGTGAATAATAATCAGTGTGAAACATGTGATCACCGCAGTTTCACAAAAATATCCTCCATTCGTCACGCATCGTTAACAGGGGTAAACGGGGGGGGGGGGGTAAACAGGGGGGGGGGGTCTGTTCAGATGGTGGTGGAAAATGCCAGTCGTAAACTCTTAAGAAATTTGTATATTCGAAACTATAAATGAAGTACCTAATCAATTACAATTTATGTTTGTTTTTTTGGTAAGAATCTGGAAAACGCTGTTTAATGAGGACAATGTACACGATGTATAACATTTCACATTTGCCAACTGAAATACCTGCTTTATCCCGGAAAATTTGTTTAAATAAATTGAGAGAAAGACAATAACAAAATTAGTAAATAATTTGGTTAACGCATGCTAACAGCCAGAATAAGGCAAAAAATATTAGGAAAATAATTTACCGTAGAATATGTGCAATGTTTAAGAAATGATGCTCGTGAGGAGTGAATACTGTCAACAATGCTTGACTAAAATAGAAAAGATTTCAGCTACTGTCAACAAAAGATTTCACTGACAGTCAGTGAGCAGCTCTTGATTAAATCAGGAAAGGTTCATTTCAATCAGACAGCCAAAATTAAAACAAGAAAATCTCACTTCGTTACTTGTCTTCTATTAAAGCAGGAAACATTTCCTGACAGTTCTGAAAGACAATAAAAACACAATAACTGGAAAATTAGGATCCAGCTAGAAGACTGCGGCTGATGATAAAACCAAATATCATGTAATTGCAAAGAGCAAATAAACAGGAGAAAATCTGGCAAATCTGATGATAATGGCAAGAGGCAAATGAATGATAATGTATAGATGTTTCTTTATCTGTGATTAGAACAAAGAAAGTGGTTGAAATCATTTTATAAAATTTTACGAAAGAGCACAAAGAATTTGGTTTAAAGATTTGAATGATATCGTATTCAAATATATCTGGTATTTGTTATTATCAAATAAACAGTTTATCTACTTTCTGTCTGTCTGTCTGTCTGTCTCGCTTTCAAAACAGCAGCATCAGCAACAACAAGAATAAAATAGACACAGCATTAATCCTCACCACCCATCATACCTGTCGTTCATTCCCTACTTTTTTCTTCCCCACTCACTCACTCACTCACTCACTCACACACACACACACACACACACACACACACACACACAAGCGGCCGCACGCGCTGTACTAACAAAGGGCGAGTCTGATTACATAGATATGTTTAATCCGGGTCGCCGCGCGCCGCATACCTCACCATCAGTCACCCCGCGGAAGGTGAGAAGTTGGGGGGTGGGGGGTGAAGGCTCAAGATAGTGGCCAGTAATTTGTACTCAGGCCTACAAGGTGGGATTTTGTCAGTCATTTTGTTGTCCTGCCCTCGCCTGTCGGTGACGACAATCGCTGTCATCTGGGTGGGCTACAAGTCTACCCGTAAGCTGACACCCAACACAACACGAAATATGATGGATGGCGCCGCGGGGTGGGCCGAGTAGGCCGGCGAACGATTCCCTCCACGTACCCGTAAGACGATGCCGTCACGTGACGGTGGGCTGGAAGATCATTCCGTTAAAAACACAAGAGCAGGAGTGCCAGGTATGGCAGGTATGGCAAGGCGGGTATGACAGGGTAGCTGGTCAGAGAGAGAGAGAGAAGCCCTCGTCAGTCTGGACTTGTGGCTGTTGGTAAAGACTGATGTTTATAAAACAACTTAGTGAAACAATACACCAGCATTTCTCACATCACTTATGAGAAGAAACAGAATGATCAGCGCACACACACACACACACACACACACACACACACACACACGAGGAAGCAGTGAAACATAAATACATAAAAATCCTCATTAATCATTGAGAAAACCTTGCAATACTTAACATCTGGGAGAGATTAGTAGCCTGGCAATTAACGGACTTGACTTCAGAAGGTTCGTCTGGCCACCCAGCAAACATGATTACATGATTACCCATCTGATCAAGTTAGTTACAAGACCTGAAAGATTATTCCATGCGAAAATATCAATGACCTTAATGGACAAAGAAATCTGTAAGACAATGAAATAACAATTAAAAAAATGAAGGAAGCTTCACTGAAATCTTCAGGATTATTTGTTTATGTTTGGTTTATCTGCTGGGCACGTGCTGACTGGGCACGTGCTGCCAACGTCTGACTGTTTACCACGCGTCTGGATCACTGGTGTCGGGAGGAAGGTTGTGTCTGGAGTCAAACTGTGACAAACTGTAACCGATTTTGATTAACTTTGTTAGCATGTGTAATTCACCGATCGCCACTTATCAAAAATAATTTTATTCACTTTCTTTTATTTCGTACCGTTTCAGAGAGAGAGAGAGAGAGTGTGATTGTGTGAGAGAGAGAGAGAGTGTGTGTGTGTTTCTTGATTTCTTGATTACTCTTTCATGTTTTAGTGATAACCCTCTCTTAATTTCTTGATTACTCTTTCTTGTTTTTGTGATTACCCTCTCTAAATCTCTTGATTACTCTTTCTTGTCTTGAGAACAAGAGGTGTTGTAGAGGTGCCAACTCTCCATTGTGTCAATCACGTGTTTTGTAAAGGTCAGCGAGTAGAGAGAGTGCTATACAACCCAATCGAGAAAAAGCCAGAAAACCAGCCAGTCCTTTTTTTTTACCAGAAATAAACAAAGACATAAGAAGCAAATACTTACTCTGTGTAAATCATGATGGAGCTGAAAGTCCCATGATGGTGTCGAGGTGTGGTCTCACTAGACACAAGCACAAGTTGCAATGATAGTCAGACTTACACCAGAGTCCAACGACAGTTTGTAAGATAGTCAGACTTACACCAGAGTCCAACGACAGTTTGTAAGATAGTCAGACTTACACCAGAGTCCAACGACAGTTTGTAAGATAGTCAGACTTACACCAGAGTCCAACGACAGTTTGTAAGATAGTTATGAAAGTTGTTAGTTGTCGAGTAGATGTTTACTGAATATTTCACTTGTTGACAATTGTTCTCACTAAGCAGACCAGTTGACTAACTCGACCAACAATGTCCACACCTCACAGAAGATCATAGAAAACTGTCTCCCATTAAAACATATCACAGAACACATACAGTGTTCTTTCTCTCTCTAAATTACTTCCTGGTCCCCCCACCCTTTCTCTCTCTCTCTCTCTCTTATATATATATATCGGCCTTAATTAAGTTGACACTAGGCATAACGAATCTGGTGTCATTGATATGGACTGGTTATTATGTTGGACATCATTTCCTACATTGCTCATTTTGTGTCAGTAATGAAACTCATCTGCATTTCGTATTTGTTTGCCCAAAATATCCCGAGTTTCGTAAACATCACCAACCTGAAAGGTTTTACAAATACCTTTCACAGATTGTGATTACATACAACAGACAGCAATCACAGGTAGACACTACAATTTTAACCTTTTGCATTGTATATTAGGCTTGGTGAAGAAGAAACAGTGACATGACATTAATATGCAACAATATGCATGTATGTGTCGTGTATGTTTATTAAATGTGTGTGAGTGAGTGAGTGTGTGAGTGAGTGAGTGAGTGTGTGAGTGAGTGTGTGAGTGAGTGAGTGTGTGTGTGAGTGTTTGAGTGAGTGTGTGAGGGAGTGTGTGTGTGGGTGAGTGTGTGAGTGAGTGAGTGTGTGGGTGAGTGTGTGAGTGAGTGAGTGAGTGAGTGTGTGAGTGAGTGTGTGAGTGAGTGTGTGAGTGTGAGAGTGTGTGTGTGTGAGTGAGTGTGTGAGTGTGAGTGTGTGAGTGAGTGTGAGTGTGAGTGAGTGGGTGAGTGGGTGAGTGAGCGTTTGAGTGAGTGTGTGAGTGTGTGAGTGAGTGTGTGAGTAAGAATGTGAGTGAGTGCGTGGGTATGAATGTCCTTGCTTTCAGTCAGCTCTGTGTGGCTGTGTATATTTGTTATGTAATTTCAACCTTGTGGATGTTATCCTTTAGAAATGGACAAATGGCCGACTTAAGAAAAAAAAGTTCGAGTTGGAATCCTTGCCTCTGTCTCGCTCATTCCTCTGCCCACTCTCTTTCTCTACTTGTCTATATTTTTGAGGTTGGAAGTGTGATTGCTAAATGTAGACTAAAGATGTGGCTCATAAAGACTCATCCATGTTTATGATAACCGCCACTGGAGGCCAGACACAAGCTGGCGGTAGCTTCAGTCTCACTCTTCTTCTCAAATTTAATTCGAAACAGTGGCATGAGGGTCGGATGCTACTGGTCTCATTTGAACTAATCACAAGTTTGTTACTAAACTGGCTGATAATGTTTAATGCATGCGCGTGAGGGAGAGAGAGGGTGTGAGAGAGAGAATGTTTGTGTTTCTGTGAGTGAGAGTGAGTTTGTGTGAGTGTTTGTGTGTGAGAGAGATAGTGTGTGTGTGTCTGTGAGAGAGTGTGTGTGTTTGTGTGCGTGAGAGAGAGGGAGAGATAGTGAGTGAGTGAGTGAGAGTGTTTGTGTGAGAGAGAGATAGTGTGTGTGTGTCTGTGAGAGAGTGTGTGTGTTTGTGTGTGTGAGAGAGAGGGAGAGATTGTGTGTGTGAGTGAGTGCGTGTGTGAGTGTGTGTGAGTGTTTGTGTGAGAGAGAGATAGTGTGTGTGTGTCTGTGAGAGAGTGTGTGTGTTTGTGTGTGAGAGAGGGAGAGATAGTGTGTGTGAGAGAGAGAGTGAGTGTTTCTGAGAGAGAGATAGTTTGTGTGTCTGTGAGAGAGTGCGTGTGTTTGTGTGTGTGTGTGAGAGAGAGAGAGAGAGATAGTGTGTGTGTGTGTGTGAGTGAGAGTGTGTGTGAGTGTTTGTGTGTGTGAGAGAGATAGTGTATGTGTCTGTGAGAAAGTGTGTGTGCGTGCACGTGCACTCGTATGCATTCACGCATGCCAGTGACGCACGGCACAAAGAGTCGTGGTGCGCGCGCTCAGTGGCTGCGGTTAAAGTGGCGGCCGACGTCCTGTGGATGCCGTCAGTTAGCGAGAGGCGGCACAGGTGGGCGGTTGAATGGCCGAGCACCGGCACACAGCTGATTCAACACCGCGCATAGAAATCGCCGAGAAATGAATCTATCAACAGCGGAACAAATTGCGATCCATACTTGGCCCGCCTGCTCCATTCACAGTCTGGGGCCGACAATTCTGACGGGTGGTACGTGCACAATTTCTCCGCAACTCGGCCATTCTCTCTCTCTCTCTCACCCTCACACACACACACACGTGCACCAAAATATAGAGACACCTGCGCGCTCCCACCTACATGCATGTTCGAAAACGCGCGTGAGGTATTATAGAGTTAGAAAAAGGTGACACACCCAGCTGTGCGCACACATGACAGGTCCGCACAGGTACCAACATCAGGAGCTTGTTTACCAGCATCCACATCATAAACAACCACTCAACGACACCTCACATACCTGTACTAACATTAATTGTGTGTGTGTCTGTGTGTGCGTGCGTGTGTGTGCGTGTGTCTGTGTGTGTGTGTGTGTGTGTGTAGGAGGGGGGAGGCCTTTGCCTTTTAGCACGCAAAAATGGCGAAACATGAAAGACAAATCTTCCTTCTGTGATCAGCCGAAATAAATCTTAAGAAGACACAACAGTCTGGTTGTGTCAGAAATCAAATTAATTAATGACATTTATTCATTAACGAGAAGAAGTTAGACTTACAACAGAGACAAACTGTGCTACATAATGAGACTAATTTGTTTACGAATCACTTCGCATGCCACTGTTGTTGTTGTTGTTGTTGTTGTTGTTGTTGTTTGTGTTCATTTGTGTGTTAGGAATTAAAACCTACAAGAGGTGCTTTGCTGCTTTGTGTTCGATGTTCATCTTGCATTTACATCATGTGTGTGTGTGTGTGTGTGTGTGTGTGTGTGTGTGCGTGTGTGTGTGTGTGCGTGTGCGCGCGCGTCTATTGGCTCATTTAACAGTCTTGCCTTCAGACAATTTAATTTAAATTTTGTTCCAAACTCTTTCTTTTAGGTTCCCTCCGCCTTTTTCTATCCGTCTCTGTCACACACGCACGCACGCACGCATATATATATATCTGAATGTCTACTTTAAAAAATCAAGCAACATATATTTTGTGAGGAGAAGAAGAAGAAACTTTCCCAAGAACAAATATGTTGCTCGGGGCTGGTTGGCTCGCTGCGCCATCAACCTCACCTACCAAACCTAATTTTAGTCGATGCTAACAAGGCTAAACTATCCCTGTAACCCAGTTCATTAAAGGCAGTTCATTTATTAAGGGCGCACAGCTACGAGCCCCATTCCCCTCTCTTCAATCTACCCGTCGGCTCAAGGATATGGTACCCGAGACTTCTGTTCAAACACCTTAACATGGCTGAGAAGTTTAGTTGACCACCCACCCCACCCCACCCCTTTGGTCGGTGGTCAAATGTACTGTGAACATACTGAATCATACTGAGTATGGTCCTTCATGTCTTACTCATGCCACCCGGATGTTTCTTGACTCACATTTTCTTGTTTCTTTCCCCTGAGTGTATCAATGTTCTTGTAATCGCCATCTTGTTATGTGAGCTTATCCACCTTTTAATCTAAAACCACTACTGACTAGTATGAAACATCTATAACTTTATGGTCATCCTGGGAAGTTTTTTTGTTGTTTTGTTTTGTTTTGTTTATTGTTCACTTGTTTGTGTTTTGGGGTTTTGTTTTGTTTTTTTTTTTTTTGCAACTTTACGAGGGACTTGAAGTCGATCGCTTCCAAGGACAGTCGGAAAGATTGGACAGAGATCGATGAAGAATAGTGTGAGGTACCTTGAGTGCAGCTGTGACCGCAAAGAAGAAAGTATGTGATTTAATATGGAAAAGATCGATTACTACAATTAAAGTGATTCATTCTTAGCCTATAATTCTCGTCTCCTTCCTCTCGGTGTCATCTATCGGTGCACAGCCACACTCCAAGTTTTCTGGCTAAGCCTTCATTTCCATTTGGCATCTCTTTGTCTTTTCCTGCTGTATTGCTTTTGTTCATTTCACAGCCTTTTGTGTTCGTGTCTGACTCGCTATAATTCCCACCTATGGTCGAAATATAAAAAATAATTTGCTTCGATTAGCTAATTAACGGTTGTAAACCCTTCCTTTCACGGTCTGTCTTTTGGGACCCCTGGGTTGCCTTCTCCCCCCACCAATTATTTCATTGATTGTTTATTGGTCATCGATTGATCCTTCCACCTGCACCCCCCTTCCTTCACAGCACACCCCGCCCTAGCTTCATCAGCGCTGGTTCCTACCTGTTGTTTCTTTGTTTCTACCGCAGTTTCCGAGGCCAGAGCGAGGCTGGAGAGAATTGCAAGTCTTGGCACCACGATCGCCGAGTATCACCGCGCAATTATGCTTCGACCCGCTCCTACTCACAAAGGCGCTTTCGTCGGAAAAGAAAATGTCTTGATGATGTGTGCCAACAAATCGCCCTGCCATTACTGCATAAATCATTCTGACACGGAGCCGCCGGAAAAGAAGTTAACAAAACTGGGATTATTTCCCTTTTTTCGTTCGAAAGTCGAAGCACGGTGGAGGATGTTCGTGGAGCTGTGCAGGATGCAAATGACAGCCAGAAATCTGTCTTCTGATTCCCGGCAACTGGAATGTCTGTATAATTGGACATGAATGTGTGCAGGTGCATTTGCATGCATAAACGAAGACGCTGGGGGGGGGGGAAAGGGAGCAGTGTCGGAGGGACTGGCGACCCTGTGGGACGCACGTGCATTTGCCGACACTCGATGGAAGATAATGTCAGTGCAGCGACCACTTCCCATAGTCAGTCGGCAGCAAGATGTCAATGCATGCAATGAGAATGTGAATACTTGATACCGCAAAGATCTGCCACACTGGTTTTCTTTCAAACACCTGGGCTGACCTCAGAGAAATATTTCTCAAAATCCGGGGAAATCTGGGCCAATGGTTGGTTTCGGTCTTGAGGTAGAACCCTCCACCATTGACATGCAGAAAGACTATTGAAACAAAATTGACACCAGAAATGTTTGTGGTTATTGGTGTTAAGCTAGTGGGTAGCAACTAGAATTCAACGGTCTTTGGCAATATAAACTGCTACCATATGGGTATTTGTAAACTTATTATATATTTTATATATTTCCTCGGGTTTGCCTGATCTCCGATAAACATCTACAGCCATAGAAAACCCTTTGTGACCGGCCTTTAAATTATTAGACAACCTCGTGGGTGTTCGATTGTTTCCGATGCCAGGACACCGCAGGATAGTCAATCCTGCAGCTAACTCTGAGGTATTGTTACCTCTGCTTCATAGCTGCGGTCCCAGGTGAATGACATGGCTTTTCACATTTATCAAATAATCATCGTAGCTAGATAAATTTGTGCAAAGCTAGACAAACTTAATAACCACTAAAATTAGCTAGGAGGAATGCATTAACAACTTGTGCAAAGAAAGATAACCACTAGCCTGTATGTAGATAGACCATAATACTGGCTCACAGATAGACATGCTAGACAATTGTATTAATCAGAGCCAGTCTTACAGAATCTGCCTTTAAATTTCAAATGAACAGTTAGTCACCCAACAGCTCGCCTTGGAATTGCCCTTGGGGATAAATAAATTGGTATTGTATTGTATTGTATTCATGACAACATTATAGATGGATAGTTTTTCTACCCAAATTCCAATATAAAAATATTATTTGAATATGTCCTGATCTCTTTTGGGTCTTCACCTTTACCTTTGCCTTTGTTTACCTTTGAACCTATTAAACAGTGAGCTCAGTGCTGTGTGACAGAGAAAAAGTGTAACTGTCTACTGCTGAAATGACACCCGTATATGTTTAATGAAGCTATTACGGGTATTGCCATGCAGTAGCAGCTATTAGTACAATTGTTTTGTGTCCCGCAGTAATCTGAGCTCAGAGTTTAATATACCGATGATAGCTATTGACCTGTAGCAGTAGTTATTAGTAGACTTGTTGTCTGTCACACACCAATCTGAGCTCACTGTTGGTATATCTATTGTCATACAGTAGCACCTGTTTGCACACCAGTTCTCTTGTCAGCTCACATTGTTGTGACAAAGTACAGATCTGAAAATAGCTAGTGCTGTATGGCAAGAGTTCTTCTCAGGCATGAATACAACTATAATTTAATAAGCAGGCGTGACAATGAATATTGCAGCATGACAGGTGTAGCAGTGTGATCTCAAAGCCTCGTGGAAGTCACCCACTAATATCTGTACCATGAGCTACTTTTTTTTGTTTTATCGTGAGTTTACACAGGTGTGAAATTGTTCCTGACTTCAGCGTGAAAACCAACTACATTTACTTCTACAGCTTGTGCCACCCACTTTGTGAACTGATACTCACGCTTGTTTGACTTGTAAAATTAATGCTGAGACTAAAAGTATTGTCCCACAAGGGAATTCGTAGAATTGCTGACTCCATATTTGTTTCTACGACACCACATCCTGCCACACCACCACCACCACCACCACCACCGCTTTAATTCTGTCTCTGGCACAGACTGTCCCAAAACCACGTGTACATTTTAGTCTCGTCGACCTTTTGGGGAACTTAAAAAAAAAGAAAATGTTTGTGTGTGTGTGTGTGTGTGTGTGTGTGTGTGTGTGTGTGTGTGTGTGTGTGTGTGTCCGCAGACGTGCACGCAAGCACCATCGCATAAAAATCACCTTCGGCTATTGGCCAAGATAGGATTTCGATCCCAAGATTCTTGATCACGTGCGCAAAATGTCAAACAAATGTAACATCTTTGGAGGCCTGTAATTTCGTCCTGTTGCGTCTTCACAAATTACCCTCGTGAGATTTGAGATTAGCCCATAAACACAGCTCGGGCCAAGCAATTTCCACACAAACATCACATTTTCCAGTTGTCAAACTAACGATTGTGTCGAGGCTCAGCTCGGCCTCTCGACCCGCACTCTTACCACGAGCGATAACTCTGATTTTAATGTCTTCTCTCCCTTGAAGCCACGGATAAATCTATGAACGGCAGAAGGATCGATCGCAAATTTATGGTAATCTGCGTGCCTAGCATTGATAAGAGAACTTAACCTACCAAAAACAACGGGACCCTTCCAACCCTTTCACTATTTTGATGGGTAAAAGACCAGTTTGCGAGCTGGACGAATGGTAAAATCAATCATACTCCTTGTTCCTTTCAAAATGGAGGAAGAAGGATTAGTGCAGAGGGCGACAGCATCGTTTATGATGCTTGGGAGTGATCAATGGTATTTCCACGGGAGAGAGCTCATCGGAACAGCATCCGTGTCTAAAGACAATGTCTGGACAGCGAAGGGCTGGAGGGACCAGGTACACCTTGATATTCTTTACCCTCTTATTTCGTGTGTTTGTCCAGGCCGACTGAAGTACTGATCACCATCACGAAGCTTCACAAGATGTTATTCCCCAAGACCATTATTTAGCAATTTGCCGATTAAATCCACCCAAGGATGCACACTTGATAGTTATACAACGAAGGGACACAACTCAAGCTTTTGCATTCATCGCAGCACTCGGACAATACGATAAAACCTTTTCAGTATTAAGTCCGCGTTTAACGGTTAATTTGTTCGTTACACAGAAGCTATAGCAAAGTATTCGAGGGCATAAACCAGTGATTTGTCACTTGAAAACACTTTCATCTCGAGTTTACCGCACCGAGCTGACCGAAGTTCGATTCCCGCCAAAGGTGGATTTCTTTGCTAAAGCTTTCAAGATCTTCTTTAATTTGAGGTAAAGAAGGAAACGGGAGTCGGTGTAAAGCTCTCGTGTTTACTATTCAAGACAAAACTATATTTTGTGGTTCCAGAAATAGGGAAAGGCCAAGCATAAATGTTTGTACAACGTGTGTGTTGCATGAGATGGTAGGTGATGTGCTTGTGTGTTTGTATGTGTGTGCGAGAGTGCGTACATGCATCGTTGAGCAAAGGCTAGTGTAATCAGACAAACATATAAATATACGATAGTAAGTATTTTCAGCAGTTAACTATTTTTCAGTCATTGCAGTTGTTGACTATTTTTACCACATCTGCGAGGGGAGAGACTCGGGTCAGTCAATGGAAGGAGCGAAAGAACAATTTAATGCATTGAGTCCCCGGATGAGTTTCAGGTACAGACCTCCCTGTCCCGGGATTTGATAAAAAGATCTCCTTCACGAGGATAAGAGACACTTCGCCGAGTGTTTGCCTCCAGCAGATCAAGTTTGAGATTCAAATGTGCACTGCGATGCAACCAAAGATGAAAAGATCAAAGAAGATCCTGTGTGCACACTCTCAAATGCATCTGAAATGGCCTTTTAACCTTTTTTTGAAAGCGTCTGAGGTTTCGCCCTCGAGTGTCGGTGGCTTGTCGGAACTTGCTGACGTCAACAACAAAAAAACCGTTTTTGTCAGGTGCTTAACAATCTTTTTCCAGGGACGAGGGCGACCCTACTTTCACCTCCCCTAGAGGAACCCCAGTAACGACCACAGACTGACAAGTGGTTTGCAGTGGAACTGAAACCTTTCCAGTTGTAGAAAACAGTACATCTACACCAATCTACCTTTGCAAAGTACCTCAGCAAAAAGTATCCGCACAGAAAAATTACACCTGAGTAGCTAATACTTCTAAAAAGTACAATCGCAGAAAGAGTACCTGTGTAGAAATAACACCTCTGTGTTCAAACAACCCCCCAGTATCTCTACAAACTTACTGAAGTACATTTGCTTACTTACAATGTCAGGTCCTCCCTGTCAACGGACATGGGACAGGAGGTAGTCCCTGTGGTGCCAGGCTATAGACTGTCCATGATCTCGGGTCGTTGAAGTTTCAGGCCATCATGAAGACTGTCTCCACCACATTCTTGGTGTGGGAGGAATGGCCAACAGATGCAAGGCGGTTTGTGGTGATGTCACCCATTGTTTAACTGTGTGTTGTGTGCCCGACAGGCGGACCCTGGACGATGAGTGATCAGTTGCAAACTTAGTCGACAATTGTTTTCATTTCCCATTGTCCATTTTCTCCCTTTAATCCTAATCCTAATTTTGACACTATTGCTATTTTTGTTGGTATAAACGATTGAAAACATGAAATAGTATTGAACGTTGTGAATACCTGCTGTAAATAAATTATATGATTTATTGGGTGTGGATGACAATCATGATTACATCGAATAATTGCCTTTTTACTAAATTTAAATTTCCGATTTATGTTTGCGAAGTCTCTCTCTCCCTCTGTGTGTGTGTGTGTGTGTGTGTGTGTGTGTGTGTGTGTGTGTGTGTGTGTGTGTGTGTGCAAGGGAGAGTAACTCGCCTTTAGGAAGTTTGAAACGAAACAAAAAACAGAAAGACAGACAGACAGAGACAAACAAAATTAACAGAAGCGAGAGAGCAAATGAAAATACAGCCAAAAAAAAAACAAATAAAATCAGCAAAAATATTAATAGATTAAGAAATATTTAAAAAGAAATAAAGATGAGAAACGAAAAGAACTGAATATTGTAGTGAGACTAAGAAGGAAGGAAAGAAGTGGAATGAAGAGCAAGCTTAAAATGAAGAAAACAAATCTATGAGAAGACACCGCCGGCGCGCGCGGGTATTAGTGTTGTGTTGACAGATGGAATCTGCCCAGCGACAGGGCAACAGGTTTACAATTACAAGTTCCAGGCAACAGTGAAGGAGTGACAACACATCCTTTATCTTCTTGCCACCATAACAGTCAGCAAGTGGTGTGGATGGGAACAGCCAAGATCACTATCCCCAGACAGTCGGTCTACTATGTACATCAGCACAGGGTACAACCGCTGTTCGCCTGTCAGAACATGTTAATATTCTTGTATTCTTGTAACTTACTTTCATCAGGAGGCGCCTCCTTGATTGTATCCTACCCTCCACCTCCATTATCTTCAACACCTTTATTGGTTTCTGTTCCACAGAAAAGACGGGCTCAACAGATAAAGGGAGGTGCAGCCGCCCAACGGCGAGGAAAGATGTCTATCTAACAGAGGGCTGGACTGATTTTCATTCAAAATTAAAAGGTACGAAATAAAATGAGATTTAAAAATATCAAAGTTAACAAGATGACAAACTGCTTTCAAGAAACAAACACAAAAGTTGCAAGAGAACTAAGCCTGAGGTTCTTTATTCTTCATCTTTAGGGTTGGCAGTTGTGTGGATACTACTATTATTATTATTATTAATGAAATGGCATTGGCTTGACTTGTCTTGTCTTAGTGTGGGTAACTCTACTTTCTCCTTCTTCCTATCCATCCCACCCACCACCCGACCAGTTTTTAATCCCTCCTCCCTTTATGAAACTTACGGTGCGGGTGAGCTGCAGGTCGACTTCCTGATGCTCTGCACTTAACGACCTCATCAAAGCTCCACTGCAAGAACAATCCAATGTTTTACTATACAGCTAGTCACAGTTCCACTATACAACTATCCACTAACTCCGCCTGGAAACCCCCCGGGTAACCTGCCGGTCCCAAGCCCGGATGAAGGAGGAGGGTTGGGCGTGGGGTTAGCAACCCCACCCTGTAAAACAACCCTTGGAGAAGGAAAACTCCATAAAACACCCGGCCAGAGGATGGTCGTTAGCCTTGGTCGGCAAGTCTCTCTACGAGAAAGACACTCGGACAAGAAAACTGACGCCGAAGACGGATGTGCTGGGCCATCGGGCGCTTAACGGCAGCACAACGCACTGACACTCACATGAATGGACAACGCTTAACTATCCACTGCTCTGCTATACAACTATCCACCCCACTTCTCACAATCACAGTCCTATGTCGGGATGCGAACCTGCAGCCTTCAAGATGCGGGATGTAATGGTTATATTCTGGCGCTTAAAGTTGTCTTCTGCCTAGAGAGCCACACAGTGTTTCAAAATAAATAAAAATAAATAAATAAATAAATAAACATTATTTTTTTTATAAGAAAATGCTACTCTAGTGAACTAAAGTTACACAAAAGGTAAGTTTTACAAATGTTCCTTTCATTCTTTTTACAAAGTACATGTAGAGGCTCAAGCAAAATTACAGGTAAAATCACAGGTAAAAACGTTTTATTCATTGAATATGTTTGATTTTCCCTCAGGTGACCAACATTATATCTCTCAGCTATACTGCCGGCTTCTAACCTGCTTCTATTACTCGGTATATCATGCATTTGAGCAAATCTTTTTTTTTCCTCTTTGTTTTGTTTCCTCTCTCTCTCTCTCTCTTGTTCATTATTTTATCTCTTTCTGTTTCTCTGTTTGTCTTCATGATTTCTTTCTTAATTATTTAAATTCTTTGTTTACGTATGTATTTATTTCTCTTTTCTTAGTTTTTCTGCAGCTTCTTTCTCTCTCTCTCTCTCTCGCTCTCTCTAAATATAATAATAATAATAATAATGTTGGCTTGTATCGCGCCATATCCTGGCCTGTGGACAGCTCGAGGCGCTGACGTCAAACTAAGATGACGACAAAATGTGGGTGTGTAGCGGGCCGTCTCCTCCACGTCACAGGGCAGCGTCACACACAGCAAGAACACAGTCCTCAGCACAAATATCCAACATGTCATACAAGCCGGAATACACTCCATACAACAAATATCACACATGTCATACAAACCGGAATACACTCCATACAACAAATATCAAACATGTCATACAAACCGGAATACACTCCATACAACAAATATCACACATGTCATACAAACCGGAATACACTCCATACAACAAATATCAACATGTCATACAAGCCGGAATACACTCCATACAACAAATATCCAACATGTCATACAACCGGAATACACTCCATACAACAAATATCAACATGTCATACAAGCCGGAATACACTCCATACAACAAATATCAACATGTCATACAAGCCGGAATACACTCCATACAACAAATATCAAACATGTCATACAAACCGGAATACACTCCATACAACAAATATCAAACATGTCATACAAGCCGGAATACACTCCATACAACAAATATCAAACATGTCATACAAACCGGAATACACTCCATACAACAAATATCACACATGTCATACAAACCGGAATACACTCCATACAACAAATATCACACATGTCATACAAACCGGAATACACTCCATACAACAAATATCAAACATGTCATACAAGCCGGAATACACTCCATACAACAAATATCAAACATGTCATACAAGCCGGAATACACTCCATACAACAAATATCACACATGTCATACAAACCGGAATACACTCCATACAACAAATATCACACATGTCATACAAGCCGGAATACACTCCATACAACAAATATCCAACATGTCATACAAGCCGGAATACACTCTATACAACAAATATCACACATGTCATACAAACCGGAATACACTCCATACAACAAATATCCAACATGTCATACACTCCACAGAAAATGCAACATCCAATATCTCTCTTGTTGTCTGTTTCTGCTTCTCCCTCCTGCCCTACCAGCTTATCTTTCTCTCTTATCCTTTCTTCAGTATGACTTCCAGTAAATTTTACTTTGTGTGACTCTCCTTCTTCATAATAAATTTAACTTTTATTTATGATGTGTGTTGTGTAACGATTTTTTTTTTGTCATGCATGTTGTAAATTAACTCATTTTTTAATCCTTATTCATCAGGTAAAATGTGTACTATTTTTAGTTACAATGCACTGTGAATAGCTTTCCTCTTTTTTATGCAGCTCTATTATCTCCCCTTGTTTATTATTAAATTTGTGTAACTTTCCTCAGTTATTATGCACCTTGTGTCACTCACCTTATTTCTCAGGTGTGTTCGTCTTATTATTTATCTTGCACACACACACACACACACACACACACACACACACACACACACACATTCACCACAGTCACACCATCGTCAACGAGGAAGACTGTTGATATTTTCTCTGTTTATTTACGTAATGCAGATATTTCATTTATCACGACACATGTTTAGGGGGGAAGGGGGGAGAGAAAAAAAATCAGAAAAAGAACGATGGCACAAAATAGACTTCACCATACTAAATAAATAAGCAGACCTCTAAACAAGACATTCTGAAAGATTTCTGCCATGTTGGAAGAAACACACAATCGGCGACTTCATGCACATCAGAAGCGACAGGTTTAGGGTGGACAGCATCCTGGGTACATCTGTTTATATCTAGTTTATTAATGTTTACACAATAGCCATGAACAAGGGAAATATAAAATTCATTGTGAACGTACGTGAATCTATCAATAGCAGTTGATCAACAGTGTTTATCCCTGAGTTTTTCAAATAATATAAATAAATTAAATTGAATTAAAAAGATGTTTGATTCCAGCAATTGTAACAGTTCTTCTGCAGACTTATTTTATTAAAAAGCTTCAAAAGAAGTGGCTCGCGAGACACGAAAAAACTGACAACAAAGCAGCAAAACACGAATTGTGTGCTAAGTGTATAATTATTGTTGTGTTTGATACATTTCAACATGACACACGTCTATTTCTACATCTTCTTGGTTTGTTTAATTTTAAACTCATTTCGTCAATCGAAAGTCTTTGAAACATAATTTAAAACAATTTTTTTTCTCTGAAAGCGGCTTCAGAATGGCGTTGATTTTTGCGTTGACTTCGTTGAACTCAGACCCTCGAACTTTGCAGCAGCCGCGTTTCAAACAGCGAAAAAATTTGGGCAAACCACGATAAACATAGAACCACTCGCCTCCCTCAAGTTCTTTTGAAAAGAGTTGTAAATTTTGAAACGATTTGGAAACTATTTACAGAAATTGATAACTAGAACACAGATGTGAACAATTCAGTGATAAAAAATGTTCGTAAAAATTTGTCGGATTCATTCGGCAGCTTGTGTGTCTAGACTCACGAGATTTTCATAAACACGTTTATTAGCATGGGTGAGCACGAACAACACTTCCTGGTTTTGAATTTATTTAATTAATTGATACAGTTTTGTGCTGTGGAATCTGATATCTTGGTAAGGATCTTTGCATCTACATTTACCATCGGTACCTCTCCCTTTGTTTCTAGTTGCACGCATGTGTGTGTGTGTGTGTGTGTGTGTGTGTGTGTGCGCGCGTTGTGTGTGTGTGTGTGTGTGTGTTCAAAAATGAATTATTTTTAAACATTTGAAAGAGAAATGTGTACTCTCTTTCATGAAATCAGTGCGTGTGTAAAGTCTTTGACTACTGAAATTTTTCATCGACAAAATTAAGTGAACGGAACCAAGACTGGAAATTCGTGGAGCTGTTGTTTTCTGTGTGTTGTGTGCTATCGCCTCGACGAACCTCTTTTTAAAAAAAAAATCAGGAAACTGATGTAAGTTGTATGTATGACAATGACCCAATGCCTTTTAGTGAAAAATCAAGTGCAGTGTACAGTGTGCATCAAGTTGTATAAACACTTTCACCGAGACTAAACAGCAACTATTTATTTCATCGCAAAAAATAAGCTTTGTGTTCGAAGAACTGAGGTTCTGGAGAACCCTTTAGTCAAGAGACATTTAAGTGTACTTGTAAAATCAAACTACCAAGCAAAACGAAAACCATTTCCATTTCTCCATAATTTCATAACAAAAAAAAATGCAGTATAAAGTGCGAAGAACTGTAGACATGGAACTCTGCAGTGTCTTTGACAGACAGAGATTTGTGAAATTTAATGTGTACTCTTGAAGGTCCCCAAACGAGATTTGAAATAAATACATTGTGGTTTTCAAACGCCAGTAACGAGGGGTAAATTACCGAGTAACTTAATAGATGAAGAGTGAGTAACATATACTTCGTACAGCGGGAAATATTCTCAGTGCCTCGGACACAATGAACGAGGTCTGTGGAAGCTTAAAAGTTTGTCTTTAGGGAATGTGGAGGGATTCTGTCGACTAAAGACAATGTCAAGAGAATATTTCGACAAAAGATAATAGGGAGGAATGTTGTGGACTTAATCGCTTGTGGAGGGTACATATCGAGAATACAGAATGTTGAGCGATTCTGTCGACTACATATGATGTGGAGGGATTCTCGTCCACTGAATATAATGTTGAGGAATTTTGTCAATGTAACGTGGAGGGACAGTTTCGAGTACACAGACTGTGGAAGAATTCTGTCGAAAGTCGTAGAAAAAGTAACCGCAGTTTCGCTGGATATAACAGTCTGGCCCTCTGTGAATGCTCGGCAATGTGTTAGCGGATACAGGAAAAGTCTTGTGTCGACCGCCGGCTGAACAAGTGAGACATCGACCACAGACAAAGATTTCTGAACATCTCTCATTTACAGATAGCGGGATAGAATTCAGTTGCCTTTGCATTATTCTGTAGATTACAGAGAAGCGATCTGACATTTTGAGAAAACAGAACTTTTTTTTTATTCTTGATATTTTTCCAGCGAACAGGATGTGAATCAAAACCTCCACTAGTTGTTCGATGTCTCTTACAACCACGAGAACAAGTTTGTAGATGTTACATAACCCACACTGTCACCATTAAAAACAGAAAAGTGTTCCTTCTACCGGCAGAAGCTGAATGTAAGTGGAATGATATTACATAATGACCGCACGAGTGTCAGCACATCAAACAGTGATATATATGGAATGCACGAACTAGAGCATGCGAAATAAACACGCAGGCTCAAATATAAACACACACACACACACACACACACACACACACACACACACACACAATTCCTTCTGTTTTTGCTCACTTTCTCAGATTTGCTGTTCCTACTTCTTAGGGTACGCATAAGACATAGACATTTTTTATCTCCTTGGAAATATCAGTACCATGATACAATGTCACAATTCAATATATCTGATTGTATAAAAACCACTGCTGTTATCCAGCAGACATAAGAGGACGTACTGTGTTCGCTTCCACCACGTCGACACTCACTCTGTGACGTCAAGCCGCTGTGACGAGCCCTCGACTGTGAACACCTCTGTCCTCGACACAAGTTTTGTTCCTGTCACTGGACGCCTCGTAAAAAAAACACACACAAGCACAAGCACAAGTCTACGACTGTCAAGTTCTACAAGTCTTTGGAATCAAGCGAAGACTGTAACGCCACCTGGCGATAAAACGATGTCTGCAGATCGGAGCTTCCTGGGTTGTGTCTCCTGACTGAATAATGAATAGCGCCCACAGTTCAGCCGTCTGAGATTAAATGGTCCTGTTACCATGTTTAGTTTGGTCAGTGCTGTGAAGACTAGTTCTAACCTCTGTGCTTGAGAAGCCAATCACTTGATGCTTTCCACCAAAAAAAAAAAAAAGGTTTTCTTTGACAACGACACAGCAGACATCACAAAATTACATAAATTATTATTAATCACATTATGATATTTTGTTTGCAAGCAAGCGTATGCTGGCCAATTTTAGCACTAAATTGTACTACTGGTGGCGCTGCAGATGCAGAAACCGACAAGAGAAAACAACTCCTGCAGTGATGAGACAAATCGCCGGGTTTTGGCGCCGGAAAGGCAGTGCGAAGGTATTGGCTGATAAACAGCACGTGTCCACACAAAGACAAAACACTGATTAAATTCGCAATAACCATCATGGCCGTATCCCTGACTGAATATTTCCTTTTCGGAATACCTGAAGTTGTGAACAGTTTTTTTCAGCATGCAAAGCAGTTTCATGTATACTTGACATTTAAACATTTAAAAGTGTATATATAAAGCTAGTTTTGAAGTGACTGGTAGGTTCTTTGAAAATGTCGCACAAGCTTCTTGGAAGGTTGCTGCAAAAGTTGTCACAGGAAAATTCCCGCCTTTGGAGAAATCTTGGAACCATTAAGAGCACAAATCTTGTCAGGAAAACTCGTCCCAGAACCTTTAGAACTGTCCATACAAGCTCTGCTCCTTCCTGGGTTCATGGACATCGCGCATGCTACAAATAAATCAAGGTGCATCTCTCGGACTCCGCCATATCTGATGAAGAAACCTTTTGCATGAGTCCGTGTATTCCTTGTCAGAATTTCTACCAAAGGAATTTTTATTCTTTAAAATCTGCGATTTATCTATTAATGTACATTGCTCCCTACTTTCCTTCAGTACACCGAGGACTCCTTGATCGTTCGCCCTGTACATTCTCTAGAAGTCGCTTGATTTGTACATGTCCACGAGAAGTCTTTCAATAGGAATGTTCCCGATGGTCTTCCGGAAGAACAGTTCTTCGATGGTTGCCCCCGAGATGGCGGAAAGTGTGGGCAACAAGAGCAGCAGCTTGCCGAAGCGGAATGGCTGAGTCGGGTAGGCGGAGCGTATGTAGTGGCTCAGCGTCAGCTGCGACTGGTCCTGCAGGGTGGAGACTGAGGGCAACTCACGCAGAGTTCTCATTTCTGGCGAACTGTTGGCGAAAACTGCTGGACACAGAGAAAAATAATTGTGTCTATTAATTAATAAAGCTTGTGTATCCTTGGCCTCTATGTTTCTTCTGTCATACGTCTGTCGTCATCCCTCGGGTACCGACTCTTACATTACCGGGTATGCAAACGGTCTGGTGTACAGAGCAATAGATACCGGCACTGTACGATATAATATAATACTTTCACAATAAGTGCAGAACATAAAAGCACAGTACAATTACAATACAGCATAGTACTGTACTGTGAAAGATTACTAACCTGTTTTAAAGATAACGATTCCCTTCAGGCATGCGTACTCTGTGGGGTCCACGTGCAGGGCTTTGAACTTGGCGATGGTTTCCTGAAGAGCACGAACTTCGGTCATGACACTCATCACTTTCTCAGTCCCGCTCTGCTCAGTGCTCAGCCCTGCACAGTCAACGATACTTGTGTTTATAGGGGGGAGCTAGGGGCATTTCCATGCAATACTCTCTTATTTACTCTTTGTTTGTTTGTTTGTTGTTTCTTTTAATTCTCTAATTTGAAAAATAAATAAGTAATGCTTTCATTGTTATTTGCTCAGTCGGGTTTTATCTACCTCTCAAGCCAGTTGAAATTTGTTTCCAGTCTAATAAATAGAAGACAACAAATTTCAATCACACAGGGGAAGCCTTTTTGTCCGAAGCTTTTAACATCCTGGGACTAGCTGTACAGTAACATTTTTCTCAAAAATCCTTCCTATGGCATGTAGATGCCTTGCACAATGGAATGAAAGTTTTTATCTTATTTCAAACAATTTTAGTTTTAAAAATTCTCAAGTTGTGTTGTCCCCTGTGTTTCTATATAACGGATTATCTAACTAGATGTAATGCCTGAAGTTTTTATAGTTAGAAATGTGTTGTGCAACAGGTCCTCGACTACTTCCGGTGTCAGCTGACCTGCTGCGGCCATCAAAGGCCCGGCGTCGATGGGGATCTGAAACTGTGCGGCTCCCAAGACGAACAGCTCCCTCCAGCTTCCCTCCAGCAGCAGGACCTGGTCGGCGAAGGGCAGGGCGACAAAGGCGGGGACAGTCTTGGCCCACTTGACACTCATGAACAGCAGGCGAGCCGCCGCCTCGCAGATGGCTTCCGGGTTACCGCAGTACGCCTGCATGACCTCGTGCGGATACTGCGGGAGAGAGTGACACGTTGGTTAGGGGTGCATCGACATAGAGCAAAGTTTTACACACACACACACACACACACACACACACACACACACACACACACACACACACACACACACACACACACACACACAGAGTCAAATCGATGAAGAGAATGTTTTTCATTTTATTTTATGCTGTCCATGTCTGAAAGACCTACGAAAAAATTTCATTTCAAAAATGTATTACATTAGACCTAATAACTATAAATTTCTGATGCCGATGTCAACAAAAAATGAAATAATAACGTCTAACCTTGACAAGTTTTCATATTTAGCGACAAAGAAAAGAAATTATACTATACACTAAAGAAATTCTTAATCTGTCGCGTATTATATATTTTCCCCGTTTATTTTGTTTGCCTGGGTTTAAAGGCCTAACAAGGGCGCCCGGTAGTGTAGTGGTTAAAACACTCGCTTGTCACCACTGCTGTGAGCGGCTCAGGGTTCAGATCTCGTCTCGGGACACTCTCTGTATGTGACACCTGTTCGCAGGGCTGGGCGGCGGGGGTTTTCTCCGGGTACTCCGGTTTCCTCCCCCCTCCCTTTCCCCCCAGAGTGCGAAATCACCGCAAGGTGGAAGCACTTTCCAACTAAATAAACAACAACAACAAAGGCCTAACAAAACTGCACAAAACTGAAACATTCCTTGCACTCAGCCGAGGATCGCGCATTTGCTCCATTTTCTCTTTTTCCAATAGTTGTAGCCTTTTTTGTCCCAGTCTTATTTTCTTTATAGTATTTTAATTTTTATTTTGTTCTTTCGATCCTCTTTTTTTCTCTTTCCTACCTCTTTCCTAAACTCACTTCTTGACTTATCCTGGGGCCAGATGCACAACATGTTTCTGAACCTTAAAACTGTTGTAAAGGAGAAAAATCTCTTTTCTGCGATTCAGATGCATTTCAGAAAAACATCCAAAAACTTGCACTGACAGGACGGAAAGTCAGACTTCATCAACTTTATCTTACTTAAAGCAGTTTTAGTTTTAAAAACTCTAAAATTGTGATGTCACTTTAAACTGATTATCTAAAAAGATTTAAGGCCTAAACGTGTTTAAAATTAGAAATGTGTTGTCCAACTAACCCCTGAAATCTACTCGTAAATAATTCAAATTCATGCCGTCAACTGTCTTATTTACATATCGTGCCATCTAGCTCAGTTATCTCCCCCACCATCCCGTCACTCTCTCGTCTTGACTATTTCCTGTCATCTATCTCACTCATCTCCTGGTCGACTTCTTTGTACTGAACTCACTGTGACATCACACACTCCTTGTCTCTCACCTTGGGAAGGGGCTGCATGATGATGCCGTTGGACCCCGTGGCCGTCACAGCCGCCGCCGCTGCCGCTGCTGCAGCCACCGCCACGGGAGACGTTGTGGTTTCCATGGCGGAGACGGTGATGCCGTCGTTGAGGTGGTCGTAGTTCATGTAGGCCGGTAGGAAGTGCGGTCGGAAGGGGTGTGGGGCCAACACGGAGCCAAACTCGCTCGTCTCCTTCAGGTACATCGCCACCTGCCGGCGGATGGTGGAGTTCCTGGGACCCCTCTCGTGCTGCACAGCTAACAGAGAAAGTACAAGTAGTAGCGCTGTTGCTGGTGGTTTGAGGAGAACACACGAGGATTAGTAGCGACAGTGACAACCTGTGATTGCCAACTACTGCTGCCATGTCATCGTGCTAAATTATATAATTTTATAAATATAATTGTACGATTCTATAAAGATAAAGATAAAACAAGGCAAGGTTTACCTCTTTGAGGATTTCCGAGGAAAAACTGAGAATGAAAATTAAATGTCTGGGGGAGTATATTGAGGATACATACAGCGGGTTGAGGAAGTGCCTCTCATGATGAAATCAAAAGACCGAACGAAATTGTAATCTTTACTAATTTAATTACCTCTGCTAGAAATAAAATGTGTGTGTGTGTGTGTGTGTGTGTGTGTGTGTGTGTGTGTGTGTGTGTGTTTTGGGAGGAGGGTACTCAATACAATGTATCTCTATTATTATTATTATTATTTAGCACCAAAATGAAACATACAGCATCAAAATAAAGTAAAGTAATTAAAAGCAAAAACTAAAAACCCTCCCAAACTCCTCGTTACATTTTCTAATTCCCGCACAGACCGACCCACACATGCGGATGATGGTTTCTGTTCAGATAATACCTATCCCTGAATGCATTTTGTTTCTGGTCATTGTTATCTGGCTACAAATGGCGGCTCTGAGATGTTGTGTTGGCCAAGAGTGGCTGTGTTTATGTCCCACACTTGTCCCGTCTGTTGAAGATGTTGTAGCGAATCTCTGCTTTTAACCCTTTCTTCCCTTTACTTCGCTGAATTTTGTCTTTTCGCTACAATGGTCTGCATGTTTAGGAGACTTACAGTACCATGTAATGCAATGTTAGGATAATTCTAGGAAACTGGCGAGACTGTACAGTACACTGATCCCGGGAAACAGTTCATGTCAAGTGAAGGTTCATCACATCTTGAACTAACAATCATTAATTCGTGTTAAAGCAATTTTGTAGATGGCTTAACAAGGTACGGGGCAGCAAGATTATCAGATTTATCACTGGCACAAAATGTCTCCCTAGTTGTCCCCATCATGTGGACCTTGCTCACCGAGTTGGAGTGACGGATCCAGTCCCCGCGGGGCAAGAGGAACAAAAACTGGTGAATGTAGGGCTGGAGAGGGATGGGGGCTTCAAACGAACCGGTCCCGTTGACAAACTTTAACCCCTGATATGTCTCATCATGTTCCCCAACCACCACCGACGACTGGTACTAGCATCTTGGCTGATGGACGGGCCAACCAGTGAAGGGGATGCAGAAGAAAGAAAAAAGAAGAAAAAAAGAAGAAGAAAACAAAAAAGCTGCAGAAAGTGTGTGGCACGTGCCTGGCGCAAGGATACCTGGCGTGTGGTGAGGTAAGCTCACCGCAAACAAATACCTGTTGTCAATGTTGGCGACTTGTTAGCTGCAGTCAACAAGCAGCTGCTGTCAACACCGATGACTTGTTATTGACAGTTGATGCGCGTCAAGTGAGATCGAGAATGGGACAGCTGCTGCACGGCCCCTGGTGCTCATAGGTTAGTGAGTTATGAGCTCGACAAGGTGTGTAGCTAAAGAGGATCGACTCATTCAACAAGCCAGTCCTTGATAAATGAGCCAGACAGGCGGACAATGGTCCTGGTGGACAGGTTGTTCGGGTTTCCTTCAAAAGTCGACTGTTTGTTAAATGGGTAAAAGGCGGGTGGGTAGGGACTGGATGGGGGTGACATTAGATGGGCGGGTAGCTGACTGGCTGATGAGGGAGGAGTAAAAAGAAAAACTTATTGTTTAACTACAACACCTACAATAACAGCACGTGATCACGTGTACCTGCGTACGTCCGTGAGACTGTGCGAGATTCTGAGTGTGTGTGTGTGTGTGTGTGTGTGTGTGTGTGTGTGTGTGTCTGTGTGTGTGTGTGTGTGTGCATGTGTGAGTGAGAGAGAGAGTGTGTGTGTGTATATGTAACAGGTCTATGAGTTAATGTGTGTTTGCGTGTACGTATATACATGAACGCATTATGCACGTGAATCCACACACATATGCGTGCGCGTATGCGTGTATTGATGCGTGTGAGCCCATGAAGACCACAAGTTGCGCACGTGTGTCTGCTTTGTACGTATGCCTACCCGTGGGCACGAAAGGAATTAACGAAATCCATTATCCTGAAATTCGCTTTTCAATATTGTCCACTGTAGTTCAGCAAAAGAAACCCATATTGACAGAGGAATCTGTAAACTTTGGATTAATTTATCCATTCTTTGAAGAGATGATCGAATACTTTGCTTTGAAATGAGTTCATTTTGATGGAAAACACGGAAGAACAAGACATTCAGTCAAACTGCACTACATCAGGGCGCTCTGTCCTGACGTCTATATAAATCCATGAACTTCCCTTGTTTTCACGCACAAAGAGCTCTCGCGACAGCTGTAGGCGCCTCGCCAGCCGCCATATTTGCCTAAAGGGGAGATAATTAATACAGCGCGTTATTCGGTAAATACAGCAGCAACCAGAACGAGGCTGTGTCAAGATACTTTCGATCTCCGCTGGCGGTGAGACAACAATGGCGCTCGGCGCTACAGGTAGGCGAGGCGTGCCAGCCTCCGAGGTTGTGCGTCTGAGGGGATCTTCCCTTCAAACATGATTCTCATATTCTATCGTCACGTGATTCTTGGACAAAGTATTGCCACAGGAGTTTCGTATTGTATTGTGCCACGTGATTTTCATTTTGTATCGCCACATAATTCTAATACTCCTCCGACACACGATGTATCGCCATGTGTTTCTGTTATTGTATCGCCTCGTGACCCCCATTTTATATTATGGCAATAAAATGTTAAGACTGTCTCGTAATATGATTCGTACCCTCGTACATTTCCTTCGTCCATCAGAAGAAGAAGAAGAAGATGATACAAAGCAAGATTTGTACAGTGCATGCTCACACTCCTATGGAACATATTCGTAGGACAAGAAGAAGAATGAGACATGGACGACATGTGAGGGACAGAAGAACAAACAGACAACATTAGACTAACGGAAGGATAAACAACAATACTGATGAAGAATAGAAACAAATATAGAAAACGCAAAGAGAAACCAAGTAACAAGGACTGAGAATATCGTGATCTTGTAAGGGGAGACCAGCAGGGAAGTAGCAATCAGGAAAAAAGCGGGGGAGGGTGTGAAGAAGGCACAGGTATGTTTTCAGTGAACATTAAAAATACTCTGGGTAGGTGGCGGATATGGACAGGGGGGAGTCCCATTGTTTTACTGCACACTAACTAAAAATCCTGTGACCATATGTTGTTGTTGTAGTGACGATGGTCAGACGAAGAGGGGAGTTGTCTGGCTGGGACCTAAGGGAAGAGAAGTTCAGAGAAATAATCAGGACAGGAGTCAGAAAAATAAATTAAAACATAACAGACGGGTAGCCAGTGTAGAAAACGAAGGAGAGGAGTGATATGGTCCCTTTTCGTGGCTCTAAGTACCAGACGTCCAGCGGAGTTCTGTACTTTCTGGAGTCTCTCAATGAGGGATGAGGGGCAGCCTGCCAGCAAGGAGTTGCAGTAGTCAAGTCGAGAAAGAACAAACACACAGACAAGAGTGTTGGTAGCACGTGTAGAGAGAAAATGACGGATGGCACTGATCTTACGGAGCTTTAGTATACAGGATGAAAAGAACTGGGCCAAGTACTGAGCCTTGGGGAACACCACAGAAAAGTGAAGCAGGGCGAGATATCTGACCATCAACTGACACAGTCTGGGTCCTATCAGTGAGATAGGAGTTGAACCATGAGAGGGCAGGTCCAGAAATCCCGTAGAGGGTGTGGAGTCTGTGAAGAAGCAGAGAGTGGTCTATAGTGTCAAATGCAGCAGACAGGTCCAGTAGGGTTAAGGTAGAAGCATCACCACTGTCAAGGGCAGATAATATGTCGGTGGTCACTTTAGAGTAGTCTCAGTGCTGTGAAAAGGTCTTCATGCTGATTGAGCTTCGGGGAGGACCTGGTGCTCTTGTAAGTAGGCCCAGAGCTGTGTCAACACTAGTTTCCCAATGGTCTTAGATATATATATATATATATCTTTCAGCGACCTATTTTGATAGTTACTTACCCTACCCGCCCGCTTTACACACTACACCCACTCCTCTTCCTACCCCGGGTGAAAGGCGTACATTATTGCAACACAAGATTATGAGGAGGATGCAGAGTTATTTCGCTTGTCTCTCAGTGGATCTGATGATGGTTGCGGTAGTAGTTGTATTTGTAGTAATGAGTGGTAGTAGGGGCACCAAACGATCTGTCATCGCTGGAATGTAGGCAGGTGTGATGTAGACTCGTGTTTCACTAAAACCTCTTACAGAGGTAACACACCAGTACATTAAAGTGTAGACAAGTTCGTTTTAACTCAGAAAGACGACGGTTGTATTTTGTAATATTTTGTGCTTAAACAGCTTTTTTTTCTTAAATGTCGGTACCTACTTCTCGCGGTGACATTTGCAGGGCTCGTTCTCGTATGTTCGAGAGACCGCGCGCTTACTCTTGTTTGATAATTTAATCAGGTGACCTTTAGGTAGAACAGCAAACAGCGCGTGACGCTGGCAGCAATCAAGGGGCTGCTGTTTGTCTTCCTCGCTCTGCTGTATCGAGCCGCAGTTCATGCGACGCAGACGACAAGGCAGAAGTGTGTCATGCATGGGGGACCGCCACACTTGACATATGCGGACTGACGGGCGACATTCCCAACTGCAGTTTAGCCATCGGCATCGATGCAACCCGCCAGTGGTAGTGAGAGAACGATCTTGAATGTATTATTTTCTCTTGTATGAGCGTCTTAAAGAACAGAAACGTGTTTGCCACCTTTGACCCTCTTTATTATATTCTTGAATAACGAATAACTTGTTTAAGCCGGGAATGGGAACAGGGTAGATGAATGAATGGGGAGGATATTATCTACGACGATCTTTCACCTTTCACTGTGTGTGTGTGTGTGTGTGTGTGTGTGTGTGTGTGTGTGTGTGTGTGTGTGTGTGTGTGTGTGTGTGTGTGTGTGTGTGTGTGTGAGAGAGAGAGAGAGAGAGATTTTTTAATGATCGGCTAGTCTGCAATGAATCTAGGAGAACTGCAGCTTTTCATAAATAAGTTTTCGCTAGCTGAGAATCAGTCTGTCAGACTAGACAACGAAAACGCTTTCGATGAAGTGCGCAAGCGTCTCCGGAGCGGAGGCGGAAGTGATGAATCTCGCACACAAGTGACGTGCTCTTTGCTCTCTCGCGAGAATCTCATGACACCGGGCAGCGGAGGACAAAAGAGGGAGGTAATTGCTTAATCCTGTCAGGGAAAGGTAATTTTCCTCAAGTTTCTGTCGGGCAGCGGACGCTTCTCCGGGTCCCCGCTCCGTTTGTTGCGAGAGGCTCCAGCAATTTGTCGCAGACAATTGACGCGCCACGTCCGAACGTGCTGCCGCTAGGTGGCGCAGACCGCTGGCCATTCATTCCCCCGACAATGGCCCATTAGCAGCTAATTAAAGGGGGGGCGGGGGCCAGGCCTAGGAGTTGTTACACAGTAGCAAGAAGGAGAGGAACTCGACACAGAGACCGACACTCCACAGACGGCAAAGTGATCGGCATATCGGTTGCAGGTCTTGCTCCCCACCCCCCACCCCCAAACAAGCCGGGGAGCAAACTGAATGCAAGGCTCGCACACTGGTCTCCTTTGATGCGGACAGATCATGGCGCAATCTGATAGGCAGGCAGATTTTCTGGCCCAGGATTGGGTTCAATCTGATGCTGTTTGACGGCCTAACCCGTCCCGTTTAGTCCCACGGCGAGAGAGCAGTGACCGCACTCACGGAGAATCCCCTCGCTAATGAAATGAGTGCCGACGAGACAGGAATCAGCCTTATGGGCGGGGGGAGGGGAGGGCCGCACGTGCTGTATCGTCAGCTGCCAGTTGACATGTCATGTCGATACAGAAAGGCAAACTTCAGACGACAGACAACCTACTGGTTAGTAAGGGAAGCTCCTACACTATTCTTTTAGAGACCAATTAATCATAAGACGGTTGGAATGAATAAGGTAAAAAAAAGGGTAAAGGTCATCTCATAACCTTTTTTTCAGGTCGTAGGGGAGTGAGGTGTTAGAGACCCCACTTTTCTCGGGGCCAGCTTTTACATGAGGGTGGTGCCAATCTTCTCCCCCTCGCTGCCTTACCTTCCCCAACCCTCTAAGGAGTCAGGTACCCATTCCCGTCAGCTGGGTCGACTGGGGAAAGTATGCTGCGCTTATCGGGAATTGAACCAGCGCGCTCTCGGTTCGGACCCCCAGCGCTCTAACCACTCAGCCATCCGCTTCCCCGAATGCGTATACACCAATTATCACATCAGAAGGTCTTCTTTACTACATTTGTGTCTGACCATTAATACTCCATGAAAAACTACATACAGAATGAAATTCTTGGGAAGTGAACCCGGAGGAGCACTGAGTCGGTCCTACATCCGATGGCCGTTCAAGGAAGTGACTTGCAGAAGTTTCCTCCCTTTGTTTCAACAACGGATTCACTTTACGAAATGCAACATCTATAAACCGTGTACCTTGGGGCGTAGCACACAAATGTATTATAGAAAAGAGGGGAACATGGAATTAATGTAGCCCAGAAATCAAACATTCATAACTCGGCAGATAAGGGATCTGCAAACAAAATGTGCGACAGTTACTCAATCGACGCTGGTTGTGATGTATCGACACAGGAATGTTGCCAGCCTCTGAGAGACTGCATTACTGTCTGATGTTTCTAAGTGACTTACACCATCTCTTCCATTTTGTGACCTGGTTATATTGATTAAACTATTGTTCTGGCAAGAACTTAGTCTACTTCACTTCTTCAGAACTACTTTCTGTCTTAAAAAAAAAAAACACAACAAACTATTGTGCAATTTTCCACGGGCTCGTTGGCTGATGTTGAAGTTGCCAGTAATACAACAATATCAGACTGGAATGTAGACATTAACAATCCACAGCATTAGACTTCTGTCTCATCATCTGCGAACACTTTGTGGTCCTTATAAACTAGAAAACTTCTGAGTGAACTTAAGTTTTTTGGGATGAAGGGGGATTTGCATGACTGCCAGTGAAGCAAAGGAGTTAATTCAGTTGTTCTTCGGGCAGGGTGGGGATACTCTAGACTATAATGGCATCATCATCATCATCATCATCATCATCATCATCATCATCATCATCATCATCATCATCATCATCATCATCATCATTTTGTGCAACGATTTGTTCTACTACTTCGAGTGGAACAAGAATCAACGCTGGCATGTCTGTTTTGTGTTTGTTTGCACAAATTTGTTGGTCGTTGATTGTCATTAGTCTCCCAATTTCGACCTGTCTGACCATGTCACACCATATCTGACCATACCTGACCATGTTTGACCATGTCTGACCGTGTCTGACCATATCTGACCATGTCACACCCTGTCTGACCATGTCTGACCATGTTTGACCATGTCTGACCATGTCTGACCGTGTCTGACCATATCTGACCATGTCACACCCTGTCTGACCATGTCTGACCATGTTTGACCATGTCTGACCATGTCTGACCGTGTCTGACCATATCTGACCATGTCACACCCTGTCTGACCATGTCTGACCATGTTTGACCATGTCTGACCATGTCTGACCGTGTCTGACCATATCTGACCATGTCACACCCTGTCTGACCATGTCTGACCATGTTTGACCATGTCTGACCATGTCTGACCGTGTCTGACCATATCTGACCATGTCACACCCTGTCTGACCATGCCTGACCATGTTTGACAATGTCACACCGTGTCTGACCAAATCACACCATATCTGACCATTTCTCACCATATCTGACCATGTCTGACCGTGCACTACACACATGTGGCCAGGTGTGCGGTGTACAAACCCACTGCCGTTGATGGAGTAACAATTAGCTGTAGGGGCGGCCCAGGGTGTGGCGGGTAGAAGCCAGTGTGGCTCAAAACACTAGCGGCAGGATTGCCATGTGTGTATCGGCAAGCAATTAGTCTTTGATCGGTCGGCATCGCCTTCTACTTCTTGTCTCACGATCGTCCCGCCAACCACTTGAGCGGCTCCTGCAGTGGGGACCTCTTCATGTTTAGCTTTCTTCAACAGCAACATGGAGGTTACTGATTTTGTCGATCCTCTCTCCCTTCTCTCTCTCTCTCTCTCTCTCTGTGTGTGTGTGTGGTGATGGGTTGGGTAACTAAGGGGGTGGGTGGGGTGATGTGTGTCAAGATCCGCACCTGAAGGCACATTTTTCCATGCAGCAAGATTTTAAATTTTTATGCCTGCTCCCAGGACTGTGCATTCTATTCATTTAAAACGCCAACCTGTTCATTTTTATTTTTAGATCAACGATCTCCCAACTTTTTATATAGGGGGGGGGTATCTATGCATGTGCCCCTGTGTACATTTGCATGTAAATGACTGTCGGGGTGTGGTAGTGAAAAAAATGTACACGACTGCTAAATGTATCGATAAACACGTATGACTGCAACAAATATATGTATGGATATTATTGATGAACTGCAAATCTCTTGACTATATTTATTCTCCGCATTAAAAGAAAAAATGAAAAGGTTAGCTTGGCATCTCCATCGCTCTGCTTTTTGCACACGTCACCTTCCCTCCCTGCACCTCATCTACCACAGTCCCCACCCCACCCTACTGCACCTTATCTACTACAGTCCTCACCCCACCTTCATGCACCTCATGTACCACAGTCCCCACCCCACCTTCCTGCACCTCTTCTACCACAGTCCCCACCCCACCTTCCTGCCCCTCATCTACCCCAGTCCCCACCCCACCTTCCTGCACCTCATCTACCACAGTCCCCACCCCTACTTCCTGCACCTCATCTACCACAGTCCTCACCCCACCTTCAGTCTCGGGTCTCATCTCGTATTAAGATGAAAGAGTGTCAGTCGGCGCTGGCAGTGATGGCAACACCACGACGCCTCACCTGTACGGTTTAGTGAATCGTGAAGTGTCAGCATCTTCGACAATGGCAGGTTCTGGCCTGGCCTGACCTGGCATAGCCGTGTGTAGTACCTAGGGGTCTCCTGTTGCTGAGCCTGATTAACTTACAGTTAATTTCTCTCTGTGTATTGTTTCCTCGGAACTCGGGTGAGTTGTGTTCACACTAGTCTACAAAAAGGCAGCAGCTCCTACTGAGACATTTGAGGCTTTTTCGCACATGTTCAGCATATCCATCAGCCAACTAACCAGCCCTGGATGGATCATTAAGTCAAAAATAAAATCGAAATCAGGTCAGTGAAGGAGCAAGGGCTTGTTAGTACACTAGGTATGCGTTCTCACCTGTTCTCACCTGTTCTCACTGCTAAACGTGCTGCTTGGTGCGAAACATAAAGCTGGTCGATGACCCATTTCTCGTCCCTCCATCATCCCCTCCATTTACCCCACCCAACTCCACCCCACCCTACCCTGCTCCGACCCAAAGACCTGTTTACTGCCGCGACAAGTGCTCACCTGGTGCCAGGCCACAAAGCATATTGATGAAGACAGAAAAAAAGAAATTCAGCCTTGCACCGCTTACTTACCATCTTTGTTCATTCCAGCTTCCAGACATTTCTTTAAGCGGCAGGCTCGGCACTGATTTCGGTGGGTCTTGTCGACTGGGCACCCTCCCTGCCCACGTGACTTGCAGATGTACTGTCGATTGCGGCGTATTGAACGCTGAAAGTCAACATTTATAATTTATTATTCGTTTTTCTACCTTTCATTTGTTTGTTTATACAATTTTCTTCCTTTAATTATTTTTGTCTACAAATCCTGCAGTATTACTAAAAGTTTTCTAAATTTTTGACCGAGATATATATATATAAACTTTTAAGTTACCGAGATAGAGAGTTCATAACAGCAAAGAGAGAAAGAAAGAAAATTCTAAGTAGTTCTAAATAACTAAAAAGACAGAAAAAATATGTTAGTGAGGTAGAGAGTTAAATATAACTACGAGAGAGGGTGGTCAAGAGAACGGGGGAGAGGGGAGAGAAAGAGAGGAATAAATGAGAAGAATAAAGAAAATATCAAAACTGTGTTGGACATTTTTTTTTAAAAATATTCTTTAACAGTTTGTTGTCGTGGTAGCAGATGCAGCTTTTGTCGGAAATGAAACGAACAGCAAATAATTATTGTGAATTTTTTGGAAGTCGGCTGAAGCTAATACACATTTTCATTCCCCAAATTCCCTTCCATTCCAGTCAGCTACTTGCCCGAGACGTTGCACAACGTGACACAGCGGTCGTATCGACGTGACATCTACGTGGAACTGAATCACTTCGATTACTACGCCAGGACTCGCCGAGGGTTATACGAGGACTAATACGAAGACTAATACGAGGACTAATACTAACACGAAGACTAATGCGAGGACTAATACGAAGACTAATACGAGGACTAATATTAATACGAGAACTAATACGAGGACTAATACTAATACGAGGACTAATACTAATACGAAGACTAATACGAGGACTAATACGAGGACTAATACTAATACGAGGACTAATACGAGGACTAATACTAATACGAGGACTAATACGAGGACTAATACGAGGACTAATACTAATACGAGGACTAATACTAATACGAGGACTAATACGAGGACTAATACTAATACGAGGACTAATACGAGGACTAATACTAATACGAGGACTAATACTAATACGAGGACTAATACGAGGACTAATACGAGGACTAATACTAATACGAGGACTAATACGAGGACTAATACTAATACGAGGACTAATACGAGGACTAATACGAGGACTAATACTAATACGAGGACTTAGACCAGAACTAATATCAGGAGTAATATCAGGACTTATACCAGAACTTAGATCAGGACTAATACCAGGATTCACTCTAACACAAAAGGTGTTTGTCACTGCTTCAGTGCTGCGACTTGAGATGAAAAACTGCTGCAGCCCTGAGTTTAGGGAGACAACCTTTGACCCTAAGGTTCTGCTTTGCGTGCCATGGTAACAGGAATCCGGATTCATCCCTCCCCCCCCCCATCTCTCCAACCTTCACCTCCACGAGTAGACGGAGCCAGGCAGCTACTATGTATACTAATCAGCTACACGTAAATACTCAGAAAAATCGGTGTTGCTAGCAGCATGCACGCAGCGACCTTTTGACCTCAGTGCACCAACCAAAGAACAGATTTCTTCTTGCAGAAAGGAGTTGCTGTGACTGGCACTGAGTTGACGCTGGTGAGTCGAAACCTTTTTTCGCGAAGAAAGAATTCTACCGTTTATTTATAATCTGTGTTTTGGCCTCTTGACCGAGAATGGGAAACCTGACAGACTTGAGAGTTGCTGTCTTCACACGGTCCACAACTACAGGTGTAGAGGACTGACTAGTGCTGCAGGCACTACAGGTGTAGAGGACTGACTAGTGCTGCAGGCACTACAGGTGTAGAGGACTGACTAGTGCTGCAGGCACTACAGGTGTAGAGGACTGACTAGTGCTGCAGGCACTACAGGTGTAGAGGACTGACTAGTGCTGCAGGCACTACAGGTGTAGAGGACTGACTAGTGCTGCAGGCACTACAGGTGTAGAGGACTGACTAGTGCTGCAGGCACTACAGGTGTAGAGGACTGACTAGTGCTGCAGGCACTACAGGTGTAGAGGACTGACTAGTGCTGCAGGCACTGAGCGGAGCTGAACCTCAAATGTTGGGATACAGTTGACAGCCACAGGCCCCCTTGACACGTGAGCTCGGGGAGCTGATAACATGTCCGCTATATTGCTGTAGACTACCCGCTACCTGAAGATGAGACCCGTATTATTTGATAAATATCCCACTACCCACCCCCCCCCCCACCCCGGGTATATTCCTATAGACTACCCACTCCCTGACGATGAGACCTGACCCGCTTGATAAATCATGTGCCGGGTATTGCTGCGGACTCCCGTGCACCTTGACAAGGCGGCGCTAGTGCGTTGCTGGGCAGCCCACCCAGCGCTTCACACAATAGACCAGCACTAGACTGACTAGAGGGCCGGCAGCAACGACTCATAGCCTGGCACTAGTTGCTGTGATAACTGTGCTACTCACAGGACTTGCAATCCGCCCTCGTCTTCACAGGAAAGTGAGGCGCGTGAGTGTCAGCACGAATACACGTGCGTGATCGCGTGAACACACACACATACACACACAATGACAATGACCTTTTTTATTATTTCATTAGGCTCGTGCCTATAACCGATGTTGGGGCAGTGGGTGTAGGGGGAATCAAAAATGAAAGTACAAAATACATAAATACAATGTCCTTACTTCATTAAAAAATCCAACATCCATGAATGTCCTATTTAATATCAGTCATTCGCAAATTATTTGCTCTCTCTAATCTGCAGTGCTTTATACAGATAGCAGGCAACATTTTGGATTAAAATTTAAACAGTTGCTTGCAAATAAAATAGATAAACGAAACTGAGAAGGATTCTTATAGAACTTTTTTTCAGGAATGTACAGCTGTAGTAGATCTTTATATTTTGGACACACACACACACACACACACACACACACACACACACACACACACACACACACACACACACACACAGTCAGTGTCGCGCGATACAAGTGCACTTAACACAGTCACTCGGTGAAAGCTCGGACAACTGTGATGTGAAAGCTGCTTTTCGCGGCCGCTGAAGCGATTCACTGCGTTTTAATAAGACTTGTGAAATGTCTATCCCAGAAGACGAAGAAATAAATACCCATCTTTAAATGATAGGGATGTCATGGTAGACCTACACCACTTTTCCTCCTCTTCATCATCATCAACAACATCATCATCTTGCCCTTATTTTCCTTATCTTTCTCATTCTCTTTTTTTTTCTTTAAATTAAATCGCCAATTTCTTTTAAGTTTTCTTGCTGAACAAGTCATTGTTCAGTTTGAGAACGACCGAGGGCTCTCTCGGAGATCTCACTAATCGCGCCCCAGTTTTGTTATTTGGGTTTTTTTTTTTGGGGGGGGGGGATTGGCGGTTGATGTGATGTACATCGACCGGAAGCACAAATCACATGTAAGACTTTAAGACTAATGCGTTTGCTCGCCCTTCAGATAATCAACACAATAAAAGGTCTGGGACTAATCTCCCTTAGAACGCCTACGTCTGTGGTTTTGTGGGCGTCGTTTCTTGCCTTCTCGGTCTTCCCTGTTCAGGTGAGTTTTCCAGGTGAATCTCGCGCCTTCTTGTCCCCCCCCCCCCACACACACACACACAGTCCCACCTTTAACAGGCTTGGCGACCCCCAGAGACCGGCCGAGCAACCTTCAAAAACAAAGGCCCGAGACTGGACGACGATCAAAATGCTTCTGTTTCCACTCGAAGCCCTTATCAGTGCATTGATCGCCTTAAATCTCCCTCACTAAGGCCACCCAGCAGACGGGGTCATGTGACCCCACGGGGCGTAAATCCTCCTTCCCCTGCCGTTGTGGCTGGCAAGTCAGACAGTTAATCTGGCAGCAGCTACCTCCCTGCTCTTCCCTTCGCGCCGGACGACAACCTTCCGAGTGCAGCCGCCGTCACGTGCGCAGGCAAAATAAAAAAAAAGACCGACTTGTCTTTCTTGAGGACCATCGCCTGGAGTTCACTTTTCTTGTCCCCTACAGCGAGACGGACGAGGGGTCGACATGCTTCTACGACCAGCCGTTGCGTGGAATCCGCTTTCCGCGGTCTCCGACCAAAAGCAGACGACCCTCGCTATATCTAGTCAATCTCGTGGCTGCTTGTCTGGGGGTTAATATACAGAGTACAGAGCTTGCTGAACACCACCCACACCCGTATTTCAGTCTGTCACTGCTCGCTTAGCCTCAGTCCTCTGTAATCCACAGGTAACCCAAAACACTTCAACGTAAGTATGGACGACACAGGAACATTCCTGGACTCTGATTGTCTCACCAGTTCTGCCATGTTAGCCTTTCACAGGCCCTTTCTTTGTTTGTTTGTTTGTTCGTTTGTTTGTTTGTTTCTTTGTTTGTTTGTTTGTTTCTTTCTTTGTTTGTTTGCATCGGTTGTTCTTGGTTAACCCTAATGCCTTGATTGCTTCTCTTAACATCAGTGTTCCACGGAAGTTTGCCCTTAAGCCCTTACGGAGAAGGAAAAAAATAAAGAGAAGGGAAGTTTGTTAATGTAATTTCTGTATCAAAATGATGGTCAAACGATGATATTATCATTGTCAGCTTTATTATTAGTAGCAGTGAGAGCTCGAATCATATCACTGGGTGGATATACTCAAAATATTTTGCTGGTATTAGGATTACTGGGGGGGGGGGAGAGAGAAACCCGGAATGGTTGCCATCCCACGATCACCGGGGTGAGTGGTGAGAATTCCTTGTTATTGATCAGTGGGTGGAGGCTCTCGGAATGCGAGTCTAACAGATCGTGGGAGGGTTTTGTGGAGGCGAGCGTCCGTGTTGGTGGGTGGCCTCCGCTTTTCGCGCCAGGTCCCATAACCCCGTAACCGTATGGGGCAATGAATCATAAGTGGTTCACCGTGTCTAGCAAGACTGAACCCATCCTTCTCTTCCGACGCTTGTTTACTTCCCTGATAACTCAGGTAGCCACGTGCCAGGTATGTCATCTTACATATCCTATCATTCAGACCGCATCGAACTTTCGAGATCCGGATATTTAAGCTGTTTAGCTTTTCTAAAGCTGATTGACATCACTGACAACGATGAAGCCATAGCATTTCCGTAGCCCTGGGGTTTGTGATCAAGAAGAATAGAAACAAAAGAAGGATTGACGCCGACGACAATATTGTCTGCACCACAGGCTGAGACACCAACCCAGCTGACGACAGTGGCAACGACTGGGATAATCCTCACAATCAGGCAAAAAGTTTGCCGCCAAAAATCCTCGTCAAAGTTACTCTCCCCCTCCCTCCCCCACCACCTACCTCCCCTACCATTTCCCCGTCTTTCACACGATGGCAGTCACCCACGCGGGAGTCAGACAGCTAATACACCACATACATTCTAAATCTTCTCTCCGATTACTCATCACCAGAAGTGCAGGACAAAGGCAACACCGGAATGCGGCTCATCAAACGCCAAGAGCCTGTCTGCGCATGCGCAATGCCTGTAGGCGGTTGAACAACATTATCTACCAAACCGCTGCTTATCTTGGTGAGAAGGCGCGCGAACGATGTGTCGAGTTGATGTTCCCGGTGTTTGCCGGCAGCCACTTGAGGCACTCGTCAACCCTCGGATACAGTGGTATACAGATCGACATTTTTAGTTTTTTAAAGGATCATTGACGCCTGACAGTACCATCTTAAGCATGAGGGAACTTTGTTTTCACCTGGCAAATGCTGTCCTCTCGGGCGCAGGATTAAGAGGAATAAGTCTCACCTGGCGTGCACTTGCTTTGAGGACATAACTAAATAGTCAGCTGTCTTCTTCAACACCTGTCCTGTGCGCACCTGTAGCAGGATGTTTGAATGGTTAAACCGTTACAGTCCTGCGACTTAGTGCACTAACTGGTGACAGAACTTAATAATTATGATAGACTTAGCGCACTTTGTCCTCATCTCGAAATAAAACGATTGTACAACTGAATATTGAGACACAATTCACGATACGAGGATAACATGTCAATGATCGAGACTCACAAGAAACACTTTCAGTTTATGTTTTAAAGGACAACACTGGAAAAATACGTTCCTAGGGAAGATAATCAAAAGACAATTCTGATTGAAAGATAAACGGCAGCAACTTTAAACGATCCTCTTGGCATTGATTTGAACATCCTGCACTTAATATCCTACATACTCTGTCGAGAACAAACTAAAGTCCGAGCCGAATTCAACTGGAGGTCAATGTGTAACAAAAAATAAACCTTTTTCTTTAGATGGTCGTCTGCGAAAAGTCTTAGGGTATCGACGATGGCAGATATGATCGGCTAAGAACACATACCTCGAGGGTAGATGCCTGGATCGTGTGCGTTTAAGGAAGAATGTGTGTGTGTGTGTGTGTGTGTGTGTGTGTGTGTGTGTGTGTGTGTGTGCGTGTGCGTGTGCGTGTGCTTATTGTAGTTTATTGGCTACCCATCCGTTCTCCCATCCAGTACAAACTGTCTGTGCTGTGTTTAAATTTCTTTCCAGGCTCCTGCCTTGCATATTTCTCTGAACTTCTCATCCCCTACATCCCAGCCAGACATCTCCGCTCATCGTCTGGGCGGTCACCAACACAGTGAAGGTTGGTTGTCCTGGGTTCAGCTCTCGTCTCAGGCACACTGTTCTTTCTTTGCGTGTGGCATCTGTTTACAGGGTTGGCTGTCTTACCTTTGTTGCTGGCTCGGCGTAAAACACCAATTCCTCCCCCCACCCCACCCCAGCTCTTCGTCTGATGACCGTACCCTCTCTCGCTCTCTATACCTGTCACCAGAACAGCCACATACGATCCCTGGATTTTTACTTAGTGTGCTGAAAAGCGATGAAAGTCTCTTCCGTTCCATAACCGCCATCTACCCACCATGGAATCCTTTACATGTTCACTAAAGACACACCTTTCCACGAGCATTACTGAGTGCACCAATCAACAGTTGTGATTACAGTCAACTGACTAGTCCGACTGCTCATCTTTCTCTACAGATTTATGACTGTCCATCCCTACGATGTGTTCTCTGATTCCTTTATGTATCTTCTGTGTTTGTCTTTTATTACTTGTCTGCATTATTGTTTCTCCTTCCGTCCTTCGTATTTTGTCCATGTCTTCTACTTGTCTTCACCGCTGAGAGCATGGTCCTTCACGAGCCTGATCATCAATAAATCACACAGGGTTTATTATTAAATCATTTTTATCTGCGATACGTATCTGTAGTCGCTGCATCGCTGTGTCGCTGTTCGCCAAACTGAGTACCTGTACCTGTACCTGGACCTTCAAAGTTCCCGCGTTGTCCGCCACCTGTCGCGCCGCGCTGCGCTCAAAGGGGGGATAAGCAAACTTGACTTCTTGCTCCCCTTGCGAAGAGCGCCATCGTTTGTTCACATGTGAAATGTATGAAATTCATGCCTCGGACACCTCGCGGGGTCAGCAACGGGCTTGTGAGTAGAAACCAGTCGGCGGTGTTGGTGGACGGCAAACGATCAAAGGGAGACGAGTTGGTGGCGGGTGGGGCAGACGGCATGTAACAGCCCTCGTTAAAGGGGGCGCTAGTGTAGCTACTCCTACTACTACAATAAACCCGCACACACATACATACAGATGTAAAGACCCGCTCATAATGAGCAAACTACAGACATACGTAAACAACAGATTCAGACATATACTAAAATCGGGTATCCTCGTGTGTCCAGCCCTACCCGCATTTATCTCACCATGTTTACGACTGACATGAGGTAGGCAAGTATACGATCCCTTTAAAACATTGTACTTTGTCTGGAACCGCTTTACCTTCACAGAATTATCATTGTGACACACTGTCACTGTCACTGTGTGTCTACAGTCTCTGTCTCCTCGTTGTCTCTGTCATTGCTGCTTGCTGTCTCTCTTTCACCAATCTGTCTTCAGTTAATCCCAACAGTTTCGTCCTCCTCACACTCGCACACTTCAAGAGGGAGAAATGACTAAACTGTTCGGTGATAAATTTCTCACTTTCGACTTTAACATACTCGAGGATGAGTAAACAAACGCTCGTCCTGTGTAGCCTCAGTCACCGAGCAACAGTAGAGACAACAGAAACACCCGGATTCCTTGTCATCTTGTGCCGGAAATATATTTCAGTCTCTAATTTAAAATCTTCTATTTTTTTAAATAATAATAATAATATCTCTGTTGTTTTCTTTATTACTCACGGTTGCCTCCACGTAGGTGAGGTCAGTGATTTTGAGCAGTGTAAAAAAATAAATAAAATAAAATAAAAACCGTCTTCTCTCTCTCTCTCTCTCTGCGGTAAGAGGGGGTGCCCGTGTATACCAGACTTACATTCGAGCATCTCTACCTGTCAGGTGTCTGCGGCCATAGCCAACCCCCCTGACAACCGTTACCTGCCTTGGCTCGTCTTTGATGTCAAATCGTCGGCACACCACAGGTGGCCAGCGGCTCCGCAAATCCCAAACTTTCTAATCGCGGGGCGTTTTGCTGAGACAAACATCAGGGTTAGTGGCTTATCCTCCCGGATCTGGGGATCCTAACTGCTTGCCCAGCAGAAATTTCTGAGAGAGTAGCCACGGGAGGTTAAGGGCAGTGGACGGGGGAGGGGGTAAGGAAGGAGCAGCATGGATAGGGGCGGGAGGGGTGGGGAGATGATGGACTTGATGGAAAAGAATTGTAGTCAGTGTACGATATGCATGATGTCAATCAAGATGCTGTCGGTGAAGTTTTGTCATTTACTGGGGAACAGCAATGTCCCTCGACTCGACCGGGATTCTTTTTTCCCCAAAAGAGTAATCGGTGATTATCTTTTATGTTCACAGGGCAATGGTCAATGTGTCCACAGGGCACTGTTCATGTTGTTCACAAGGTAATATTCACCATATTCACAAGGCATCATCATCATCATCATCATCATCACCACCACCATCACCACCTTACAAAGTCGCTGTGATTAATCCTATTATGCACGTGCAGCCTGTCCAAACTGTCAACATGTATACTAACATAAACGTAGATATTAGAATAACGCAAATCTACAAATTAGTCTAAAATAAATATACAGAGTAGATTAAAATAAATACTGAAGTAAAATAAACAGACTAATGTAACGAATATAAAAAATTGTGGACAAAATTAATAATTAGATGCAACAAGGAATTCGTTCGTTTTTAAAGGAGACATTCGAGTTTCTATTATTATTTATATTATATTTCAATTATTCTTACTTCTAGCTAATTTTTTATCATTGTTTTTGAAGCGAAATTTAGTTCGGTGACGAACTGTATGAAAAACTGCAGTTTATATTTTAATTTGTGAAAGAGAGAAAATCTGCGACTTAAGATTAGTTCATTTCAGCTGCTCGGCCCAAGACGCACAGAACGAGGAAGCGAAAGGGAGAGAGAGAGAGAGAAGGTGGGGGGGGGGAAGAGAGAGAGCGAGCACGGATTTGCACGGCGATATTTGCACACCTGCAGTAAGATAGTCAACAGCTGGTCACCGCACACTATTGTTACAAAAAAATGTTGTTTGCATTATTAGGTGCTCCTAGAAACCACACAGCTCGTAGGGTGCGAATCTCGCGCCAGCACACCCGCACACACACACACACACTGAACATGTGCCCAGTCTTCTCCACCCTACCTCACTCCCCAACTCAGATCGCATTCAGCCTCCACGATCAACCGTTAAGCCGTTGCTTCCTTTATCCTTTAGTCCTAATGATCTCTACCCCCACCACAGCCGCTACCACAACACTCAGAGGGGAGGTACAGAGAGAAAGAGGAGAGAAGTGTCGACAGGAGAGGGAGAGAGGGGTGTTATGTAAAAGTCCCAATTAAAAGCGAAGTGTCGCCTTACCTTGAAGAAGCCTGCACACCTGGAAAAAAGAACAGAAAGAAAGGAGAGCGGTTACTTGACTTGTCAAGTGGCATTGGAGGGGAACAATTACAGGTATTTCTCGCCACACCAAAGTTGACGAGCTATTCCCTTGTCGGGACCCTGGCAGTGCTTGAGCCCCCGTCTAGAACTGATAAAACCCCACCAGCCTCGATCTAGTCAGTGAAATGAGTCCAGCAAACAATTGCAGCACCACCCACCCCTGTTTGTGACACTGGTGGTCTCTTTGCCACGACCGACTGCCCCTCCCCTCTTCTCCACGTGTCAAGGTTCAATTTTGTTTTTACTTGCGAACTGATGGACTGTTAAATCCATGACAAAACTGAGAAAACAAGGAGCTCCATGACACGGCATCTAAACACTCGTTAAACCCAAATATAAATAAAGCCCTCGAAACTAAAGGAAAACGGCTAGAAACAGTTTCATGACACGTGATCTAAACACTCGTTAAACCCAAATATAAATAAAGCCCTCGAAACTAAATCTTTAAGTACTGGGGAAATTACTAAGCATGATCATTAAATAGTAAGCACTCTTTATTTATCCTATTCTTTCATCATCATCATCATCATCATCATCATCATCATCATCATCATCATCATCATCAACAACAACAACAAGAAGTTATTAATTAGTAATTAATCATTCACATATGAAGGAAGTTATTAATCAATAATTCATAGTTTATATATTTATGACACCTTCGATCACCAAACTGAAAATTAATTTTTTCCTTTTTTGTGTTTTTTGCCTGAGAAAAGGAAGAAATCCGTATAGCTAGTTACTGCCTGTATCTTTAAATTAAACTTTAAAACATTTCATAAATATTTATTAAATTTTAAAAATTAATGTCTAAACTACCCGCATTTTGTAAATTCATCTACAAATGTTGTGAAATGAGAACAGGCTGTAATGTACGAAATGTGTATTGTAAAAACAGATTTATGAAGGACTTGTTGCTGTCCCCCCCCCCATTTTATTATTATTTATAAAATGATTTTAAATTTATTATACATCAGAAAATAAATATCTTGGAAGAGCTTACCCATCACATGCGTAGATGCCATAATGTTTGCCAGAGGAGTGGTCCTGACAGACTTTACACGGAATGTCCACTAAAATTCGACCTGAAAAACAAAGACTGCAAATAAATTTCAAGTTTGATTTGTAGACATGTGTATTAATGTTTGTTTGTTTGTTTGTTTGTTTGCATTCCGGTTCAGCCGACAGCTCGATATCCCGCATGTTGTTTTCCCGCCAGTCTTAGTACCACAGTTACATCTACCACATCTACATGTGCTACCACAATGACATCTACACATTGTATCAGAATAAAATAATGCACGTGTGGTAAAAGAGTGACGTTAACTTCCCTCCATATCCTGAGTTGTACGAGAATGTAATCAACAACAACATTTCGTTCTTCGAGATTTTCTTGTGTGGTTTTCTATCGTTGTGGTGGTTTCTGCAGCTGTTGGTGATAATGTTTATGTTCTCGTTTCAATGTCCAACCACGGTGCTACTGGCATCGTTTCGGTGATAATTTGTTAGATACGATAAAAGCGCGAATGATAACTGACTTGCTTCCCTGACTGCAGCCGAATATCTTTGTTGTTGCTGTTGTTGCTGTTGGTGGCGTTGCGTGTGCTTGTGGTGCGGCAACTTTAGTTGCATTTTTTTTTAAATATTGTTTTGTTTGTTCCCTGTTTATTCCTTCAAGCGGTGACAATCATTTCTCCGAGACTTCATTAGTCTATTAAAAAATCATAATTTGCTGGCTGGTTATCACATTCACAATACTCACGAAAATGTCACAAATTTACCTCGACAAAGAGAACAAGAAAAAACTTTCTCTAAATACAACGTTCACACACATGCACGCACGCTTAGACACACACACACACACACACACACACACACACAGGCACGCACGCACGCACACCCTCGCACGGCCCGGAAGACAAGGTAAGAAGACGGTTGGCGTCTGTGAAGTCATCTTGACGGTTTGTACAGAACTAAGCCCTCGCTTTCCCGCCTCAAAGTTGACCCGGAAGTGCTTGCCCTAAACCAAGGGGAGGTTTGGCTTTCCGTGGACAAACGTCCTCATCAGCCGTGGCATGTGACAGTGGTCAGGCACCTCAGGGTCGTCCTCTTGAGAGATGCACGCCCTTCAGTGTACGCTAGGTGTGGAATATCACAGGCAAGGGCAAGCAACCAACACGGAGGGCTTAGAGTTATTTGCCGCTGCTCGCTGCTGGTGGCGTCTCCGCCAAGATTAAATGATCTCCGACTTTAAAGATGGCATACACAAATCAACTTGTCTTCAAACACACGTGTACATTGAACATGCCAGACGTGAAAAATATTCGCAGACCTGCGGAAATAAGTCGCCATCTTTGAATTAATCAAAGCAGGGTTTGCTTCCCGCAATCTTAAAGACAACAGGTGGAATTAAATTTGGTTCGTAGTCGTAATAAATCTTCGTTGCCGACAAAAATGTGTTCTTCGATTCCCACTCCCTTCCCCTCCACCCCTGCGCCCATAGTCGTGACAAACCGCAGAAGATAATCTTGCGAGTGAAAGCGAGGCTAACTCTAGAGAATGAGTCTTATTTGTGTGGGTTCGGAACCTCACCTAAGTCAGCTTTTAACAAAAAGACAAATAGAAATGCCGTGATTGGAAATGACAACAAAAAGCTCATTTTTGTGGAAATGATGTGAGACAATACGTAAAATAAAACATATCTATGGAGATTGATGCAGAACGCTCCGGAAGTTTGGGGGTCCCTCCCCCACTTCTGTCTGTCGTCAGCTTGTCATAACATTTATCAGATAAAGCTAATTGAAGGCATTGGAAGTACAGCAAACGTTGGCAACTACGAAACACAAGAAAGACAGCCGTGTCTATTTTATTTTTCCATCCCGGGGCAAAATGCAATATCTGGCCGTGTGAGGTACTGCCAGCGGGCCGGCGAGTGATCGCCCTTGAAGAGCTTCTTAGCATCGTCCTGACTCCACTCGAAGAATGGCAGCACAATGCCTTGCTTGTCCTCCATTGATTCCTCTCGGCTGACACAGCTTTGTGCTCGGCAGTGAGTGTAGAGTCGAGACCGAGCGGGCAGTTAAAAGACATCGATGGCTCATGTGTCGAAACACCTTTCAGTTGTGCGCCTCGCTAATGCCGGACCGTTTAACGAAAATAGTCATTACCGCTGCTTTCATTTTCTCTGTACGTCACATTCATCCAGTCTTTGTAACGTCATCTCTGAAGAGTGGAAGGAGGAAGAAAAAAAAGAAGGTTTTGATACACGAATAGCAGGAGTTTCATAGCCAGCAACGCCAAGGAAAAACAAACCCTTCAAGATTTTGCCCGGATACAGACAAAAGCTTTCCAAACTCGCTTTCTGCGAGCGGCAGCCATTTTGCCCCACTCAGCCTCTCGGCTTCGGGGGCCCCCCACAATACCTCGCACGGTAATTGTTGGCTATGCTAGCGAATGAGGAAGCCACGGGTTTCCGAAGCATCGATTTTTAATTGGGCAGCTGCCGGCTGCCCGAGACCCCAAGTTAGCGAGGACACTGGCGCGGCTCGTTTGCTTATGAAAGTTCCTCTTTGATTTTCGCATTTGGACATTAGAAGCGAGAGCCCCCCTCATTTTGCCTGCAACAATGGTTCTTCTGTGACGAATAAGGGATGCGCGGACAACTCTCCTCCCGCCTGAGTTGTGTCCCTTGTCAACAGGGCGCCCCCACACGGCACACGTTAGGCGCGGCGCTAGAGTATTTGTGCAGCATTTGCAGCGGCCTGCAGACTGTGGTCCTGGCCGAGTCCGGGCGGATATGATCGGCTTGGCAGGCCAGATCTAATAGACAGACGGGGAGAGGCTGGGGAAACATGTTGGCCGCCCTGTCATAGTCACATGGCATTTCGTCAGGAAGGGGCCAGCGCTTTCGAGGTCACGTGACTGCTAATGACCTATCATTTCGGCGTCTCTCTCACCTACTGGTTGTGTTCAAGTAAAGGAAATACTAAATAGAAAAAGAACTGAAGAAACTAAGATTGAGGAGGAGGAGGAGGAGATGAGGATGTAAAAGCCTATGTGGTGTTGAAGGGAAGATAGATGACTGTCAAAAGTAAACCCGCCATTGATCTACCTTTTGCACTTTCATCTTCAATGTTGCTTTCCAGTCCTCTACTTTCCACACTGATGTGCTGACGGTCATATTTAATAAAGCGGAGGCATCACCCGGAAGTAGTCACCCATTACGGGTGTTACTTTCAGTTCTCAAAACATGGCGGCTGTTCGTACAGAAGGTGTTGAGGTTAAGTGTCAGACTGTATCGTCAAACCGTGTAGCACCTTCCGTCCTCCTGTTAATTGAGATTTTCTTTCCTTTTACCTGTTCCTGGTCTGCCCACCTGATTGGAAACCTCCCTCTGCCCACCCAGCACCCGTGTAGTGTTTGATTATTTTGGATTTTCCTGGAAAGGTGCACCTTTCACTCAGTGCCTTACAGTTTGCTGTGTATTCATACGCGCTGATATGATATATGATATATGATATAAAGCCTTGTTGTATAGAGACACAGGTATATCTTACATTGTATATGACCGCAGGTGTGTGTGTGTGTGTGTGCGTGTGTGTGTGTGTGTGTGTGTGTGTGTGTGTGTGTGTGTGTGTGCTTGTGTGTGTGTGTGTGTGTCCCTCCTTTCGAGCACCAATCATGTCGTAATCACCGCCTGTACTTGCACCATTGATTGATTGATTGATTGATTGATTGATACACACACACCTGTATGTTAGGACTTTTGTTTCCTCAATTCCCTCTATACCGCAGTGCACGTGGCGAATTGTTGTAAATAATACAGCATGTATGTTAACAATGGGCGTGAATGCGGCCCCAGTGGTCAACCCTGTGTCATTATAGCCAGAAAACTCAGACGACAAAATATCGTTTCGCACAGTAAAAAAGTACACAGACCTTTGAAAAGTTACAGCATATTAATAACACCTACCCCGCCATCTAAAGAAGATTTCAAAACCTTGACCAAGCTGAACACCACCCGCTACACCACCACAAACTTTTCCTCGACTTACGACGAGGGGATTGTGTCTCACCCTTTCCCCTCCCTTTCCTCCCCCTGAAACACAGTCGCACGGAGCTACAGGCCCTGTCCTAGTGGTATCTATGCAGGTGCAGCAGAATATTAAAAGTCCCTGGGTCTCCCTGTTTTTTAGGGGGAGATAATCCTGGAGATTGCGTGGACGTGTGACGTCTCCCCGATGCCAGAAAGCCAAGGGGCCAGGTAAAGGCAGGTAAAGTCACGCAGACTCGCATCGCGGACCAACTGCCGTACGGGGAGGTCATTTGTACCTCGACTCACCTGGGGTCAGGTGTGCGGAGTGTATTAAGCGCCGCACCTTTTAGCCCAACAATAACTCGGCCGATGTCATCGTCGAGAAAAAATTATGTCTGTGCCGAGAGGTACGTGCCTGAGGGTTAGTCGCCACAGGAAAAGTTGTCAGCAAAATACCTGCGCAGTCCCCAGCGAGTGTTTGTTATCTTGCTGTGCTGCACAGGTGTCGACAGTGTGAATATCTACTAATCGATTACTCTTTAGTCATAGACTGCTCATATCAGTTTGATTTAACCACTATGATTGATATATATATATATAAGACCGATGGTATGTATTAAAACAGTATTAAATTTTAAGATATATATATATACTTATATTTGTATATTATTCTTTCAGGCAAAGTGGAACTAGAACGAAAAATATTAACATTACTAACTATGACATTAATAATAAATTCTAGGTATTCATTTTTCTGTTTCTCTTCCTTTTCTTCTTTCCTTTCTCAACTTTTTGTTGATCGAGTCTTTTAAAAAAAAATAAAAACAGTAATGGTGCAGGCATCAAGGAATTGCGAAACGAAAAAAGATCTTGAAAAAGTGTTGGCTTGGCAAGAGTGGAGATGACATGCGCCAAGTCCACATATGTTGGGGGCAGTTCTTGAGGAGTTCGAGTCCACTTGAGCCCCTACCTGGGTTAGTCTTTCAAGATCCCATTACAATTTATTTATGAACTGCGCTCCGCCACCCGCCTTAGCGCCTTAATTGTGACGGGTGGTGGGGCTCGCAAACATATTACAGGGTAAGTGACAAGTCGGCTCCCATTCTTTGATACAAAGACTCATTTGCAACACATTTTGCCGAGAGCTACCCGCCTTCTTACATTCTTGACATCGGATCTCTCGCAGCCTGATGCTACATCCGAGTCCATTTCAGCGGCTCAGCGAGGATACAGGTACCCAGGCCATGATTTATGGCGACATAAGGGTGGACAAGATTTGCCGAAATTTCGCTAAAGTGAAGTGACTAGCAATGGCAGAGTTTTCTTTTTCTTTTTTCTTTTTTTTTTTGGGGGGGGATCTTCATTTTGTGATTGTAGCAGATGATTCAGGTAAAATTAACTTAGGGTCTTTTACTGAAATTAACTAACACTTATTTTTACTCTTTTAATTACAGGTAATTTATTTGGAAATATACAGTTGTGAATGCATGTGCGGGCGGTCATCACAATCATGTTTCAAAGCAAAAGAAAAACATTTTCAATTTCGAAAGTACGTAAGACACAGTTTGTTTTTCTTCTTCATCGCATAGTCATAAAACGATTTACCTGTAACCACAGGTATCGATTGAATGGCCTGTGAGGCAGCAAAGCACGAACCCCATTCATTAATTGTCATGTTTTGTGAGTGCTGATTACATTTGATCGCTGCGGTTTAAAAAAAAACAGGTGGTGGAGGTGGTGCGGGAGTAGACCGCCAGCAACACAAAACATCAGCAACATCTAAAAAATTAGCAGCATCTCATCTCTCACCTGTAGCCAAGTCGGTAAATAGAATAAGGTCGAAAGAAAGAAAGAAAAATACTGGCACCTAGATGTAACCTTGGTAATGTGAGAGTCAAAATGTGAGAGAACTCGGACAAAAGTTGTATTGGCAGCAAAGACTTTGTGACAGGTAATCCATGTCAACAAGTAACATTCGCTCGTTTGCAACCTTGTACTCCATTTGTTTGAGTTCTCTCTCTCTCTGCCTGCTGAGTGTAATGAACTCTCGCTCGGCCTGACCCTTGACCCTGCCTGTCCATACCTCGCTGTCCACAGTGCCGCCGTAAGGGGAGTCCAGGGTAGAGCTGGGAAGATTCGGGGGGGGGGAGGATGCAGAGGAGGAGGAAGGGAAGGAGGGTTCGGACGGGAAGAGCGTGGAGGTGGGAGGGTTAATCTGTGGCTTGGCAGCCACATGAAAGACAGGCCGCGCAAATCTTGCGCCAATGTGGTGTTGCCGTGAGAATTGAGGGGCCCACAAATGGCGGGCCGCCAGCCAGCAGCCCGCGTGTGGCGTCACCCCCGAGCGAACGTCACGCCCCCACGTGTGGCGTCACACCCCGAGTCTCACTCCGCGGGGCAGTTAGTCACCAAGAGGCAGGTCCTCCATGTTTGTCACATGTTCCTCCAACGTAGAAGGTAGTTGGTATGCTGGGGTGGGGAGTGGAGGTGGAAGAGCAAAGACTGCTTTCAAGCAAAGTAACTCGCTCTCTGGAGCCGTCGCTGCTTCATAATAATTATACACATTCAAAGACAATATACTCGTCTACTTCAATGTCTAACACGTTTCAGGTTTTTTCTGATTTTTTTTCAGTGGTATTCGACAGATAAGAGAGAGAAATATAACTGAGTTCTGACCATTCCTCACACCCGAAAGATCACTGGGTGGCTCAGAGTAGGGAAGACGAGAGACATTGTCGCCTTGAGAAAGTCCTGCTCAGCCCACAATGGGCGATGTACTTTACCTGGAGGAGTTTTTCTGGGTGTTTACAAAAACACTCGTTCACTTAAAACATGGTGCATGAGAGGTGAGTGGGTCGGTAGAAAGCCAGTAGATGAATAGTGAGTAAGACATGAGACAAAGGTGTCAAACAGTGGCGGGGATGTCTCTGTAAGGACGCTGCTGTTCATCTCATGCCGATGCAGGTTCTAGGAAGACAAACGAGAAATAGTCGGGAACCTAACGACTATGTTGCAAGTCAGGTCGGAAAAAACACAGAAAATTTAAATTTAAACATGAAATCGTTCTTGTAAGCGGACACGTATCAACGATTTCACGAGAGGAGAAAAAAAAGTGGCGGTGGGGGGGGGGGAGGATTCTCCATCGCTGAATTCACCTGCACTGGTGGTGAGACAGTTGGCTGGTGTTTGGCGAGTGATTGCCATGCCTGTCCTGGCTGGCCTAAGCAGAGAGTTGACAAACTTTGGCGGCTGAGGCGTCTTCGGCCTCAAACACGTCACCTGAGAACTTGCATGACACAGAAGTCGAAAACCCCAAACTATGGCTTTACTGGGCTTGTGGTGTTTGACCTGGGGATCCCGACTGGACTTGCTCGCGGAAGGTGGACGCTGCGTTGAGCAACACACACACACACACACACACACACACACACACACACACACACACACACACACACAGGCTCAACGACTCACAAACATGCAGTTTCCAGATTAACACAATGTTCTTTAATGGTCGTACTCACGAGAATTTTTGTTATTATTAAATTTGTGAAGCTCGTTCCTTGTGTTAAACACAGTGCGCGGCACACGGAAAACTTAAAAAAATGGATCGACAGACAATAAATATTAAAATTTTCTTATTTTAAAAATAGTCCGACAATTTTAGGCCTGTTTTATTATTATTACTTTAATTAACCCAGGGGTAAGTTAACAATAAGCGGTAAGAAAATTCTGTTTAGGTTAACACGGGCTATTACATAAAAGACAAAAAAAGCACAAAGGAAAATAAATAAAGCAATCTAAGCTCTCACTATCTCAGCAGACTGATCGGAAACCTTGAAACGATCCACAGGCTTAGCGAGCAAAACTAGTGTCTGAGATCGGTAGTAATTACTTGCTGTGTAATGAGGTGCTACTAACATTACTATGAGGCGCTAGTAACACGGTATGATGAGGTCCTGTTAATATTGTATAATGAGGTGCTACTAACACTGTATAATGAGGTACTGGTAACACGGTATAATGAGGTACGGTTAATACTGTATAATGAGGTGCTAGTAACACAGTATTATGAGCCGCTAGTAACACGGTATAATGAGGTCCTGTTAATACTGTATGATGAGGCGCTAGTAACACGGTATAATGAGGTCCTGTTAATACTGTATGATGAGGCGCTAGTAACACGGTATAATGAGGTCCTGTTAATACTGTATATGAGGTGGTAGTAACACGGTATAATGAGGTCCTATTAATACTGTATAATGAGGTGCTAGTAACACGGTATAATGAGGTGGTAGTAACACTGTATAATGAGGTACGGTTAATATTGTATAATGAGGTGGTAGTAACACGGTATAATGAGGTCCTGTTAATACTGTATAATGAGGTGGTAGTAACACGGTATAATGAGGTCCTGTTAATACTGTATAATGAGGTGGTAGTAACACGGTATAATGAGGTCCTGTTAATACTGTATAATGAGGTGGTAGTAACACGGTATAATGAGGTCCTGTTAATACTGTATAATGAGGTGGTAGTAACACGGTATAATGAGGTCCTGTTAATATTGTATAATGAGGTGGTAGTAACACGGTATAATGAGGTCCTGTTAATACTGTATAATGAGGTGGTAGTAACACGGTATAATGAGGTCCTATTAATACGGTATAATGAGGTGGTAGTAACACGGTATAATGAGGTCCTGTTAATACTGTATAATGAGGTGATATTAATAAATCTTGTTAAAGATCATTTATTAAGTGTTACGGGCATTCACACTCCATCTCGCCTTTATTTCTTCTTTGAATCATTTTTATTCCGTTCGTTTTTCTCTGATTTCTTGTTTTTCTTCCGTATTCCAGTCTGTCCTACCTTCTTTTTAATATTTTTGTCTATCAGTCTTTTTTTAACTCATTTTCTTTCTTTCTTTCTTTCTTTCTTCTTTCTTTCTTTCTTTCTTTCTTTCAGCCGCCATTTACCAAGCGGCTCGTTTGTAGAAGATTAAGTTGGGTGGCCAGACACAAACACTCAGCGCACCGGTGTGTTGTCTTCACCTGGGATTACCTGTGTTGGTCCTCAGGTAACAATGGGAACTGAGTTAAAGCGGAATTCGCCATTCTGGCCTCGGCCGCTTAAGGCGCCTGACATTCATCTCCTCTCTTAGCGGAAGTCAAGTGACAAAGTGGTGGTTGGGCGACTGGCGGCCAGTCTTCTTTACTCAAACCCTCAACTGGTTTCACTCACATGGCAGTTTGGGGCGTGAGAGCTTTCAGGGATGTCCTTCTATCATTACTTTCAAATAAAACTTTGTTTTAAATCAGATTTTTCTGGTGTTGGTGACGGCTGGGGGTGAGGAAGCTGTTGAAATTAATTTCAGTTCAGCATCACTGTGGAGGAATAATATCGACTGTATGCACACTTCGTTGCAAGTAGACATCGGGTGGAGGATTCACTTCACTGGAAAGTGAAGAAAACTTTTAAAATGAAGTCGTTCACTGGAAGCAGTTGAGCTTTGTGCGAGAATCTGAACAGTTTGCTTTAAGCGGTGTCTGAGAACGATTGTCCACGATCGTGTAACGAACGTACGGACAGACAAAAATTGATGGAGTGAGTTTTACACGCACACGCACACACACAATCATGGTAACGATGATACGATCATAGAAACTGCTCGACACAAGCATACCGACTAATACCGGCATTACAGACAAGCAAGCAGACGGACAGAAACACACACACACACACACACACACACACACACACACACACACACACACACACACACACACACAAGCGCCTGTCGCCACATCACACAGCATGTCTCGGTCTCCGGGCATTGTTCACCAAGCTCACCCTCGCACAGACTGAAGCCGGCAGCAACATGGCTGCAGGCGGCTTGCGGGCGGTTGGAAGCCCTAAAAATCAAAATCTGGTAGCAGGGATTTGCTGGTAAATGTTGACAGTCCGTCCTCGACTTTGACATATTCACGGTGCATTCAAAATGGCAGAAAGTCGCACGCGCTCTCTGGAACCTGTAGGCGGTTGTCGTAAACGTCAGGATGGCGCTGCAGTCCCGAGGCACAAAGTGTGTGTGTGTGGGGGGGGGGGGAGAGATGATTGAACGCCACATTCAATCGCAGCCTTTTTTCAACACCTCGCCAGTCAGCGAGCTTAGAGCTTCCCCCCTCCCTCTCACCACCTCCACAGCCGAGAGTAAACAGTCATACCTGAACCCACGGTAGCCTACGGTGACTTGTTTTCAAATGTCACCCTTCCTCTTTCTACCCCACCCCTTCTCCCTCCCCACCCCTTCTCCCTCCCCACCACCCAGGAGTGCATGTTCTTCGTGTTCATTGACTCCACGCTGACTGCAGACACACACTTCAGTAAAATCAGATTTATTCACTGGCTACTACTCAACTTCAACATTTATCACCTCCATTGACAGCAGCCCATATAAACCATGCGGTACATCAACCTGATTGATTGATTGATTGATTGATTGATTGATTGATTAATTGATTGATTTTTAAAACCGCGTGAGAACTAGATTTCCCCGTTTTTAGTTTCTATAAATATAATTTTGTAAAAGACAATTAATATAAAGAAGATCTCTTATCCTAGATACAGCGCAAACGATGTGCTGCACAATATATAAATGAAAGAGGTTTGCAAAAGAAAAAAAATAAATAGAGAGAGAGAGAGAGAGGAAGTGAGAACGGGAGTGCGGAGAAATAAACAAGAAAGAATGTGATGTTTGTGAGTTAGGATGCTTGCATCGGATTATTCAAAAAAGAAAAAAAAAGAAAGGTCAGGAACTTCAGAGAAAAAATAAAGGGCAAGACACTCTGAGATTCGAACCCTCTTTTTAAAGACTTAAAGCACTGAAGAGAGTGTGCAGACCGCAAGTGCTGGCGGTGGTGCCGACAGGGTGTCAATCTGTTTTGTACGAGTCCTCCTCGGCTGTGGAGGAGCAGGCGTGAGTAAGGGAGGTTAAAGTGAGGGACCTGCCAGTCCGTCAATTAGTCATCCTCCGCCCCTGGAGACTTTCCTGCTGACGGCGGAAATTGACTTCTGCTCACTTCCTCAACCTGCTTGGCCATGCAGCCTTGCCGCCGGCTGAACTTATCTCCAGACCATCCTTCCGTCTTTCTCTCCTCGTCAGCATGTATCCCACTCTCTCTCTCTCTCACCTGTAACCCTGTCTCCCCCCCCCTACTTCACCTGTTGGAAGTGTTTCGTGATGTTTGCAACATTTACCTACAAATTTCAAATCGGTTCGATGTGCGTCTGTCTACCACCACACCGGCAAACGGTGCAAAAAAAAAAAAAAATAAATAAAAATAATCCGATATGTTTATTTTCTGTCTTAAGATCCAATTCATCGGGAATGTCGTTAAACATGGATAACAGCGAGACTCATGCTAACATCATTTTCAAAGGAAGTGTACACATTCAGTCCTAAAGGAAGTTAGTCCTTTGTCTAGAGGATGCTGAGCACATTTTGTTTTTAGCGAAAGGATGTTGCGCAGAAGACCTTCAGTTAAGGCAACGACAAATGAACGAACTACAGATAAATAAAAATTTAATTAAAACCTCTTTATATTTTCCTTTAATCTCAAAGAAAACTCTTGATGATCATCCACCTGCATTTTTTTATCTGACTTTATTGCAGTTAATGTGTCTTTTAATCACACCCTTCCCCCCCCCACACACACACATTGTTAGTTCTCTATTTTTCCATCTATACTCTCTTCTTCCGCTCTTATTTCTCCTTTCTACCGCATTTTTGTCACCCTCGTCTCTCTCTCTCCTTGTTTGTCCCTTCCCCTACAGTTCGTGAGCGCTCAGGTCGACCCGTCAGTTTGTACTGTTGAATTTTTTATGTGTTTGCCTTCGTATATCTCTTTCTGCTTTTTTTATTTTCCCTCCTGGTACAGCCTATTGATTACCTCTGGGACAACTTGCTGCCTCTGGTGCGGAGAGGTTCCACGCAATCCTTTCACGGGCCTCACTTCCTTCGGTCCTCCAGCCCCGACACGGGTGTTTGCAGATTTATCAAGGCAGCTGCAAATTAATTGCCTCGGATTACAAGCCGACACTTTGAAGTTCCTCCAGGTTTGTCCACTCTTTCTTCCGCGCCACAAGAGATGAATCGCCTCAAAGGACAGCGATAACCGTCTTTACTTTGTGCAATTGTTGTAGCCATGGCCGTGTAACTGTCCAGCCAGCCGACAACTGAAAGGTTGCCAAGTTGCCATTGTCGGTTGCTGTAAAACAACATGCTTTTAGGCAATAGAAACCAGGTTTCTTTTGCTCTAGTGTGCCTCAGGTATTCGTACTTTTCTTGACTGTTGTAGTCCGCCAGCCTTTCTTCGTCCCGTTAACCTCTCAACATCGTACATGTTCTCTACCTATTCGCGGTTTTTTTTTTCTTTGGTTTAACTTCGTCTGTTCGAAGCTTAATGACAGTTATGTTTTCAGAAGCTGTCAATGTAAGACTTTTTGAGAGGAAGAGAAATACGAAGTGAGGTACCACAGGGAAAGAAACGATTAATTTCAATTTTTCTATTTAAAGATTAAACGGGAGTATTTTCCTTTCTCATTTCACTAAATTTTGTTAGTTTATAGAAAAGAGAAAATATAATAAAACAAGGGGGATAGTTACAATCGCGATGTATCTTATGCATTTTTATTGACAAAATTGTGGACAGAAGTATTAGGTTATTGCTCTGTGTAATATGTTGTGTTACCAACAAGTGGAAAAGCACTTCTAATAAAAGATTGTATTTAAAATTAGTATAAAAATGGGCTAGCATATTAGAAATGATCCGCCTCGTTCCTTTTAGTGGAAGGAGTACCTTCTCCTGGAGAGAACATCCTTCTGGCCGGCAACAACGAAGCTGTTCGCTCATGAATTCAAAATAAACTCTTGCCCATTGGCTGATACCCTGAAGAAGCCTTTCGCGTTTTTCCTGTGAAAATTGCACATTATTTATTTATTTATTTATTTGCGTTTTGCTCACTCACTTGATAACTTGCAAAAGCAGAAAAATTTTAATTAGTTTGAGAATTCAATAAACAGAAGTTTTATAAACTCTTGGTGCAAAAATGCTGACTACAAGATTTTAAAAAATTTTCACTGCTCTGACCCACACAGAGGTCCTCAATGGACAAATAAGTGTAATATGTAGAGTGAATATATATCAGTGAGGCCGGGGAAAACAGTTACACATAAAACATGTGCACACACACACACACACACACACAAACGCGCAGGTACCAAAACAAACCTCTCCCTCTCGCCGCCTCACCCTCCCCAACTAGATACTCATTCCTGATATCTGGGGAATCGAACCAACGCGCCTCGGGGTTCTAACCACTCGAACATCCGCTTCCATTCTCAAGTGGTTGGTCCTTCCAAGCGTTCTCGACCCCGTGAAGTGCAAGTCGCAAAGTTGTGCAAGATGTGTGTTAATTTATGCAAATAATTTCAGCTCTACTAAAGAGCTTGAAGCGACTTTCGAAAGCTGAACTCAGCGCTCGCTTGGAACAAGATGGAGGAGATAGAAAAATGGAATGTGGCCGAGCAATATATTTTAAATCTTTAACTCAGCAAAATTTGCTAAAGCCCTTTCAAAAATAAATTGCATCGCCATCAGGTTTTGGTGACTCCAGTCTCTGTTAATTGCCTTCAGGCAGGGGTGGGGAACTTACAGCCCGCGGACCCTATACGGCCCTAGACACCATTTCATCCGGCCCGCCAAGAAAGATTTTAGTAAGTCTGTTAGCTTTTTTTTTCATGGCAACATAAATATATATTAAGTGAATAATAGCAATAATAATGTAAATGTTTAGGGACTACAAGGAACGTCCATCATGGGACAGACAGGACACATACGAGTACATGGCGGGATAGATACGAATGCTTCTCGTCGGCACAGGACAATTTTGGAGAATTATGCATGCGTGTGATCTTCACCTCAAGCCGAGGGTAGACCACTTCCGGTCTGATGTTGGCTGTTGATACGTTTCGCGTTCTTCGACTTTGTTGGCTTATACAATAATAAAAAAAATTATCGTCGCCAATGCTGGGTACCTTCGTGAACAGTTCAGGCCTACACGTGTCCAACATTATCCTCTGATCGATTTTCAAAGGATGAGCAAATGCAAAAGCTTTGGTTGATAAAAATTCGTTTGGGTTTATTTGTGCACATGCAAACATATCTGCATGTGTAGCATGTGTTAAAACTTTGTACATGCCACGAACTCCTGTAACAGGAGGTGTGTGTGTGTGTGTGTGTGTGTGTGTGTGTGTGTGTGTGTGTGTGTGTGTGTGTGTGTGTGTGCTAAATAGTCATAATTATTATTAATGAACTTCCACTGCAAAAGCACAAACAGAAAATTGTACATTAAGAAAAAAAGGTCTTGTTACTATATACGGTCTCCTTAAGGAACTTTTTAATTGTAAACATATATTTTACAAACTCGAAACAGATGTTTTGATATGCTTTTCATAGTGGCAGAGCATAGTTTTCGTGTACATAATTACCATAATTACAAAAAGACAGATTGGGGTGATTCAGAGGACAGTAGTGCCAGGCAGGCTGGTACTGTACACGTTGCAAAAGTGTTTAACACACTGTGACGAGACTGCAGGTTGACCAAATGAACAGGCTAATTTTTTAGTACATAATTTTGTACGGCCTGCGAATGATGTTATAATCATCCAAATGGCCGCTGGAAGAAAAAAAAGGTTCCCCACCATCACTTTAAGGCGTTACGCTGCCCAACATTCAGCCAAGTCCACCGGCTGTTATTCATTTGTGTGTGTCTATATATATATATAAACCAATTTAAAGCAGCGAGGGGCAAGAAAGAAAATGAACTGATTGGTTAAACGAAAGAAAATTGCTGACTGGTCAAGACTACACACTCCCATTCAGCCACACTCGGCCATAATGAAATTAGTACCGGCTGACTAGATTCCAGGCAGGGGAGGCGGAACGCAGAACATGCCATCGACAAATCTGTGGACTCGAGCCAAGAAGAACTGCAGCTGTAAACTGTTCTTTTCCTCAAAATCAAGGAACAGTCATGGGAAAAAGAAAACCGTGGGCCGTAAACATGAAGAAAAGAAAAAGCTGGCACAAAAAATAATAAGAAGAAAAAGAAGATATCGCTAATAGAAAAATAGATAATTATTCCAAACCTCGAAGAACGATCGTGTGAAGTCATGTTGATCACATGATGACAGTCCATTCAATCCGTCGACAGAATATATTTTCCCCTGAAGGAGAGAGCTTACAGAATTGCAACGAATCTACTGACATGGAAAAATCTACTAGTCTTGAACTACTCGTCCAAAAGCACAAACGGTTCACCATTATATATTCTAACAGTAAGGAAGGTCGGTGATCAATAATCACTCTGCTCCAGACCCATGTTTTAAAATGTCATAAAGCCTAATGTGCATGTATCTTTGTGTTGTCTATTTTGTGGCCTGTGTTTCTAAACCCACATCCAAATCCAGTCCCCGAACACTAAGCTATGCACCATTTTACACCATCCCTTGAGCTAACTGCCTAACATGTTTAAAACTTTAACATAGAAAATAGAAGATGCACAGTAAGAAATGAACCTGTAATAAAATGCGATCCTTCAACGTCACCTTGTATAACCACACGCCCATTCGCTTTAACTTCCTCGGGGACAAGATGCGGGGTTTAACGGTTTAGTCTATCGCCACAAGTGCTGTACGCGGTTGAAACTTAGAGATAACTACCTTATGGGGGAAAAATAATTCTTTAGTCCAAACCCACAGTCACAGCACTGGAGTTGTCAAAGGCCGAGATTTCCTAGTGTAAGGATTGCGGTGGAACATTGCGCATAAAAGGCTTGAACTGCGTTTGGTAAATATATATATATAAGGCAAGGATGAAAGAAGATCTTAGTAAGGCAATTGCAGCAGGGGGCGGAGAATGGAGGGCGGGGTGAAAACGAGACAGAGTAATGGGTAACATCTGGCAATCAAAAACAAAATCTGAGATGAGAAGAGGTAAGATGGAGGGTTGCTTACTAGGGATCGTCACAAGGAAAAGGTTAACGTGGCGTTTGATATGAACATGATCAAACCCCTTTATTACAGACACCTGCCTGCCCTGTGGGATATTGAAGAGGGCCTATTTATTGCTTCTTTTATCGCTTTACCAGATATAACACGCTTGAATTTTTGACTATTCTATAAAAAAACCAATATCATATTTTCTTAATACGCCACCCTTTCACTCGTTTGATCTGGGTTTTTTCTCAAATTAACAGGAGTTATCTACTCATTCCTTTTAAGTCCCTTTGTTGTGTCTTCTTCAATTACAGCGAGTGAGCGCGTGTTTTAGATGGTGGTGAACGGAGGAGGATGCAGTTTCCGTCTCTCGCTAAAAACCCTCGGTACACTACTGAGTTCATCTACCCGATAGCCTACACACCCAATAACCCCCCCCCCAACTCCTGCCACACGATTTCTTCATCCTTCTTCTTTCATTTTCCCCTCCTTCTATGTTCATCCCACTCATGCACTGCCATGTCTGTTTCTTTATGTCAGCCGTCCCCTCTTTTTTCTTCCACCCCGTTCAACAGATGAGCTACTGTCGTGCTGCATGCCGGATTCCAAAATTAAGGAAGTGTCGGAAATGAGAGCAGGACGACAAGACAGATGGCGCATCAGTCCGACAGAAGACTGACACTCGTGAACAGGTGTACTACGAGGCTAACAATATTATTGATACTCCCACACGTCGAGTTTGAACCATCCTGTGCACAACATCAAGAATTGATGCCGCCGGTTCTAAACGCTTTATCTCTGTTAAGACCAAACTTTTTTTTTCTCTGAATATCATTTAACAAATCCAGGTGGGGCGGAAGATCACTGAAGAGTGCAAAACACCTGAGTTTTGTACCTGCGTTTCGCTGGTGTCAGCCATCAACTTCTCCTTTTCACAGCACGTGCACCAAGTGCCCCTAATCAAGGTGACATAACTCTGGTCAACTCAAAATGCAGGAGATAGTGAGTGCTCTCACAGTCTCGGGTAATATTAGTGTCAGGGAAGATGATGTAAGTCCGCTTATTTTAATTCCACCACTTGACTCAGTCAGCTTTTATTTAGAATGTTGGGGGTGGGTTTGGGTGTCACGAACCAAGTACATCTTACATGATATACTTGATTCATATTTCTGCCCCAAAGTGTCTGTTGACTCCCATTGGTAACTCATAAGCAGTTACTTACTTTGTCTCTTCTGTTTTCAAGTATTTGTTTCTTTGTATTTATGTACTATTGATCCCAGACGTATTTATCTACTTTTTTTCTTGAGGCAAGATTTAATATTATTGCTACACCTCCCTCCCTCCTGTTTTTATTTTGTGTATTATTTGAGTATATTGCTTATATCTTTTGTTTGACAGCTTCAGTGGTACAAGTACTGTTCAACCTTAATCTGCCAATTTTACAATTAATGTAGAAACAATAATAAATTTATTACACAGTTGATGAAACATGAACTCGAGGACTAAAGACCCAAAAGTGTTTAATTTACTTTATTGTAAATTTTCTTTCGTTCGATTTTTTTTTTTTGTTGTCCGTTCGTCCCATCAGCTGTTGGCTGTTTTATTCGTTTGATCGGTCACATCCTCATTTTGTTCTACATTTTCCTTATCATTCTGTGCCTCATTAAAGCGTAACCCGGACTTTGTTCACCGTTTAGTTGTTGCACAACGAGACACAGTGTCGCCTCCCCACCCATAAAACATGTTCTGCAGGTGAAAGATAAATGCACTTAATCAGCATCGGCCATCTATCAGTGAACACAAGCGAAACATTTTCAGTCGCAGAAATCAAGAGATTGATCGATAAAATAAAATACATCTTGGGGGCGGGGAATAATTAAACGATGCAAAAGATCTCTCGTGCGGATGGCAAAGAGGCTGGGATCCTCTGGGATCATTGTAGTTTGCAGATGTATGCTACACTTTACAGATGTATCACTGTCACCTTGACACACCGTTAGCTACACCCATAGTATGCTCCCGTCATATTGACACACCTTTAGCAACAGCCATAGTGAGCCCCGTCACCTTGACACACCGTTAGCTACACCCATAGTATGCTCCCGTCATATTGACACACCTTTAGCAACAGCCATAGTGAGCCCCGTCACCTTGACACACCGTTACCTACAGCCATAGTGAGCCCCGTCACCTTGACGCACCTTTAGCTACAGCCATAGTGAGCCCCCTCACCTTGACACCATTAGCTACAGCCATAGTGAGCCCCGTCACCTTGACACACCGTTAGCTACAGCCATAGTGAGCCCCGTCACCTTGACACACCGTTAGCTACAGCCATAGTGAGCCCCGTCACCTTGACACACCGTTAGCTACAGCCATAGTGAGCCCCGTCACCTTAACACACCGTTAGCTACAGCCATAGTGAGCCCCGTCACCTTGACACCATTAGCTACAGCCATAGTGAGCCCCGTCACCTTGACACACCTTTAGCTACACCCAAAGCTAGTGAGCCCGTCACCTTGACACCATTAGCTACACCCATAGTGAGCCCCGTCACCTTGACACCATTAGCTACACCCATAGCTAGTGAGCCCGTCACCTTGACACCATTAGTTACACTCATAGCTTGTGAGCCCCGTCACCTTGACACACCTTTAGCTACACCCAAAGCTAGTGAGCCCCGTCACCTTGACACCTTTAGCTGCACCCATAGTGAGCCCCGTCACATTGACACACCGTTAGCTACACACAGCCATATCGAGCCCCGTGACATTGACACACCGTTAGCTACACACAGCCATATCGAGCCCCGTCACATTGACACACCGTTAGCTATACCCATAGCTAGCGAGCCCTCGTCACATTCCCACGCGGCCTGTTTCTCGTCTCAAGTCTCGCTGCGGGCGAGTAACGAGCGAGACGCGCCCTGAGTGCTCTGCGGCGATGAGTGGCGGAGGGAGGGAGGGAGGGAGGGAGGGCACTCTGGGCGGAGTGACATGCACGACGGGCTGTTGGGGACGCGCGTGGTTTTCACAGGCGAGTTCACGAGGGCAAGAAGCACGAAAGTGACCCCGTGCTGCGCCCGTGCAGTTTAATGGCTGCCCCCCAGCTCTGACAGTTGTAGGTGCTAAACACGCTTCGTCTCACCTGACTTTGTCCTCAACCTTCGCCACGTAGACAAACCCGGGGGCAGGGACTGGGATGATCCGCCGCCAAGTCTCATGTCCCGATCGTTTTCTCGCACCACAATCATCTCATTACAATGCAAATCATCATCGTCATCGTCGTCGTCGTCATTTTCATCGGTTCCGTTTCTTCGCATTGCAATGTTTTACTAACCATCGTACTCTAGCCTTCATTTGGTGTCGTCTGCGTTTTCTTTTGCCTTCCTCAACAGCTTTAGATAATATCTACTTATCATTTTAAACCAAAATATGCTACTGTTTACTTTATAAACAAACGTGTGCGGCACGGTGGATGCGGGCGCGTGTGAGCTGTTGTTTTTTTTTAAGCTCCCACATATTATATCGCAACTAACCCATACGAAACCATTAGAAGAAGCGAGGGTCTGAAAATTATTTTTGAAAAGTAGAATTCTTCATAAGCATGATGAGTGAATGGAATGACAACTCTACAAAGACAGCGCGTTGCAAGGGGAACAAACTGCGTCACGTGGCTAAAGACAGACACGACAGTTTCTGACTAACCTACACTTTTGTTCAGCGGTTACTTGTAAAGTAAGTGCTGTTCACCTCATCTGTTTCTTTGATACACAGGGAAGTGTTCTTAAAATTGCTTTATTTACGGAAAGCTGGTGAGGAGGATTGCGGGATAGGAATTATTCCAACAACAGTCATAGAAATAAGTTTCTTTTATTGAAATATTCGTTATAAGAATTATTTTCTTAAACAAAGTACATTCTTATGTTGAGGCTCGGCTGTATATGAGAAAGAGAGTGGGTGACGGACGGACGGACGGACGGAGGCACCTTGTTTCCATTTGCACAATCGTTTCACGAAAGGAGTTTTTAGCTTGTTTTGTCAGCATAATTGAAATCGTCTCCTGTTCGTGTCGATGCCAAACCTCAGAGGCAGATCAACATTCTTTTCGTGAAGATTCGTGTCAAGCCTCAGAGCTCGGTGATGCTCCTATTATGTCAAGAATGGAGGAAAAGGGCCTCGGAGCTCGCTCGCCACGCCCCTCCCTTGCTCGCCTCCGCCCGCTGCTCTTCTTGTGGTAGCTCTCACAAATCGCTGAAGAGAACAGACAACAGCAGATATCTCTTCTGCTTGAGTGCTTGTCACGGATGTGTTGGCAGGCCCCAAGTGCCTGTCAAGCTGTTCACATGCTCAGTGCTCACCATACCTGTTCACACCTCGCGTGTCTACCACACGTTGTTCATGGGTCACGTGACAGCGAAGGTCAGTGAATGGTCAGTCATCTACAATAAACTCTCTTGTAATGTCGATCGAGAGCGGTGTCCATCTTCCAAACCAAAGTCCCTTCCGGAGACTGTAAAGAATCTGAGACTCCACACAAAATGTCACTGAATAAAGAGGAAATTAAATCTTTGTTTTATTCGGGACAAGCTTCTGTTTCAGGGTAGATACCCGCTTTGCAATACATGACCCCAGCGGTGGTCACACAAGGTACATTCCAACTCTCACCCATTCTCATCTGAAGGCGCGGGGTTAGATAGATTGTAGTTTCAGAGATGATTTATTGGGATAAAAACTTTGTCTATGAAGTTATTTTTAAAAGCATTGCGTGCTTCGTGTTTCAGCAAAATAAGCTAAACCACGTGATACGAAACTGGCTGCTGGCACTAAATGTTACTGGTTGCTGACACTAAATGTTACTGGCTGCTGACACTAAATGTTACTGGCTGCTGACGCTAAATGTTACTGGTTGCTGATGCTAAATGTTACTGGCTGCTGACACTAAATGTTACTGGCTGCTGACACTAAATGTTACTGGCTGCTGATGCTAACTGCGACTGGTTGCTGGCAGCAAATGCCACCTCAGGACTCCACGTACTTGTGTGTACCTGATTAATTGAGACCTTAACCGCCGTCAATATGGCCGCTTATGTCTATCGGCGGATCTTGCAGAGAAGAATAAGCCAAGGACATGGACTAGTTAGATTGTGTGTCTCTTTCGTGTCGGCCAAACATTGGTCTAGTACATCATCACTATGTGTTTGTGATTTTATTAGTCCAGTAAATCACTGTGTATCTGTATACCGACAGAAGAGGCTTTAAAAGAAAATAAAATCGACGAGATTGTCTTCTTCTTTATCTGCACATAATGAGCTTCATGCAGGTGGCAACGAATATGGCTTATTTATTTATTTATTTATTTTATTTATTTATTTATTTATTTATTTATTTATTTATTTAGTCGGTTTCGTTGGTAAAGAAGTGTTCCTGGTTATGGCGCCCCTTTACTGTGTAATGAACAAGAACAAGAGTGTAGTTTGATCTTTGGTTGGTTGATTTATCTGATTAGAAAGCTTCCAGCGAGTGGTCATCTTGCACCATGGTGCACAAGGGTGACAAACGGTGAGGAAAAAGAGTACTCTAAGAAAATGGCCGACAGCCAGTTTTGTTATTTCCTGAGAAATACCCGTACTCAAGGTGAGATTCGAATTCCAACCAACTGTTTCTCACTTGGTCACGGTACCGTGTGACCACCAACCTAAGGCATCGCCTTTACACTCGTTTTATTGGGGACAAAATAAACTCCAATTTCATTTCTTATTCTCTGGAAATAAAACATATTATGAAAATGCTGTCATGTGTCATATTAGTCTGAGATGTTGTGAGATTTTATCACCAGGACTTCAGTTTACTGCTTCTCTATTTACAAAACTCTTCACGTATGAACTAATTTGTTAATTTCCGACAAGCCTAAACTAACATCGTCCTCTTAAAGAAGTAAATAAATATTATATATATTCTTATCTTCGTGCTTAAAATTTATTTTTGTCAACTCGGATTTAGCTTTTTACAATAAAACAAATTAAACACTCTGTGATCCACGGTATTCACAAAATGAGTAACAAAATTATGTTACAAACCAAAACTTTTTTTCAACTTTCTGTGTGTCATGTACAAAATTGCTTTTTGTTGTTTGTTTCTCTCTTTGTTCCTTTTTTTATTGATTGCTGGCTATTTTAAGCGCTTCTATCTAGAAATGCCCTCATTCATCATATTTTATTAAATTGATATATTTATTAGCACTTATTTGGATAGCAGGGTAGTGCCGCTAGAACTGATGACAAAAATCTATATGCGTGTGAAAATAATGTCATGTCAGTCAGTTTCATGCGGTTGGTGCTGCTACTTTCTAATCAAATTCTTCGGGGTGCTGGAAGTTTATTATTTTTCTTGAAAGAAGTTTCGAATCGTGATGCTGTCGTTAAGTTAACCTCCACTTGACTGACGACATTAATAACAGGCGACAATGACTGATGATAAAGATGATGAGTGTGTGCATGTACTGATTGTTGTTTCGCCAGTTAAACACACTGTACATGGCTTTGTTTGGTGAGGAAAACATTCGTTGGCATCGCAGAAGATGTGCTTTTGTCTGTTGGGAATCGTTCTTTGGCGGAGGTGTGGGGGTTGTTTTATGGATGTGAGGGGTTGTGATGTGAACTTGCCGAGAGCCTAGCAACTGTGGAGAGACTAGGTATAGTCACTGCAAGCTATGCAGTCTGCAAGTTTCTGGAGTGTAACATTTACAACCTGGTCGTCCTCGCCAGCCGAGGGGCTAAGGTGGGGATGGCAGGGGGGGGTCGATGTCAAGTCTGGCGAGGAGTGTGTAAAATCATCCTTGAAACAAGGCCATTGGAAAATAGGTGTGTGTTTGTGAGTGTGTGTGTGTTTGTGAGTGTGTGTGTGTGTGTGTGTGTGTCCCTCATGTCTACTTTCTAGCTCAATCTCTCTCTATTCCTTTTGTGCTTTAGCATTCAATTCCCGCGAAAGGTGCGGGTCACCGAGAAACAATCCATCCCAGCAATTATCATGAAAATTCTCTTGGACTGTAGTCCATCACATAAGCCCACCCTCAACAAGAAAACATAATCTCATACTCCGAGAGTAGAGACACTGTTGAGTTTATGTCTTACCCAAGGGGTACAAAAGGTGAGGACAGTGAAAACCCTGATTAACTGAAACTGATACATGTTTCCAGTCAGGCGATATAAACCCTGAAACTTTGAAAGAGAGGGGGGGAGGCATTTTCTAGATCTCTCATCTGAAAGTATTGTGTTTTTTAATTTAATCTTGTGGTTATTTTTTTCTGTATGTAACAATCTTTTGTGTTATGTTCATTGCTGACCTTAAATGTTTTGTATTTTTACAGTTATCCTTTTTTTGGAAATGATTAATTTATGTTGATAAATAATGTAAAAAAATGAGTCAGTTGAAGTGATAGTGACTTAAGTAGCTGTGACTGACTTGTGACACAAAAATAAATGTTTTGCGGTTAGTTTTTGTAAACTATTAACAACTCAAGTCAGTTCCTTGATGTCCCTTCCGTGGCTTGTCTCCACGTGAGTATTTGGTGTTACCCAAACTCTTATCAAAATCTTTTTTTAAAAATATGAATGAATAACACAAAGCTTACAGGCTTCAAAGTTTTAACTTCATTGCCGCTTCAGACGAAACTGGATCGGCGTGTTTTTACAATCGTGTTTCGTTTGCTTGCTTGCTTGCTCGCATAAAAAACAAAAACAAACAAAAAAAAAGCAAAAAAAAAAAAAACTTGAAAGACTGTGATCCACAGATGATTACTAAATCCACGCTCAAGCTCGGCCACCCACTGTAGTGTCTACACTTGCTGCTGTCAGCGAGAAGTTAAGGATCCTTAGTACACTTCAAGTAAGACTGTTACCACACTCGTCATCAAACTGCTGTTACACTCGTCTCTCGCCGTTACTATGATGGCGCTGGCGCCGACCAGTGGCCCTACACTTGATGCGCACCCGGCAAATGTAGGGTATGGCGAAACCTCTCAGACTTCTTTTCTCGAGGAAGAAGAACAAAAAAAAAAAAAAAAAAAAAGCCCACGGAGCATGATCTCTCAGAGCTCGCAATCAAATGAAATGGTTACCGAGGAGCTGATAGTATCATCACGAGGTTCAATGACTCGGACACAAAGCGAGTGAAGACAAAGAGAGGAAACGCAGAAAAGGGTGGGTGACGAGACGAAAAAAAAGGGGGGTGAGAACCGAGGAAAAATGAGGGAGAGAAACTATTGATAACACATTGATAAATTACACTGTTTACACGCTTACAAGCGCCTGGAACAAAGAGCACGCGGTTACGAACTGCACACGAGCACAGATGTTTTTACCGAAGACGAGCAGCCTGGGGACTGTGAGTCTCATAAACTGGTCTGAAATTACGAAGCCGATGAATAATTGCGTGAGTAACTGAGTAAACGTGGAACAGTGGGGCACTGCAAGGTGGGTGGGAGGCCAGGGGGTGGGGTGGTGGTAGTCGGAAGAGATGGGCGAAGCAGGAAAGAGAAAAGGAAGTGACTGAGAAAGTACGACCTACAGAGGTCAGGGGTTAAGACCCGCGGTTCTCAACCTGGGGGGCGCGCCCCCCAAGGGGGGCGCAAGCTGCTGAAAAGGGGGCCGCAAAGGCGGTCATTTTCTCATATCTCATATAGGTATTAGTGGCTAAGGGGGGCGCGCGGACGTACCTTTATTCGTCTGGGGGGGCGTCACAAGTAAAAGGTTGAGAAACGCTGGGTTAAGACTGTAGACACAAGGAGTGTACAACGGAGAGAGATTGGTGGTGGGGGGAGGGGAGGTAGCAATGACAGACATAAACAATGGATGCATCAAGTCCTTCTTTCCTTCCTTCTCTGTGCAAACACACACACACATAAAGAGCAAACAAACAAACAATCGCAATACAACGTAAGTATTATAGGAAAGGACGAATGAACGATAGACAGAGTGACAGAGAATCATGTCGGTGAACAGTCAGGTGATACAACTTTTGTAAAGCTTCCGATGAAGACCTTACTTACAGCAAATCATTCCCGCAGTGAAGCTCGTTATACATATTGCTAAGATTAATTTGCGTACAGTATGGTCAGACCACACACACACACACACACACACACACACACACACACACACAGAGAGAGAGAGAAAGGGAGTTCCTGGAAGAGTGAGGACAGGTGTGATTGAATGGACAACTAACTGTCCAGACGGCATGGTATACAAAGAACATAAACTATGGCTTGTATTAGAGTGCGCACCACATGGAGCGTGAATATGACACATTCATATCTATTTTATTGATACCCCCAAGTTACACACACACACACACACACACACACACACACACACACACACACACACACACACACACACACACAGACTGAAAGAAAGAAAGAAAGAAAGAAAGAAAGAAAGAAGGAAGAAGGTGAATGACAGAGCACCCAGGCGCAAGGGGACAAGCAACAACTTTACCAGTTTAGTACTTCTAAATCTCGTTCTGAGAAAATAGTTCTGGCGATCAGACTGCGATCAGACTGGATTAGTTAGTAAAATAATTATCAATAAGCGGCAGTATTGCCATCATTCTGGCAACTGCCCAGTTTACCCCCGTGTTGTGTCATATCCTCCCCCCTACCTCTGTTTACAAGCCCGCTAGTAATGGTACATGCAGCCAGGGGCTATCTAGGGAGCTGCCAGGCTGACCAGCAAACCGTCCTGCAACATCAAGACGAGGCTTGACCCTGGCACAGCGCGTGCACTTCAAGATTGTCACACACGTGCGTCATGCACACAACATTTACAGTTACGTCAGCAGGTGCCGGGGTTGTCCACACACCCTCCCCACCCAGACTGTAATACTGTCGCTGCTCCTCCCCTTATCTTTTATCGTAAATGTTCCAATGATCAAATACGGGGTGGGGATGGAACCCTAAGTAAAGTAGAGGAATCCAGGACTTAGTGTCGCAATAAAGTATGGCAGACCGTGCGACACTCGATTTCGCGGTGTTCTCGCTACCTTGCAGCACAGGGTGGGAAGATAATTGTCGAGGGTCGGGATGGGAGTGGAAGGATGGAAAGAAAGACGACATGAAAAGGCGACTCACTGGAAGTTCCAGCCGGTCTGTTCATGGCGAGGCGATGGGGCGAAGTACTCCACACTGACACAAGTCTGTGGCGGCCCAACACTGCACACGTCGTCGCAGCCACATACACCGCGCGCTGGCCACTCCACTGTTGTTGTTGTTGACTGACGAACAAAACCCCCAGAAGCACCACTGCTGTCTCCGGCGAAGAAAGTCGGCGAACCCCCGGGTCCGGGCGAAACCCGTCAGGGTCTGGAAGCTAAACTCGCCTCGTTCCAACGTCTGCACGCGTCTTCTGCGCTACGCCTAGTCACACACTACGGAGGATGATTGCAGTTACCTTTGCGTGACCCCACGTCGCCAGCGTCGTCCAATCGGATTGCGAGGATTTGGCGTTGACGAGCGGAGGACATTATTGGAGTCCGTGACTGGTGGAGGGGCGTGGTCTGACGGCAGACAGCAAGTCAAACGACACTAGGCGGGCTGGCGGACAGCGATTTGCGACTCTCTGATTGGTCGAGCTCTGTCACTGGTGGGCTGGCTTTCAGTGACAAGAGGGAGTTAACAGCGAGGTCGCCCTCGTCCTGCTCTCGTTTTTTTAAGTAGAGCCTCTGACACGAAACTTATTTCTTTTCTGAACATTGCTATTATTATTATGTTTTGTTGTTGTTTATTATGTTTTTTGTGATGCACAGATATTTAGGACAACATAAACTCCCTGATGGAACATTGCAGATGGGAAACAAGGGTAGCTGACCCCCAACTCCTAGCTCCTCTGTTTTCATTTGCCATCTTTCATTTGATGACAAACACTAGTGAGTAAGGTTTACATATTTGGTAAAGTGTTTCACAATATTTTGATTACTTCTTTTGCTCTTTAGTTATGTTATTTGAAATGTTCTTGTTGTCTATTATAAAGAAATGTAAGGTTTCTCACCTCACCTATCCTCTCTTGATGATGTCGAAAGCTGGGAAGCTCCTTATCCTCTCCCAGAAAAAAGTGACAAGGGACACCGCCTGTGATTTGTTCTTTGCTCGCGCAGAGAGCGACACCGCGTCTGGGCTGGAAGATGGGTCTGTTGCATGTTGTGAGGAGCACATCGTGTTACACTAACATATAGGGTCAGCTCAGGTCGATGCGTCTATGTACACGTGTTGTTCGTATCACACACACACACACACACACACACACACACACACACACACAGCGCCAACTCTTCCTTGAAAAATATTCTAGTCCCTCTTCTAGCAGACCGCTGGTCTCTGTATTTCATGCAACCACTTTGCAGGAGGTGAAGAGATTTCTAGTTGATTGATGGAAGAGGAAGAACTCGCTGCTCTCTCTCTTTTCTATCTGGCCATAACCGTCTTCTTTCTTCTTCTTTTTACGTCATTCTTTTCCCAAAATGACGACGAACAAATGACGCACACAAGACGTCAAACACAAGACACACACGAAACAATACAAGACCTACTCCTAACTCATTACACTCTTGATAAAAACAATCGAACAGGGGCTTACTCTCAACGTGTTGATTGATTAAAGCCATCTACATCTGAACGATTTATAATAACATTTCGAATCTGGGCATCAGTAGATTTCAGCAAATATGTTTCTAATCAACTCTGGAATCAATAATTTGGTTCAAAGCCAGAATAACAAGTCACGCATGCGAGGATTTCCATTCCCAGAAACCTGCTTTATTACTGTTTGTATTACTGCTAAAATCTCATCCTTTAAACTCTTTCTTGAAAAAAAATTCAAGGAAAATTTATTATTAAATTAAACATTTTATTGTTCAGCCTTCAGAGCAGCTACATTCGGCGACTGGCTGGTAAAATTCTTTCAGCTTCCTCCTCGGGAATATAGCTGCTCTGAAGGCTGACACTTCGTGAAAAGCAACATTTTGTTTTAGGGCAGCTCATAAAAAATTATTTACCATTACTCCATGGACATGTGTTCACTTCACAGAACCTTCATTAAAGTCGGTAGGTAGCAGTGGCCACCAAACCTGTAGAAATACAATTTAAGAGGTTCGTGTCTTGAGACAGATGGGTGGAACGTGCGAGAAGAGAGAAGATGGATTAACAGGGAGAAAGCGAGTGAAATGTGCACCTTGTAGGTAGAGCAATATATATATATATATATATTATCTATTATCAAAGCGATGTATAACTATGTTTACGCAAAGGAGGAAAACCTTAGTTACGAGTAAACATATTTACTGCTCGTAATTATGTTTATTGCGCGTGTTATACATTTCTTATGTATGGACGCGTTTAGTACACATAGACACAATTTTATCCTGCATGAACATAATAGTCTGATCACGCACAGCTGACAAATAATTGCGTGTCCTTTCTTGTCTGCGCAGTCGTCCACACAGGCACGTGCACCGCGCTCTGTGTGCACGTGCGGCCTCGGTGTAGGTGGCGCTCGCTAACGCTCGTGTTTGCAGAGGTTGGAGGCTGATTAAAAAAAAAAATGGCGACGCTGTTGCTTGAATACTCATGTGTCGGTGGACAATCTGTTGCGGTCAGGCAGGAGAAATCGATGATGTAATGATCCTCTCTCCCCCCCCTCCATACCCTTGGCTCTCCCCCAACTTCCCTCCCTATCTCCCTGTGACCTCTTGACCTCTCGAGCCTGCGGTCTCTCGCGCTTGGAATGACATCTTTCACTTAGAAAATAGTTATTGCGCACTGCACGCTGGAAACAGAACGTGTCTTAAGGCTACAGTAAGCAGTCAACGTTCTCTTTCTTGCGGTGCCCTTTCGAGTTCTTCTGACCCTGATAATTGTTTTGAGGTCTCGAGAAAGCCACGTAAGGAGTCACGACCGATACACCGGAAACTGGCAAGACTTCATAGGTCAGGCACACAGTAGGCTAGTCACTAGACAAATGGCAAGTACCCTGGAGTCAGCAAAACGACTAATTTTTTTTTTTTTAAAGCCTTATTGCTACTTGTAGTCATCTAGTTAGCAGACTACCGTGCCTCCGATTCCTATTATCACAGAGGTCGCCGTGTGACGTAGGCCACAAAGCCGTGTGACGTAGGCCACAAAGCCTTGTGACGTAGCAGCTAACAAAGTGAATAGATGGATGGAGGGTATGCTATATTGTCATATATATATATACATCCCATGGGTATTCTTAACAGCCGTTGTGTGTGTGTGTGTGTGTGTGTGTGTGTGTGTGTGTGTGTGTGTGTGTGTGTGTGTGTGTGTGTGTGTGTGTGTGTGTGCAAGTGAGGCGTAAAAGCGTTTATAACTGCCACTAACTTAATATTTATTCTCAATTTAAAGTGACACGTGGACTGTAGCTGCGAGTGGCAGACGCTGTTTGTCACGGCTTGTTGCTCAACATTAATTGCCAACACACCTGAGACCAACCACCTGAAACGTGAAAAACTTTTCGGAATATTTGTTTCGAATCCCACGTATGCTCGGCATGCAAATTGTAGCAGTCAGTGATACTTTAGAGAGACAGCTGTCAAAGACACGTGACAAATACAAAGGTAGATAACCGAGTGTTTGTCCAGCTAAGTGCAATCGTCAGTCTTCCGTCCGAGGTCATTAGCGCCGAGCTACAGCTGTAGGTGTCTGAGTTAGCTGCTCTTTAGGCACAGCCGGTTATCTGTCTTACAACTATCATTGCGACGATGTTGGCGGATTTTCGAAACTCTACGTCCCAACCCTCCTTCTGTAACCGCCATCACACCCTATCCCCCACAAAAATGAAAACGAAAAAACAAACAAAAACCGACATCAAACTATTATGCTTAAGCAAAACTCACGCGATTGATATCAAATATTTAGGAAAAGTTTTATCCCTTCCTTGATTGAAGAACGATTTTTTGGTAAACGAGTAAACAAACAAAGAAATAAACCAAACAACAAACGAACAAACGAACAAACTTAAAAACGAACCCACCAACCAATCAACCAGCGAACCAACTAACCAACTAACGAACCGACCAATTAATAAACCATACGACCAAGCACATGTACAAACGAACCAACGAAATCAACCAAACAAACAACCTACCAGCAAATGGGATGAGGCAGAAGAGATCGCGAGCGCGAGTTGCTGCGCATGCCCACTGAACCAGCCTTGTCTGCAGCAACGGTCAAGAGCAGACGATTGAGAGAGACAGAGACTGGGAGAAAAATTGATTGATTCTTTATTGCTTCAAGAGCGTAGCTCCAGCAAAGGTGCAAACATCTATCAGAATAACACACACACACACACACACACACACACACACACACACACACACACACACACACACATGTATATTAAAATTGCTGTACATTCATAAACAATATCAACACCATTCTAGCTTCTATACACACATGCACCAAGAAACACACACACACACACACACACACTCACACACATTTCTCATGTACAAGGAGAGGAAGCGATGGTTTTGAGATCAAGATCAAACCCCAGGCTGGGGTTACCTGTGAACACACCAGACTGGCCTGTGGATACGACCTGCTTCATTTCCCCATCGCTTCCAGATCATTCTGGCTACCCGCCGCTACGGGGTGGCTCTGTTTGCTCAGAATCTCGGATATCTCGAGCTCTACCCGGGTTATGTTTAATTAGAACTGACTTTCCTGTTGTTAGCTTCAAGAGGAGGGTGTTGGATTCAAGCTTCTAAGAGGGGTCTATGTCATGGACCTTTATAAGTGAGTAGGTTTCGAACTCAGGTGGATTTTGCGTGCTTTAGGTTTCTGTCATTTTCTTTTCTTTTTAGATATCACCTGTTCATTTTTATAGTCTGTCTCATGCAGGATAAGAATATATTCGGGGACTTTTTTGTTTAGTACGGTTTGTTGAAATTAGTCAGTTACGCGGGGAGGTATGATAATGGAAAAGCCACAAACTAGTCTAGACAAGAATGTTAAATCTTCTTAAAAACCATGGGCCAGTTGCACAACACGTTTCTAAACCTTAAAACTGTTCTAAAGAAGCAAAATCTCTTCTTAGCCATTTTGATGCATTGCAGAAAAACATACAAGAAAATGCACTGACAGGACTTTCTGTCAGACTTCAACAACTTTATCTTACTTAAAGCAGTTTTAGTTTTGAAAATTCTAAAATTGTGGTGTGCACTTTAAACTAATTATCTAGTTAGAGTTAAGGCCTAAAAGTGTTTAAAATTAGAAATGTGTTGTGCAACTGGCCCCATATGTTTAAAACATGAAAGCTCTTTCCCACAAAAGCTAGGATCGTGTTAATCGTGATCTTTAAAAAATGAAAGACGTATAAGTCAATTTGAGTTTTGTTAAAACACTCTTTTACAATAATTTTTTAAAGCCTTGAAAACTGCTGTCAAATGTTGAAAAACACCATGCTTAACAATGTCTTACTACTTAGGAGCACAAAACATGTTCCTTTTGACGTTTGCAATTGTTAAACCTGCTTTCTCATAACAATTGCGATTGATCAACTTGTTTAACCTTGATATCTACAATCGGTAAATCAATTTCCTCTTGATATTTGCGATTGATAAACGTGTTTTCTCAGGTGCATGCTTAGAGATAACTAGAACAAGGACAGCCTTCTCAGTTTCTTGCAAACATTGAAGCCAATAAAACTCTTCATTCTTAGATGAACAAGTAATGTTTCAAATCTCACGAGACATACTGATCAAAACCATTAAATTTATTTTTTGCATAGCTTCATTGTCATATGTATACTGTCCTGTGCTGCACAGGGGGTTCATGCTGTAGAAATGACACTTGATCCTAGAAAAATAATATATAATTCTTTATTTAGAAATGTGCGCTTGAATGCTCATGTTTAAATGTACTGGCAAATTCTCTGCAAATAATTAATACAAAAGGATAGCGCTCTCTAAATATACCAAGAGCTCTCTAGATATACCAGTTAGTCACTTAGAACTGACTATGGAAGAAATAACGGAAGAATCTACATACATGCTAGTTATTTATGTTCAGATCAACTGGTAAATGCCGACTAAGCCGGCACAGGTAAAGTCTAAAGCAAGACTACCCCCCTCCCCTAGAAAAAAAGGAGTTGGAGTTCATTGCAAAGAAAACGTTGTATGTCAAAGGATAGTCAACAGGATATCACGACTGACGAAATCAAAGCCCTTCTTAAGGTCAATGGCACCGATGTTGCTGAGGTCAGTGATGGCGGACTGCCAGGTAACTGAGACCTCTAATGGCCCCGTGTGACGAGCGTAACACGACCAAAGCCTGACGTATGAGTATAATCAGGCTTAAGCCACTGTGTTGTGTGTATCTCCACAGGTCCGTGACAGGGAGAAGACGTAGGTCAGGATCTATTTGTCAATGTATTACCTGCTGTTGTGGACAGTGGCATGACTTTTCACTATTTTCCTGTTTTGCTCGAAAGATTCGCATGTAGATATTGATAAAGTTATGATCAAGGATCGAATATCAGAGGAAGGGATATCTGAGCGATTATTAGAGTAATGCCATTATTGCATTAGACCAGTTCTCCATGACCGTAATAAACACGTATTCGAAAAACTAGTTCCTGGGTATATTTTTAACGAACGACTTGCAGCTGAAGCGTTAACAACATACGCCTATCCTTGTGTAGTATTATTATTTGTGTTGTTCTTCCTGGACATGGCAATATGTGTAGTCGTGAATCTGGAGATCAAAATAGTGCCATTTAAAGGGAAAAGCAAGCCGAACGGTAAGTTGGTATTGAATGATAGATACTTACATGTCAAAACAAAGTTTCTGGTCGCAAAATGGTCGTTTACTTACACTTGTGATAACAACATCGCTATGCCCTTCCCATAGGTTCAAAATTTCTATATCCAGGGTGTCAGCGTTTTGGCGATTTTCCCCACTCAAGAAACAGGTAACTCTCACGCCTGGTGGTTCAATGAAGACACTCAACAGCGCAACATGGCGGCAAAGCTAATTTTAGACGCGATTATAAGCAAACGATAGTTTTGGAACCCCAAACTTTGCTTGTGCATCAATCAATCAATCAATCAATCCTCTTCGTGCTAGTTGCACATAAGGCCTCAACCAGAGCCCGCCACTGATGTCGATCGGCTGAAACTCGCTCCAGGCGACCCCATGTCCAGCCCTTTCCTTTCATCTCCCTTTCCACTGTTCTTCTACAGGTTTCCTTTGGGCGGCCTCGTTTTCTTCGAGTCCATCGTAGGGCGATTCTGGAGAGGTCTGCTGTCTGCTGGCGGAGCACTTCCATCGCCAACGCCTTCGTTGAACCTGCGTGGTGATGGACTCGGTTTCAGTTTTTCGGTGGAGTTCTTCATTGGTGATGGTGTTTGGCCAAAAGATGTTAAGTATGCGCGTGAGGCATCTGTTTTGGAAGACGTCAAGCGTGTTACCGATGTTTTTGGTCATCTTCCATGATTCTGATCCATAAAGGAGGGTGCTGATCACATTTGACTTGAAGATTCTCTTGTCTTCTGGCTGATGTTTTTTGCCTTCCATGTGCTCCTGAGTGAGGCCAGTCGGGCTCGAATCTCCACCTCCGCATCCCTGGTGTTTGACATCTTGGACCCAAGATAGGTAAAACTGTCAACTTCCTCAATCTCTTCTTCATGTAGTTTGATGTTTTCTTGGACTCTGGCGTTAACTCTCATACTTTTTTGTTTTCTTTTTCCAGCTGTTTCTGAGAAGGCATTTGTTTTCTCCTGCATGTCTTGGTGGCGGTGTGACAAAACCTCAGTATCTATCACTTATACCTAACTTACTATTTAATTTTACTTTCCCTTTAACTAAGATTTGGAGCAATAGTATCTTGAACTTGCCCGGTCACGGGGAATAAAATTGCATTGTGGTAGACCTGTAACAGTACGATTCCATATGGTGACGCGGTGACAGTGTGCCAGAGAGAGGCAAACATCTTTTATATTAAAACCAGTTGAGTGAATCTTTTCAAGAGGAGTGTTTTTAGTTTTCTGTTCATTTTTGTTGCCGCTGTTCTCACGTCTTCTAGACCCACCTTTACTCAGGATAACAAATATCCCTCTATGAGTTACCCTACTTTAGGAGCTTTGTTCATTAAATACTTGGCTTTGTTATATAACTTTATTTGTTTGCTCAGTTTGCTTTGGGTTATTTTTATTAATTTTTTATTTATTTTTTTTACATGGTTTTGTAGGCGAAGGTCTAGACTTTTACAGTTTTTCATCTCTTTGTTCCTTAGAGTGCATTACAGTTCTGCCTTTACAGACAGTTTTATACACGACAAGGTGAATATCACCCGTTATACCCGAGTTTATTGTTTGACACATCGAAGCTTGGATTCCATTTTTAAAACCAGAAGTTATCAAAGTTTGAATCACTGGTCTTTGATTTTTGAAGAATTCAGTAAACTATATTAGCGAATCTGACAGCCATGTTTCTATTTAAAGGCTTTAGTGTGCTGTGGTCTTGAAGTCATGGTATGTCTTGGAGCTGTGAGCAAGTGACTTGTGGCTGTAAGCGGCCGGAGCTTGGTCTCCCACTTCACCTCAAAGTGTCAGCAATGTTGCATCATAACTGACAACAACGCTCGAACGAGTCTAAGAAGGCCGAGCCATGAAAAGGATAGACACCTAAGGCTGTAGGGAGCGGACCAGTTCAATAACCTACCTGTGTGTATCTTAGTTTATTTGTCGAAGGTAGAAGCTAGAAAGAGCAAGCTGAGGATAAGAGGGAAGAAAGGAGAGATAGAGATTATGGACTAATATTTACATGCAGTTTACATCTTTGTTTGCCCGCAGCGAGGTTTTATTTGCTTGTTTTTGTTTTTACGTGATCGAGCTTTATGTGAGGTCAAATAAATTTAGTTAAGGATGTTTGGATAATAAAGCGGTACCAAGATTGAAAAAAAATATGAAGTCGATCGCCGCAAACAACATTATTATTATTATTATTATTATTATTATAACCATCACAATCATCATTATTATTATTATTATTATTATTTGTAGTAGCAGCGGCAGAACAAGAAAAAGAATAATAAAAACGAGAACAATCAGATGAGAAGGGACAGGAAAAGGGAATAGTAATAACAAGAAGTACAAGAAACAAGTCGAGACTTTGTCGAGTGTTCGCTCAGTGTGTGTCGCCAGCATAACATTGTTCGCATCAATGGGCGAGATGTCAAAGTGCCAAGGCTGCTGTCAATGCCCACAGCATTGTCCCCCGAGGCTTTCCTTGTCATTCTAGTTGTAATACACGCTGATGCCAAGATATCCTGGGTGGTCTCCCCCCGCCATGCCTTACGAAGTCTGTGGAGAGAGAAAGCAATGGCTGGCCTTTTCAGCACTGGACGATGACCATGGGAGATTAGGGAGTGAGGAGAAAACACTGCTGTCCATGCCTTTTCTAATTTGGGTCTATACGGGTTGAAGAAATTTTTGTCATTCTTGATTTTCCCTTCCTAATTCTCTGGCTACTGGGCGGTGACCTTTTTATTAATACCTGTTTTCTTTCCGACCTCTAAACTTTCTCATCAGCTTCTTCAGTGTCCATTCACCTGGTTCTAATTATTTTCAAGAAAAATAAGAAAATTTTAACATACCACGAGCTGAATATTATTGTTTCACAAAACTTAAAACTTAAGACTAAGCAAAGACAAACGATACAAACAATTTTGAAATCACATGAACATCGTTGATGTACAAAATAAAAAAAAACTACAGAAAATTAATTTTTAACCAAAACGATGGGTAAGGAAAAAATAAGACATCAGATTAGTCTAGGAAACAAAAAATTAGAGAAAACATGAAAAAGGTAAAAATCCTTTGCAGGACTTCGCGCTAGACTGCACAGGTGGACTAAAATGGTTTTGACTGCAACCAGCGGGGAACCCAGCGCAACCAAATTCAAGCGAAGTTCTCCCTTCCCTTCCCGCGCGATGCTATCGTCACCCACGACTGATATGGATTTTTTGTGTGAGAGTAATCTCCCTGTTTTGTAAGCAAAGAAACATAAACCATGCCCTCGGTCGTCACTGCATGTCCCAGACGGGATTAATGTCGCTAATAAAGTGTTAGACTAGTTCGTCCTTCAACCCACAACATTCTGAGGAGTCAATAGCACTGGGTCCTTCCCCAACCACCTCTCTCTCTCACACACACACACACACATTCACGCACGCACGCACGCACACACACACACACACACTTTCATTTTTTTTAACAGTGGATCAACATCTTTATTATGTTTATTTATTTGTTTAGATATGTTTTCTGCTGGCGCGTAATGTTAAATACAGACTGGGGTAAAGGTTTGTTTATTTTCTAATTTTGTGTAGATACGATAGAGATACCAATCAATGTACAGTTTATGGGCTCACGTGTCTAGTTTATTTGTCACGTTTCTAGTTTATTTGTCACGTGTCTAGTTTATTTGTCACGTTTCTAGTTTATTTGTCACGTGTCTAGTTTATTTGTCAACAGGATACTTGTAGTGTCTTACCAAAGCCACTGACACGATAAAGAGAGCGCTAGCTGGAGAGAACCACTTGTATCCCCCCCAGACGCCATTTTATTCACCATGTCCGTCATGTCGTCACGACGCTTGTCACGCCACCTGCAGGGAGTAGGGGCGTGCCAATTATTTTTCGCGTCAGTGGTCTCCCTTGCTCCGGCTGTCTTCGAGCCTTTCGGTTTCTCCTCCTACGGGATTGTCGCAACAATGGCGAGACTGCGAACATAAGCTTTGGTGAATTATGCGTGGCAATTACCATTTGATGTCCATCTTAAAGACAGCTCAGCTGGAGCCGATGACAGGAATTTTCAAGTCATTTTCGCGTCGCCTACTTGAAATTTTATCCAAACGTCGCAGGTGTTCAAATGTCAGGCGAAAAGGCACGTGTATTGTGCTGTGTATGTGCGCAAGAGTGTGAATGCGTGTGAATGTGAACGTGACACCAAATGTACATGCGTGGGCGTGTGAGTGTGAATGTGAGACTGCATATGTGCGTGTCGATGTGAGAGTGAATGTGAAGATCTGTATACGCGTGTTTTTCACGCACATTAGTCCTTGAATTTTATTGTTATGGACACACTGTATGATATATACAGACCCTCGGTGGCAATTGCAAGTCAATAGGTTTCAGACAGACAGACAGACAGACAGACAGACAGACAGACAGACAGACAGACACTAGAACTTCGGAAGCGTTAAACATCGGAGGGTATCAGTAATGTAAACAAGACCAAAATGCAGACCAGACAATATGCTGACAATATTCACATTTTCTGCTCTTTTCTGTTTTTAGGTTCCATTCCTTGTAGACGCCCCCCTACCCGTTAGAAACTGTTCTGAAAAAAAATGACTGTGATCCTGGAAACAGGTACAGTCAGGGAGAGTGAAGTATGCTCGGGTACGTCAGAAGTAAATAATGATCGTCCCTGACTAATTGACAGTTATTATATCCATGCACCCCTTCCCATCTCCCTCGCTGCAGGATGCACCTCCGGGCCCTGTGGAAGCCAGGCGCAGATAGTCACAGCCGGGTGGAGGTTTTAGACAGACTCTGGATTAGTTTTACAAGCCTGCCACCCGTCTCCACTCTCTCATCCACCTGTAAATTACAGTGTAGCTGTCTGGCGATAAGGGGGCTGGCGGACCCTTCTATTCCCAAGGCACTCAAGCGCATCATTGTATTTAGTAGATGCGGCAGTAGCAAAACAAGAATTTTATCCCCACCCCACCCCCTTTTGACAGACTAAGCTGTAAGAAAAAGAAAGAGCAGAGATAGGAAGGGAGGGACAGGGAAAAAAGATCTCTTGACCTCGTAACGGGTTCATCGACTTAAATATCTGACGGCAAGTCATGTCGAAAATTACTCCTTTGAATATTCTTGGCGAACTCTAGAGTCGTTCACACCTCAACAGTTTATATTTACTGTACAATACACTGCACACTGTATTCACAAGTGTAATTGTGTACTCACAAGTGTAACTGTATTCACAAGTGTAATTGTGTACTCACAAGTGTAACTTTGTACTCACACGAGTAATTGTGTACTCACAAATGTAATTGTGTACTCACAATGCACCTTGTTCGTGGACCTTCCCGCTTCTTACTGTCTGTACATGCGAGTTCACGATTGTAACTGTACTCACAAGTGAAACTTTGTACTCACAAGTGTAATTGTGTACTCACAAGTGTAACTTTGTACTCACAAATGTAATTGTGTACTCACAAGTGTAATTGTGTGCTCACAAGTGTACTCGCAAGTGTAAGTTTGTACTCGCAAGTGTAAGTTTGTACTCACACGATTAATTGTGTACTCACAAGTGTATTTATGTACTCACAAGTGTAATTGTGTACTCACAAGTGTAACTATACTCACAACTGTAACTTTGTACTCACAAGTGTAATTGTTTACTCAAAAGTGTAACTTTGTACTCACAAGTGTAATTATGTACTCACAAGTGTAAATTGTACCCACAAGTGTAACTTTGTACTCACAAGTGCAATTGTGTACTCACAAGTGTAACTTTGTACTCACAAGGGTGATGTTGCAAGTGTAAATGTGCACTCACGTGTATAATTGTGTATTTACACGGGTGCTCTGTCGTCACACCGGTAATTTGTATTCTTGAGTGTAACTGCAAATTCACAAGTGTTACTGTGTACTCATAAGTGTGTTGACTATTAGCAATATGTGTTCTCAGATGTGATGTGTTCTCACTAATGTAACAATTACCTCTATCCTAACAAGTAACTATTACTTCCCTTTACTTCACATCTATAACTGCGTCGTGACAAGTGGAAATATTTATTTAAAAGCGTTACTGTGCTCTCACGTGTGAATTGTGAATTCAGAAGTGTAATTGTGCAGTTACAAGTGTACCTGGATGCCTTCAAATATACACATGAACTCGCACACACACATGCACACAAAACTCACACCCACACAATTTAAAAAGGATAAGTGCAGGAGGGCAGACGACTAGGGGAAAGGGATGTGCTCAATGTACCTCTCATGTGTCTCCTACATTTGTGCGAAATTACTCAATTACTTTTATGATTACCCCTCATATTTCTCCTGCACTAAGTTCGTTTATCAGAAACAAAACACCAACCAACCAACCAACCAACCAACCAACCAGCCAACCAACCAACCAACCAACCAACCAACAACTCGCTGTATTCACTGTTAGAGATGACACAGACTAGTGTCTGTAGGATAACTGTCAACTGCTGTCCTATAGAGAAAGTTCAAGGCAGCACTCTTTTTGGTATCTCTCCTCCCTCTTAATGCTCAAGTGAAAGAAAGTTGATTGGTCAAGTCTGCCAATGCGACCTCTTGACCTCATTCTCAGGTGGAAGCATTGCACTTGAAGTGGCACGACTAGAAACTTCGAAGGTAGGTGTGGATCGGAAGGAGACAGACAACCAACCAACTAACCAACTAACCAACTCTTCCCCCCCCCTCACCCCCCCCCCACACACACACACTGCTTGTAATTGTTGGCAAATGTCGTGTCTTGTGTCCCGGCTGCAAACTGGTCAAAATGGACACCGGTAGAGGCTAGTGTCAGCAATATATGAACAGATTGTCAGCCATACTGCGGCAGTCCTCTACACGGACTAGTCACACGTGTTCCCCAGGACGAACGTGGGTCCTTAGCACCAACATGCATGAGGGCAACGGTCGTCTCCAGTCAAGTTAGTTTAATTAAACACCGGCGTTCTTTAGTCAAAAAAAAAATCACAACTGTCACATGCAGGTATGATGAGGCTCGGTGGGGAGAAATAAAGTAAAATTAAAAAAAAAAATCAGTGAATCTGAGGATTGCAGGGGACGCTACTCTCTCGCCCACCTATTGAGTCCCTTCCCTTTAATTAGCCTCCGTGGAATCTCACCCTTTGGCAGTCCGTGTCGCTCCTTTTATCCTCCCTGTATCCACGCCGAGCTTTGCTTAATCTCACGTACCCGGTTATCCATCAAAAGAAAAAGTCTTTTTACTTCAGGCATGCAGGCAGTGGCGTGAGTGACCCGGGACCACTGAAGTCAGCGGCCTTGCACCAGGAGGCTGCTGGTCGGGGGTGGGGTGGGGAGTAGAACAGAAGAAAAGCAGGACATGACTTCCTTCTTTCCCTCCTAAAGAGAGTTCAAAGACAGTGCAGTACCTCCTACTCTTTCCAGTCAAAAGGATCCTGGCGACTCCGAAGCAAACTGTTAAATCGTGTGTCACTGCTCTTTCGTCATTAAGGAAGAAGCGGTTTGTCACTTTTTTTGGGTCCGTGAACGATACAGGAAAGAAAAATAAAGAAGAGATGAAAAGACGGAAAACTTTTTTTTCATCCTGTTCTCGTCTTCTTTTGCCGACGACCATCAGTACGCCGAAGGGCGGGGAAATGTGAGCAAATGTTTTGTCAGTTGCGAGAGTCACCCAGCGCTGTGCACCCGAGTAACACCATTTGTTCAGAGATTTCCCCTTAATTTTCCTTTGCTTCTAAGCTAAAAGACTGCCTTAAGCTTGTGTGCCACAGCTCACTACCAGTGAGGACTGAACACATTTGTCCTGTCTTCAATAAGAGGGGAACATTATTTTACTTTAGAAAATGTTTTTGAGAGAAATAAAAAGGGAGTTAACTTTAAACTTAATTGTAAGAATATGAGGGGAAAATTATTTGATTTGTTTGAGAAAAATAAAATGGATTAAATTATCGTTAACTGTAAAAAATAAAGATTCACATTCAAGATACTGTTAAAAAATACGAAACAAGCTTTGGAAACAGATGTCCATGGAGGCAGAGGTGAGACTGAGGTGTAAGGAGAATTAGAGACGAATCACATCTGATATTAAAAGGTAGCAATGTAAGCGAACAGAACACAAGACGAAATGTAAACAATGCCCGAGATCTTAGGAGACAGTTGTAAGTTAAACCACTGTAGGTGAGTTATGAAACACAAGAATGATGTGCTACCACTGCACGAGAGAAACGAGCGCTCATTCACTAGGGTAACAGAACTTTGGACTGAGTGAGAAAGGTAAGATTACCATTATTAAATACAGGTAAATGTTGTCCCTTGGCCTTATTTCGGTTGTTGGGGTATGTAATGTTAGATGCGAAACCACCCCTACGTGGAAGTATTTTCCCTTTCAACAAAAAAAAACCAAGACAAAACAAAAAAAAACAGCAACAACAATAACAACAAATAAAGGCTTCACTTTTCGTGAGATCAGGTTTATATAAAGAGGATTCCCATCTCCTCTCTCCTGCTGCTTTATCTTCCCCAGTCCTCTAGGGATCAGGCACCCATTCCCGACAGCTGTGTAAGGGAAGTTTTTGATGAGCTACACGGGTATCGAACCGCGCACATCTCAGTTCAGACACCAGTCCTGTAACTACTCAGCTATACGCTTCCATTATTACATACACGATAAACAGCTTTTCAGAAAATATTTAAAAGTTAGTTTCTATGAAAAAAATCATTTTCAGCTTTAATCACGAAAGCGCATTGAGAGTTAAAAGATATGTTGGTCCTTCTTTTCACTTAGGGACCAGTTGCACAACACGTTTCTAAACCTTAAAACTGTTTTAAAGAAGCAAAATTTCTTCTTAGCCATTTTGATGCATTGCAGAAAACAATACAAAAAATTGTACTGTAAGTAAGACTTAAAAAACTTTCTCTTATTTAAAGCAGTTTTAGTTTTTAAAATTCTAAAATTGTGGTGTGCACTTTATACTAATTATCTAAAAAAAGTTCAGGCCTAAAAGTGTTTAAAATTAGAAATGTGTTGTGCAACTGACCCCTGAACTCTCGTGCTCTGTTCACCCAGAGAGGAAACAAGGAAGACAAGTAACAAGACCGAGTACCTAACTGCGTGTACATAAGTACAAGTTCCTGAGTACGAAGTACCCAAGAAGAAAAGTGTGCTTGACATCCTCTCCTTTATCTACAAACATCCTGTTGAGGCTTTGAATTGGCGGAGGTCGAGCGGTTTAATCCTACAGCATCCCACTCCCATAGTTTCCCACACGATTTCTGCTTCAAAGATGAAGAGCGTGCAGGTAACCTTTACCCTTTTTTTTATCCAACAAAATGTTGATCACGTGTTCCATTTCGGTCAGTCTCGTCATAGTCAAACAGAGTCTTGCCAATTTAATCAACATTGGTCATCATATTTTTATAGTTAAGAAATTTCTCGTTAAATTTGGTGAAAGCTGTCATCAAAGTCGATCAAGTTCTCGTCAACCGTCTGACGGACCTCGCGGAGGAGGCGAGAGGACAGAACAGTAGAGGATCTCACGAGGCGGTGTCCGGCCATATAATTACCACAAAAAAAAAAAAAAAAAAAATGAGAGAAAAAAAAAACTATGCGCCGCAGTGCGCAAGCGCGGAGAGAGGACTGGCAGGGTCGTGCAACATGCGAGTGTTGCCGCGCCGCGCGTGTTTGCTGTGCGTGTTCGCTCCGTGTTTGCGACAACTCACCTCGCCGCAAACGTCATGCGGCACGACAATGGCCGCTCGGCGGAGTCCCTTTGCCGCGCTGTCGGGATTTTGCGTGGCTTTAGCGAGAACTCAGTTTTGGGTCCGCCAAGAGAGCACCTTCCCTCCTTTGACAAGCGCAGGTCTAACCAGCGGGAGAGAAAAACTGTTTGAGTGCGTGCGTGCATCCGTGTGTGTGTGTGTGTGTGTGTGTGTGTGTGTGTGTGTGTGTGTGTGAGGGAGAGAGAGAGAGAAATAAAATTTAAGAGGATTTACGCCGTCTACATTTGTTCAAATATTGTAAACTTCATATTCAACAAAAAGAAATGCAATTTACTGTAATGTTCCTACGTGTCCAGTAATGTATCTGGATGATGATGATGATGATGATGATGATGATGATGATGATGATGATGATGATGATGATGATGATGATGATGATGATGATGATGATGATGATGATTGGCTAAGTCGACAATGAGGTTGGCAATGCAGATCTATGAAGATAATGACTACAACGGCGTCAAGAGGGGTGGGTGTCGTTGCAGGGAGATGAGACTGTGATGAGGCTGAACGAGTGCCGCGAACCAACGCAGAAACGTGCGTGGCCCTGCCCTGGCCGCTCTCCACAAGTTGACTTTCACCACCGCCGGCAGCAGCTGCAAGCTTTCTTTTGGACACGGCCTTATTTTTGTGTACCCAGGGTGGCTATACTCTACGGGCGGATAAAAGAGCGCGCCGTGCCTCATTTCAGCTTCATCTATAAAACTTCTCAAACTTCTTTCCAGCTGAGACCAGTTCACTGAATAGATAGACGGGGCCACGAAACGAGTTCCTTCATTTGCCGAGGGATTTGCTGGTTACATGTCGTGTAAGCATCTTCAAATCTGACGTCGATGACAGACGAGCGGCTTTGAAAAGATGCCGACATATGAGGTAAACACTTGCATTTACATTACCCCCCCCCCCGTTGATGTCACTCGAGAAAACACAGGCCCCCTTGATGGCAGTAGACTTTGTCGCCTAGACAACACAGGCCTTACCTACCTTACCTACCTATAATCAGAATTGAAAGAAAGAAAGAAAAAAAGAAATTTACAAAGTTTGCTAACTGGAGCCAAGAGTTGGTAAATGCTTACAGATTAACAGAAGAAAAAAACTTTTTGTTTCAAAGGAGTGGGATAAGAGTAATTATGAAATGTGAATCTTGCGGGTTTGTGCGAGAAGTTCATTACCTTCACTAGATGTACATGAATGACCGGCACCTGGTGGCTGTTTCATTAAGTGAGGACTCACCGAAATTTCATTTATGCTGCAAGTTAGTTCGCCAGTCTAAAACGAAGAGTTCCCTTTGACATTCTCACCTGCACACAGCAGACTATAATCTGTGACGAGTGACATTAAGAAAGCTTTTGATTAATCTACACAAGGAGCTCTTTCACACACACACACACACACACACACACACACACACACACACACACACACACACACACACACACACGTTACCGGAGCCTGCATGTGCGTGACCTGCGATTTGTCACGTGACAAGACAAAAAAGTCCGAAAGCCAGTGGCCGAGTCGTCGGTCTGTTGACTCTCTGATTTCACGAGGCTAACAGAGGGCGCTTTTGTCGCAGTCACGGAGCCATGCGCACCAATCAGCATGCAAACAGAGGAAGGACGACAGCCACTCCGCTGCGCCCAATGGCCACGGGGCTGGTGTGTGACGGTGCGCTTCCGTTCCACAACTGGCGCAGCAGGATGTGACGTACTACTGACAATAAACGTCCACCGGCCGACTACGTCATGTTTACTCCTTTGCCGACTGGCACGTAGGCTTTCCTTTATTACAACAAAATGAGCAAGTGTTACTTTTTGATAACACGCTTTAAGCTAGAATATTTAATTTCCGTTAACAAACTGAGCAGTTAACTAGAAGGCTGGGAGATCACTCATAAAACAAATATGGACCTTAAGCACAAATCGAAGGCAATCGGGTTCAAAGCTGTGGATAATGTAACAGAACAAAGACAGCCATTACACTCGCTAACAAAGACAACTGTGAGGTAAGACACTAATCGCCTACACTAATGTAACAAACAATCCTAAAGCCTGACTAAGGTAACGCGACAGAATAAATAAAGACATTACATACACTAACAAGAGCAGACACTTCAACAGAAAAATAATAACACTATTTACATTAAAATAACGGAGACAGTAGGAAAAAATTAACGTAGACACTACTTACATTGTAAGTAGACACTTCCTACACTAACAAGGACGGAGATGTAACAAAACAATCGTAGACATTACTTACACTAAAAAGTACAGAGGTAAGATTACAAAACAAAAATAAACATTAACTACACTAACAAGAGCGAATGAAGTCAGAGAGTTTAGATGTATACTCTCTGAGGTAGTGTTACATTAACAAAAAAGTGAAAGGTAAAAACATAAAAGGTAACAAAAGGTAAAAGTAGACTTTGCTTGTATTAATAATGACGGAGGTAATATCACAGAACTAGAGTGGACATTACCTTAACTAATAGACTAAGAAGGATGGAGTGGGAGAGGTGAACTGTACTCAGACACAGGAGTGCGCAACATTTTCTTGTCGTGCGTAATTTGCTGAATTTTTAGTATTTTTACCACGCAAAATGTTCTTTGTGTGCACCTAGTGTTTCCAGTTGGAGGTGTCTGCCTATCTACCATGGGATCTATTATTCTTAAAAAGTGCTTTTGATTTAAAATTCGGTAGAATGCAGGAAAACCCATAACAGGGATCAACATGGTCAAGGACAATAAGGGAAAGAAGCCAGCAAAAATTCAGCCGGTACAACGTGGTTTAAATCAGTCGGCCGGCAGTACTACACCTGTTGCTGATCTTGGTGGTAGAGAGAGACACCCCTTGTCTCAGCCTCGCAGATCACAAAGAAATCAGTCGACTCCCTCAATTTGCGATATTTTTCCAGTCACCGGCAAAATGGCGTCGGCCGCAGTTGGCGTGTCTGCACTTCAAGCCTCGGTGAGTACGAGGGAGTCGGTGGAGGGTGACATTTCATTATCGGACGTATGGAGGAGACTCGGAGAAATCATAAACTCTCTGGATAAGCTAGTTCAAGATGTGGATGAACTAAAAGAAGTGGTATTCGAATTAAGACAAGAAAACGACTCAATTAAAAAAGAGCTGGAACAATCAAGAGCTGAGAACTGTGAACTGAAGCGAGTAGTGGAAGAAGCCAAGCTACAAGCGACAACAGCCCAAAGCAGGACAGACAGTCTAGAACAATTTACAAGACGTAATAACGTCAGGATTTTTGGGGTGCCTGAAGCAGACAAAGAGACCACAGAAACGTGTCAGGCACAGGTTCTAAAAATTCTCAATAACAAACTTGGCCTGGACCAAATACGGCCAAACGACATCGAAGTGGTGCATAGACTGGGAAAAAAAACGAGCAGGAGCAATGAGGGTGAAACTAAACCAAGGCCAGTGATCGCTCGTTTTCTGTCGAGAAAGGTCACCGAAATGGTGATCCAAAACAGAAGGAAATTGAAGGGCACAAGGATAATCATTACCGAGGACCTAACAAAGCAACGATACGCACTGCTAGCCCGTGCCCGCGACCACCCTAGTGTGACCGACGTGTGGTCAAAAAACGGGAAAATTCTCGTAAAATCATCAACGGACCACAGGATTCGAGAAATTCAGTCTTTGACTGATTTAATGTCGCTTCCATCCACATCCTCATCGGGAGTATCCTGAGTTATTGATCTCACAACTGGTGACGTACTGAGACCCTGGCAGACCATGATGTTATCCGACAAGCAAGTTTACTGTGTGTTTTTTTTTTTTTTTAAAGGGCATGGGGACGGTGATCTTATCGATACGGATGTTCCTGCACCTTCATTTGTGTTAATATTCGATACCGTCAAGAGTGGTAGGGTCGCATGGTGTGCAGGGGGATGCGGCAGACCTTGGTGCTCTCAACATTTTGCGTGACAGATGTGGACCGTGTTCGGAACCCTCTGGCCGAAGATCCGCCGGTAAATACAGACCTAAGCTGGAGAACGCTCTCGCCAGTTACCATTTGTCCTCACTCGCGCATTGACAGTATGAAAAGTCACTTATTCAGACATCGGGACTTCCGACTGTTCCTGCGGACTTAACTATTTATAAGTGGGTAGGTTTTGCTTATCTACCTCTGATCTTAGTTTGTGTATGTGTGTGTAACAGTAGCTTGGGTATATATAACATAACATATAGTACATAGGTAGAATTCTTTTTATGATAGCTCTCTTTTTACATTTGTATTCCATTCATATTTTTGTCAAAGCTAGCCGCTGTTTTGACAAGGTTTTTTTTTTTTTTTTTTTTTGTCTCGGCGTTTTGGGTAGACACCTCCTAGTGAGCAGTTCATACCTCCAAAATACTTAGCTTTTTCTTGTTTTGTTTTGTTTTTATCTCTGTCTTTCTTTCTTTTCTGTCTTGCCCTAAATGCATGGTGTGTGTGAATTTATGCCTGAATGCCTTTTTTAAATCTGCAGCAATAATGGAAGTTTTGAACACCAGTATCAATCTAAGCTTGGTGCCCCGCTATGCTACTTTAATGACACTACATTGTAAAATACTGTTATACAGTAAGTGTAAATATTGTTCTATTGCGTATAGGCTAGTGTACAGTGATGTTCTACTTCCTCCTTTATATTAAATGTACCCACTGAACCCAGAATCTCTAACCATAGCATCACTTAACTGTCAGGGGCTAGGCGATGCTAGGAAAAGACGTGATGTTCTTCACTTCCTACGTGGAAAAAATTATAGCATATACCTTTTACAGGATACTCATTTCGATCAAAGAATTGAACAACAAGTCAGAGTTGAATGGGGGTACGAATGTTACTTTGCATCTAATAATACCTCTTCTAGAGGAGTGGCCATTTTATTTAATAATAATTTTGAATTTAAAGTCAAGAAAGTCCATAAAGATATATGTGGAAACTATATTATAATCACGGTAAAGATAGAAAATAGAGATATCCTTCTGGCTAATATCTATGGACCCAACAAAGACAATCCAACATTCTACAAAGAATTAGAAAATTACATTACAGAGAGTAAAATTCCGCATTGTATTTTAGCTGGAGACTGGAATTTAGTTTTAAGACCTTGTCTTGACTACTATAATTATAAACACATAAATAATCCACGCTCTCAGGCAGAGGTTTTATCACTAATGGATAAATTGGAACAGTGATGTGTGGAGAGAATTAAACCCTGACTGTAAAAAATACACTTGGCGTAGATCGACCCCTACACAGTTAAGTAGGCTGGACTTTTTCCTAGTAAACGAAGCACTAATAGACTGGGTGGCCAGTGCGGATATACTTAGTGGTTATAGAACAGATCACTCTATTATTACACTTAACCTAAAGCTAACCAAGAATGAGAAAAATAGAACCTTTTGGAAATTTAACTGCTCTTTGCTTCATGATACCGTCTATGTCAATGAAGTAAACAAATTAATAGACGAAACGATAGCACAATATGCGATCCCAGTTTACATAAAGGAAAAGTTAAACCAAATACCCTATGACCAAATACAGTTCACAATCTCAGACCAAACATTCCTAGAAGTTCTGTTAATGTTAATCAGAGGAAAGACAATAGCTTATGCAACAATGAAAAAGAAGGCCACATCAGTGAGAGAAAGAATATTAGAAGAAAATATAAATCAGCTGGAAAGTAAGCTTGAGAATCCTGAAGACGAAAAAGAAAACCTGAGCAAACTTAAGGAAGAGTTAACAAGAATAAGAGATAAAAGAATGGAGGGAGTATTAATAAGAGCAAGAGCACGATGGGTTGCAGATGGAGAGAAGCCTTCCAAATATTTTTGTAGATTAGAAAATAGACATTATGTAAACAAACACATAGCCAAACTAGTTCTAGATGATGGATCGGTAATTACCGACGACTTGCAAATTATAAATGAAACGAAACGCTATTATGAAGATCTTTATAAGCAGAAACAAGCAACAGATACTGAAATTACTACTTTAGCAAAGAAAATACCAAAGCTTCATAGGCAGGAGGCTGAGAAGCTGGAAGGGGAAATTAATCTAGTAGAGGCAACAAATGCCCTTAAAATATGAAAAATGGAAAAAGTCCAGGGACGGACGGCTTTCCGGCTGAATTTTTTAAATTCTTTTGGAAAAAAATAGGAAACCTTATAGTAAAAGCCATAAACGAAGGGTTTCACAAAGGAGAGATGTCCCCTTCCCACAAAGAAGGTATCATTACCTGCATACCGAAAGGAGATAAACCAAGAGAATACTTGAAAAATTGGCGACCAATAACGCTTCTAAATGTTGTATATAAAATTGGATCTTGCTGTATTGCTAAACGAATAAAATCAGTATTACCAAATATAATACATCCAGACCAGACAGGCTTCATACCAAATAGATACATAGGTGACAATATTAGACTCACTTATGATATAATTGATTACCTTAATACCAATAAACAACCGGGTTTATTATTATCTCTGGATTTTGAAAAAGCATTCGACTCGGTTGATTGGAAATTCATGCATAAAGTGATGCACTTGTTTGGTTTTGGACCTGACATACTTAAGTGGATTCAGGCATTTTATTCCAACATTAAGTCAGCTGTTTTAATAAATGGAAAAGTCAGTTCATGGTTCACAATTCAAAGAGGATGTAGACAGGGAGACCCAATTTCACCTTACTTGTTCATACTCTGTGCAGAAATTCTAGGTATAATGACAAGAACAGATACACATATATCTGGAATTGAAATTAATCACGTGGAACACAAAATATCGCAGTTTGCGGACGACACTCAAATTTTTTTAAAGGGGGACCAAACTTCATTCGAAAAAATTTTAGGAGTAGTAGATACATTTGGCAAAGCATCAGGACTAAAAATTAACTACGATAAAACAGAAGCAATTTGGCTAGGAAGCCTCAAAAATAGCTCAATAAAATTTATGCCTGAACTCAACATTAAATGGAACCCCCCCTCATTTAAAATATTAGGCATATGGCTAACTAACAACTTAAAAAACTTGCAAAAAATAAATTATGAAAATAAATTTGAAGAAATCTTATACCTTATGAAAACATGGATGAAAAGAATTTTAACACCTATAGGTAGAATTGCTATACTAAAATCTGTCATACTTTCAAAATTAACATACCTCTGGTTACTATTGCCAAACCCACCAGACTATCTTATTAATAAACTACAATCTCTAATTTATGTTTTTGTATGGAATAAAAAACCAGATAAAATAAGTAGAAAAACTAGTACCAAATGCATTGCTAATGGAGGTCTGGGTATTCCTGACATGTCATCCTCTATTTTGGCTTTAAAATTATCATGGATTAGAAAACTGAAATTTAGTGAACATAGATGGACAAATATAATCCAAACTGTACTACCAGAAATTAATTACTTAGAGCAGCTGGGCAGTGAGCTACCTTACAAAAGAGTCAACTTATTTTGGAAGGAAGTTCTACTTTCATATAGATCTTTCAAAAATAAAGTTAAAATAGAGACGGCTGACAAGCTCCTAGCAGAACCCCTTTTTTATAATGCAGACATCAAGATTGATGGTAAGCCCTTTATTTATAAAGATTGGCTGGCAAAAAATATATTTAGCATAAGAGATTTACTAGATGAAAAGGGCAGATTTCTTACATACGAATACTTTAAACAACTCCACCAGCTAAACACAAATTTTCTGGAATTTCTGAGTTGTGTAGAAGCAGTGAAAAAGTATTTAAAGCATAAAAATGTACCCATAGAAGAAAACATAAAAACCGAATTACAATTCTCTGTAAAACTAATTCTTTCCCAAAGGAAAGGTTCAAAACCCTACTATAATATATTAAATGATAATGAGTATGTACCAAACTGTTGCCAAAAATGGACTAAAAAGCTGCAGAGCGAATTGGACTTTAAAAGGATATTTTTGAAAATAAGTAAAATTCAAGAAATTAAATATAAATGGTTCCAGGTTAGATTGGTTCATAGGGTACTGGCTACAAATATTATCTTAAAAGAGATGAAAGTTTTAAACGACAACCTATGCACCTTTTGTAACCAAGAAAAAGAGACGATTGAACATTTATTTTTGAAATGTAACTTAGTCCAAGAATTTTGGGAAGCGCTAGAAAAGAGAATCAATAATAACTGTAAACATGTTAATGATTTCAAATTCACTACTACACTTATCTTATTTGGCTATAGTGAAAATACCCAGACTGATAAAATAATGGACAGCATAATAATACTGGCAAAGTTCTACATATATAAATCAAGATTTAGCACAAGAATTCTAAATATATATAACTTCTTACAAGAATTACACAGATAAATGAAAGTGGAAAGACATATAGCTCTTAGCAACATGGAATTAGCAACCTTTGATCAGCAATGGGAACCATATAGAAATCTCTTCACACCTTGGTAAATGCACACCATGAAAAAAAAAAATTTCTTATGATTGCTTAATGTGTACTTCTACCTGTATGTTTTTGTTTGTTAATGACAGCATGTTGATTACAAGGTGCTGATCTTTCCATGTGAGGTTGCCATACACTTAAATGACAAAGTGCACATATGGATATAAATATTTTCCACCATCTAATGTTTCTTGTTGCCGGTTGCAGGCATGTTACATTTTTACCAAATTTGCTGGCTTCATCCTTCCTCCTGCAGTACTGCATGGGGTTGATCACAGTGTACAGTATGGCAATCATTTTTCTGAGCAATCCAAGGGTCAATTGTGCAACAAAGTAGATTTCAGTTGGTGTTAATCTCTACAAGAATGTTGCTGCTCTCATTTGATTAATAAGTTCTATGTAAATGCTTTTTCCCTTTGAAAAGGATCATGGCAGCTTGTTTGTACTATTATTGATGAATCTGTCAGATTTATTATGAAGTATTTAGAACATTAACTTATAAAGTGTATAATGCTAAAGATTAATCCAAAAGATTAAATAGAATGGGGTAGCTTTAAAGATATGGACCTTACTGCTTTAGACTTAATGTGAATTTGTATAAGAACCTGTTTATAGAAGAGTGATGGTGACAGGTTACTTCATGTAATGTAATTTTATTTGTACATTATATGCAAGCAAAGGTAGAAAAAATGAGGAATGAGGGAAGATGATGCAAAAAGATGTTACATCAATTTGCGTGTGTATGTGTGTGTGTGCTTTGTTTCTTCTGGTTGTCTATGTGCTTTTTCTGTTTATTTTCTATGTGCTTTGGCACTGCTGTAATACACTGTGACATGAAATAAAACTTATGAAAAAAAAAAAAAAAAGAATCTACAGGTAAGAGGTAAAAAAAAAGAAAAAAAAAAAAGGATGGAGTGTAAATGTCGACACTGACTTCACTAACGAGGATGCTAAGAACCATGATATGACTCACAGAACTTCGCCTCCCATTAGGATCAACGTGGACACAGCTGATATAGCGAAAGCTTTGTGTGTGGAAGAGGACAACGGATATCTATAGGCGTTCAAACCTGAAGGTGTGCGCACTAGCTGGTTCGATATCCGTTTGACGCAAAACATTTACTCAGGTGACACAACTGTGGAATCGGTACCAGTTGTACGATACGGTTAGGGAAGGTAACACAGGCCCCCCCCCCTCATAAAAAGCTTCCCCAAAGTTAAGTGCGGGCTCGATCACCTCCCTCCCCAGCGACTGAAACATGATGGATCGCTCCATCGATCTATGTCCTACGCCGTCTGACAAAAAGGAAACAGTTTAAGTAAGAATGTGTGTGTGTGTGTGTGTGTGTGTGTGTGTGTGGAAGCACTGTTTTACCGCACAATTATCATGTACATCTTAAGTATATAATGCCCCTGTTAATATACATGTGTTGTAGTTACTCCCCCTTGGTCTGTCATGTCGTGTCATATGTCAAGCTGTCAGCGAGTACAAACAATACAGAGACTACATCAGTGACTCTAGTTTAAAAAAAAAAAATCTTCCAGCCTCCTTATCTTTCGCACGCACTAGTAAGCACGCAGCTCATAACGACTGCACGTACGACTCGTCAAAAAACCTCCTTTTGTTTACATCACGATGCGCGTCCCGCAGGCTGCGGAGGTCAGAGGGCACCTGTCATGCATGCAGACGCGCGGCAGACGCCATCGAACAGATGAATGCGCGGACTGACAAGCTGCGCAAGACGGAGGCTCGCCGGGAGGGCGACCTGTCATCCCTGCGCAGGCTGCGGCCACAGATCAAAGCCCGTTTGCCCAAGAACGCGTTAACTCTGCGCACTTCCCGTCACGCTGGCCCCGGTTACCTTTCCCTGGCATGGCGCCGGCGCACACGGCCGATTGCCTCGCGTCATCTCGCTCGCGCGATATCGGCGACCGTCGCCACCAACCGTCTCCAAAGCCGCCAGAAAATGCGACTGCACATCTTACATGATGTTACAGAGAACAATGCGAAAAAACACGAGGGAAGAAAAACTCAGTTTTGTTTTGACCGCCATTTTCCCATTCCAGTGTTCACTGGGTCAAAAATCGTTGGCAGTCACCTTTGTGACACTCGACAGGACAATCAGGTGTGGGCCAAAGACCAGGGTTCACGCAAATATATATTGATGTGCCTGATAGCAAATTAGCTACATTTTTGACATTGTATTTTGTATCTACATATTGAAGAAAATAATATGCGCTTGTTTCTCATTCTTTATTCATGTTGTCTACATGTTAAATAGTCTACACATATCTTTCTCAATATTTAATGTCGTCTCCACATCTTGATATTTGATTTTATCCCTACAGTACATTGTGATAGGTCTAGCAATATGTAATATTGTCTCCACACAGCTCTCTGTATATTTAATATTGTATTGACAACTCTATCTCAATATTTAATATTGTCTCCACACAGCTCTCTAAATATTTAATATTGTATTGACAACTCTATCTCAATATTTAATATTGTCTCCACACAGCTCTCTAAATATTTAATATTGTATTCACAACTCTATCTCAATATTTAATATTGTCTCCACACAGCTCTCTGTATATTTAATATTGTATTCACAACTCTATCTCAATATTTAATATTGTCTCCACACAGCTCTCTAAATATTTAATATTGTATTCACAACTCAATCTCAATATTTAATATTGTCTCCACACAGCTCTAAATATTTAATATTGAATTCACAACTCAATCTCAATATTTAATATTGTCTCCACACGGCTCTCTAAATATTTAATATTGTATTCACAACTCTATCTCAATATTTAATATTGTCTCCACACAGCTCTCTGTATATTTAATATTGTATTCACAACTCTATCTCAATATTTCATATTTTCTCCACGTTTTAACGTAGTCCATAGTCTAAAGCTCTAAGCAAATATCTTGACATATTTGTCTTCATAGTGGGAATCGGAGGGATAATCGCCTGACTAAATGTTTCATTTCGTGTTTGTTTGTGCGTGCGCGCTCGTGTAGTCGTGCGTGTAGTTGTGCACGCGCGCGCTTGCGTGTGTGTGCGCGCACGAAAAGAGTACTCACCTGCCCCTGACGAGTCTTTTTCTCTAAAACCGGGTGTCAGGACAAGGAGGTGCTAACACCAGTGTGCATACCCTCCCGTCTCCCACCCCACCCCTCCCCTGTGCAGTTAAAGTTACAAAACCAGCTTCTCTGTAGGTTGCCGCTGAGCGGAAGTCGGTCTGTGCAAACGTGTGCGTAAGATGGAAAAAGCGTGTCACCTGCGTTCAACATCATTGGCTTCGGCCACGTGAACAATGTCATGTCGTCTGCTGAGAAAATCTCAGAATAGCCTTTTCACCGCAGGATTTTTAAACTGTCGCCATTTTCTTTTAAAATAAATAAGTGCGAGCTCACGTTTGCATGCGTGCGTGCGCGTTTGTGTGTGTGTGTGTGTGTGTGTGTGTGTGTGTGTGTGTGTGAAGGAGGAGGACTATTTTAATATTTTCTAATATACACAAATTTTCCTCTTGGTCAGTTTACCAGCTTATTTTACTTTTAATTTTTTTTTTAAATCCGGGTGGTGGTTGTACTAAAATGTATAGAATTCTCTTGATTAAGTACCGATAACGAAATGTTAATTACACTTTTAATTGTTGAAAAGTACAGATACTAAGGTACAATCAGTCAGAATTGAACAAAGACAATGTTTCAAGTGTGATTTTCGCAAGAATGAAGCGTGTGATCTCTGTGAATACACCGACTGCACAGACATTGGAAATGATAAAATTCCTTTAATTTCCGTTTGAACGGATACAAGCACAAGGCGGAGTACTGTAATTAGCAGTTAAGGATAACTGGTTTTTTTTTTGTTGTAGACGCGAATGGGAGTATATTATTTTAATGGCTGCAAAAGGCTGCGCCCAATTTCTTCCGCCGTGGTAAATTCCACTTGGAAAATTTGGAGGACAGGATGACTTCAACAGGCCTTGGGACAGACCGGAACCTGGCTCGGCGGTTTATGATGTCACCCCCTTGGTTTTATTGCCCAATAATCAAGTGTCTTAATTTATACAGCAGAACCCTGAATGAATAAGGGGTGGAATCAGGATTATCATTTTCTTCTTCAGGCGAGTGAAAAGCTGTGTTTGGCACCCGTTTGGAATTCATTTCAGCAGCAACCGCACCTTTTAATTTTTAAAGTGGTGAAAGAGACTGTCGTAAAGAAACTTGAAGCTGGGCGCATTTGGCGACGTTTTTTCAGCCAGGCTATATAAGGCTAGGTGTCGTGTGGCGAAAGGGGAGCCTACTCTTGCGCCCGATTCCTACTTCTGTCAAGAAGCAAAGCAAGAACAAAGGGCACACCGACGTTTTGTCATCGCCCAGAAAGATTACAAACCCGGGCGCTCGCTTGTCCCGCTGTCTCTTCCTAAGTGCCGGCCATTATTCCTAAAGTCAGTGACTTCACATTTCTTGCCGCGCGGCATACGATGGCGGATTAGAGGACCGCGTGTGACGCTTGAGTGGCGACTAGAAAACAAAACCTGCCAGAAGAAAGGCAGGGCGGGACCGTTCAGGCGTGAAAATTAAGCGAAGCAAGCGGCTGTAGCGACCGCGCATGGCTGGTCTGAAAAAACACATCATGTTACAAAACTCGCGGTAACGAAAAAAAAAAAAAAAGAACAGCAAAAGAAAAAAAAAATCCAAAAGCCTTCGTATGTTCGTTCACCTGCGCGGGTTCCATCTTCATAAGGCAACAAGCTGAAAGGAACATTTTCTTCACAGTGTCGACAAAGTCCTCGTTGCCATTCCTGTCATGCTGATGGACATTTTTGCATTCGTCAAACCACGTGGTCAAAAGCTATAGGAGATTAATATTATTAAATGCTGATCAGGATGAGTAAGGGACACGATCATGGGAGAAGGAAGGGGAGATAATTCTTTACGTTGAAGCGTGCAAATTCTCAGTCCATAAGAGTTCATGAAAAGCACGTTGACGATGACTAAGATGTGAATCAATGACAAGATGGCTAATATCAAAGACTTTATGTAATATATCGTCTTTGCTAGCATCCATGGTTCGTACTCAACAGCATTGCGCTAAGGTTGCTTCTTTAGCAGGATCGATTTCGGACTATAAATATGAAAATATAACAATATGTGTTAACAAATAACTTTTTTGATAAAGAATGTTATAAAATCTGCTAAAGAAATTGAACTTGAAACGTCTGAAAAATAATCTTCTGTATCGTAAACATCACGTAGCAGGTATGAGAACACACAGGGCGTACAACTCCTGATGTATTACAACACACAGGGCGTGCAACTACTGAAGTATTACAACACACAGGGCGCACAACTCCTCATGTATTACAACACACAGGGCGCACAACTCCTCATGTATTACAACACACAGGGCGCACAACTCCTCATGTATTACAACACACAGGGCGCACAACTCCTCATGTATTACAACACACAGGGCGTACAACTCCTCATGTATTACAACACACAGGGCGCACAACTCCTCATGTATTACAACACACAGGGCGTACAACTCCTCATGTATTACCACACACAGGGTACACAACTCCTGATTATTAGAACACGCAGGGCACACAACTCCTCACGTCGAAAGCCTGGCCCCCTCAAGGAGGCGCGCAGTATCACAAGGGCGGAAGGGGCGGGGGGAGGGAAAGGGTGCCGTAGTAGGTGGGCGCGTAATGATGGGGTCGTGTTCTTCTGTGGCACCGATCAGGCAATTATCTCATAGGCCGCTGGCGGCGCTGCGGCCAGACGGAGCCCCTTGTAAATTCGCTGCACTGGAGCATAAAATCCGCTCCCTCCTCCCCTCCTCCTCGTTCCTTTCTTGGCGCGAAGCTTCTCCTCCTGACTTCTCGAAAGGACACGACACTGTCACGGGTGACTGCTAACGAGTAGATCTCTTCGCTATCCTCACTTTTATCCTCACACTAATCGTCAGGGTCGTTAGTGGTCAATCTCTTCTCCTCCTCTTTCTTTGATGACATTCTATCAGCGACTGCTAGCAAATGAAACGAATTTTCCGCGTGTCTTCTCGCCTTACAATCGCTAGCTGCAACACCAACAGCGGCTAGAAACGGCTAACAGTCGCTGACTAGTGGAAGGTTTTAAACGGTACGCGATCAAGTCCCGAGTAAGCACAGTATGTAACACTTCAGTCACGAACCTATGCTGCTATTTATTTTGTTTCATTGCTACTAAGTGGAAATGTAATTTGTTAATTATTGCTTATCGACGGTAAGTGGTTGGACGGTGGGATTAAAATCTTAACATCTGTCCTTGTCCATTGTACCACTCTTCATGGGTTGTGGTCAATGCTAAAGCCAAAAGCGTATCCACACCGAGAAGGAAGCGGAATGGTGTGGAAGGAAGAGCGAGAGCCGCGAGAGAGAAATGAAGGGAAGGGAGGAAACTCTAGAGAGCAGCATTGGCAAAAGAGAGTGGCGGCGCCTGGGGTCACATGGGGTGGGGTGGGGGGAAGTGGAAGGACGGCGATCTGTGGACTGGGGGCTGGGAAAATCTCGTGAGGTTAATCCGACATGCGGGACAGACCAATTTGTCTCCTCTTACCTGGCGACAGACCCCCGCGATATGCTTGTTAGGGGCGGACAACTCTTCGACAGCAGTGACCACGCACCTTGCGAGGAGAGGCGGGCATCAGTGACAGAACATCTACCACATTTTTGACATGCTGTAATATGTCCATTAATTTAATACTTAAAATAATAAAAAATAAATATGAGGTAGCTGGGAGTTCTCAACCTGAATAAGCATAAGGAGCATATTATGCAACAACGTTCCCTGTATCAGTAATATTCTTTGTCTTCGTCAAGTGTATGTTAAAGTTAGAATTTGTGTAGTTAAATAATTTTTTACATCAACATTTTTGATAGAAAGAAAATAATGTCTAAACTTCTGGGGCCTGTTGCACAACGCGTTTCTAAGCCTTAAAACTGTTCTAAAGAAGAAAAATTCTCTTCTTAGCCATTTTGATGCATTGCAGAAGAACATACAAAAAATTGTACTGGCAGGACGGAAAGTCAGACTTAAACAACTTTATCTTACTTAAAGCAGTTTTAGTTTTTAAAATTATAAAATTGTGATGTGCACTTTAAACTAATTATCTAAATAGAGTTAAGGCCTAAAAGTGTTTAAAATTAGAAATGTGTTGTGCAACTGGCCCCTGGTTTGTAATAATTGCGTGAGTGGGTAGTGCTTATGGTCTGGTAAAGAAATAATAACAAATAAATAATTATATAAAAAAAACGTTTAATTGAAATTAAAACTGAATGTGTAAAAGCCTTGGAGTTTGATGTAAGGATAAAGTGACAACAACAATATCTTTTATGATCATCTCTCTGTATATTGAGACTTTGTCGAGTGCTTGTAGTGACGATCAGGTAATAATTCGTTTCGAAAGGCAAGTAAATGGTTAAAAGTTCACCGACAGCGACTAGCATGTGCCTTTCTCTGTTAAGACCGAGTAAAAGACAATTTTGCATGAGAAGCCGTCTGTCACCACAACTTTGACTTCCATTGAAAAAAAAACGAGGAGAAAGAGGGTGGATGTTGTGTAGTTTTGCTTGTTACACTTTTGTGAAGCACGAAGACTGTTATCTGAAGAAATATCTTAGCGGAAAAATCCCACAATTCTTTCCAAAAGTCTGTTCCTCACAGCAGAAGCGAAGGATGCTGATCCCCCCCCTCCCCTGTAAAAATTGTCGGTCTAGACGGAGACTAATTAAGCTGGAATCAGTTGTCTCCCACAGTCATGTCTGGGATTTACTTTTCTCGGGGCTTGAAAAGTTCTCTGCGGGGCAACACTGCTATCTGGGCATCAGTCCATCTGGAGACAGTGATTTCTAGGTTTTTGGATTCACCCCTGCACAGCGGCTGTCGTTGTCCACTGTCGTAGCAATCGCGGACAAAAAGTTCCCACCGAGGGTTTTAACAAAGTCGGGAACGTTTCGAGTGACCTCCCTTGGCTGCTGAACCCAGGAAAGGAATAAACACGACAGCTCGACAGTAGACGCTGGATTTTAGTCCACAAAATCGAGATTGGGAGGGAGGGAGGGGATGATGATGATGATGATGATGATGATGATGATGATGATGATGATGATGATGATGATGATGATGATGATGATGATGATGTCAGTCATCATGTTGATACTTCAAGTACCCTGTAGAGATTCAAAGAAACCAACGATATTTTAAGCAAACGTTTCATTAACAAAGACCAAACAGCACTGGGGGTTGTGAGTGGTGATGGTAGCTGCTGGTCAAAGACCACGTTGTCTCTCAGCCTCAGTCAGCCTCACCAGCATCCTGTAGCGACAGGCACCAAGCAACGGCCATTTGAATGACGTCACAAGAAAGACCGCGTCGAACGGCGCCGCTTATTGCCCTGCGGCAAGGGCCCACCCAGCTTGTTCTGGGTGGGAAAGGGACAGAGAAGAGACTCGTAGAGGAGAAGGGAAGCCTGTGTTTGTGATACTGTCATCGGTCATTATCATCGCTTCCTTTTTATAGCCAAACCAAAAACGTCCGTTCCAAGGGAGCGAAACCCGCCACAAAGCCTTGAGTCGACTTGGCCTGCCAACCCCAGAGCGAGGCTTGATGTCCTCCGGTGACTAAGTCGGACTGAAATGACAGATGATTAACCCTTTTGATACAGCCCGCGGTTGATTGACCCTTTTGATGTACCCTACTCCGGGAATTTGCGACTTACAAACCGACGATCTGAGTCTGACGCGGAAAGGGGAGGATGGGGGTGGCGAGAGTGGCGGAGGGGTACCCGCGTCTTGGGAAGTCTCCCTTTGACCGCTGGTCACTCCACCCGGCTACGTATGTGGTCCTCGCTCATCGCAAACGAGTCTCTGAACACGAGTCGACTTCGGTTATTGTGGAGATGCACATAGCTGGGTCATTATATACACGCACAGATCTCCGAGTGAGTGAGTGAGTGAGTGAGTGGGCACTTTCATAAAAGATTTTGCATGACAAACCCTTTTGTTATTATTTCGTTCTTATTTCTTTACTAATTCGAAACAAAATTGTTTTATATTCTCACACATCTCTTGCTGGCAGCAACAACCACCTGGCGGGCGGACTTGCAGATTGCCAGACAGACCGCTACAGGTGTATAGCTGCTCCAGCAGTGTTCGCTGCTAAGGGCAATAAACTATCGGTCACCACGCGCTCTTGTCAGCGGGAGGGACAAAGCAGGAGCAAGTTGAAAAGCAGCGGCCCGGTCAGGGCTCACAGGTCCCCTCCATGTTGCCCCGCCCCCCTACCCGCTCAGTGTCGAGTGTTCCGCCGACGAGTACATTACAGACTCCGCTACCCACGTCAACAATCCCTCGGATCTTTCACGCAGAGCGGGTGGGATTTTGAGTGGGCGGGAGGGGAAAAGGTGGGGGGGGATGTTTACGTGTGAGGTCAGCAACAACCGAAGTCGGCAGACCAAGGGGAGTTAATCTCACAAGTATGCGGTCAAACCCCAATGACCATCGCGTGTCTCCTCTACAAGCAAAGTCCCCCCCCACCCCTGCTTCGGACAGAACGAGCTTACCAAACATACGCCGTCAAGCCCATAATACACTGACTACCGGCTGAATTGTCGCCTCGTGATTGGGTCAGGTCCTTAACCTTTGACCTCAGTGTTTGCGGGTGGCGTGTCTCTCGTTCCTGCTGACTGCACACCTGGAGCGGGAAAACATCGATTAGGTAACGACCCTCGGGTGGAATCAGACGATTTGGTGGATCGGTGTAGGGGACAATGGTGTTTTCTTTCCCACAGTGGCTCGTCAGCGATGGTTTCTAGTAGCTTCTCTCTACACACTCGATGGTAGTTCGTTATTTACAAGTTAGGGAGTGAGCTTCAACCATTTGTAAAGAATAATTTACGAATTTGTGAAACTAATTTTCTTTTGGTGCTTAGTATTTTACAAAGATCGAGGATTTTATTTTTAACGTTTTAGGAATTTACAAATTTTGAAGGACCTCGTCTTTGATGCTAAGGAATTCAAATATTTTTGGGGCTTAAAACTTTAAACTTTTCTATTTCGGAATTGAAAGTTTTGAGGGAAATGGTCTTTGGGATTGAGTAATTTGAAATTTTCTAGTCACGGGCCTTGTAAATCATTGGTAATAAAATAAATTGGTAATGACCAATTACCTGAAGGTCGTTAAAATATTTTCTCTTTGTATTATTGCGCCCCTTCCTGCAGTGTATGTAGCCAAGGGAGGCTGCTCGCCGACAGAAGACGGCGCTGTGATCGCTGACGGCAAGATGTCGGGGGCGGGGCGAGGGAGCCAGGCGGCGGGCAAAGAATTCGTCACGGATTTCCCATGGATCAGAACCATGTCACGGGTGTTTGCATGTCCCGGAAAAGTTAAACCCCTGATGACGCCTCGACATCGCTCCATTCCAGCCGCTCAAAACTGGCGGAGGGTCATCCATATTTTTCTGTTTGTCCACAATCTGAACAAACGGGCGGTTTGTCTGGCCATACAGAGAACACGAGGACAGTTCCTTTCCCACTGTCAAGAGCAAACTGAGAGAAGTTCCTTTTATGGTGGAATTAATCTGTCAGAATCCTCAATATCAACAAGCTTGGCAAGTGCAGGGTCAACCTATGTGCCTGTGCCTTTTGGCTAGGCGACTCTGGGAATTTCTCGGGAAATTCTTTGGGAGTAGCGAGGTTTTTGCAAAGAAATTCTGGACCGCTGAGAGATTTTCAGTTTGTAAAAAAAACCTTAATAATCTGCTCGTTAAAGTGGTTTGTGTTTGTGAATGAAGAGTGAAATGCACAGCCACGTTCGTAATAAGATTAATTCATTATTTTACGTTTATCTTTTACACACACACACACACACACACACACACACACACACACACACACACACACACACACACACACACACAGAGAGAGACCTGCAGGTTCATTGAGATACTAGATTACAGAGTGAAAGAATGTTGAAATGTAATGGTTTCGTCACATCCTCTCAGTTCTGTGTGTCACATGTCATCTCTATATCCATGATGTTTAGTATTTCTGCTGATTATTTTGTTAGTTTTGTGCTTGATATCTTTTTCGTTTTTAAATTCTCGTTGTATTGCACTGAAAGGAATGTAGTGCGATGTCAGACAACTGCCGATATTTTTTCTTTTTTTTTTAATTTCGTGAACCACGACAGGAATTAGGCAAAATAATGTTGACAAATTAGACAAATAAGGTTGACAAATTTGGGTGGAGTGCTGTGAAGCAGGTAGGGAGTATCTGCTCTTGCAATGCCAAACCTTCAGCGAAGTAGACGAAGAGTTGACAAGTGCTAAGAGGAAATCAAGAAACTGATAGCTGAGAAAACCATACAGATCAGGCACTGGTCACACAAGGTGCCGGCGCTGCCAAACACAATGAAGTAGACTTGCCCCGAGTCTGGCACACAAAGAGCCTACAGCGCGGCCATTGTGCCCACCGCGTGTCTGGCGTTCCTGGCTACACGCATGCGCAGACCTGGTCAGGAAGTCGCCTCCTGCATGGCGAGGGGGCTGACAATGACCGCCCCTCTTATTCGCCTTGCGTAGCTTTGGAGGCAAATCAAGACTCCGCGGATACCTCGCTGCCTCGGTGACAAAAGGGGATAGAGGGAGGGGGGTAGGCGGGGAGGCGAGCCGAGGGCTGGGAGGGGGAGGGGCGGGGGAGACGAGCAACAGCGGCGCCGGCGGCAAATCTCTTGGGATGGATGGGCGGATGCTTTTTTGTGGGAAGGGAATGCGATGTCTTGTGGCTGCTTTAGAATGTCTCGTCTTCATAGAATATCCTTTCTTAGAAGCCATGGCCGACAGAAAATTAATATCTATCTATCAATCTATTTCCTACCTATTTTTTTTTCACATACCTCTGTAATCAACATTTTTTTCTCTGTAAGTTTGAAATCAATTTGATTATTCTATAAACAAGTTCAGTTTGGAGTTTCGTCACTCCATAAACACCACAAAAATGAGGAAAAAACGACAGAATGGCACTTGGAAGGACAATTAAAGATGTCAGACGCATGATATTATGTTTATCTAAATCAAGTTAGTTTACTGTGTGTACCTGCCAGGTGTCTATCAGCAAGACATGGATATTCACTCGAAAATCTTCTCAGTACAAACTGACAGGTATTGTCCACTGAACAGACATCAGGCAAGAGACTGTGCTTCTTCACTGGGGGGAGAATGTGGTCTCAGGACAGATGATGTGTACAGATATAGTTGCTTCTTGGACGATGTTTTATGACCAGATGATGCAAACAGACAGAGCTGCCCGGAAGCTTGATGTACGCATGCGTAAAAGGTTAGCGTATCTAACGGCGTTAGTGAACTTATGCCGATACCAGTTGCATGGAAAGTCGCATTATATTATATATATATAATTATAAATTATCCGAAATCTCCCTTTATCAAGGTATACTTTAAAAGCGTCCACGGCAATTAGAATTATTTAATAAAATATGCACAATTAGCCCTAGAAGTCAAAAATAATATTTGTAATTATATTTAGACATGTATTTGATACGTGAATTATTCTGTATTCTTTACAACTAGGTTCGCTCTTCGGAACTGTAGAATTTAAAAAGGTGCATTTTAAAATTTATGAACTACATGATACAAAGTTTTCCACCCATCATACTGATTGTATGGCAAGCAGTCAACCAGAAGCCCTCAGCGATAAGGTAGTTGCGATGTTTTCATAGACAGAAGGAACTGGGTTTGAAAATAAGAACGAGTGAAGTTTGCCATCCGTCACCAATGTCAAATGTTTTGCAAATTCTTTAGCCAAAGTATTACACTGACAGGTTTGGCACCTTTAAACAGTCGCGGCTTAAAATCCCATTTACGTAGCCAGGTGGACAACGACGCCCAGTCCCTTGTGTTGGATGAAGTTTGTGAGTCGCTGCTCAGGTCGTTTGCTCGTGTTGTTGTCAACAGACAGCGCGCCTCAACATTCCAGAAGAATTTGCAGAGATTCGCCCGTGAGATTAAATAAAGCTGTGCAAGCAGAACCCCTGATCCGCAGGAAAAGGTAGCTTGTCAGAGCAAGGCTGAATCTGATACAGGGCCATCAAAACCTAAAATAAAGGAAAAAGCGGAGAGCAAAGTATGATAACCAACCAACCAACCAACCAACCAACCAACCAACCAACCAACCAACCAACCAACCAACCAACCAACCAACCAACCAACCAACCAACCAACCAACCAACCAACCAACCAACCAACCAACCAACCAACCAACCAACCAACACACGTATTCAAAGAACAGAATGTTCCTTCTCAGTATTAACACGGCCGATGGAGAGACATGTCTCAGGGCCTTGTCCTTGCATCAACAATCCCAGGATGCATCTGATGAAGGGCGTGCCTTAATTAAATGTCGGAGAATTGTTTGGTGACAGCACTGCTAGTGGGTAGGCCTTGGTCTTAACTCAGCAGCTGGACTTGAAGCTTTCCAGAAGATCGGACCGCCTGCAGTTTTCTGAGACCACCGAGGTTACATGTTGCCCTGCCTGCTCCTGTGACTTCACGTCCACAGGGTTGAAGGGGTCAGCCAGGCCCCTATAGCAGCGACCCCCAGGGTTAAGGAAACCTCCACTCATTGTAAGACACGACCAGTACCTCACCAACAACCCCACCCCTCCCCAGGCCATCTTCCCCCAACCCCACTCCAGTCTGGTCTTTCACCTCTCATTAGGCGGGTCGTGAGGTCGAGTCCCGAAGTTGCTCCTGTTCTCACGAGGCTGTATGAAGCATGTGCATCTGCACGTGTGGTGTCGGTGAGGGGCAGGCAGCTGATGCTGATGTGGACACGCATGGCTTAGTTGACGGATCACCAGAAGAGTTTCTCTCTTTCTCCTTCTCTCTTTCTGTCTGTCTATATATGTGCGTGCGTGTATCTGTTTAAACGTGTCCCGGGCTGGAGGTGGTGTGCGCCTGTGTTCCCGCATTTCCTTGCATGAGATGAGTGGCCTCCTGATTGTACAGACACACATGTCCGTCAACGCGTCCCTGCATGTCAGATAGAGCCGCATGGACTCCTGACCGCCTGGTGTGGTCTGTACTTTGGAAGACAGATTAGAATCACTCAGACAGCATCACATCCATGTTCGCGAGGTCACAACCGCACGTGAGGTTTGCCGACAAAGGGCGCGTGCACGTGGAAACGTTTTCTCATGCTTGAGTGACATTGGATGCCGAAGACGAAGAGCAGCTTCGCTCCAAGGACAGCGGAGCCAGCATCCTCTAGTCCACTAAGAGTACTTCAATCCTTTGAAAAGGAATCACAGAATTTCACTCAAGGCGTTGTGCCCTCAAACCTAACCGTAGTTTTTTTTCTCATTAATTTTGAAACGTCATTAAACGTATGAAAACTTCAAAAATGTTAAGTTGGAAGTCCTTTGTTCATGGAATCTCCATCCTATTCAGAAAAAGTCTTTCATTCTTTTCGAAATCCCTTACTAAATATTGTTTCTTCAACGTTGCTCTTTAATTTGGTTGACTTGCGCTTAAGAATGGATTTCTACCCGGGAGGTGGGTGGGAGTGCACCCTGGACGCTAACCCTGCTGAACTCAAGGGTGAGCTGAAATATAATAGACGGGTGGTGCCATATGGCGATGTCCATTCACCTCAGTGCCGGGACACTCTAAAGCCGACAAGCTACTGCTGTCCGAACCACATCATCGTGTCGATTCTTTTCTTCCAGGAGTTGTCAACCCTGGCTGTGACCATACGGGTGGACATTGGCCACAGATGCGGTCCAAGTGTCCACAATTGTCTGAGCTTTTTCAGCCCCCGTTCCTACCCCTCTTGAGGTCTGGCTGTCGTGTTAGTCACGCCAATACAAGGAGTTAGTAGCTGAAGGTTTGTTGAACATTCCGGGTCTTGCAACATGGCACTGCGGTCCTGTTTGTCCCGTGATCTCTGACCAGAGTTCTTCGTGCGCACTTCACCAGCTTCCTGCATCCTCTGAGCTATCGCGTGTGCCACATTGTGCAATTATCTCCTCCTACTCTCACCTCCCGACGATTTAGCCACGTCCTGCATACCAATGATGGCTCGCCAGCACTTGCCACATTCTTGGCCAGAGGTGTTTGTAAACCGAGACATTCCACCCGACCTCATCTTCGTGCCTGTGGCTAACAGGAAACAGAAAAGGTTATCAGCCATTGACATATGATACACCATTGACAATATGCTAAGTGAAGGTTATCAGCTTTTGACAAAATGCTACTGTAAACAGTGTCAGCCATTGACAGCAATATTATATATATATATTATATACAGTATACATGTATCCAGGTATATACGTATAGATGATACACTGAAGGTTATCAGCCAGTGGCAATACGATGCAGTATTAAACTTTCTGCACACTAATGCCTGTATTAGGATGGCAATGAAATGCTCATCACACTCTGTTAGTTTGTTGAATTATATTGGGACACATCACTAATTCCACACTTCATCAGACTATCGCCATAAAGTGTTTTCACGATGTTAATTATACAACAGCTTTTAAAGACAGGAAGGTATAACGGATTCGTTGGTTACTGTTTGTGTTAAAAACGACTTGTGTCAGAAAAAAGTCGTATTCCGCAGTTTTATGGAATGCGAATATGTAAATCTTTGCTGGTGAAGTACAAGCGGGTGTTACTATTAGTAGAAAATTAACTAATTATACAAATTAAACAGAACAACCTAACATTGCAATATTTGTTCTTATCACCAATAGAACTCGTCACTTTTGTCATGTTTTTTCCAGTTATGAACTGGTTTTATTGTCACTTTGTTTATTTAATTGAAGACTGGTGTTTTTCATGTTGTGACAATAAGGAGTGAGCACAGCTCATCTATCGTCTGGAGTACAACAGTAACAACACACCAGCCAAACGTGAGTCCACCAGCGCGGACTCAATCAGCCATCGGTGGATTTGTTCTTTGTTCTACCCGTAATTAACATTTGATACTGCCTACCCCAGCCATCAGCTGTTCAGACGAGAGCAGGTGACTTTATTGCAGGGTGACAACTATGCACAACAGATTAAATCACAACCTTAGTACCCTGTCTTGTGCCCTCCACTGTGTGTCCCTGTGGAGAGGGTGAGTCTACTGCCATTCCTCCCACCTCCCAACTCTGTGCAAGAGTATATGGTCAGCCGGTTCCTCCCATCCCACAAACTGTAAGGTCCTGTGGAGACTTTAAAGAAGACAACTGAGTTCCTGACAAAATCTGACAAGACCACGTGTAAAGAAAAGATGGACACGCGAAAAAACAAACAAACAAACAAACAAACCCTAGAACAAAACAAAAAACAAAACAGGCGTAGACCAGCCAGTTCCCAAACTCACCCCACTTCACTGTGGGGACATTAAAGGACTGGATATGCTTTGAGATGACGACGACGACGACGACGACGACGATGACGATGACGATGATGATGATGATGATGATGATGATGATGATGATGATGATGATGATGATGAACTACAGGAGAATAATAATTGTTATTATTACTAGATTATAGGAGAATAAAACTTGTGATTATTATGATTAATGATGTATAGAGCGTGTGCACAGACACATAAATGTTATTAAGCCAGTATTTCCCATCATCCACATTTCCACGGGTGGGATGGTGGTGGGGGTTGTGAGGTCAAACGACTTCCCAGCAGCTGCAGGTGTCCGTCCGCCGGTGCTTCCTTAGTTACATGGTGAGTAGCGATGTAAAACAGGAGAGCTGACACAAAGGTCGCTAACTCCCTGAGACTTGGCTGGTAAATTAATGTCAGGTCTTGTGGAGCTGATGGTCTAATCCCACCTTAAACATCACCGCACGGGGCTCCGCTCACCACTGGTTTAAACCTCACTCCCTCTCTCTCTCCCAATTATTCTTCTCTCTCTCTACCTCCTTTCTCCTCTATCTACTCTTTACCCTCCTCTCTCTCTCTCTACCTCCTTTCTCCTCTATCTACTCTTTCCCCTCCTCTCTCTCTCTCTACCTCCTTTCTCCTCTAACTACTCTTTCCCCTCCTCTCTCTCTCTCTACCTCCTTTCTCCTCTACCTACTCTTTACCCCCCCTCTCTCTCTACCTCCTTTCTCCTCTAACTACTCTTTCCCCTCCTCTCTCTCTACCTCCTTTCTCCTCTAACTACTCTTTCCCCTCCTCTCTCTCTACCTCCTTTCTCCTCTAACTACTCTTTCCCCTCCTCTCTCTCTACCTCCTTTCTCCTCTAACTACTCTTTCCCTCCTCTCTCTCTACCTCCTCTCCTCTCTACTCTTTCCCCTCCTCTCTCTCTCTCTACCTCCTTTCTCCTCTACTCTTTCCCCCCTCTCTCTCTCTACCTCCTTTCTCCTCTAACTACTCTTTCCCCTCCCTCTCTCTACCTCCTTTCTCCTCTCTACTCTTTCCCCTCCTCTCTCTCTACCTCCTTTCTCCTCTACTACTTTCTCCTCTCCCCTCCTCTCTCTCTACCTCCTTTCTCCTCTAACTACTCTTTCCCCTCCTCTCTCTCTACCTCCTTTCTCCTCTAACTAACTCTTTCCCCTCCTCTCTCTCTACCTCCTTTCTCCTCTAACTACTCTTTCCCCTCCTCTCTCTCTACCTCCTTTCTCCTCTAACTCCTCCCCTCCTCTCTCTCTGCCCTTCGCTTACTCGCTGTGGGCTAGATGTAAAAAAACACACAACTTTTGTTTATTCTGTTACCCTCGTAAATAAAGATTTGTTATTCTCTCTCATCTTTCATTTCCTTTTTAATGCATCATTAATTCCTATTTATTATTTTATTGGACTAATAAGTCCAATTATATTAGGACTCACACCAAGCTTAGAGTGTATGTATGTGTGGCGCGCGTGTCTGTGTGTGTGTGTGTGTGTGTGTGTGTTTGTCTGTGTGTGTGTCTCTGTGTGCGTATGAGAGAGAGAGGTTTTATTCAAACTCACATAACCATGCGCGCATTCTGTCTCTCACACACACACGCGCACACACGACCTCTGTACCTGTCACACCTACCCGGTGCACCCGACCTTCGTCGCTGGATGATAAAACTGTCACAAAGGAGAGCGCCATGCACAAGTCTCGTTTACCCAGATTTATTGGCACTCGCCATGAGAAATCCTCCCTGAAGACCACATCAAGGTGAGATTACTGTGCACCAACAAAGAAGTCAGTGGCCCGCCAGACGCGCTCCCCGGGGAACTAGACAAACTTACAGACACCTAAACACATCACACAGGACATCTTCATACGCCGGTCACCAGGCTACCGGGGACTGTTGGGTAAAGTGTGTGCCCGGGTATTGCTGGCCTTGTAATCACATCACTATGGTGTGGTGTTCTCCATGCTGAATGTGCACAAGAAAAAGTTCTCTCTCGAAGATTCCTCTAGCACCTCTGTCAGAGTAAGAATATTCTACACACTGACTTGGATGTCAGAAAACAAAGTTTTTATACTCACTCACTTCTTTAGTTGCTCACTCATTTGAGTTATTTATTGAATTTTGTTTGTATTATTGACAGGTATGGCGACAGTCAGTGGAGAGGGAGTTCAGGGACCAGAAGCTGACCAGGACTTGCTGCCGACAGACAAGGATGGAGGTCTCTCTCTAGTGGATGTCTTCTGTACCACCTAGGTACAAAGAGGACTAAGTAAGTAAGTATTGACAGGTATTGCTATTTGCGTGCATGATGACTGTGGCCATGTAAATAAACATGTCATACACGGAGACACACCTGTTCACAGCGGCTTTCCCTGTTTTGTGTCTCACACCAACACTAGGAGCTCCATTCTTCACCAGTCACTTAACATCGCAATTGTAGTAAGACAGGGAGAGAGACAACAATTACAGCAACAACGAAGACAACAACCCTGACAACAACGACAACGGTCATGTCGAATGTCAGTGACACATCCCACAAATGTCTGAAACTTAACTGACTGAGTAGTCGTGGCACAAGATGAGCGACTGCGACAGTTTAGTCACATCTACAACTCCATTGGATGAAGTCTGTGAAGGGAGGGGGGAGAAAGAGAGATGGACAAGACAGAAGCATGGTTAGAGAGGAGAAAGAGAGAGAAGGTGAGGAGACAGTGAGAGATTATGAGGCCAGGGGCTGTGTGAGGGCCTGTAGGGCCAGGCTGCCCAGAAACCCAGGAGAGGCGGAGGCGGCGGCGGCGTCAGTGCGGCACAAAGTCATGTTGCCACAGGCATGAAGACACGAGTTGCCACAGAATCTCACCCCCCCCCCTCCACACAGCCGGCCCTCCAGGCCCTCCACACCCTCCAGACCCTCGGCCGTGAAGGTTTACTGCACTGAGGTGAGACTCGGGAGAAAAGCAGTTTGTTGCCAGGAGACACCCGACAGCCGGAAGCCCGCAGGAGAGAGAGAGAGAGAGCGGCAGAGGTTGGAAAAGACGCCGGGAGAGCACCACACCCACCACACCACACCACACCAGCACCCACCACAACTACGGGTGCTGGCTACATGGTCGGGTGCAGATTGAGGGTCGTGTGCAAACTACATTATCGGGTGCAGGCTATAAAGTTGGGTGAAGGCTACGAGGTCGGGTGCAGGCTTCGGACCCGGATGCATGGTACAGATGGTGGTCGCTGTCTGCGCTGTTATTGTCATCGTCATCAGATGAATGTAAATGACAAGAGAAACTGATATCTAGATGTTATATTTGACGATAAGAGTAGTCCGTAGTACATACACAGACATACAGTCACACGCACACACACATACAAGCATGCAATACATTCATACACACGTTTATTTATTGTGTTTACTCATTAATTATTGTAGAATAGGTTCAAACAGTTGTTTTTTTTTACCTTTGTCACCTGAAAAATTTTCACCTCCAAGTGACGGTAGCAGGACCACACTCTTAATTTTATTTCTCTCTCTCTCATGCTCCCCTCTGCTCTGAATTTTTGTTCTTTCCATTCATCCACTGTTCTCTCACTGCCGTGTTTCATCACTCTTTCCATCAGGATTTTCTTTTACTTACCCCTTCGCCACCCAGTCTATGCGAAGATAAAACCACCGGCTTCATGGAAGACAAAAACTAGAAACAAAGACCCCCCGACATTTCCTCCCTTTCTCCGCAGTAAGTGTTGTCAGCAGTCGCCGCTCCTACCCGGCAGGTGATCCAGAATATACATCATCTCAAAATGTGTTTTAACAATTGACTCAGCCCCTCGGCCCAGATTTACGGGTGGACAAAATTAACTTCTCAAGCTCTTGGGGGTATCTGGAGACCCCGAGGCTATCCAGAACCGGGTGTCGAGTACGTAAATCAAGCCTTATCGTGGTTCGTGGGTCGAGTCACGGGGTACCCGGTTTTCTTGTTCTCGAGTGCGGGTTACTTTCGATCTCGAGTTGCCGGACTGGGTTTCGAATTCTTCCAAGTTGAGCTGCTGTTGAGATTGAAGAAGGTTTAATTTTCGCTTGAAGCACATTCGAACAATTTTATTATCTCCTCACTTCCTTTCAGGGTAGTCAGCCCCTGACCTGTGATATTCCACTATTACCTCCCTTTACTGGCAACTCCTTCCTTCCACCATGCAAGTTTTATTTCTGATCCTTTCTCAATCCCTCTAATCTTTATTTCCTTACCTTATCTATCTATCTATCTATCCATCCATCCATCTATCTATCTATCTAAATACTAGTTAAATTCTGATATATTTATTATCGTAGACATCTGTTCTTTCGTTTATTTAACTGCCAGCACGTGTTGACAAAGATGTGCAGAGGTTTGTCCCTGGAATACACTTCCCTCTGTCCGACTATTAAATTTAAATAGTTTCATGCTGCACGTCAAGGAGATGGACAAGTGTTGCCTCCCTGGATCTCATGTCATGGTCAAGTGTCTCTGTTGCCGTGCATTCGGTTATCTCCCCGTCACACAAAATGGCGTCATGGAGTGGTGCTGTAACTAGAGTTGTCTTTATGCATTTACATAGGGCAGGTGATTTACGGTGGAAATCAAAACATTTCACAAGTATTCCTCTCGCTCTGTCGCACGCACACAGCTTGGATCATTCTTTACAAGCTGCACTGACAAAAAGTTTCTCGCTCACTCGGAGACTGCTGAAGGCTGTTATCTAGGACCTACAGAAATAAATCCTTGTCTCATCCAAATAAATATTCCGGTGTGGCGTCTCTTAGCCGACCATTGTGCCTAGCATACACTTGTGTCCATCGACAGGGAAAGACAACCCACGCCCCATCGTAGGGCCTCATATTGCACATTTATTAGCTCATCAAGGTCGGGTTTTCCTGTCTGCTAAAGGAGAAGTCAGTCAGGTGTCTTTTCCGAACATGTCTAACGGGCTCAACGATACAAGACAGCTTTGATTATCTGTCCTTGCCGTATTGACTGTTGTAGCCACCGATGGTGAATTGTTTACAAGGTCCAAGTCAGCTTTGCGACCTGTTCTTTAAACTCGGTTTATCAGATAATTACTAAGTGTTAGTCGAAGTAAAGAAGAGTCTCACTCCCTCACAACTTTCCGCCTGTCAGCTGCTGGTTTAATCTTAGTCCGCAGGGTGTTTGGGGGAGTGCGGTGCAAAGAGTAGGGTGGGAAGGTCCTCTAGTTTAGTTAATGAAATCAGGGAGTTATCTTTCTTAAGAATGGTGTTTAAGAATGAACTTTGGCTAGGGGCTCGTATATAGGACTATACATGGTGCAGATGACAACACTTTGCACACAGCTTTAGACTTGTATCCAAGGAGTGGCTGCTGGAATTTTTCTCTCTGGCCTCTCCACATTTCCTTCTGTCTCTCTCGTTTTGTAGTTTTTTAATTTACTGTTATATTTTGTGTTTTTTTTTTACAATCACTAAAAATGTACATTCGATAATCTGTCCTTTGGGGAAAAAAAAAGAGCTTAGATGCATGAGACAAACAAATGTTCGGTTAATTTAACTGTTGATCAGTACAACCATGACGTCACAGTAAGTCGCAAAATAAAGCCTTCTGGGATAGCATTCCAAGCTAATCACAGGCATTAACTTCTCTGCCCACAAAGACACTAAACAAAGCACGTGCAGTGAACACAGAGTAAGAAGGCAATGAGCTGAAATCGCCCTCGAAAAAGAATTTGATGCTGAGTATCTGGAGAACCCGACGCCGTGACTTGAAGATGAAAAGACCAGCAGCCACGGAAAGTGGCTTGAAGACCAACAAGAGAAATCCTGCAGCTCTTCAAGCAGTTGTCTTTCTCAGCTTCTGTAATGTGTATGACTACGGGGTTGGGTCATAAAGTCGCCAACAAAAGTGTGTTGTGTGATGTTGTACACACGAGTTGTTGGTCCTTTCGCTCTGATTGCATCTAAGTGTTGGTCTTTTGATTGTAACTCGCGTAAACAGTACAAAGTAAAATAAGATCGCTCGTTGGAAAACGAACTCAACTCTCTAAAGCGACAGAAATTTCCAAAGATTTCTGACGACTTCTGACCTGGAAGTAAAACAAAAGTACAAAAAAGTTTGACCAATGTATTAATTCCCCATTTTTCACACGTGTTCGTTGTACTGTTTACACGATCCTTAAATCCCTCAAATATGTTTTTCCAATACTTTCAGCTTTATAGTCATCGTAGGTACTACTGTATTTGATCCTTGAAAAAATGAAAAGGGGTAGCAAGCATGCGAGAGTGAAATCTGCGGACAGTGACCGTCCACCTGTGTGTCGATGTGAATACTGCTCACTAACTTTTATTCTGAACTTTGAAAACAACGAGGCTGTTGGAGATTTCGCCTTATGGATGTTTCGGTTAGTGTGAAAAATTATCCCCAGCCTGCATGTCAGTCCAGCTTAGCAACAGGTGTCTGGGCTGCACTGACTGGCTAAAGAAACATCTCACCTTTGGATACCCCGTACCTTGTTCGCAGCTCAGAGTTTGCTTGTTCACAGGTGCGCCGAGCAAGGGTCAAGGGTTAGAGCCGAAGTCAAACTGTTAGGTTTGGTTGTAAATTGGCAAATTAATCGGACCAGCTCTAACTTTAAGAAAAGCTGAAGGTGTGAGGGCAAGTTTACCTGCGACACTTAAAAGCAGGTACCGACAAGCTTGCTACTTCTTCTCGCTCACACGAAATGTCAGAAAGGTGTTGAAAGACTGACGAACACCTCTAAGACCCAGCTGCCGCTGCTGGGTTTTTTTTCTTACATCCCCCCTCAACTCTAGGAAACTCTCAGCACTTCCAATGTTTTTTTTTAAATATATCAGTTTCTTCTCTTTCATGGATGACGATCGTAAAAAAAAATTACTGCACAGTTACTTTTTTTCTTTCAAAAAATCAGTTTTTCTCGATTCGGTCTGCAGTTTTGTCCACTTTAAGCAGCTAAAGAGAGGAACTGGATACCGCCCTCACACACACACACACACACACACACACACACACACACACACACACACATAATTAACTCACAGACACCAGCAGTTCCAGACGCCATTCTAGTCTCTTCATTACGGGTACCTATGTTGTTGACACCTGTGGCTGGCTAGCCCTGGGTAGCCCTGTCTCATCTTGCAAAGCTTTGGCGTCACACGCGCAGCACCTGACACTTTGCTCTTTAACGTCACCTGCTGCCACCTGCACCGCAGGTAAAACAAAGTGATCGCGAGCGCCACCTCGCGGGAGGCTGCAGGCCGGCCGTGGTTGTCGTGGTTGTGCTGTGCGTCATGTTCGCTCCATGTCATCATGTTTGTGCACGCCGCACCGCTCTGAAGCCAGCCGCAGTCACACCAACCCCTACACCACCCCTCCCCCCTGCCACCTCCATTACCACCCACCCCACCGTAACCGCGCCCCCCACCCACCCACCCACCCACCCGCAGGTTTCTCGACGATCGTCTCGTTCAGATCCAAGTGTTTCACCTAAAATTGGACAGCGACAGAAATTGTGCTCTGCTCGTCCTGGACTTGCCCCGACTTTGTTATCTATTTAATCACAAAACATTTTGAGATTATTACGCACGTGCTATTTATAGCATCACACTTTGATTATTCTGATTCTCACAATTACTTCTCATTTTTCTCATTTCTCAGGTTTCCAGGTAGTGTAGACTGCCTCCTATGGAAATCGCCTTCGGTTGCAGCGTGCATGTGTGTGTGTGTGTGTGTGTGTGTGTGTGTGTGTGTGTGTGTGTGTGTGTGTGTGTGTGTGTGTGTGTGTGTGTGTGTGTGCAAAAACCGAGAAAACTTATATGCTGATGCACATGTGTAGGTTCGTGTGCTCACTACACGTGCAGGATATAAACAAATCTTAAAACTAACAAGAACATCTGCGCGTGCAGGTGTGAGCGCGGGGTAACGGAGGGGAAGACGCATGCGATACCCGAAACTAGCGGCTCGGCGGTCTGCAGACGCTCTACCCGGGACCAGAAGCAGGAGCACGAGTCAAGCCTCGCGTCACACTTGACAAACGAAACACGAGCAACCCCTTTATTGAGACCACTCGCAGCCCCTACATTGCCAAACTTAGAGACTGTTTGACCCGGCGAGAGCTGGGTGGTTCGGTTTTGTGGGGGGTGGGAAGCAAGTCTCGTCTGGGAGGAAAGCATGGAACTAGACGGAGAAAGACTCATCTCGAATGTATCGTTAGAAAAGAAAGGGTGGCCCTGGGGGAGTTAACAGAAAGTCAGGTTTGTAAAGAAAACCAAGCGTGGCTGTGTTTGCCTTCGAGCCCGTGGATTCTTGGCGGTGAAGTATGAGACAACTGGTCAGAATATCTCTGGAAAAATGTCAGGGTGTCTTGTTACAGTGCAGGCCCCTTGTCGCTACAATATCCGTGTCGCTCCTCCTTTCACGGAGAAGTTTGATTGTGGAGACCTTCTAATCAACCTTCGCAGATGTCTCTTACAATTTAGGAGTGGGAACATGAAAACGAGAAAGTCTTTGTTTAATGACGCAAGGGCCAATGAGACACCCCAGCATCATCCAATATATATATATATATATAAATTAAAAATATATACATCACCAGAAAGAACAAATCATCATCAATCGACCAATAAAAAATTTACATTTTCCTGGTTAGAAATAACCTCAAACCAATCGAATTATAAATTAAAATATATTACATTCCACTCAGCTTGACGAAAAGCGCGTGAATGGCGGGAATGTGTCTACCTCTTTGCCATTTTATTGGTTGATTCAAGATTAAAGATTTGATGTGCAGAATGGTTTCACATGACTGCACGCACTTTACATGCACTTAATTTTATTTACAGAGGACTGAGTTTCCTTCTTGTGTGCCGCACACACAGCTTAATGTGTTGGTTGGATTGAGTAAAACATTCCAACTATTAATTATGTTACAGACCCTACACGGTTGTTTGAATCAAATGAATTTTTTTTTAAATGAGGGAGCGTCGAGAAAGAATCTGAAGGAGTTAGGCAGCTGCTACAGAGAAGAGGGCGAAACAAGTGGACAATTACTGTGTAGCCAGTGGCCAGTGTCAACACTCCCACCGACCAGCTCCTCGCAGTAATCTGTATGAGCAGGAAGCAGCCAGCGACCCAATGGCGACAAGCAAACACATTCTGCCCGTGGCTACTGTATCAATATGGCCGCGGCCCGCTAAGTCCCGATCTTGACGCCGCCTGCTGCCCTTTCACCCCCATCACCTGCGCCAGGACAGCGCTTCCGCCACAATAGGGGACCCCGGGTACTGGACGGGGGTGTCCAGCAGGGATTCATAATTGGGTGTGGCAGATGATTGGAGGTGTGGGTGGTAATACAAGTCGGTGTTTGCGGAGCTCGAGTTCTTGCAGGCAGCTCTCGACAGTAACGGCTAAAACTGCGGGGTGGACGATGAAAAGTTGCTCCGAGGGAGGAGAACATCAAGATTATTTGAAATTAAACTAAACTGAAACAAAAATAAAATGAATGCTTTAAACTAGAAAATAAAATAAGTGAAATTATATAACGAAATGACAATAAAATAAAATTAAGCTATTAAAAAATAAAATTAAGAAAAACAAATAAGATCAAAAATCAAAAACAATAAATAAAATAATAAAAAAACATGAGGTAAGTAAAGATTTCCTAACAAAGGCCTCGCGTTTCATAGCCAGCCTTAGTCAAACATTTAACTCAACTGCTGGCAGCTGAACACAACACAACTCTGTTGAAATGGGGAGATGACTCTTAGTTGGGTTTTGCTTAATGGCTGCCATCTCGTCAACGGAAATGAGCTGCGCGTTAGCCGGCCAGATAAATTAGTTTGTGGCTAATGAATTAAAGACCCTGATTTGACAAGAAGTTTCACTCGGGGTAGCTCTCCAGAGGCTCCAGCCCATCCCATCAGGTCCAGCGCTGATGGTACAAGGGGCAGCCACAGTGACAAAAAAAAAAAAAGAGTCGCTCCCTTGTTTTTCCGCCCTGTTTCCAGTAAATGGGGTTTTGTTGAGTGCATTTGCTGTTGTAATAGGTTAGGAGTAGGTCTTGTATTGTTTGGTGTGTGAATGGTGTCTTGTGTTTGACGTCATGTGTGCGTCATTCGTTCGTCGTCATTTGGGAAAAGAATGACGTAAAAAGAAGAAGAAAGACGACGGTTCCACGGCCAGATAGAAAAGAGAGAGCAGCGAGTTCTTCATCTTCCATCAATCAACTAGAAATCTCTTCACCTTCATCCCCATCTACGGGGGCTCGTCGAGCTTGGTGTGTGTATGTGTGTAATATGCGTCGTGTGTATGCAAGGTAAGTGTGCGTACGTCGTATTACAGCTGTCATGTATTGCTTTGGAAATAGTTACTCATCTTTCCGTTTTGTCTGAATGTCTGCCTGTCCTTCTGTCTGACTGCATGCCCGTTAAAATACCTGTTTGCTTGCCTTCCAATTAAACTTATTTTGAAACCAGTTTTGCCTCACCGCGATCAGCTGGGTCGACAAAAAAAAAAAAAAAAAAAAAATCGTGACAATCCGAATCTCTGGAAAGTTGAACGGGAGAGTGAAAAACGCCCAGAGTAATCTTCAGGTGATATGCTCACCAGTTATGTAGCTTTCACCAAAAGCCTCTCATACAAATATTGTTGAAGGTAATCTCCCTTCGTCACAAATTCTCAAGCAATGGGGCGCGAATACTTGTGTGTCAGGAGAATATGTCGGCAGCGGCGTGAATAAGTGCAAAGTCAGGGAGTGTTCTTCCGTGACCTAAAGATCAAAAGGTGGTGTGAAAGTTTCGGTCTAATTTTAAACATACTTTTCAGTTACTCTTACGAAAATCTCTCTTCTTTTACTCTCTTCCTCGCTCACTTGATCTCAACAGGAGAGAGAGAGAGAATGAGAGTGTGTGTTCACTGTAGAATATTGTCCGGCACGTAACAGTACGCCTTTTCACGGGAAAATACCGTAGTGCATACGCATACTCACTTATAGTATTTACTTATCGGAATGAAAAGGCGCCGCCAAATTAGAAAATGGCAGTCAACTGTTACCAGAAACCGCGCTGAACCTTTTGAAAACTCTTTCTGTGACAGAATTCCACCTCAAGCAGGTACTCGCGGTCGAATTTTAAAATGGGGCTGTAGAGTGAAGCAAAGAGACGGATGCAAGGAGTTGAGGTTTGATTAAACAGCGGGGTGTCTAGGGACCTGCTCTCTAATCTTAGCGACATCAAAGGTAAGGGGGAGGAACTGGGCTCGGCGTCAAGACACGACGCGTGCTGTGCCAGGGTTATCGCCCGCTTCTCATACAGCGCCGTCACTTGTCCAGATGACTGGGCATTGTTAGGCAGGGACCTGATTGGGGAACTCACGTGCCTGCATGTCCATCACCAGCTTCATCCTTGACACAACTCTCTTCCTCCCTTTGTGTGTCTTTGTTTCTCCCTCCCTAATCGTAATTCAGTAATAACAAAGAATTGTAACGACCTCCTCTTCTCTGTTTAGTCTCTGTCTCCTCTCTTACTGTCGTGTTATTTCAATTTTTATTGTAGAAATTTTCTTTTGTAGTTCACCACGATTCTGCTTTCTCCCATTTAGAGTGGGGGCTAGATTAAGCTCACTTACACGGTTTTGAGTGAGAACTAGATGAAAGGCTTGAGTGAGAACTAGATGAAAGGCTTGAGTGAGATTTAGATGAAAGGCTTGAGTGAGAACTAGATGAAAGGCACACTATTTTGAGTGAGAACTAGATGAAAGGCTTGAGTGAGAACTAGATGAAAAGCTTGAGTGAGAACTAGATGAAAGGCACACTGTTTTGAGTGAGAACTAGATGAAAGGTTTGACAGAGAACTAGATGAAAGGCTTGAGTGAGAACTAGAAGAAAGGCACACTGTTTTGAGTGAGAACTCGATGAAAGGCACACTGTTTTGAGTGAGAACTCGATGAAAGGCTTGAGTGAGAACTAGAAGAAAGGCTTGAGTGAAAACTATATAAAAGGCTTAAGTGAGAACTAGATAAAAGGCACACTATTTTGAGTGAGAACTAGATAAAAGGCTTGAGTGAGAACTAGATAAAAGGCACACTATTTTGAGTGAGAACTAGACGAAAGGCTTGACAGAGAACTAGATGAAAATCACACTATTTTGAGTGAGAACAAGATGAAAGGCTTGAGTCAGAATTAGATGAAAGGCACACTGTTTTGAGTCAGAACTAGATGAAAGGCTTGAGTGAGAACTAGATGAAAGGCTTGAGTGAGAACTAGAAGAAAGGCTTGAGTGAGAACTAGATGAAAGGCTTGAGTGAAAACTAGATGAAAGCCTTGAGTGAGAACTAGATGAAAGGTACACTGTTTTGAGTGAGAACTAGACGAAAGGCTTGAGTGAGAACTAGATGAAAGGCTTCAGTGAGAACTAGATGAAAGGCTTGAGTGAGAACTAGATGAAAGTCACACTGTTTTGAGTGAAAACTAGATGAAAGGCACACTGTTTTGAGTGAGAACTAGATGAAAGGCTTGAGTGAGAACTAGATGAAAGGCACACTGTTTTGAGTGAGAACTAGATGAAAGGCACACTGTTTTGAGTGAGAACTAGATAAAAGGCACACTGTTTGAGTGAGAACTAGATGAAAGGCACACTGTTTTGAGTGAGAACTAGAAGAAAGGCTTGAGTGAGAACTAGATGAAAGGCACACTGTTTTGAGTGAGAACTAGATGAAAGGCACACTGTTTTGAGTGAGAACTAGATGAAAGGCACACTGTTTTGAGTGAGAACTAGAAGAAAGGCTTGAGTGAGAACTAGATGAAAGCCTTGAGTGAGAACTAGCTGAAAGGCTTGAGTGAGAACTAGCTGAAAGGCTTGAGTGATAAATAGATGAAAGCCACACTGTTTTGAGTGAGAACTAGATGAAAGGCTTGAGTGAGAACTAGATGAAAGGCTTGAGTGAAAACTAGATGGAAGGCTTGAGTGAGAACTAGATGAAAGTCACACTGTTTTGAGTGAGAACTAGACGAAAGGCTTGAGTGAGAACTAGATGAAAGGCTTGAGTGAGAACTAGACGAAAGGCTTGAGTGAGAACTAGCTGAAAGGCTTGAGTGAGAACTAGATGAAAGGCCTGAGTGAGAAATAGATGAAAGGCACACTGTTTTGAGCGAGAACTAGATGAAAGGCTTGACAGAGAACTAGATGAAAGGTACACTGTTTTGAGTGAGAACTAGATGAAAGGCTTGAGTGAGAACTAGCTGAAAGGCTTGAGTGAGAACTAGATGAAAGTCACACTGTTTTGAGTGAGAACTAGATGAAAGTCACACTGTTTTGAGTGAGAACTAGATGAAAGTCTTACTGTTTTGAGTGAGAACTAGATGAAAGGCTTGAGTGAGAACTAGATGAAAGGCTTGAGTGAGAACTAGCTGAAAGGCACACTGTTTTGAGTGAGAACTAGAAGAAATTCTTGAGTGAGAACTAGCTGAAAGGCTTGAGTGAGAACTAGATGAAAGGCTTGAGTGAGAACTAGATGAAAGTCACACTGTTTTGAGTGAGAACTAGATGAAAGGCTTGAGTGAGAACTAGCTGAAAGGCTTGAGTAAGAACTAGATGAAAGGCTTGAGTGAGAAATAGCTGAAAGGCTTGAGTAAGAACTAGATGAAAGGCTTGAGTGAGAACTAGATGAAAGTCACACTGTTTTGAGTGAGAACTAGAAGAAAGGCTTGAGTGAGAACTAGCTGAAAGGCTTGAGTGAGAACTAGATGAAAGTCACACTGTTTTGAGTGAGAACTAGATGAAAGGCCTGACAGAGAACTAGATGAAAGCCTTGAGTGAGAACTAGATGAAAGGCTTGAGTGAGAACTAGATGAAAGGCACATTGTTTTGAGTCAGAACTAGATGAAAGGCTTGAGTGAGAACTAGATGAAAGGCACACTGTTTTGAGCGAAAACTAGATGAAAGGCTTGACAGAGAAGTAGATGAAAGGCTTGAATGAGAACTAGATGAAAGGCTTGAGTGAGAACTAGAAGAAAGGCACACTGTTTTGAGTGAGAACTAGAAGAAAGGCTTGAGTGAGAACTAGATGAAATACTTGAGTGAGAACTAGCTGAAATACTTGAGTGAGAACTAGCTGAAAGGCACACTGTTTTGAGTGAGAACTAGATGAAAGGCTTGAGTGAGAACTAGATGAAAGGCTTGAGTGAGAACTAGATGAAAGTCACACTGTTTTGATTGAGAACTAGATGAAAGTCACACTGTTTTGAATGAGAACTAGATGAAAGGCACACTGTTTTGAGTGAGAACTAGATGAAAGGCACACTGTTTTGAGTGAGAACTAGATGAAAGGCACACTGTTTTGAGTGAGAACTAGATGAAAGGCACACTGTTTTGAGTGAGAACTAGAAGAAAGGCTTGAGTGAGAACTAGATGAAAGTCACACTGTTTTGATTGAGAACTAGATGAAAGTCACACTGTTTTGAGTGAGAACTAGATGAAAGGCTTGAGTGAGAACGAGATGAAAGGCTTGAGTGAGAACTAGATGAAAGGCTTGAGTGAGAACGAGATTAAAGGCTTGAGTGAGAACTAGATGAAAGGCTTGAGTGAGAACTAGATGAAAGGCTTGAGTGACAACTAGATGAAAGGCACACTGTTTTGAATGAGGGTCAAAGTCACACTTTTGAGTGAGGCCAGATTACAGTGACACTGTTGCTATGGTGTCATTGCTATTTTCCCTCTTCTCTAGCTCAGTCTCCCTAATGTTATAATTGCTATGACTACAGTGTACATTTTAAGTGTACCTTTGGGTTTTTAGAATGTTGTTATTGAATTCTTTTGTTGTTTTACAATTTGTGCCCTCTTTAGGGTGAGGGGTAATTGCGAAGAAGCACATTATTACTTTTGTTGTTACCCTCGTTAATACAGGATTATCATTATCTCCTGTTTATCTCTCTCCACCTTCCACTCTCTATAAACAATGAGTGTCATGAAAACAGCAAAGCCTTTCTTTACGGAAGTTCATTTTCCCCTAAAGGAATATTTGGTTCTGGACTATGCAAAGGAAATGTTACAGATATAAGAAACTAATGTAGTATTTATTCTGCTGAATGCTGCCTTCATTGATGTGGCGGCCGACACCTCCCCGATGTCAACTGCCGACGATGTCCGCACCACTGGTCTGGTCTTTCAGCACACTTTACAGGTGTACAGTGTTGTAGCTTCTGTGTGTGTGTGTGTGTGTGTGTGTGTGTGTGTGTGTGTGTGTGTGTGTGTGTGTGTGTGTGTGTGTGTGTGAGAGAGAGAGAGAGACCATTTTCAGAATCTAGGCGGTGTGCGTGCGTGGGTGTGCATGTTTGAAAGATAACTGATATTTGTTTCTAGCTTACTTCATGAATAGTGTATAAGCTCTGTAAGCAGGTGCACGAGTTGACGAGAGGGAGAGAAGAATAGGTTATCACGACGAAACAACAAAAATAAGCTGTCAACCTGTCAAGTAGGGGAAGGAACATCGAGAGTACAGGAAGTACTATTTCGCTACACGAATGCCTGATCACTTACTGGCTTCAACACACATCCCTTAGGGTTAACTGAAGTGGGAGATCACATGTTGACGATCAAATCACAGAAGACTTCTCTTGATAAATCAACAGTCACTACTAGTGAATACATAAAGCACACCCGAGTTGTCACACAGTAGATTGCTGTCCAAGGGGAAAAACTCTCTTGAAAGCAAACTAAAAGTCCTTCACTAGCCTCCCTTATAGGGAGAAGTCAGTAAGAATAAAAACCAGGAAAAATAGTCGGCATTCCGTGACTGAATTCATTTCGGTTCTTTATAAGGTTTACTTCAACTTTATCTCTTATTTATAAATATTTCATAACTTCACACAAAAGCGTATGTGTGAGATGATGATGATGATGATGATGATGATGATGATGATGATGATGATGATGATGATGATGATGATGATGATGATGATGATGATGATGATGATGATGATGATGATGATGATGATGATGATGATGATGATGATGATGGATTTACTCGACTAGAGGCGACTGAGGCGATTGGAGCATTTGCAGCCTCATTTACAACTTTTCAACTGGATTGAGCAAGCTGGAGGGAAACTACGGGCTACATATGTTTCACCATCCCATTTTTCATCTATAGACATAGTGTTTCCATGTACGTGTACGTGTTCTTATCCTGTCTGTGTGTTCATATTGTTTGTCAAGCGCATTGAGCTAACCTTGGATGATAGGATACAGCGCTATATAAATTTTTCTTCAGCAAGATTTCTCCGTTTTCACAATCCAAGATGTTAAGATTAGTATAGAATAGTTTTTAGATGCAGTTTAGATCGACATCTCGAACAGTTATTTCATACACAAGAATAGATTAATCAATACTCAGGAAATCAGCTACTGGCGACTTTCACAAACCAGGAAACATCGCCGTTAAAGAAGATGACGATTAGAAAGTGAAGGGTCAGAAAGGAAAATATTGTTGAGGATGATGACTAGGATCTCAGGAAATATCGAAAGCAGACAACAGGAAAATCATATCTAAACAAATAAAACAAAAAAACAAAAAAATACAGAGGGCTGACACCACAGGGTAGTAAAAATGAGACATGTGTAAGCATGTGAGTGATCAGTAAATTGAGATGACAGCAGCAACAAAGATAGCGATGACAATTATAAATGTTAATAGTGTTTAATCGTAATGGATTTTAATAGATAACGATATATTTTTAATAACTTTTTAAATGCTGGGGATAAATTACTAGGAAATAGTTGACTGTGACAAGGGAGGCTACCTAGCAAGTGGAGAGCGTAAATTACACAAGAGTTAGTTCCCTTGAATAGTTCTTTGCCGTTTACACTTTAAAGTGTTGGTATACTGGTATCGCGAGCAGAGGTTACGAAATGGGGCAAATGTACAATGGGGATGTACTCAGGTCCATACCACGTGTACAAGCACGTGCGTACATAATTATGCACACGCAAGCAGTGCAACCAGAGTTGAAACTGTTCATGTTATAAATAAAGCGGAGTGTCGCTCTGTGCCCAGAGATGAACTAAAGATGTAGCCTCACTCAAATGCCGAATACTGACTTAAGTAGGTAATAAAGATCAGGAAGAGCAAATAAAAGACCGACATCAAACAGGAAACCTCTCACATGTCATACAAGTCAGAAGCCAAGCTACACAACACCGTCTTCCTGCAGTGTGCAGACGGGATTCCCCTTTCATACATTTTGCTCTCATGATCAGGCAAGGAAGTGAAAGAAGAGACGATTAAATATAGTCTGTACTCGTGCAGTCGTGTTGTTGACCCTTTTGTATTCGTATAGCTATGTTTGAACTTTGTTTTTTGTTCGTTTTGTTTTGTTTGTTTTTTTTATTGTTTTGCTAAATAAGCCAGATTCCAGAGAGAAGACAGATCAAAATTGACAATTGAATAACAGTTAGAAGAGTCAGCAGTAAAACTTAGTCAGGCAGCCCGGGTAGTCACGTAACAGAAACAAAATGATATTCCAAACTAGAAAATGAGCAAGAGGAGGAGAGACAGAAGAATCACTCAGCCTTATTTCATGGATTCCATATTAAAATTAGCAAAGACCAGGCTACCCGGTCGCTTTTAGCTTTGTTCTGTTTTTCATTTGAGTCAATCTTCTTTAGACGAGTCGTAAGTGTAGCGAAACAGTTAAACATTTGTACTTCAGTGTCCCCCCCCTCCCTCACGTGACACCTCACGTGCTGCAACGGGTGCACGACGTTCAGTAGGAGGGTGTGGTGTGACTACTACCATAGCTTTGCATACTACTGAACTGTTGTCGCAGAAAAAGAGAGTAAAATGATCATTTATGGAAATATTCTTGGCCTTCAGAGTGTAAAGTATGCTGCATGAATCAGGACGTGTACCCGACAGCTACCAAAGAAAAAGCTTGTAACAAACACATTGAGGATGATTGTGCCTTAATACGTTAGATAATTACTGCCATCCAGTGAATTAATGAACTCTCAAAACTGAAGTACGAGATCAAGATTTTAATAACAATAATAATAACAATAAAAATAACAACAACAACAAAACCAATGTGATTTAGACAGTACATTTCCCCACTCAACAGTCAATGCGCTTGACAAGATGTCCAGGACAGGAGGTAGTGATGCCGTGTGACAAAGGAGGGCATCACAACTAGGCATTTGTTACATATCACTATTCTGTCTATAGTATTATCACTACTTAGTACATGTCTCTACTTTAGCGCAGTCTTTATTCTTTGATGATCAGCAGTGACATGTCAGTTAAGACGGTTTGGCCCATGCATTCTCTGCCCCTCCTGCTAATATCATGGAATTTATTGTTTTCTGCTTGGAAATCGTAGTAGACTCGTCACTCTCCCTGAGACTTGGTGCTTAGTCGCCTTGATGATGGTTTAGGGCTGTTCTCTGATAGTTTGTTAACTGTTCCCTTTGGCGAAAATAAATTAATCTTTCCTCTACCTACATGGTCAGTAAGACGTCGATCCACTTCCTCTTCGTTTAATCCACTTTTCTTGGAATCCTTTTCTTGGCCATCACTGGCAAAAGTTGGAATTTTTCAGAAACGGTGGATGAACGGAACCTTGATGTCAGTTAGTGCTTTCTCTAAAGATTTGTTTCATTTTTTTAAGGATCATTTGTGTAGCGCGCAAATTAAGTTTTTTTCTGGAAGGAAAGTAATTTTGTGTAGATGTCTTTTCGTTTTTTTTCCCTTCACAGTCCTTCAGCATCTTGTTTTTGTCGTCGATCAGTAGAGGTATCACGTGATTTGTCGCTCGTGTTCAGCTGTTGGACTGAAACCCCTTTAGCGGTTGATTCCTAGTTCTTGTACGTCTTTAGAACGTGGCAGTCACGTATTTATACAGTTTATATTGATACAGGTTCACGTTCATGATTTCAGGGGCCTATACATTAAACACGGGAGATTTTACATGATATAGAATTGTGCTTAACGATCAGGTCTGCGCTTTGAGTGACATTCATCTTTGTCCACACGCTACCTGCTAGGTTCTTCCATTGCGGTCAGGCGATCCGTGTATATGATGTAAAACAGTTTTTGTTCATTCTCACTGGCTGAAGCCTCCCCGCCCCTATTTATTCTGCTACCCGTGGGTGGTGTCTACCCCGTGTGCACCCTGGCGGTGGCCTGGATGTACTCGTGGCACTGCGGACATTCACGCAACGTCGCTGTGCAGCTGTCACAGGCCAGGAGGTGGCCGCAGGGTAGGAAGATGGTGTCGATGGGGTGGTTATGACACACCCGGCACTGCAGGCGACCAGCCAGCTCCCTGTTCTCCTGTCGCAAGCGGTTCAACCTCTCTCTGCTACTCTCCTCTGTCGACAAAAAAAGGTCAGTGCAGTCAAAAACAGGACAGTGCAGTTAGAAGCAGCTCGGATTTTTGGTAACAATACTGTGCCCCCCATTGCTCGTCCCTTCTAGCTCTCGCCTACTCCCCGTTCCCCATGTGGGAGGTGGAGGACCGAGTGGTTACAGCACAAGATGTCCAATGTCGGGGGCGGGCCGGTTCCATACCAGTGTAGCGCAGCAAACATTGTCAGACTCAGCTGACTTTTTGTAGGATTGGAGGGGGGGAAGGTAGCGAGAGAGAGATGGGCACCGCCTCCACAAACAACTGGCCTCGAGAAAAATGCAGTTTCTAAGCTCTCACCCCTTAACGACTGAAAGGTTAGAGAACTATCATTGCATTTGCAACCTTTACTCACTAACAAACTTAGGAGGTCAATAATAGTGAAAAAGAAAATAAAAATAACGCTGTGGCGCGCGTGTGTGCGTGCGTGCGTGCGTGCGTGCGTGCGTGCGTGTGTGTGTGTGTGTGTGTGTGTGTGTGTGTGTGTGTGTGTTAGAGCGCTGTCCACACTGTTTGTCCGAGACTAGCCAGATTTTGCAGGACTACTCCTTTTGTCGAAGATATTATTATCATTTAGGTTCATTTTTTATTTATTTATTTATTTATTTACGTTTGTTCTTTAACTTTTATTTCTACGACATTCGTGGTACTATTATCTCTTAATTAAAATCCACAAAGAAAAAATCTGGTAAAGAATTCGATATCAATTTTCCCCGTCACTGATGACTGCCATAGTCTTTAGAGGGCGACAAAAAGACAGAAAGAGAAAGAAAGAAAGAGAGAGAGAGAGAGAGATAGATTGCTCGTGATATTTACACAAATAAACGACACAAAGCTAAACTTGGGAAAACTGTGGTTTCTAACACCTCACTCCCCAAAGACCTTAAAGGTTATTGACTAGTTTTACCTTCACTTTTAAGTGCATATAGTCATTTACTGTACAAAGAAAACACGAGAGCATGCAAAAAAAATTACACAAACGCACGCACACACGCACACACACATATGAATGCTGCTGCAGCTCAGTGCCTTCATCTTATCATGAGAATAATTATATACAGTATATATATATATATATACAAAAACAGTTATTTACCGTTTGGCAACACGACTCCGATTCCCGGCCCCCGACGTCCTGGGACGTTGCTGCTGTTATTTCTGTGGTCGTTGCTGTCGTGTTCTGCTGGCGATCCTCCTGTCGTATCTTGTGGTGACGACATGGCTGAGGTGCTGGTCGACGGTTGTTCTCGTGCGGTGGTTGCAGGTGGCTGCTCGGCGATGATGTGAGGAGACGCGCTGCTTGCTGTGGTTGTCGTGGTAGTGGGAGGGGATCCCGTGGGCCCGGAGGCTGGTGTCACTGCAGGAGGCTCTGCGCGAGAGTTATCGTTCCTCACCGCCGTTATAGCTGCTGCAGCGTCAGCATCACTGTCAGCCTGGTCACGAATAGACAACTTTAGCAACGGCTGGTAACTGTTATCAGCTCTTTAAAAAAAACAATAAACTGAGTATTATTGTGTGTTTACAAACATCAGACCAGAATATAAATAAAATAACAGCGTGTCACGTATACAAATAACACAGGGGCTTACTGTTGCATGTTTACTGCATGTGTCTTGTAGTCGAGAATAACTACTACACCTGATTTGTTATCACACTCACCTCTCGATTCAACCGCGTCACAGTTCGGTGAATGTAGTCATCACCCTTGACGGTCCTCAGATACTGACAGTTGGGCCGCCATCGGGTGTGTTCAGACCACACGTCGTCGCTGGGTTCCCAAGACTTGAGGCCCACACCGCAGTAAAAGCACCGGACACAGTCAGCATACCCTGGAGGAAAAAAAAAACACGAATGAAAGAATGAAGAACCATACTCTCACAGTTTACTGCTACTGGGGTGGCTACCAACAAGACTGCTTTTCCCATTTACCCTCAACGTTCACAAAGAATCATCGAACAAAATAAACGCGGGCTAAAGAAAACACAGGTTAATAATAAATAGGAAGTAATAAAAACACACAGGGCTGTAAAGTTACTCAAGCTGTGTTCAAGAAGATCACGCAGTCAGCCGAGTGTTTTGATACAAGTGTGACGTAGCGCACTTGTAGTTGATCAGCTGCTGAATCACAGACTTGTATTACTGGACTGCTTGCAGACGATTTTATTCAGTGAAGTCATAGAACGAGGCTGGTTACGAAACAGCTTCCGGTTTAGTCACGTTTCAGTTTAACTACTAGAAAGAGGCTGGTTACGAAAGCTTCTGGTTTATTCACATTCATTGTTAAGGCTCGCCGAGACTAACAGCGGAGAACTTCGCGAGAGGCTCAGCGTTGGTCTCGGCAGACAGACAGCAGTCCACCCTATACACGTGAGTGGCTGAATGAGTACATGACCCTCGTTAGAGGCCAGTGGAAAGAGAGGCAACGATGGAATGGACACAGAAATGGCCTTCACAAACTCCTGACCGCCAGACACCTCTCTAACATCTCACTCCCGAACCTACCTGTTACGTATCTTACAGCCGTACTACCGTACCTGAGATCAAAGCGTCACGTGACAACTTGCTGGAAGCCAAGTGCACGTGCCCGCAGCGAGCGCGTGGCTTCCTTATTTATTACACGTGGGCTGTGGTGCCGCTACAACATTTTGTGATTCATTACCTCGTGTTCGTGCTTGCCGGTGCCGGTGCCGGTCGGTGGAGTTCGTGAGTCGTGAGACCAAAGTCTGTGTTGTCACCCGTCACATGTGCGACTGACCCAGTCATCGATAATCGTGACAATGACTGCAAGCACGTGGGACTAAGGGTGGGAGTAAGTGGGGTGTGAATGACACACAAGTCAATGAGTTCTAAACACACCCGTAGGAGTCACGTGAAACTCAGGTGCTGTCGGGTTATTAGGTCAAAAGTCCATAGGGAACTGAGTCTAAGGGAAAAGACTGCCACGTGTGCGGAATTTCTTAACACCCTAATATAGCAGCTTACATAAAAGTGGGTAAGTCTGCTGATTGTATCTGCTGATACTGAGTCATGTATTGAAGCAACTCATACTTGAGAGTAATTGCATCATGCCAGGAAACCCTTCATGAACGTGTAAATCAGCCTCGTGAACACGTCTAACAACTTCAACAAAAAGAGCAAAGACAATAGTCTCAGTCAAACTACAGTGACTTCTGAACTAACTTTTAGGCCAGGGGTTCTCACTGACGACCTCAGACCTCAATAAAGTTTGTGCTACGAACTCCCAAACTAATGATGTGCGCGCTTTTACTGAGCAATAACAGGTTCACACGTCTTGACGAGGGCAGAAAAGGTTCTGCTCTTGGTTCTGTAGGTGTTTGACGAGACAACCATCTTGAGCTGACCACGACGGAAAAGAATAATGTGGGGAATCGATCACAAGATGGGGATGCTACAAACACTGGCAATTGTTTTGTAGAAGAAAATAGTAAAGCACCATGTCTTAGACTTTTAAAGTTCATGAATTTGAAGAGAAAAAAGCAGTCTGTATGCTTCTAGTGCGAGATCAAGGCAAAAAAAACAACAAAAAACAACAAAAAACTAAAACAAAACCAACAACAACAAATCCTCGATTTAAAGAAAGGAAAAAGAAACACTACTTAACTACAAAACAAAGTCACTGATTAAAGAAGCCACAGAGTTTGTTTTGTTAGACACACTGACCTGCAAACCTTAAATGTTATTAAAATGATTATGAAGTTGATCTTATTCTGAATATTACATAATGTCTTTTGATTGCGATAACCGGGTTAGTCATTTATCAATGAGTTTTGTTTCTTGTTAAGGGTTGCTTTATCGTTTAACACGTTTGTTAAAGTGTGTAAAGAATGTTGACATCGCACAGGCACGTAAACAAACGTTTAAACACATCTAACGGCCCTCACCTGCGTAAAACATTCCATTGAGCAGTATGTCTTCCAGAGGTGGAGCCTGGCTCTCGTCCCACCTGGCAAACGACCTCCTCCTGCTGGCCATGTCTTGGTACATGGGGTACACTGCTCCCCCCAGGTCCAGACTGGGGCTGGGGAACAGATTCCGCGAAGCTTGGCCTCCGGGTGTCGGGTGATGTGACCCCGCCTCAGCCACCCCGTTATGTACGGAGTGGGTCGCGCGTGAAGGCCCTGAGGCAAAGGATGAGTTAGCGACTGCCTCGTTCGCATCCTGCTGCTCTCTCTGTTCTCCATCCTCCATCGGGTCCGCGCCACCGCCGACGACCTCTGACCCCGACCTCGAGCCCGATGCTTCGTGTCCCTGACTGCCATGCTCACCAGTCTGGTAGTTTGGTGCCGCTTGGATCGTCTTCGCCAGGTGTGAACAGTGAGGTGAGATGTGTCTGTGAACAGCCAGCGGATCATCTGACGCCCTCCACCCGCTGTGTCGCACCCGACAGCTGTAGCACACGACCTCGTCACCTTGACCTCTGTAGTAGAAACCAGCGTCAGCCAGCTTCAGCCTTGACACTCCGCACGTCACCGGAAGTGCCCCCAGGGTGGCCAAGCGATACCCGAGGTACGCCATGTCCTGTTCGGGGTTTCGAGAAGCGTCTGGTAAAAATCTATCCAATGGCCACACGTGAAATCCCGTTAGCCACAAAGGAGCAATGTTTGTATGTTTGCCCCACGTGTCGAGCTGTTTCTGAAAAACAGAGTTCTTTGTCAATGTCGGGGGCTTCTTCTGAAACAATTTCCAACCGAAGTTACCGAGAAGATGTTTCCACAATGTTGTTTTCTTTGATAAAGACCACAAGCCGCGAGACTTGGACGATGAACCGTCACAACCTTGCTCTGACATTTTACAGTCATTACAGGATTTTTTCTCGCTTTTACATCCCTCGGCAAAGCTTGTTCCAAACCACCTGCTGAAGTACTCTCTTCCTCCACACTGATGGTCTTCAGACAAGTCTTTTAAGCCAAATATACTAAATATACTGTCTGTAAGGTGAGGAATAAACACTAGCATCAGAAAAACGATAAAAGTTACTAAAGACTGTCCTAAACAGCCATGTCGTAGATGTGGTTTATGTTCTGTGTCAGCAGATGTGACTTTCTCGTCCTTCGACGTACAACCTCCATTGTTTATTTCAATAATATATACATTTGCTGACTGTCTGTGACAAACTATGCTGGAACTTTTTGGGGTAAAAATAGAAAATGATTGATAAAATGGACTTACTATTATTTGAAATGCTTTCGCGACAAGATTGACATATGGACAATACAAACAGTGTTGTATATTGTGTAAAACAGTTCTTAATGTAGGAGCTAAAATTCTGTAAATGGTTTCCCACCCTTGCATAAAAAATGTCGTTGCCTTAGACCAAACATAAACAGTCGGCTTGAGACCTCTCTCCTGTGAACATACACTTGCTTCAGCAGTCCAGCTAGTGTCAGGGATGTTCTGCAATTCCTTCTCTTCAACCTGATAGCTCACACGCACGTGGTCGAATGTAATGTAAATTGTTATAATATAAGGGCCATGACACCACACCACAATGACATTCGCCAATCTAAAAGACAATTCAAGGTTCGGTAAGAGAATCATGGCGCTGGTCAAACCAGGCAACAAAGACAACTTGGGGTCTGTCTGCAGTTTGCCCGGTGTTGCGGTGTGTATATATACAGGCCTCGAGTGTTGGTATTGCCTCATGACTGTGTCATTGACTGGACATGGCACACCGCCAGGTAACTGAGAAGAGGAACCGAATAAAACACAATACTTGAGAGTGACGTGGCGGCTGGAATAGTTCCTGCTTTCGTCTTCTGCGTCTTCATCGATGATTCCACGGAACTCAAAGGTTCCTGCGCTCACTTGCATGTTGAGGAGATTGTTCCTGGTTGCGAAACTGTCAATGTTTTCGATATTTGGTGTCAAACGGTTCGGACAGCCACGTGTGACGGTTGAGGGGGATCCTGTTAGCACCGAGACTCGCAGACCCAGGCTCGTCATGCAGCACCGTCCACCGTGTGTTCTTCCAGTGTGACTGTTGTCAAAGACACGGTCTGGTGCACAGTCTTCCCACAACATGTTTGTCCTCACCTGGGCTAAGATCTTGATACACAAGCGTGCTAGTAGCTGGTTGTTGTCGCAGCCGTCACCGTCAGGGTCGTGGGACACAGCCAGCACAAGACAAACAACACTCAAGAGCTGCCTGCCCATTGGACAGAGGTGCAAGGATCCTTACACCGAGATTTCCACTTACTTTGTCTTTAAAGTATTAGCTCTGTAAAAAGAAAAGAAAGAAAATATCATTCACCTAATCTTCCAACTGAAAAGAAATGTTATTAGAGATGCACAACATCATACTGACTTGCTTCCACTGTGCAAAATCTTGCGATGTTTGTTTGTGAGTCTGTATATGTGTGAACAGAGTGGGGGTGGTGGTGTAAACATGATGAGCATCTCGTAAGGAGCAGAGCTACTTTGAAGAAATGATTGTACTCCGGTGATTGGGGGAGGGAGTTAATACTGATTTTACCTCCAGAGCAAACTAAGTCAATGATGATACTACTAGCATCAAAATTATTATTATATAACCAATATTATTATTTGGACTAAACAGACCAAAGTCATAAAGTAATGAGTAAACTCTGCTAAGGAAGATATGCTGTACTAAAAAAGTTTCCTTTTATCTTTCGGTTTTATGAATTTGTTCACAATCACCAAAATAAAAAACAAAAAACACAATGACATCCCCAGCCCCCCCCCCCCTTTAGGGAATTTCAAAATGTTCAAACTGACCGCAGCAAATTATCGTGCTTAAGTTAAGCCCTCTTATTGGGGGAATAGGGGAGAGACAGAGGGAGGGGGGATGGGAGAGAGGAAGAGGAAGCAGCATTCGGAGTGGGAAGAGGAAGAGAACGAGTAAAAGTATCAGAGAAAGAGAGTGTGCCGGCGGCAGGGGGGAGGGGGACAGGAAGGAAGGGAAGCAACGTTCCTCCACTGCCAAAAATGAGTGGTTAGTCCGTCAAGTTCCGGGAATTCACTATTTCGATGGACCCGCTCCACTCAAATCAAGTGACAGATCGAAAGTTGACAATAAAATCACAGAAGACTTGGCGATAGCAAGCAGCTCGGGCAACACCCGATACCCTGCCGAGAGCTGTTATCTCCTGCACATAATGGCGACCAGGACGTTTGATTAAAACATGACATCCATGCAGCTCCCAACACGCACCTCGTCAACATAGCAGGAGACATAACAACTATAGACACCAGCAGACATAGCAGCTACAGACACCACCAGACATAGCAGGAGACATAGCAGCTATAGACACCACCAGACATAGCAGGAGACATAGCAGCTATAGACACCAGCAGGAAGCCAATTATTTACCTTCGATGCTTATCTGTGTTGGCCGACTGTGTGGTGGCTGGAGATGGGGGTGTTATTGCTCGATCAGCACACGCTGACACCACAAGCATCTGGTTGAGGTGGTGGCAGAAAACTGACCATGAAACTGTTGTAAGAGCTTTTAAGGTCGAGTCCTCCCACATTATTTGCGTTGGTTTTGTTTAGCTCACTGAGGGGGTGGTGGTGGGCGGAAAGGGATGTTATTTATTATTGCTTAATATCAGAGTTATTGGAGTCGCTGTGGCCACACCTCGAAGTAGGAGTTGCGCAATCGGGAAAACCCGTTATTTGGGGATCATCGTACTAGCCAGACGAAGCAGTCTAGAAAGTGTTGCAATGTTTACATAAAAACAAGAAAGAAGTCGATTATTATTTCTTTTTTTTCTTGTGAGGTAACAAAGTGCATTAATCAGTTTATTTCGTGAAATAAGTGTCCTCCTACACCACAGCTGCCCTGAGTCATCGATGTTTGTGTTGGATGTGATGGGAGCAACATGAACGTCTCACCAACATCAATAACAGTCATCATTGTGGCCAGGTCCACATCCGCAAAAGCCAAAAAAGGTAAATTATGTTTTCATACAAATATATTCCTTCTGAAATTTACTTCGCAATTTCTGCAACACGTACCAGTTCGGGTGTCCTTATGAGTGGAGATGTGTCGACACCCGACAGGTAGCACACAGTCATGCTGACACCCGCACAATTCGCAGAGAAAGATCCACGTGACACTGATAAACCTTTATTTCACCGAGAAATTACCTGAGTCATGACTTTAAATAATACTGATGTAATTAAAATAACACTGATGTAATTTATATAACACAGATGTAATTAGTGACCTGCTGGCGCAATATGTCTCTGGTCTGGCTATAACCTTCTCGAAGCTACTAAAATTTCAACCGCACACTTGGGTACAGTCCTCGTGACTCACCTCTAATAATAGTCCGATGTTTAGTGTGTATTGAAGTCAGATGTAAGTGTCTAGTCATGAAAACCTCTGTATCATATAAAAATATATACCATAGTAATATCAAACTACATATTAAATAGTCACATCAAACACTTTGTTTAGTCCTTATTTTCAGCGCCCGTTATCTACCCGTGTCCTTTTTATACAACAGCTATCTACAGGTTCTTTTCTCTCAAGTCCTCCCAGTCTCAAATTTAGAGGATAGACTGTATCTACACAAGCACAGATAAAAAAACTAACACTTTTTGTGTTCCGGGGATTTCAAATAACAACTTTTACAACGGAAACAAAATTACCCCAAGAATAATTTGGGAGATAACGGGTTAACTAACCTAATTTTTTTCTTGCGTCCAACTGCTAATAATAGTCGCTTAATCTGACCTGACTTCTCTTCCATTCTTGTCAAAATCTTGCCGTCTGAGTTTTGACAGTAATATAGACTGTTGAGTACCCATCGCGTGTTTCGAATGTACCCAGACTGTTCTGTGCTGTTCCTGATATTTTTCAAGAAACTTGCGGATGTATCAGAACACACGAAGTATTGTTTTATGACAAGAAATACGAAGACGGACATAAGCAGACTGAATATGAACGAATAAGCCACTCACTGACATATGCTACTGATTCTACTGATCACAGATGGCAGTTGCCGAAGCAAAACAACAGCAGACTGACATCTGTGAACACAGCGACCGCCAGTTCGCCCAAAGTGTTATTAACGTGGATTAGATGCGTGGGAGAAGATGGAGGTAGGTCGATAACAAAGATAAGGATCGGCTGTCAATACAGAATATGGACATGTACCCATCTGCACTGTTAGAGACCATCCTACCTCTAGGAGCAGGTCTCTTTATATCATTGATACAGGACAGCACACTGATGAGGGGGCTTCACATGTTGACTGGTCTTCAAAGTGCTGAGGCAGTGGATATACTGCAACCACTTCAGTCATATTTAGTCTCCCTCTGTTTGTGAACACCAGTCAGTTCAGCCATTGTTATCCTTTGATAAAATGTTCTTCAATGTTGGCCTTCTTAATTTAATTGCGTAGGAGTGCTCCAACCCCCCAAAAAACAATTTTCATACTGAACAGAAGGTCCAGTAGCCGAGAAATAAGCAAACGAAATAAGTAATGCATCAAACACAGAGGAAATATTCATTAAATATACTCATGCGTGAGGATTGAATATTAATAGAGATGTTGAGAAATAAGTTCTATCAAGCTATTGTCGCATCATCCACACATTTATACTCTGTATGCAAATTGTACGAAAGGACCACGTGATCAACTGGAGAGGATGTTGGCAGGTCACATGTAACTCATTCCATCTACATGGAGGTCACCACTAAACCTAAGTTGTCGGGGGGTACGTGCAAACTTATCTTCGGGTCAACAATTCTTGTGGAGGACCGCATAAAGTAGGGTACAGAATGATTGTCTGAAAATAGCAGATAATGTCAAGTAAAAAGAGGTCTGAGTGAGGATGAACAGTTCCCCGCCACCCAAACCATCCGCCCCTTCCATTAGTAAATGTCGAGTCATGGACTGGAAAAAACTTTGTCCACTACTGCCACACTGTCTGTCATGGCCACACGTGGGTCCCACAAAACTTCACAACCATAAGGCGAGTGGCGATTTGGTGTTTTACGCCGAGACAGCAGCTAAGGCACCTTCACAACCTTTAAGGGTCAGATGCATCAGAACGGGAAAACAAATATGGTCTTCAGATCATTGGCAGAAGTGGCCATTGAGAACATTAAAGTCCCTCTTTAACATACCCCTTTGACCGACACCCAGTCAGAGAGACTAGATAATGAGAGGGTCAACTCCTTCTTTGTGCTTACTTGCTTAAGAAAAGTATTGATGCAGTTGCGTCCCTTCGAAACTTGATGCTACGTGACAGTTGCTGCTCTCAACCACTACTACACAAAGTCGTCGCTAGCAGCGTTTATCTTCAGAGTGGATGCCTAGGTGTTTGTGATATGAAATTACTTTCATCCAAGAACAGATTTTTATGTCTTGTATTCATGGGAATTGCTTAGATGAGGGGAGTTTGGGAGAGTTTGACTACATGTATGACAGCTGACTATATTTAAAAAAAGATAACTTTTATAAATTCAAACAGCAAATCCATGAGCACAAATTTGCATTGATTTAAAACCAATAAAATTCTAATTTATGAATATGAGAAGAAAAGTTAAAAACAGACTTACACATAAATATGAGAATAAATACATAGCGTACCTCTCTTCGTCCTTTGGGAAGGTGTGGAAACGCTTCCCTTTCAAACTTCATTTAAATCTGGCGTTGTAGCAGTTTATTACTGAACAAAATTGTCCACTTTGTCACCTTCGCTAGCTTGTGGCATGTTGTTTCTCAACATCCAGTTACGAAAGATAACTCCAACGGACGAGTTTTTCCCTTCGGTCTAGAGTTGACCCTCTCATTATCTAGTCTCTCTGACCAGGTGTGGGAGTTACATAATCCTCCCCAAAATGCGTCAGCAATATTAGCACGTGGGTGGCACGCTCCACCCACACTCCCCCGTGTGTGCATGTTCTACTCCCTATCGGCCTATCCACTCATCGGGAAAACCCCGTTCAAGTTCGTTGCGCACTCGGTAAACTAGTTGTAACCGACCTCGGGTGGTCAACCACGATGTCCATGGGAAGAACGCAGAATGCGAACATTCTACGAACTAAAATAGAGGTGATTGTCTGTCACTTGTGTCAACCAACGATTTCACTCGTTTTTGTACTACACTCCATAACAACCGCCACAACCCTGTTGTCATGCGGTCGTTGCACCATTAGTCGATAACAACGCAATACAACTATCGTGTGTCGGGAGTCTATTTCGGATCGGATTTTCGATGGCCAGCTTCAAATGGATTTGAAAAATCTCCAGAGATCAGGTAAAGATACTCAACTTCACTTGTGTTAGTACATGAAACACTTAAATTATTATTCCTGCCTTTCACAATACAGCAAACTCATCTCCAATTTTTTTTTTTATTGTTTGTCGTCTGAATAGTCGGAGCTGAACTGGCAACCTTTTCGTTGTGACTGATATCCCAGAACTCTCTACAACAAACTGTTTTTGTAGTGACTAATATCCTAGAACTCTCCAGAACGATATGTGTTTGTCACTGCTGTGGTACACGACAGCCGGTATCATTTCCGGGGTGTGACACATCATCAACGCCTACACATTACACGGTGCCATGCTGACACGTGTATACTTTGTGCTGAAATAAAATAAATTTCACCTCACTTTAATTGCTTCATTGGCCGAAACTCTCTTCTGTTTTTAACTGCCATGCTTACTGTGGATTTTAGTTAACTTTAGCTGTTTGAGAATAATATATAACACTCATTTGGTACTGCTTGTAGAGGTCGGCGAGTGTTGCCCCCCCCCCCCCCATCTTCCCTTGGGGCTGTTGTTACAGCAGCAAAGACTTGAATACTGTTACGTCATCGCGTGTCACGTGCTACTGGTACTTCATCGCTTGTCACGTGATACTTCGTCGCTTGTGACGGGAAGTTGTTCTGCAACAATTAACATTATACCCACAAGAAAAAAACTCGCAGAAGCATTTAAAAAAAATTTTAAATGCTTCTGCGAGTTTTTTTCTTGTGGGTATAATGTTAATTGTTGCAGAACAACTTAAACAGAACAATTTAAAAAAATGCTTCTGCGAGTTTTTTTCTTGTGGGTATAGTGTCGATTGTTGTGGAGATCAGTAACTAACGTAAACATTATTTCTCACTTATTAAAAAAAAAACCCGATAAAATCTATGATAGAAAAGCTCTGCAGGGTTGTATGTTGACATCATCACTACACCACTCAAACTGTTTACACACGCCAGCTGCGTGGCAACCAGCTATGACCTCATCTTGTTTGTCCTGGGCGAGGCTAGTGTTCAGTCTATGGCCGCTTATTTATCGATGTCCTAGACTTTGTGAATTTTTCTGTTTTGTTTGGATGACGCAGACCTTTCAGAACACTGGTTACTAAGGTGTCCCTTGTCTACCTTAACGATACCCAACAACACTTCTGTAGACATCTGACACAAACGAGTCTTTCATCACCGGTATCGGTGGCAACTAGAAGGAAGACAGTGGACAGGTGTAGAGACAGTGGACAGGTGTAGAGACACTGGGTAGACAAGAGTTCAAACTGCGCTTTAGCCAAACTGCTCCTCGTTAGTCTATGGAGATTCTACCCGGTAAGCGAAGGTGGGTGGTCAATTGCGGTGCTTATGTATAAACAATAATCGAGTATCAGTGAATATTAGACTTGGAAACAGCTTTGGAAGTTTGGTTTGTGAACACTAGAACTAGATTACACAACGAAAGCTGTGTGAGAAATACAACAGATGGGTTCAAAGCTCATTATTGCAAACCCATATAATATTATGTTGACTGTCATGTTTGGAACCGCATGTGAAGTGATCGGCAATGAAAAGTGTTACAGAGTAAGACAGTACATCACATGTTTGGGTCAAATACTCCCTCACCGCCTTCGCCTCTCGTTAAAGCTTTGTTCTCACAGATGAGTCTAGACTGTACTTCAAAATACTTCTGTAGTTCTGTTATAATTTTTGTGCTGACAGATGAGTCTAGTGGGGTGGGCAAAGTTTTCTTTTCGCGGCTGGTCTCAAAAGTCAAAAGTTATAGGGTAAAATACCAAAACACCCAGGCCAGGCGACTACACAACTAGTGATAATGAATGGACAACAAATGAGTACATAATGGCCTTCATTTACCGAATGTATTGTGTAAAGTGAAGCTGTTTGAATTCGCTCACAATAAAACTTTAAAACCAGTCTTTCCTTTGAAGACAGCCTCCCCTGATGCTCTCTAACGACTACACCAGACATGTCAGCCGTTTTATTTGTCATCAATGTTACGGATTGCCCATTTCCAACGCTGTTATACTTCATAAATTAAATTTCAATCAAATTAACCTAAGCTGAATAAAAAAAAATGAAAACAAGTGCACTTCACATTTTATCTGTTACACACAACTCTTGTGCGTCAAAACCACACAGTCTTTAACACAAAAAGATAATTCGTATAACAGTTGTCCATAACAATAGCAGACAACCATACATGGAAAATTAAACATATCTTACACAAGCATGTATAAATTAAGGAATTTGAAAATTTAATAAGTTATCCAAAAATATTTCTGCAGTTGTCTACATTTTACAAAACAACCGCATTTTAAAAAAGAAGGAACCACCAACGAATCCCAACTGCATCAAAAAGCTTTTTTTTTTTTTTTTTGCAGAAAGTAAGAAGAAACCTAAAACAGTATGTACAAAAGATGGAAGGTGTTGTAAGGATTAAGTAACGAGAAGAAAAAATAAGCAACAACATTAATGAAAGGCAAGGATAATATATTTGCAAAACATAAAGCACAAACGCACTCTGGCTTAGGAGAGAAAGAATGAATAAATGGAGGTATGAAAGAAAGAAAAACAACCGCTTACCTCAAGTGTAGAAAATTTCAGATTCTTAAGTGAAAGGTGTACAAGCTCACACATTTACTTACCGCTTTTTAAGAATGAGTATTTCCTACACACAAACTTTGCAACTGCCGTGGAGTCGATTTATAGTTAGGTTGCTATGGCGTCACTCAGGCGTGTCCCTATCCTTGGTTCACTCAGTGCTAGGCGAGGTTGTCATAGCTGACATAGCATTACTCTAATTGTTCACAGGAAATGAGCAGTTGAATGGGCGAGTCTCAAAGATGGACTTTGTTAATGTCGTTATGGTGGCCGTACGTTTATAGAGTAAAACAACACATTTTAATGCGGATGACTTTATAGCACGAAGGTTTATGACCATAAATCCTATTTGTTTAGAGCAGGGGTGAGGAAACCTTTTTCCTTTGAGGGACATTAGCGGGCCATACAAAATTATCAACTGAAAAATTAGCCTACTATATTTGGTCAGGCTGTCGTTTTGCTGCCTTGGCAGGGCCAGACCCAATGATTTCGTGGGCCTTATATGGCTTGCAGGCTGGACGTTCCCCTAGTTTAAAGTATGTAATTTATTTTCAGTATCTCTTACATGTATATGTTTGCAACAATTTTACCTTATCTTGTATTTATATACACACTACAACCCTTACACACATACAGAACACCTAATCTAATAATAATAATACATATCTATACATCGCATTTCTCCACAGTGGATCCAATTAATGCTCTTCACAAATATTTTTGGAATACAAAGCACTTAATGCACACATTCAAAAAGATACAAAATGTATATAAAATACATACTGACACAGACCAAACATATCAGCCAGCAAACTGCTACAGACACATCAACAGACATAAACGACAGAAATAAATCTATTCATGAAGCAAGCCAGGGGTTCAACATAGGAAATGACTGGTAGATTGTGAGCGGGAAAAGATAAATTTGAGAAGAGATTTGTTGAGATCTCTGATATGAGGTGAGCGAATGGAACACAGCAGAAAATACGGAGTAGTCATAGTGCACACTAGCTGTAGCATCCGATCTTCACAAGGATGAGTGGTCCAACACTCGTAAAAATTCATGATGTAATTTCAAAAAGAGTTATTCGAGAGTTAAATCTATGCAGCTGACATATAATTCCAAAAGTGGCAAGACGGTGCAGACTAGGCAGTTCTGACCGCTAGTCAACTATTTGAAGTGGTGGATAAAAAGAAAATAGATTAAAAAAGTTATGGCAATTTCTATAAATTATTCTGTCTGTATAAAATTGGATGTGAAAGAATAGTTATTTAACCATTACCGTGTAAATCATGTGAGCTTCAATCATAAAATGAAAAATTGCTAATTTTGTCAGAAAATGTGAATTTGGCATCCAAGACTCGAAAGCATCAGAATGTTTAGGTCTCACTGTGTATGACATTTTGTAATGAGCTGGACAGGTAAGATGGTTATCACATGCTAACGACAGATTTAGGTGCATAAATCAGGTCACCGACAGAGCAGTTTATTGACATCAGAAAGCACTGGTTTTACATTTTCCTACAACTGTTCAATAACACTTACAATTTCACTGAAAGTGGGAGATGGGGGGTGAAAAGAAATAAACTATAGGTTTGAAAAATCCCAGTATTATCTTGGGGTCTGAAAACCCTAGCATTTTATGGATGGTAAACATTGCATTTCAGATCCTAGCAACACTCATGCACTGTCTCTTTCAACACACACACAAGTGGCATGTGAATGGATGGAGAAAAGATGACTCTATGAGAAAAATGTTGAGGAAGGAATCACTTTGCACTGCAGAGATAACAAGAAAATTTAACAAAAATGTTTGAAAACCCCTATGGTATTCAAATACTAATATGGCTTTATTTTCATCATAATAGTATATAACATGAAGAGCGATGCTTATCTGTCCTTACAGAAAAGAGAGTGGAAGAGAAAGTTCTTTAGTATGAGGGCTGAAGGGACAAGAGTGTGAGCCATCTCTAAAAAAGCTCCCAACCCTGAACAATCAGCATAGAAATCAAAATAGGCATTTAAGAAACATGGCACATCAAAGCTGCAAACTCTATGGTTCAGCAAGAATGCCCTGAATGCACAAAGAAAATCTTGAATTTCTTTATCACAACCACTCAAACTGACCAGTGACAATCACATTCGACCTCAAGCAATAATGCCCATCATTAAGCTGCCAATATGAAAAGCCAGTAAGCCTGGACACATATGCAGGGCTCTCTGCTCGCCAATTAGTCCAATAGAGCCTTTCGTGCTGAAAGCTATCACAGTAATTCTTCCTGATAAGTTAGTACAGGGATACTCAGATCTCAGTCATAAGCACAGAATGCATTTTTAACAATTTCTTTATTCCTTTTATTACCTTTTCTCAGCATCGCAACCAAGCACTAGGTAACACAGACTTCTGTGATCTCTAGACTGAAGATTTCCTCGAATTTGGGACCATTGCACGAAGAGCTTACACTACAGGCAAAATGAGTGTGAAGTGTATTGTGTTTATATAACCATGCAGTACCCGAACACTTTCTATCATTTGTAGAAATGGTGAGCTCATGCTGTGCAGTCGGTTGCAGCAATGAGCTTAGGATTACAACTTTCAAATAAAGACAAGTATGACATATTTCAAAATATACAGAATAAATCTTCATATTTCCTGCTGTATTTCTGTCATGCGCGTGTGGCATCCAAGTCTATACATATGCCAAATACGTGTACTCTTTATCCCAGCCCAGCTACACTCAAAAACTATACTTAGCAAAAGTTCACATGCACAATCATGACCATATTTGTGTTTTAGCAAACTATATGCATACTGTTTTGAAGACTACAGCATCAAAGCTTTAAAAATGTAATAAATAAATAGAACCTTCTATAACATTATACTTCCTCACATTAACCGATAGATTACTTATAAAAGTCAATTTGATACTAATACATAGGAATACAGAAAACTAGACCATGACCCCCAGTTCACTAAGACAGCAATAAGGAGGCGCTTTTTGCCTGCACCTTAAGCCAGTAGCGATTTGCTATAGGCCTTTGCATGGTCTGTGTAAGTCTGTACTAGGTAAGCAAACTTTTCCAATGTAGAGATTAACATTTTATTAAAAGAACTTGTTCTAGATAAAAGAGTTACTTTCTTCCAGTTTATCAAACCAAATAATGAAATCAAGCAACAAGTTTGGGAAGCAAGTTTTACCATGCGGAGCTTCTGTTCAAAAGACTGTGAAAGCCGGTAGCACTAAAAAAAAAAAGAAAAAAGGAAGATGCGGAAAAGACAGGGCAGTGCCACCACATGAATATGAGGATTTAGTTGTGGTCATCTTCAGTGATAAAACCACAATTATTAGAGGTTAGCGACACACTACTTTCACCATTTGTTGAAGAGAGTGATAAATAATAGTTACTTTAAAATTTCCTTCAGTGCTTGTACTGTACGTGTTTTACTTTTTATAAATTTATAATGGTCATCATTGTGTAGGGGAAAATTTGTAAAAAGTTTATTTGGGAGTGATGCAGTTTGTTATGGTTGAATAAACCTTATTGCAATACTATCTATATATATACAGTCAAATCTTTTTCATGACATCCTCTTTTCGGTTGAGGTTTTCATTTGAACTCATTTTGACATGAACTCACCACATATTAAATCAGATTCTTGAGTATTCTTGACTCTTCTTTCAAATCACATTGATATATGCATTACCAGAAATCTCAGGAATGTTCCAACCACTGAGCTCTTTTGCTCTGCTCTAAAATTACTTCCTCCTGGAAGATCTTTCATAAGGATTGTCTCTGGAAACTTAGGTGTTTGTGTGTGAGAACTTGAGCATGCTTGCGAGTGGTTGGCATGGTATGCTATGGTTGTGATGTACGTGATGTTTTAATAATGTTGCTATATTAATTCTGAAGACTTTTATGATGTCTTATATACAAATGAAGTGTATCTGGTATTATTTTTAAATGCTGCCTGCTTGTAAATCTCAGTAAAGCACACCTCAACATCCAAAGCACACAATGAATCACCACAGTCTGTCCCTTTGGAAAACCCTGCAAACATAGAAAGGCAAGAGATTTACAACCAGTAAAGATGAGGAAGATGAACACCATTTGATGAAAGAACATCCGAGAAATCAGATTTTGGAACCAAACTTGCGGCAAGAAAAGTTGAGAGATAGAAAAATAAAAGCTGGAGAGAAGCTATTGAGAAGCTAGATCTAGACATAATGTTGGAAACATAGAAAACTCAGCTGCAAGAGCAAGATATGGTATGTTGATAATCAATATTTATATCAGTGGCTAATATTATACATATGCATACTCAAGTGTGTGGAATAACTGCAATCAGGCTGTCATGGGTGATAAAGTTGCTTTATCTTTGACATTTCTTTCTGGTCTGTGCTTTTAAAGTATAAATACAATCCCTCTCAAATTTCTGTAGCTTACTTTATTGTTGAGTCTTAAACCTCAATCATTTATGATAGTCTGCATATTACCATTATTATCCTGGCTATTTAGGCTGTTTGACACATTGTTAATCCAAAGGCAGCTGACTTACAGGCAAATATCCCTGAGATGCACTATTAACCTACTCTGTTGTTGAAGAATGCCTACCTCAAGGGTATCAAATCACCGCTTCAAAACAGATGTGCAAATGTTTGCCAGTCACATTTCACACCAACTTTGTACCTTTTTTTCAATTCTTACTACCAGCCTTTTCTGTTCCTGGCAATTGAAATGGTAGTCCTGCAAATTCACATAGCTTACAAGTAGGAAGCACAAGAAATCTCACTAGAGTCCCTAGGCTGCTGATCAATTGGTGGCAGTGGACAAAATCCCTGAACATCTTCAAGCAATGTTGTCCAAGATATGTTTCCTACGCCATATGAACTCTGGCCGTGGCCTGAATGTACTCGTGACACTGTGGACACTCTCGCAGTGTACCTGTGCACTCCTCACATGCCATCAAGTGTCCACAAGGAAGAAAGATTGTGTCAATGGAGCGCTGGTGACACACGCGGCACTGCAATCTGCCGGCCAACTCTCTGTTTTCTTGTCTCAGGCGGAACAGTCTCTCACTTTCATTCTCCTCTGTGCAGAAGAAGAAAATGTCCTTTTATACTAAGTGACAATAATCTGAGTTATTATGGGCTCGGTAATGCAAATGAATATTTCCATTTGGCATGATAACAGATTTTTATTCTTCAAATGTATTTAGTGTCAGCATGTTTGAACAGATCAGTGTCTCAAGTCATTTAGAGCATTTAGCAGACAAAAGATATGCTTAGCGCAACATGTTTGTTTATATTCCATGCATTTATGTGTAGAACAGTCAGGCTGAAAGAATACAGTGAATGGTGTAAGAGTTATTTACTAAATTAAAAAAAAACACAGACCCAATTTTCTTACAGCACTGTGACTGTGTTAAAGCATACAAAATATGTATTTTCTTGACTATTACAAATATTTTCACATAACTAAAAAATTATGTCTTGCAACATAGTAAATCATGCTCATAAGTCAACGATTTCTCATTTCAATTTTATTTTTAAGTGCAGGTCAGGAGAGCTAGGCTGAAACATCTGCCCACAAACAGGACTAGAGGAATGCTGTAGGGGAGAAAACTCTTGAAATGAGGTCCTGTAAAGACCGGAATCAAAAGGAAATCTAAGGCTGTCAGCTCTGAACACTGAAACACTCACATCCAGATTCTACAAACATTATTCCACTGGGCCACCAGAGGTCAGTCTGATGAGTGGTAAGAGTGCTAAGCATCAATCACTTGCCATTAGGTGGTACAACAGAAATCCTGGATGGTCTCATCTCTCCATCCTCTTCCACTCTGTCAACACTGCTTCTTTGTTCCTGTGACACACCTGTGGCTGCTGTTGTCTCAGGTTGTAGGGTAGCTGTGGTTGCTGACTGTGACATGGGTGATGCTGAGCTACTGGCTAATGCTGGTTCGGAAGCAGCAGGCGCTGGAGCAGATGAGGTGGTGCTAGTTGTGACAGTAGCCAAAGATGTGGTAATAGGAGGGCGTGGTGGCAGCACAAAGTTGTCACTTCTTACAGTCGACACAGCCTCCCTCACATCTTCACCATCTGCCTGCAAACAAAAATTATCAGCACTTGCATTTCAGTCTCAAAAGGACTGTATGTTTGTAACTTACAAACTATGTGACACGCTGTGTCTTTCTGGAAAGAAAGCCTCTTAATCTTTCCCTCCCTTTCCTCACGAAAGGAAAATGTAGATATCACAAGGGAGAGAACTGGTATAGTATTGTGTCAGCTCCAGTTGCTTCCCTTAAAACGAAACTTAAAAATATATATATAGTTCGACCACATTTGGTGTGTACATTCACTTCTGGACGCAATGGTTAACTGTCTTTTCCTTTTTTTTTTACAGTAATGCAAGTCTCTACTGTAATGCAATTCTGACATTTCTGAAAACTCATTTCTGAAAATTATATGTATGTAAATCCTCCAAACAAAAGGAATTTAGCTAGCAAAGACATATTCATACTTTTGGAAAAAAAATGGGACACTGGCAGAGAAAGGAAAACATGACATTTACCATAGGTTTCTTAACCTTTTAGTGTCAGTGCTATTGTAATCATGGATGACACGATAAACTGGGAAAGGAGGGAAAGTAAAACACCACAAAGTGAGCACAACTATGAAAGAAACAATTTTTCAGTGGAAAACAAGTGTAAATAACTACAATGCTAATTTTCTCAAACACTGCTTATTTTTGGCAACATGAAAGCCTATTGCTATAATTGTAGAGTTTGACAAAGGACTGACTGCGATTTTTTTTTTAAAAAAAGGAAGAGAGAGAGGGAAGGAAAGAAGAGGGGAAATGAGAGCAGGAAAGAGAACACTTCCTACCCAGGTCTTTTACAAAACAGCTAACATTTTCACTCTGCTAGAATTTCTAGAAATTGCCTTGTTTCCCTGCTAGTGATACACACCTCTCGATTCAGCTGTGTAACAACACGCCGTATGTAGTCTTCCCCTTTGATTGCCTGCAGGTACCTACAGTTTGGTCTCCATCGGATATGCTCAGACCAGACATTATCTGTTGGTTCCCAAGACTTAAGGCCCACTCCACAGTAGAAACACCGCACACAGTCAGCGTATCCTGCCAAAAAAAAAACAAAAAACAAAAAAAAACAAAAAAAACACGATAAATAATTCTGATAACATGAGAAAAGGATTGGAAATAAAATGCCATAGAATTAAACTCATTACATACGTACACTGGTGTTGCTACTGTGTTTCCCTAGTATAAGATCTTACTCAGAAATAAACCCTAGAATGAATTTTCAGGATGCTTAAATATAAGCCCTAATTAAGATCATCAGCCAGATGGACAGATTTCACTCAGGTGTTGAAACATGACAAACGTACTGAATAATAAAGCAATAAGATTAATATGTAAATAAATATTATTATTATATTAATGCTTAAAATAAATGATAATATAAATTATACCTAAGTACTTGTAAATGCCCAAGCAGGAAATAGAGTCAAAAGAAATTCAGGCTGAAAATTCAGCGCTTTGAGAGTTATGACAATGATTCAGAAGAAGACAAGACCGCATAAGAATAAATGCAGATTTTTGTACCTAAATAAATGTAGACTTTTGTACATGAAAAAATAAGACACCTCCTCAAAAATAAGTATTTTACGCTGAGCCAGCAACTAGGGTTATATCACAGCAAGGCAACCAGCCATGTAAACCACGGACCTTCATTACTGGGTAAGTAACTCGGGGTCAAATCCGGTATCAGTAACGGCTTTCCTTTAGAGAGACATCGTGTTTCCGTTCCTTTGGTTGCATATCTTAAATTAATTCTTCAAGTATAGGGTTTTTTTCGTAACAGAATAATCTATACAACTGTTTCCAACAAATAAAAACAATGCTTTTTTAATTGTTAGTGGTAAAACAAGTCAATAGCATCTGTTGTGACGATTTTTAGATGATAAAAATTATCGATAAACACAGATGCGTTTTTTATAAACAAACAGAATATATTTTACAGAAAATACTATTTATTTTGCTCTTCTTTAACAAGGTTCTGGTGAAAGAAAAGCTTAAGTTCTAAAATTTTGTAGATGTTAGGAAAATCCGCCATTTTGACAGAAAACGGAAGCAAAAGCCCTTCGTTGTTAGGGTTTGTGACAATTTGACTGCTATGATAGGGCAAAGAGGCAACGAACGAGAGACACTTATCCAGTAAATGAAGGTCCATGCTGTAAACAGATGCCACAAGCAGAGAAAGAACAGCATGCCCGAGACAAGAGCTGAGCCCAAGACAGCCAATCTTTACTGTTTTGGTGACAGGCGCTAACTGTTGCGCCACTGGGCTATCTCTCTTTTGGAGTGAGAATTAATATAAGACCTGATCTTATTTTCAGGGAAACATGGTATCTTATTAATAAAGCAGAGTGTGTCCATGCTCTTTGTCCAGTCTTCACCAAATCTGGCAGGAACACCCCTTTTTTCTAGAGATCAGCGACAGACTATGGTGGGTATATGTTGCACTAGAGCAGCGTTTCTCAACCTTTTACTTGTGACGCCCCCCCCCCCAGACGAATAAAGGTAGGTCCGCGCGCCCCCCTTAGCCACTAATACCTATATGAGATATGAGAAAATGACCGGCTTTGCGGCCCCCTTTTCAGCAGCTTGCGCCCCCCTTGGGGGGCGCGCCCCCCAGGTTGAGAACCGCGGCACTAGAGCATGCTTTCTTTCTCCACTCTGCCATCAATGGCTCCAAATAAAAAAAAATCCCTACACTACAAATTGCAGCATACCTTTACCCCAAGGAAAGAGTTCTTCATTTCACTACACTGATATATAGGCTTGACACTAATGAAAGTTGGCAATAAAACCACAACTGGAAGAGTAAATGACAGAAATTAACCAGAAGCTGGGCAGCCTGGGTAGTACAATATCATGTCAAACTCAATGTTATCCTACTACAACATACAAGGGGGAAAAAAAACCCACTGGAAATACCTGATGGCGTACAGTTATATGTGCCTTCAGTTTGGGGTGCAGTCTGGGCAGATTGCTTTCAGAAAAACTTCCTTAGCTAAAGTGCATACCCCCTCCACCTCAGCACCCAATCTTAACGTTATGGTCACTCTAATTTGTCTATCAAACTAGTTAGCTTAGGCACCTTAAAAAAAAAACTCACTTACAAAACCTCACTCATGTTTTTGGGTTTTATGTGGTGACCGAAATACACTATCCACGCTTTCTCTCTTTTTGTCAGCTACTTACATTCAACTGGTTGCTGCACTTTTGATAACCTTCATTTGTATATCCCTGATTTACGTGTCATGGAACGTGACTGGAATATCACGAGTACTGGGCAACTCTTTAAGGTTTTATCATGACGTTTCATCAGATAGTGTTATTTTATCAACCTGTGAAATTTCTTAAATTCATTACTTGACAATGGCATTTCTTTTCTGAGATTGAACTGCGGTCTTGTGAGTGAGGTCTTAAGAATTATTAAAGAGGTCAGAAAATGCTTTCTTGTTAATATTCTGGTCAAGTTGTTAATGTAGACATAAAGGATGAAAATATTGTGATATGTAAATAAGTGACTTTTCTCTAATTTTTGAACTAAAGAAAACTATTAAATAAAATTTACTTCTTAAGCTTTTAGATTTAAAAACTGAAATACAGCTCTGTATATACTAAGCATTAAGTTATCTATAAGTTAAAGGGTTTACGCAGAATAAATCCAAATACAAGAGCATATATAATGATACAATAACGATTATGTCCCTCTACCTCCCTTTAATCACTCTTCCAAGCATGACTTCCTGCAGTGAAATAAGGAGACACAGAAACAATAAGGATGTTGCTCAATTATACTTCACCACGTATATATCTATCTTGCTATAAGAAAAGTATTTTTTTAGTTTAAAGAAAAAAACCCTCACCTGCATAAAACATTCCATTCAGCAAAATCTCTTCCAAAGGAGGAGCCCGCGCTTCATTCCAGTTGACAAACGACCTTCTTCTGCTGGCCATGTCTTGGTACATGGGGTACACTGCTCCTCCCAAGTCAAGTGGTGGGCTTGGGAACATAGTTCGTACATTTGCTGCCTGGCCAGGCACTCCAGACCCACTGGTAGCCCCGTGAGAGGCTGCACTGTGGCAAGTCCCAGCTGTCTGGTTGTTATTCCCGGTCTCGTCAACAGACACTGACTGCGGCTGACCATTTGAAACTCTAGGTTCACCATCTTCAGTGTTGTCGGTGTCTACTCCACTGACGATGCTGCGATGATGGGCACTAGAATCGGTCACATCATTACGCACAGTGCTGTTAGCAGTTGGCTCTACACTCAGCTGTGCTAAATGCTGGCACTGAGGTGAGATTCGTCGGTGCACTGAAAAAGGATTGTCTGCATTTGTCCAGCCTCTATGTCGTGCCTGGCACCTGTAGCACACAACCTCATCACTGTCACCTTGGTAATAGAACCCTGCATCAGCAATTTTTAGCCTTGACACTGGAAATGTTGTTGGAAGTGCCCCAAGCGTTGCCAACCGATACCCAACATAGGCCATATCCTGTTCCAGGTTTCTTGACGTGTCTGGGAGGAATCGTGTCACAGGCATCACTACCAGTACTCAACCACCAAGGAATTACTTCCTAAAATTCTGCTGGTGAACAGTCTTGCTTTAAAAGGATTTTATACCTTTATAAAATACTACATTTTTAGACTTTAGATTCACCTTTTGACTCGTCTTAGAGAGTGACTACATGTTTTATTGATTGGCATAATTTTTCTCAGCATGTACTTTCAGGTTCAAATATAACTGATCTGTTCTTCTGAAAGTGTTTTGCCAGCAACAGATATTACTATCCAATATTCCCAAAAAACATGCAATACAGCTTTTGTTTGACTTGAGCTTGTGTTTCTTCATTTGAGATACGAAAAGCTCCATCCATTAGTAACACAATTTCAGCACTGTCACTATGATCACAAGCATTCCAATTGTGAAACTGTGGCACTGCCTTCTACATAAAGTTTATTTGCAGGATTCAAATGTATTGCTTCATGACAACTCTCTTTACACAGTCCAAGCTGGTTCTGCAAATGTAATGTAAAAAATCTTGTATGAGCCAAAGCAACTCCTCTATCAACTACTTTTTCTATAACTCTTACACATCTTAACCTGTGAAAAGATGGCACACTACCCCATCTGACATTTTTGACTATCAATGATTTGGTGCTCTTGCATACATGCAGTAGACATCTATCACAGTGTCTCAACAATTTATAGAGCACCATACTAAAACGATATATGAAAGTGCTTGGATTTGCATTTCATGAACAATGACAAATATTGTCTTGACAGCATTATTTCAGTAGATTTGCATTCCTTTACCTCTGATGGCTTGTAAACTCATTTTTGTTTTTCAAAGAGATATTCTGTAGGCAACCCAACGAGCATAAAAAAGACTTCTACCTATTTGATCAGTTTCATGCCTGGCTCCATGGTGTAGAAAGGTGCATTTGTAGCCTAGTTTTAAAAGTCAGTTGTGTAAGTTGGGAGAAACTTCTGGCTACATTACTTTCATTTCATATACCATTCGATAAGCAACAATTTGCAAGTTATGTTGCATGTGTCTGTGTTTTTTTCTGTAAAGTGCCATAATTTCACTTTTTTAATTATTTTCGACAGCCTTAAGCTGTACTATAAGGATGCAAACTTTCACAGCTGTATGGCTAAGAGAGGACTCTTCAAAAAGTCAGCTTTGCGTAAGTTTTGACTCTAGTACTCAGACAGAATATTTTGTCTTTTCATTCAGAAAATGCAATGAACTAGCAGGTGCAGTGTTCAGAGTCAAACAGGTCTTACAGTCTTTAGGCCAGTTGCACAACACATTTCTAATTTTAAACACCTTTAGGCCTTCAATCTATTTAGATAATCAGTTTAAAACTAAAACTGCTTTAAATAAGATAAAGTTAAGTCCGACTCTCACTCCTGTCAGTACAATTTTTTGTATGTTCTAATCAATCTAATGCAATGCATCTATAAATGGCAGTGAAGATACTTTGTTTCTTTAGAACAGTTTTAAGGTTTAGAAACAGGGTTGTTTAATTATAGTTTACACAAGATATTACCTGATCATGGAAAGGCAAATTGTCGGTGGTAATAAGCTTGCGGATGATACCATGCGGTACTTTGTTATAAATGCGTAATAAGCGAATAAACACTGCGCAATAGATTGATCTATTTTCGATTAATTGTCATCTTCGCTAAACACCAACAATGCATGCTTCCTTCGACTGACAACCGTAAAACGTACGCACGAAGCATGAACATCAAGGACAACACAGTGCACGGTGTCAGGTTACACGCTGACTGACAAATGGCACTGACCTCCGTGTTGTGTCACTTCCTGAGAAACTCTCTGGGTCTTTTCTTAAATAATAATAATTCAGACAGTTGACAGTTCTGAGTTAACTATTTTTCGCATGAGCACGAAACCACTAATGTCACGTCTTTAATATTTACTTCCGGTTGCTGACGGACGATAAAGACTGCAGACTAAGTGAGAATACCTCGAAGAGTTTGCTACTACAAGAAGCAAGCAAAATAACACTTTTTTATTACAGAGCAAAAACACTAGAAGAAAACATTGTGCAAAAATATCTGCAGCTGTGGGAGATTTTATTTACCTGCAACGTGTCTTCGCAAAGTGTATTTTTGGGCTGTATTATGTGTGTGCATATAAAAGGGCATTTCTTTCAAAGAAGATAAAAGTGTCAGAGGTGCAAAGCATATTTGTACACAGGAGGAAGAGATGAAGTAAATGCTGGCTAAAAATAGCTAACCTAAAGCTGCACTGGTGGAACAAGATGTGCCAGTATGCTTGCCACAGAGAAGGGAATTTCTCCTCTGTGCTCAAAATACTCATAGCCCTGACTGAAAATACAAATTAATTAAATGTCACCGTCAATGGTGTCTTTTTTCTAGTGTGGGCCTGAAGATGGTCCCCAGCGCTCAATATCTTGGTCAGATTTTAAAATTTTCAAATCTCAGTTGGCAGAAGAGCACAACTAAGAAGGAAGTGTGGCACCAGCTCTCCAAATTAACAACCAGGAATGGTGCCCTAGCTTTAGCCCTCTTGGTTCAAGATAAAAATATAACATTACAATGAGTGGCTTATAACTGAAGACTGCGAAGACGACAGTGGTGAAGTTTGTTTTCTTATTATTGCTGCTCTGAGATAAACATTAGACCAAGAAACCTATACATTTTTGGAAAAGAGAATAGTTGAACTTTGCAATAAAAAGTAATGAAAATCGCCTTACCCGTGCTGCCTGTGCTACCCGGCAAAGCCACGATCGTTGCCTTTCAAACCAAGACAGTTAAAGGAGTTTATTTGCATAAATCTGAAACTAACATCGAGCATCGAGCCTAATTTTCTCTCACCTCAACGTAGAGGAAGGTCTGTCATAATTGTGGTGGACTTTTGATTTCGTTATTTTAATTACACAAACTGCTGTTTATTACAAGTGTATTTCACACATGATCTCTCACTTATGACATGTTTAGATACAGATATGTTACAGTGTGCATGCACTCCAGAACAAAACTGGTGTCGATAGGGAAACCCAGCAAGAGAGGACTGCAACAGCAACACTGTGCTGGAAATGAGTGTGATAATGTTGTGTGGTCCCTCACTTCATCTTTCCTGTCCAATGATAGGATTTTATTACGTTGGCTTGTTTTTTTACTTTTTGGGGAGGATAGTACGTAGAGTCACCTACTTTTGTCAAAGATGCAATTCACAGAAGCTGCTGAGCATTCTGAGGTATTTTGGTGGTGTTTTTATAGCTGCTAATTTTCATAAATGTGATTTGCTGGTACTGAGATGATGTTGCAGAAAAGTAAGTATAAAAATTAAATGCTTGAACAGTGATATTAGGTACAACCTACGGAATAGTGGTGAGTGGAACTGAAGAGTGGGACATGCAGTTAATGAACTTGATTAACTTGGTGGTAGCAATTTTTTTTTTTTGCATCAATTAAAATTAGGCTTGTTAAGTCATATGACTAAATTTTAAGCTTCACCCTATATTGGTGTGGCCCATCTGTTGAATGGAGCATCAACAACTTCCCCCCCCCCCTTCACTCAAATTTGTTCCCAGATTATTCTCTCCATATACTATGAGAAAAATATAAAACTAACATCCACATTGAACTGGACGTGCAATGTACTCAACAAGATGTTACATAGAAGCCAACATGTCCTTTTCTAATGTAATTGAATTGGCTTTGATTGCCAATTTAAGCCTCAGGGAATGTGAAGTCCTCTCATTAAAACTTTTATGTATTTTAGTTCCGAGTCTTACTTTAATTTTTAATCAAAGGTGTAAAACAAATTTATGAATTTTTTTTTTAGCGTCTGCTTGAGAGTTAACATAAATTCTGTGCATATACGCCATGGAACATTAACGAATCGTTGTACGGTTAAGAACAATACGATCCGTAATATGTAGTTATATCACTGTACTGAACGAAAGAATGGTCATAACATTACAAATCTTTGTGTAACTTTCCCGCTTGTATCGACTCTGACGTGGCATTCAGTCACTACACTTTTGAGTTTTTTTTTTTTTTAGGCTATCTATCGTGTGAGGAGCGGGTGTACATTTTTACAGACAAAATAAACGTTCGCCCATGCAGTGAAAATCGCGTATTAATCTCATGTGTGCTGTAATAATGATTAGCAAAGTCTATGCACTCAAACCACGATTCTGCTCAAACTAAGATGGAAGCCATTATATGTTTGATTTAAGGTTCTCATACCACGGACTTATATTAAAGTCCATAAAGCCATACGATACATAAAAAGTGTTTCATTAATTTCAATATCCGCAGTAGTAAGCATTTCCCAAATACAAAAAATATCTGACCTTAGGTTGTTAAAAAGACTGCAAAGCATTAAAATGGTCTTTTTAAATCCAGTTGCCGCGTTTATACTATCACGTGATACGCAAATGATCTGGCGTCTTGGGTTGATCCAGGGACGTGTTAAATGTCAGTGTGTGGATGTTCTGATCGGTTTGCTTTACTAGTAAAGGGTCCTAACTTCATTATCAATAAAAGTGTAAGTGAACTAGTCTATATGTGTCCCATTTTAACGAGATATGGAGGACAGTAACTCTATTTAAAGCATCAAATAACAAAAAATCGGCACACGGCTACGCACACGTATTAAACTGTTTCACATGACGTCACCAAAACGTGTGTAGAATACAGCGAGACTCCCATCGCGCAGTCGCCGTTACCGAAAGGTCACTGCTGGTCACTTCGCTCCAAAACTCATATAATAATGATTGTTTTCGTCGGGTTTTTTTTTTTTTTTTGCTTAGACACTGAAGCAATAAAGAAATGTGCGTATACCCAACATCCACTGCCTTTACTGAATTACTGTACTTATATTATTGTTTTATTCATATACAGAAACACGTACATTTGACTGGACTGTGGCAGACGACCGACTGGACAGCTGTTGCCAGTTTGGTGCTTGAAAACACCTATCAATATTTTCATTAAAATTAATATTTAAATTGAGAAATTTTTGGCAGAACTTTCATGTGGTTTTACTAGGTCACGGCGGGCTGTGCTATTTTGTGGGAGGGGAGACCGGGTAGGATCGATATTTGAGAGGGGTTTGAGGTTGGGCATTGGTTGGTGAGTGTGATTTATGAAGTGGGGTTAGTGTTTGGGGTAGGGGTAGGGGTAGGGGGGTAGGGTTAGGGGTAGGTTTTATTGTAGAGGACAAATGTTGAGGACTGGTCGAGTGACGTGATGGTGATTGACATGGAGTTGTGTTAAATTATTGGCTGGTTTTAGTTGTTAAATTATTGGCTGGTTTTAGTCATGTGATATTTGGCGCGGACAAGTTTTGATTTGATGTGAGCAGACGATAGAAATTCGAGAGGATTGAAGATGGCGAGTGTGCGTGGAAATTTCGCGAAAATTTGTGGTGTAATTGTGGAATTCAAGGAAAGGTTGAGAGATGCAGAGTCTGGAAAGTATAGCAGAAAGAAGTTTAGGATGGATGCAGAAGTGGCAAGGTTGTTTGTGTTGAGTTTAGTCGAAGACTTTGATTTGTTTTTTGAGTTTTTACGTGAATGTGGATTGATGAAGAAGATGAGGAATACATGTAGGAGCTGTGGTGAGGAGATGGGACTGGAGAAGATTCCGAGAGTTGATAAATATCGATGGCGCTGTATGAAAGTTTATAACAAGAAGAGGTGTGCTGGGGGAACTGTGTCTATTAGAGACGGATCATGGTTTACAGGTTCACGTTTGTCAATGGAAGACATTTTTGTGCTTACATATGAGATTTTGAGTTTGACGTCTTCTGGAGAGATTACTCGTGAGTACAGTTTTTCAAGTAGGACTGTTTCTGACTGGAAAAACTATGTATTTCTGGATAGTATTTCTCGGAATAATTGGAGGAAGGATTCGAAGAAGATGAAGGAGACGATATCATGGGAGTTTAGCGAGGAGAGAGAGCAGAAGGATGAGTGACATAATAGTGAAGTCACTAATTTGCATAGCTCCGCCTACAGGTAAGCCATTTTTGTTATGGCGTCGCAAAACTACCTATAAGAAAGCTGTTCCAATTTTTTTACTGATACTGCTGAAATACTAACTCTATTTTTATCCTTGTTCAGGAGGATGTTTCTGTTGGCACATTTACTTACCTGTTATCAACCCTCTCAGCATACATGCATTATATCTATACGGGGGCCGGTCATTTCGCCCCCACACTATATCGTCCCATAGTCTGAACCAAATCGTCCCAGAGATGTCCATATCGTCCCAACACAGGAAGCTGAATCATCCCAGGTCCAAAAGACGAATCGATCACCGATAACACAATGGTTGGTTGGTTGGTGGGTGGGTTGATGGGTTGGTTGGTTAGGGTGGGTGGGTAAGGGGGATAGCGCTTTCACCTAGAAGTACTGATTTCACACTATGAGGGGAGAGGGGAGGAAACTGACCCGGAGAACAGGTGTCACACAGAGATGTAGGAAGACTGCTTTTCGCCCGTTTTTTTTACACCAAACTATTGAGTGTTACGTCACCCACTCTGAGTCATTCACCAAGCTAAACCAGCCGTGCAGGAGAAGAGGGCGTGCAGAGGGGAGGGAAAGAGCTGATACACTCTGTCCCAGACAAGCGCTCCCACGACACTGTGAATTATCTGATTACTTTTTACAGCATCGAATATAGAAAAAATGTCAAAGCTTAATAATTTTCTCTTCCGGTCGACTACTGTGTGTTTATTTTCGTCTTATAAATATTTCTTTCTGACACCTATATCACTCAGCAATCAAACATAGGGATACACAAAGTGGAAATAAAATTACGGTTGCATTTGAAAATTAAAGTTCAGTTTGCGCTACATTTAGTGTAAATATCCCGCACACGAGAAAGAATAATAATAACAAAGTATATTTACTTAGGGCTTTTTCCCCAGCATAGCCGGCCTCAAATCGCTTTACATACATCCAGGTGCACGCAACACTAGACGGAAACAAAGAGGAATGTCACATACCGACCTGTTAGGCGTGTGAACACCACTCTCTTCGCATGCATACGCAACCCCCTCCCCCGAATACACACACAGAGGGTGGAGGAAATCACAGCGCACGGAGAAAACCGCCGACAGTCAGCCCTGAGATGAGGGGTCACATCACGAGAGATTCTCACTGTCGTGGGGACAGGTGCTTTAGCCACAGCATCATCAACCGCCCAAAAATTATCGATGTATTCATAAAAGTTCTGTGCTCGACACATGGCTGTAGGCTAGTGAATTTATTTTGTAAAGTGAAGCTGTTTGAACTAACTCACAATGAAACTTTAAAAAATCCTTTCCTTTGAAGGCAGCCGCCTTCGATGCTTTCTAACGATTCCATCTGACATGTCGACAGCCGTGTTATTTGTTATCTTTGTACTTTGTGTTAAAATGTTACGGACTGCCGATTTCTAACGCTGTTGTGCTTAAATTAAACTTCGATCAAATTAATCTAAGCAGAATGAAAAAAGAAAACAATTGCACTCACATTTAATATTCTACATTTTGGCAGACGGGTCGGTCCAAAGACGTCCGCGGGCCGTACTTTGCCCACCCCTGGAGTATTGTGTAGGACTGGCTATGGGCTGATCTCTGACCTGCGTGTATGTTGTGTGTGTGTGTGTGTGTGTGAAATACATTACGACACGTGTCACTGCCATAGGGCATTATTTTGCATGTGCAATTCAAAGGGCGATTCACATCCGCAGTTTCTTCGTATTTGGTAGCTGCTAATAAATTTAAAAACATTGTCTTAGTTTAGCAACTTAGTCTTATTTGACTTTATCCAGCTGAAAACTAAATTGTAAAGAGGATTATTATTTAAATGACCTGTGGCCAGACACCTCCCCTAAATCTTAATTTTTGGCCATTTTGAGATATTAGCATATTAGGAAATGTCAACATGTCATTTATCCACTCTCAAAGTGATTTTTCATAAGAACATCTAGAAATATGTAAATTTTGTTAACAAACATGGTCACTGGTTTGAAAATCCTCCTTGTTTTGTTTAGAATTCGTGGGTTATTTTAGTTTCTTGTTTTGGTTACTTTAAATCCTTATAACTTTATATTCACATGTGATATAAACTTGAAATTTGGTTGACACTTTATTTATACATATTTAAACATTTTCACCGAGGCGTTTAAAAAAATATTTAGTAGTTTAGTTGTTATACTTTTTTACATAAAAATTTCTTAAATTTTAACACCCTGTTTTACAAAAAAATTCATAAAAAAATAAGTAAGTTGATTTTGGCAATTTCCCGCGGTCACTTTGTAGATCTTCCCATTAAGTAACTATGTAAAAAACAATTTGTGCCTACGCGCAAATTTCACAGAGTTATAAGCTTTTTTAAAATGTTTGTTTTGGCGCCATTTTGGATCGTTTCCATGGCAACTGAGAGTGTGACAAGTGTACTAAAAGCGTTTTTTGAACTTCCATTCAAGGGCAAAACAGTTGATATAAAAAAATTAGCCATATCTTGTAAAACGTAAACTTTTGTTTTTCGGGCGGTGTCGGGCCTTAAGGTAACTCAAAACGACCTGTTCAGTACGAAATGTAACGTTGGTAACGTTGACATTCTCACGAGAAATGATAACGGCACATCAGAACCCATTAATGAGATCAAGCTCCTTTATAACATGTTGCTATATTTGTTTATACAGCTGTATATTGATTTTAACCACAGACGTTTATCTAGTTTTTCTAGTAACCGGAGTCCATGGCGACCAACTATACCGTCTTATTTCGGCTACATCACGTAGTGGACCTGGTCGATCATGTAGCAGATGTGATGATCTCATTCTAACCGCCCCTTTAACGAATGAATAGAAGTTATACGCAGTGAATTTCTCATCACTGATAAGGAGAAATTAAAGGTATTCTAAAGGCAAATTATCGGTGATAAGGCTGTGGGGACGGTCCAAAACGTTTGCAAATTATATTTAATTACGATTGCAGTTCACTAAAACAATACAGGAGAAATAAATGATGCTTTCTTCACCTTATTACCATTTCTTAGCACTACCTCGGTTGCCGATGTTTATAAAAATCGAAAATTTCCAGTGAAATTTACTCGTTATATCCTTCCGCCGAGAAACCGCGATGTCTTCGCGAGAGGGTTAGCAGACGATTCCTTTGTATGACGTAGTTCTGGGACGCGTAAGTGTCGGTCAGTACTAGGATTTGAACACAAGTGATCGGTGGTGACTCGTTAGTTGGACTGGTAATATCCAAATTTTTAATAATCAAGGTGGCTATGAGCAATGTCCAACCATATCAGTTTGAACCGATTGCATCAGCTTACACTGGGATCGACTGGACCTCATTGGAAAAAGAAGAAAATGTTCAACCGGCCGAAAGACAAAACAGGTAGGACTAAGCAAGTCACATTGTGTCTACGCGAGCAGAGAGTGAACGAATGCTTTAGATTCAAGTACTTTAAAAAAAAACATAATGCACACTAAGTCCACTAACTACTTGCACTGGGCTTTGTTGTTGACGAATTTACATCGTAGTGTGTTTAAAGAATGAAATTACATTTGACATGCTAATTATTTCTTATGCACACACACACCCGCGGAATATTCAAATTGTAAATGATAATAAAGTGTTCTTTAGTTACTTTAGGTTTTAAAGTGAACTTTTCAAAGCTTAGTTTCAAAAATCAATATTTCAACATCGTTTCAATATTTCAAACAGACAATATTTGCAGCCTTTTTAGGGGGGGGTATATTCTAAATAATGACTTACTGTATGTGTAGTAGATGTATAACAACGATGCAGAGAATATGGCAGTTGCGTTTGCTTTATGCTATTATGCCTGTGCTTTTTAAATTTATGTTTGCAATTTAATTGTGTGGGTACATGAATTTATTTATCAGAGTTTCAGACTGGTGCAGTTGTGAGCATTGTGAGGAGTGGCCACAACAAAAAGAAGAAGAAAAGAAATGTTGCCATTTCTATTCAGAAATAAACAATTATTTAGAGGAGGTCCAGATGTGCATTACCAGTCATAAAGGCATGGCTGGAAATTGTCTATCAAGGTAAAAACTCTTATTTCACATACTTAAATTTTTCCCATGTTTAATTTTTGTGCTGGTTACTTTAGGGATGCTAATTTTTCCCACTCCAATATTGTGTAATTACAAGCATGCAAGTTATTGTCTTTTCCCACTACTGAAAGTAGGTGCAAAACACTGCATAACACCCACACATTTAGATATACAAGCACTTACAAACATTCAGACTGATGCACGTGCTTTTTTTACAACACACAAATTAATACACACACACAAGGTGGAGGAAGTCGGAGTACCTCAAGAAAGCCACCAATGGTTATACCTTGAAAGACATTCAGAAAGATGAGTGTTGGAGCCGAGATCTGACTTCTGACTCCACAACACCTATTTCTTACAGTCTAAGTGAATGGCGCTTTAGCGACTTTGCAGGCAAACCACATGTAAATGCTTACAGACTTTTGAGAGAAATGCTCTGAATATGTAATGACTTTATAATTGATTTTTTTCAGGTTTGTTATTGATTCCACCATAGTGCTAATAAAGCAGATTAATATAAAAAGATGGCGGGAAGACTATATGCACACAGAACCACACAAGTAAGGGATATGCCAGCATTTTTTATTGATAGGCACAGTTTAGTCTGTGCAATGTCAAATTAAAAGCATGAATGCAAGAAAAGCACTTCAAAGATAAATATTACACTAAATGTTGAGGCATAAAAAATTATGTATAGTAAAAGCTTAAAAGTGAATTGTCAATAAAATATTCCTTAAACAGCATGAAAATTATCACATTTATCCAAACCCAGTTATGGAACACACTTTATATGAGATGTTAAAAATACTTGCTTGTATCTGACATGAATTGCAAAATAAAATCTTCCCTATACAGCATTCAATTTTTATATTTATTCAAACCCAGTTATGGAACACACTTCACATCATTTTGATGTCTAAAACAAGTGTATCTGGCATTTTTTTTTACAAGCATCATTTCTGGAACACTTGGATCTGAATTTATCTCAGTAGTTTTCATTCATTATGGATTAATAGTAATGCATGGAAAACTTTTTTTTTCTTCCACAGAACACACAGACATGTGGCTTACTGCAACTTTGTGCGATGGATATGGCACAAGATAGGAAAGAAAAACAGAAAAGTCTTGCCTGCATGTGTTGTTGCAGCGACCAGAAAATAATTTCCGTCAGAGGAGTTTACTGGCTTCAAATATGCTTTATAATATATAGGTGAGTGTTTCTACAAATACATTCATAAGTACACTTAGCTTGTTGTCGGCTAATGTGGTTTTTTTTTATCCCACTATTGAAGGTGGGCTCAAACACCCATGATACACCTGAGGTGCATAGCTCACATTTAGCAGGCATCCCATGCTCCTTATAATCATTCACAAACTCACTCTCACAACACACAAACAAATATGCACACAGGATGAGGAAGCCAAAGAAGAAGTTGGTTCTTTATTATATTTTCAGGAATCATATGCTTTAGTAATCCTGTATTGAAGCATGTAGCACAGTTTTTGATGCTCTTTTCAGAAGTATTGGACTGTCACATTACAGTGTACATCTTGCAAGCACAGTAATCAAAAGAAGAAGAAAGTATTCTGTCATTTTCAGAAATAAAATCCAATGTCTAGTTTACATGTTGCTATAGTGTATATATATTTTTTTTAAATCCAGGGCCTATATTCCAGATGATCATGCTGACCTTTGCCGTAGGACCCACCATGGTCTTCATGGATATCCACAACATAGTTGCAGATGGAAGCTTACTTGTCTCATACTAGCTGTTCTTTGCCCAGTCCTTCTGGTGATGATGAACATCACTACACATAATTCAATAGGCTTTTGGACCATAATGACAAGCTAAAATTACCCTCAGGTCAACTAGACGCAATGATATTCTTAGAAACCCCTGAAAAATAGCAGAAAAGAGAAGTGAAGAGGTGAAAAATCTGTTTCTTTTAAAATTTACCCTTTCCTACACTAAAATCCATATGTAATACTTGTATTTAACACTCTAAGGCTTAGAAGAATCATACATGATGTACAATGACCTCAATATGATGTGACACTACCAGAAGAAAAAATATAAAATATAATAGTTGATCATTTTAATTTTGATGTCATGAAATTAAATTATAATTTAAAATGATATTTGTTATTAGTTTGAAAAGAAGTGTTAGGAATACCTATAGCCATGTTCTCTACATTAAAATAGTACATAATCTTTTGTTCATGGTGTGGCTGCAACTGATAATGTGTATTTTTATGCTCAAGCGACAATTATTTATTGAGTGATTGATTATCCTCTTATCTTTCAGTTTCTGTAGCATGTACATTATTTAATTGATTATTCTATAAACATTTAAAAACAGTTTCAACAACGTATCGACATTTCCATAATTTTATAATTCTTTGCACTTCTGTGGATTACAGTAAACGTGCATCAAATGAACACTTTTGAGATGCATATGTATTTCTGTATTTATCAATTAACATTTAGATAATAAACACAATGCCTCATTACTTAAACATGATATAATACACAGGCTAAAGCAACTGCTTGAAGAAAATTAGTACCAGTTTTTCTACCTGTGCTCTTTGAGTGTTGAACTTTTCCAGTCTTTTCCTGTGTGTGCGGTGTCATCTGCCTTTTCTGTCTCACAGTCCAGTCCCCAACATAAGGTCACATCTGCTGGACATTTTCATTTTATTATTAATAAAAAGCAGGTATATTGACTTTTAGAAAGCAATAACTTAATAAAATAATGAAAAAAACGTTTATTTTAATCTACATATCAAGCATTGCATTTATTTGTGGCTTTGAATATCTTTGTTAGGATTAAATAACCATCATTTACAAATTTTATTCTTCCTGAGTTTAGATATAAGAGGTAAACATCAAACATAACTAGAAAGTGGCCGTTATCTTTCTGAATCAGTTTGTGAGGATCTTGAAGAAAACAAAGGTGAACAAACCTGGAAATCTGGGTCTGTTTGCACCCCTTCATGCATGCACAATTTAGCAGTTTATTGTGACTGGTTGGTCATTGTCTGGAATAAACATTAATGAAAAATTCTGCTCTGAACTCAGCAATGAATACACTCTTTAATGTTATCTCTGATATACTGCACACAAGAATTAATATAATTAGTGCATGCATGTGTTAACATGCTCATTATGTAAGAAGTATCCTTTCAACATTTTAGAGATTTCATGTTTAGAAACAGAAGCCATCCTTACAAAGACATAGATCAATAAAACAAGCTTTCGTTGTATAAAATGTAAATAATTTAAAATAAAATGTAGCAAGTATCAGATGAACAATAGTAGGCCTATATTTTCTTTATACTTGCAGCTTGATGCATTATTTTCTCACAAGTTACTGTATATTTTTGTCGTTCACATGTTTGATATAGCTACAATCTAATACTTTTTATTATGTACATGCAGTCATTCACAGACTGTAATGTTGATCATGGTAGAATTAGAGACTCGCCGTTTATTGTTTACAATTTTAGCTAGCATCAGGTGCATTCGTGACACTGACCTGTTTGGCGACTGAATATCATCTGTCAGATGCATCTCATTTTTTTTGACAACTTCATAATGCTGAAAAAATGTAGAAACTTATCCCACAGAAACTGAGACACAAAGCGCAAGCCGCGCTGTTCGCTCGATCGTTCGTGTGCTCGTAAAGCTTTATAGTATACCAAATGTTTTGAGCACAAGGTGTCCGAGTCTCTAGCCTCACAAAGCTTTGTAGTTTCGTATCTGAGTCGTTTCATCCTTAATTTTATTCTCTTCTCAAGTTTCTGTCATTTGGAAACTTGTGAAAACTATTTTTGAGCTCCTTCCACCCCTTTTTTTTCGGCAATCGGGTGGCAGCTGCATTCGTTTTGCTTGGTAAACAATCATAAGGTCACGTGACGGAGAACGAGACTTCGTTGAAGCAAGCGAAAGAGTCCGGTGTAATTTCTCTTATTAAACACAACACTCCACATAACCTTCAACTTTTTGCACATGAATAGACACGAAAATAGATGAGATTCATATTAATCATACTCTTTGTGAGAATCTAAACAGTTTTATTTTGCCTTGAGTATACCTTTAAGAGTTACACAGACGAACCTTACTGAAATTAACCACATCCTAATTACACTACATATGGCTATAAATTATAAAATAAATTTTTAAGTAATCAGTACTGCCCATTATTTTACAAACTGCTGTTTTGTTGTTGCCAACAAAAAAAAAATCTTTCAATACGAAGACTATAAACAGGTCAATATCTTAATTCGTCTTCTTATTTTTAAAGAACTTCTCTTCCCTCAGCCCCGCCTTTTCCGCACACACTAACAGAAAGAAAGAGAGAAATATAATCGAACTCCTGAGACAAAGCCAGTACAGCTATTTACATTCCTACATATATATTTTTCTCATAATTATGGACGTAAATATTTGTAACAGAAATGTAAATGCTCGCCTTACATGCCACGGCACGGTTTTCATTGTTTTATCTTTGATGAAACTCGTAAACTGCACTAATTGCAGCACCATGCGACTACAAAAGCTCTGGAACCGACAGACAACATCTTTTGTTTTGATGGCCAGTTTTCCTTCGACGGAATAAATCAATTTTGTATAATTTCAGACAAGGTGAGAAAAAATGTTCATCTAAATCAAAGGGGACCAAAAGCCATTCATTTTAAGAAGTGATTAGAAGCACAATCAAATAGCAGGAAGACAATATAATTTCTTATTTTTAAAGCAGTCTCTGAAAACAAAAAGCACGCTGCGTGTAAATTAATTGCAGTAATAAAATATTATTAAAATGGAAAAAGTGGAGATGGCTTGTCGTTCCTCTCATTTTCTATTTTAAAAAAAACTTCACATTTTAAATTCCCAACAAAAGGGTCACAGGGAGGTTCCTTTATTGGAAGAATGTAGCTCCATCAAACACTTCGCTACAGAGTAAGGTGCAACAACGATTTGCCGTTAGGATAAAGCATATCAATCAGGTAATAAATTCATTTAATCCAGATGGCATATCTCAGTCAGATGACAAACTCATCTGAAGAAAACAGATATGCTTTAGGTAAAGATAAGTTGCAAGACCTCGTCAGCTCTCAAGCGTATGAGCTGTTCAGTTTGCTGTCGCAATGCATTGTCATGCCGCTGCTGTTCCTGGTGGGCATACCGTCCAACGTCGTCAACTGTGTCGTGTTCTGGCGCCAGGGAGTCCGAGATCGCATGAACCTCTGCCTCTTCTGTCTGTCTCTCGCAGATCTTCTCCACATGACTGTCCTCTTCGTGCAGTCGACCATCGGGTCGTTTGTGGAGTTTAGCGACAAGGTACTAGGAAAAGAAATCTACCACAAGACCTCAGCGTACACCAAATGGTTCAGCATCGAGATGAACAGCATGTCCGGCTGTATCAGCCTCGTTATCGCCGTGGAGCGGTGCGTGTGTGTCATGATGCCGCTGCGTGCGGCCTCCATCATCCGCACGCGCACCACGGGGGCGCTGCTAGCCATTATTTACCTCATCACCCAACTGGGTTTCGTCGTCAACGTCTTCAACTACGACGTGGTGGCCATAATAGACAACCGGACCCAAAAGATCATTGAATGGAGTCTGACTCCCTCTAAATTATGGCAAGAACACTTCGTTCTGTTCACCACCATCCAGAGACTTATTCTACTCACCATTTTACCTTTCGCAATATTCGTAGGTCTCTCTGTAGCGACAGCGGTGACGGTGGTCAGGTTGAAGGCCGCCATGCTGTGGCGGGAGAAGACCAGCTCCAGCAGCAGCGAGAGCTCCGGCCAGCAGAGGGCGCTGACCAAGATGCTCGTGCTCGTCTCGTGCCTGCACATCGTCACTGCCGCCCCTCAACTTGTCTTCATCATGGCGGTGTATTTCGTCAGCGACTTCAACTTCGGCGGACGCTTCGAGAATACGTTTCGCGTGGTAGTCATAGTTAAAGGGATCAGCGCGATGGTCAACAGCTCGGTCAGTTTCGCCATTTACTATTGCCAGTCCTCTCGCTACAGGCGCCAGCTGCGGGATCTTTGCTGCTGGTCGGAGCAGACTGGAAACCAGTCTTCGGAATGGAAGGGAGCTTAGCTTGAGTGTGACGGGATTCGCTTGATTTCCCAGCCTCCCTGGCGGCTTTAGTCAAGATCTTTCTGTTGCATATATGTTGTCACCTGACCACTGACCATGACTTGAAAGAAAGAAAGAAAGAAAGAAAGAAAGAAAGAAAGAAAGAAAGAAAGAAAGAAAGAAAGAAAGAAAGAAAGAAAGCGAAGTAACAAACGTGCCAGCTCGTCTCGTCATTGATCATGGCTGAAACAAGGACCAATGTTTCATATCTACTTTCTGAATGTTATCACACATATAATCGTGTAAGTGACTATAATCTCGCGCTTAAAGCTTTTATTATCAGACTGATCTGCTCTGTGATCATTGGTCACTGTCTTGCTCCAGGGTCTCATCATGGAAGTGAAGGAAGCTAATCAGAAAAGGCGAGTTGCTGCAAGCCCCGAAGGAAAGCAGGCCTGTTACTTTTCAAAGACACTTTAATAAATTGTAGAGAAAAGAGTGGTGATATAAAAAATACAGAAGTTAAATACGACAGCCGTCAGTTAAACATATGGCATTGGGATCGAGATGACTTCTCTTTGTCGGTCGGACGGTAAAGTTTACAGAAAAGAGTAAGCGGCCCTATACAAAGATTTAAATACACTGGTCAGCAGTTCAACATATGTTCTAAAGCCAAAGTTATTTTTCTTTGCTGGTAGAATGGTCGGTAAAGAAATGAATTGTTCTATGCTTAGTGTCATTGTCAAGATCGGCCACTAGTTTAGTAATTTTTCTCGACAAAACTGACATCAACAGTGCAGGGCCTGACTGGTCAGCAGTGGATCCCATTCTCTCCATTTAAAGGTTCACTGTTCAGTAATCTGTTTCTTGTCACGGGATCTGAAATATGAGACATGATTACGAAACCCTACTAAGAAGTCCTCCTGTGCTGATCCTCTTCTGATGCCATCTTCATGGTGGTCGAGATCGGTCAATGTCAATTATAACTAACTTTATTCTTCAATAACAAACCAATGCTCGCTAGACTTGTTTCTCAGTCTTTCATCAATATTATCCTCACGCATGAATGTCTCTATTCCGAAATGGTCCAAAGAACTACCGTTCAGTCTCAAATTTCCATTCTGTCAAAAATCACGGGGAAGGTTACACTTTGCAGCTCTTAAATATTTTTTCCTAATTATAATTTGCACGAGTCATTTCAGTTTACCTGTCATGTTACTCGACTAAGAAATTCCGGGTATGTGTAGTCATTGATTTGTCGTCTGCTTTGGATTGTCATCCCGGCTGTATCCACCATTTGCATGGAATACAGCATCTTCGTTAGTAACTTTGTGAATTTGGTGTCATTGGAATTGTGATGAAATAGTTTCAGTCTTACATGGCTGACTTTACTTATTTTCTATGAAGAAGTTTTACACCTGAGGCTGCAGTTTAAAATATGGGCCGTTAGGTTCCGTCCTGGGACCTCCTTTGCTCATCATGACAAGACTTAGTTCTATCTTTGCAAGCTGAAACATATATATATATATATATACCAATGACATAAAGGGCTTTTTTAAACTTTATTCTGAAACTTGTAAGAATACTTTCAAGCGGATGTTTAAGCCAACTCAGTCACACTGTTGAACTAACCACCGCAGTTCAGGCAGAGCTCATTCTGAAGATACAGGAGGAAGGTTCTGTTTTCCTGTTTAACATCAAAGTGTCCAGGGTGAAGTACCAATACTGTCCCCCCTACTTCTGACCTATTTTTAGTGTCCCAAGGACTCTGTCATGGGTCTGAAGGTGGTGCTCATAGTCTGATGACGTGTACTACAGGAAATGCAGGCAGTGGCAGCAGGCTTGGATGCTCATAACGGTATCAAACGGAAATTAACATTAGTCATTAACATAGTAGCGAAAACTTAATATGTCTTGATGAAGTGCTGCCAAATTATTTCTCACCTCACCGACCATTTTAGGGGTGTTTATCCATCGAGAAAAGGTGAGGGACAACACAGGAAACTGTGGTTTAACGTTTATACCGCTACCTTCGAGTTGGCAGAAGTGTCTGATAAGTTGTCTCAGAAGTTCCTTGAACAGAAACAAGTTTGTTTATCCACAAGCGTTACGACTGAGCGTATCTTTTGGGTTCCTCCATTATATGTGTAGCTTTTTTTTTACACAGACCTTTTCCACAAATGAACCAGTTAGCACCCCTCAGATGGTTTCCCCAAAATTATGTTCATTCTCTATCACCAGAAGAGTTTGTTAAAGCCCAACCCAGAAACAAAAGCAGGTAGCTTTCTAAAATTATTGACATTAATAATTAACGTTCGGAATTAAAACGCATAAAGGAAAAGAAAGTTTTCGAGAAATGTAATAATTTAAAACCCGCGGTTGACCTCCGAAACCAAGGCTGAAGTAAAAGGACTGACATAGCTGAGTATACAGCCAATAGCCTGATCTTTGAGGTACAGCAAATAAATCTAAAAAACGAGTTTCAGAAATTGTCAGACATCGAACACGCAGGTATAAGTAACATTGATGTGTTTTATTAAATGCAGGTAAACAAAGCTTCGATTCCCCACTAATACATGTATGTTGTGCATCACTGAGAAGACAGCAGCTGTGGTAAAATGACCATAAACTAGTGGCTGTTGTACAATGACCATAAGCTCAGCCACGTATGTATGTGGGCGATCGGGGCCTAGAGATGGGGGGTAGGGTATAGGTGTTTAGGGCTGTAGTGCGGTGCTCAGTACTTAGTAAAATATCGTCTGGGCAGTTGTCTCGGGAGTCACGTGTATAGACGGATATATATATATAGTTAAGGATAGATTTGTATTAGGTGCCTTTCCTCGTACTCCAGCAGAAGACGACGGTCTAAAAGTGAAAACTGTCTGATGAAATCTTACAGCTCGAGTGGGATTTTCCTTCTCATGTTGATTACAGGTGTAAAACGCCTACTTTCAACAGAATATTTCACAAACGGCTGCACATAAGACGATGTAGTTTATAGAGTAAGTATTTTCTAAATACCTTGTTTAGGCAGAAAGGATATCTATCAGAAAATAAAAACTCAAACCATCCGGTCTAGCCTTGTAGGTTCGCTCTGCATGTTGTGTCTGTGGTTCAGCGCTGGGGTTGAGAACATCCTGGCACCATCCTCGCTCCGGTGCGATACGCTGAGAATGAATCTACTCAACATTCGAGGGCTTGGTCGGAGGTGTAATTTGACATATCAACCTCTCTTACGTGCACTTAAGGACCAATCCCGTCATCAAGACCGGTTTTCCCAGATATCTAATAAATTAGAGGCCTGTCGTACTAGGAAGACACTCCTCGATGACAGAAGAAAAGAAAGAAAGAGACTGCAAAGAATGTGGCTTGGCATGTCTCTGCTGACTGCATCCTTAGTTGACGGAAGTACAGGAGTGGGTAGATCACGGCCATCATTAATTAATAGATAGAGACAAGGCCATAGCATGGAGGAATAGGAAAAAGATAGCCATGGAGAAATATCAGATGACAGCAATTAATAACACAATCTGACTGTATCTCCTTTGCAAAAGTACTGTATTATTCCTTACACTGATTAGTAACACAAGTGTCCCAGCGCTAACTGGGACCTTAAAATCAAAGCTTCTATTCTTTTCATCTATTCTGTTGTTTATATTCCAGCTCATGATATTACTATGTCCTGACAAGAAAAGACAATCACACGTCTTACCACATATCTGCAGACATGCTGTACATAAATAAGACTTGGCAGTACGGATATTATCTCACAGGATCTGAATTTTTGTGCATCGTTGGTGCAAAATGTTCAGTGAAGCGTACAGAATATCTCTTCTAGAAATCTTGCCATTAGTCTTTAAAAGAACACGCGCTCCGTAACGCTTCATTTCACGTCAACTGTCTCAGACAAATTTATCATAAACAAACAAATAAATACAAGTACATCTCTTTCTGTCTCCTTTTGACGTTAACCAGTTTATCAACGGCTCATCTTCAAAGCCCTGTAATTTAATTTCTCAACGATAACGACGACGACAACGATAACAACGACGACGACAACAACACGCTCCACAGAAAATATGACGGGAACACATCTCTCAAGATGAAAGTATCCCTGCAGCTACACCCCAACTTCTAACTTCTTTATGGCAAGCTCGTTTGGATGTATAATCGATTGTGACCATTGCCGTCACGATAATAATATGTCAACAAGAAAACAATTATCTTTTCCCTCCAAACACTGGTAAAAAAATGTAGAAGGAGAGAACATATACAATTATATTTCTCCACAAGTACAGGTGCGTAAATAACAGCAAGGCATGCCAATGGTCGCAGTACTGGCGGTTAATTAACAAGCCCCGAGGTTTGTAATATGCCTTAATGTACACTGCAGACACAAGCTATAATTTTACCCTCTACCAATTACCTCTTCATGCCAATTATTTTTTTAGGTAATGATACATTTTGCTCTCCAGGCACCAATGGGAAACGTAGCTTTTCGTCTGATAAAGGGACCATAACTCCTTGTTTATAACAAGCTGCACAGATTTTTTCAAGTCACTTTCTAGCTAATAATTCACAAAATTATCCGTTCTTTGAAAGAATATTTGTTTGTTAAGAAACTCTGAAACTTAGAAAATGGATTACATAATGTTTCAAGCAAAGAGACATGTCGATGATGAATCATAATTGTAGCGAAAATTATTGTAGATAAAAAGCTCTGCCAGTGTCATAACTACAAGCCCTCGCTCTTTAAAACCTTCGGACTCTTTGAATTCCGTGTACTAACAAATGATTGTAAGTTCAGACACTTCTCTTGCAACAAACATTTAACGCCATCGTGAAATTCAGTTCAATACTCCTCCATAAGGCAGCAGAAATTTCCAACGTGCTTGTTATTTTGAAAGGATGGACAATTTCAATCGGATGCCAAACTCGTCCGATTCTAAAGGAGAAATTATTGCTGTAGTTATTGGTCAGTCGGAAGATCTCGTGAGCTTTGCGACTTACGAGAGCATCAACACGATTTCGCAGTGTGCGATCAAACCTGTCTTGTTCCTGGTGGGCATACCGTCCAACGTCGTCAACTGTGTCGTGTTCTGGCGCCAGGGAGTCCGAGATCGCATGAACCTCTGCCTCTTCTGTCTGTCTCTCGCAGATCTTCTCCACATGACTGTCCTCTTCGTGCAGTCGACCATCGGGTCGTTTGTGGAGTTTAGCGACAAGGTACTAGGAAAAGAAATCTACCACAAGACCTCAGCGTACACCAAATGGTTCAGCATCGAGATGAACAGCATGTCCGGCTGTATCAGCCTCGTTATCGCCGTGGAGCGGTGCGTGTGTGTCATGATGCCGCTGCGTGCGGCCTCCATCATCCGCACGCGCACCACGGGGGCGCTGCTAGCCATTATTTACCTCATCACCCAACTGGGTTTCATCGTCAACGTCTTCAATTACGATGTGGTGGCCATAAGAGACAACCACACCGATCAGGTCATCGGATGGACTTCTCTCCCTTCCCGAATTTGGCAAGAAAACTTCACCCTGTTGACCACCATCCAGAGACTTATTCTACTCACCATTTTACCTTTCGGGATATTCGTAGGTCTCTCTGTAGCGACCGGGCTGACGGTGGTCAGGTTGAAGGCCGCCATGCTGTGGCGGGAGAAGACCAGCTCCAGCAGCAGCGAGAGTTTCGGCCAGCAGAGGGCGCTGACCAAGATGCTCGTGTTCGTCTCGTGCCTGCACATCGTCACTGCCGCCCCTCAACTTGTCTTCATCATGACGGTGTATTTCGTCAGCGACTTCAACTTCGGCGGACGCTACGAGAACACGTTTGAAGTCGTGGCAGTTGCTAAAGGTGTGAGTGCGATGATCAACAGCTCCTTCACCTTTCTTATCTATTATCGCCAGTCCTCTCGCTACAGGCGCGAGTTGCACCATCTTTGTTGTTTGACGAAGCCGAGCGCTGAAGAGTCAACGAAATGTAGTGGCAGCACTACCTTCTGACATGTTTATCCATTAAATCCCTTAAAACTATGAAAAAAAGCAAGGTCAGTATTGACAATTCATACGCTTTGATCGACGGTAAAACTCTTGTGATCGATTAGTCATGTTTAAATGAAACAAGTTTGTTTTCAGTAATTTGTAGCCCCAAACCCGTAGGGAGAATATACATAACCCTGGATTATAGAACTGCTATACAAAGTGAGTACAGAATTTAAATTTACTTTAACAGAAAGCAAACGCTTGACTTTGCCAAAGAAAAGGCAACAAGTCTCGACGGCAGCTAGCACAAATTCAAACTGAGAATTGTTCCCGACATGCTCTGTTTCTCTGTGTAATGTCTAATTAGGTAGGTGACACCTCAGAGACGACAGCTCGATATAAATGAAGAAAGAAGCTACGATAGAAAGTCGCCTTCCTCTACCTACACTGAAATGCCATCGGGTTTTCGTCCCTTCTAAAAATACCAGCAGTTCTCCCCGCTGCTACTTGAAGAGCTAGTGGAGGCCGAATAGCGGCTCGTGCATACGGAATCGGGACAGACCCTAAACACGTTTAGGGCTCGAATAGTACTCCGCACATAGCAGGTAAACGCGCTGGTCCTTATTCCATTTACATGCATACGAGGCCATATTTATTTCGTCGCAAGACACAAAATATTCTAGCCTCAACCTTTGGCATGCGCTGGAAGTGGTTCAATCAATAAAGTGGACATGATTAAATAGAAAATGATAAGTTGGAGGTAAATGATGTTCTAAATCACGTGGGAGCAAACTTTATTTACTTGAAATCGCGTGTAAAACACAAGTCAACGACCGCTGGGCTGTTTGTTGTGTTGTTGAATGGCGTCTGTGGACAGTCGCACGTGAGGGCTGGCGGTGTGGGGAGCTGGTGTCGTCCAAACACTGGCATCCTACAGCTGGACATGGGGTTAACATCACTTATCCACGGTCCACCCTCTCTGTGCCTGTGAGAATATCCATGTTGGAAGGGTCGTATCTCGCACACGTAACAGAAGCGAATTTCTACAAATGTTTGGAAGTAGTCACGAAGCAAATATTATAAATATATAAAATAAAGACAAAGGCATTTCAGTAGATGTTTAAGAGCAGCCCTTTAACCACGTCTTTCAGCTGGTCAGTCGCGAAATGTTTGTGTTCAAAGCGATTGCAATTAAAAATAATAAAGAACGAAGCACGTGAGTCTTTTTTAATTTCATGCTTAAAACTTGTGTTACACAAAAACACAAACGATAATCTTTGATACCGGCGAGCCTGCATCCGACATAATTAATTCCTGTCACGGTGATGTATCGCTCGGTATGATATTTAGTTGACCCTCCAGAAAATGACCCTTACACGTGCAACAGTGCGCGAGGAGGGATTGTTTAAGGTTTTGGTGGGTCTCGTATAGTCTGGTCACCCTAGGGGATACACGGGCGCCAAAGTAGTGTGCAGGCAGTCGGCTACCCCGGTTGCAGGGGCGTCCAGCCAGCAGGGGGGAGGCGAATTCTTCGGTTGGAGGAAGACTCGACGAGTGTACGTGTGACTTTGTCTGAGCATCTCCGGCTTGACTCATTATTACTAAACAGGTAACAAGTAAGTAAGATTGTGCCTAGTGTTGGGATTGATATTTACGATTATATATGTCTGTGCTACTGGGAAAGCACCGACAGTCGGTTCTTTGTGTTTTTTTGTACCAGGGTTCAAGAAAAGGTTCGTCTATTGTTAGGGTCTGAGCTTAGGGTTCTGTCGTGGCTAGATGCATTGTAAGTAAGTAATGTTTTAAAATCAAATCATGATCTCGAAGATAAGTAAAAGGATTAACCAGTAGTGAATTGCAAGCTGTGTGTGTGTGTGGAGGAGAGGGTTGTAGGGTGAGAGGGTGGTTCATAATGGCAGGGGCTGTGTCAGAATCATACGCTTCGAAGATCAAGTTGGTGACAATGTCTGCCGTGTTTTGAGCTCCTCTTATCTCTAATGACATTATCTAAATAGTTATTGCTTCACGCTTCATGGGGTCACATCAAACGACCGGAAGTGTAAAAGGGCGTTTTCAAAGAATAGAAAAAAGTTGCTGAACTATAGCGGCCTCAACGACACACCCATCCAAATGTGACAAACAGAGAAAACAGAAAAACAGGGCAACTGTAATTCCCACGATTGTCGAGTAAGAACTATAATACCAAGTAATATCCAGTATTATTTTAAGTCAATTGAAAAAATGGATGAATTAATGTTTTCGAACAGCCTAAACGACCAGAATTTAACCACAGGATAAGGGTAACGTACCTTTGCACTACACCAGAAGACTAAGTGGAATCTCCGCCATGAAACATATAGTCGGCCATGGAAACTGATGATGACCTGCTATTCCTTTGAAAATCCCCAGCATTGCATGATCGTGAGTGAGAACATTCCCTTGTATCTTACTCGCCTTCCCCAGAACACACTGTAGCAATCAATCTCTCCCAGTTATACATGCCGGATTGGAGTTTCGAATTACGACATTAAGGAGAATATCAAGCCCAAGAATAAAGATAATACAGTCGTCGTCAATCGCATTTCTTGGAATCAGCTAATGATAAGGTATGAGAAGGAATTTCCTGGTTGATGAAGTGACCTCGCTTAATCTTTAAGTTAACTTAAGACGGATCTTTTCAGAACACGGACTTAACTGCGAACCTATCCTGACCATGAGGGTGCATACAGTTTGCTTACTTCCTGTATGAGCGAATATTTCTGTTGAAGGAGTGGGTATATCTGTTACATGTGAATATGGGTGCATGGTTGTTGGTGGTTCAGTTTACCTCTGTATGATGATGATGATGATGATGATGATGATGATGATGATGATGATGATGATGATGATGATGATGATGATGATGATGATGATGGACATAGTGCATGTAGACTTTTATTTTACCGACAATTGTTATGGCTTCATGTTTACAAACTTTGACAGTCTCACCAGGGCTGTTGTACCGCTCAGGGATTTGTTTCGAAGAATAATCTTTGTTTTGTTCCTATTGTTTCGATATGTATTTTACATAACTACTTAACTGGCAGATGGTCTACAGATATTCTGCACAATACATACATAACATACATAACTGCCAGTATTGATAAGAGCACTAATAAAAAAAACAGAAATTGTGACATAGCATCAAATTTAAAAAAATGTTTGATTCATGTTCAAGTAATTGTGTATAGCCTTATAGTTTGAAAAAAATTCTCGAAGCGATAAAAGTGAATAATATATAAAAATGAAAAAAACTTCAAAGAAACCTGTTTATTTTATCACATGTATAAGGAACCCCATTATTTAGGCACATCTTTGATACTCGTGCAGCTATGGGAAACCATCACTGTCATTACAATAAACAAATGCAAGTTTTAGTTATACCTTCTTGGTGCTAGCATGCACAGGATTATAATATGTTCAGTTTATTTTTTTTAAATACCACACATAGCTCGTTTTCACAAAACATATTTAACTTGACTATAACCCTACATGAACCAAAGTTGGCCACCCACAGATAGCAGCTGAAATCTTGTGCTCATGGCTGCTAGGTAGCCCTACCCAAACCTCGTTGTCATGAGTAATTTATCGGGTGGGGATCCCTGGTGAAATGACGCAGATTGTGTTTGATCAAATAATAATAATAAAAAGAAAATAACAGAATATTTCGAGGCCTTCTAAATAAACTAGGTAAATATGATGGTTTATAATTATATAGTAAATGTTGTTTTTCTGATTTCTTTGTGTGAGACTAAGAGATTTCATAAAAAATGAGATATTCAATCGGGTTTTTCTCCCGATGATGAAAGAGGTCAACCCGTCTTTTGGGTTCACTGACCTCCCTCACCATCCCTCGTGAGTCATTTTGTTACCGAATAAAATCATCAATATTTTAGTTGTCAAACATTTGACGACAAGCAGCATTTATTCAGAATGAATCCATTGGGCTTTCTGCTGTTTGCTGCTTAGTTTTTTTCCCCCAAATTTTTTTCATGTTTTTTTTTAGCTGAACAAAAAATGCACAAGTCTTACCGTTACGGGAATTCCCGCTATGCCAGGTGTTAGTCTACGTTTTCAGTGGTTGATGAATTTGGGTTAACTTTACCTATCGCTTCCTTAACCAGGTTAGGCAATTTTACCAATGGATAAATTGCCGATGCCCACGAAATCAAGCCCTGGTTGTTTGTTTTCTCTGTTCATCGTATTAAAGTTCTGCATGTTTTCATCGTGTTTACATTTTGCATGTTTCTGTCTCTGTTAAAGACAATGCACGTTAGACGATTCCTCGTATATATGTTGGTAGGTAATCTTTTTCAAGATGGGTGTAAGCAGCAAACTTCAGGGTATTTGTCCTTGAAATTCGTGCAATGTTCGGCGGGTGATGTGTTTAGTAATTATGGTTAGTTATCATTGGCAGCGGGACCTAAAGGCTGAGTCGTCTTATGTGTGTCATCTGACAACAGCGGGAAAGAGTCAAGCAGTGGGTCTCGTTGTTGGAGCCATTGTCGGCAGTGTTGGTTGTTATGTTGTTGACTTTTTTTGTTATTTTATTCAGGTGATTTCGACAATACCAAGCGCCCTATACAAGACCTACAGTACCTGTAGGTCTCATCCAGACCCTCCTTAAGGCTCGTGTCCCAGAGTCATTCTTAAAGTGTTGACTCTCATTGTACAATGTACATGTGTTATATTTGTGTTTCTGGAGCTTTAGCTCTTGCAACATGGTATTTAGTTACGACCAGTCACTACTATGTCCCTGTAGAAATGTGTAAACTAGACTGCGCTGTAGCTTTTATTATTTTTATTTTTGAAGCGCCTTGAGCTTGCCCGTAGGGCAGGGAGAAGATTCTATACAAGCAAACTTTGTTATTATTATTAATAGATGACGGGAATAGCTGTTATGATATGGAAACGCTTTTTTGAAGTTAAAAATAAAGTATTGAAAGATATTATTGTGTTTTTAAGAAAGAAAAAAAGTCGTCATCATCATCATCGTCGTCATCGTCGTCGTCAGTTACAGGAAAGCCTCTAAAACGTTAAATGCCCCTAAACCTGTAAATATCTACCTAAGTACCGTATATTGCAGATTTTTATGCTCCCTTTCAAACCCCTAACCCGAAACGAATAAAACTGATTTCAGTCATTTAAGGAACAAGACGCCATAGGCATTATAAGGCAGTCCTCAAAAGTCTTATATATTTTTTCTCTATAACATCTGTCTGACTCAAGCAGCACACGACCTTTGACACAGACCAGACCTGACTGTTCAGGTTCAAGATAAACAAGCTCATCCAGCTCAGATGCTGTGTACTGGAATGCATGTGATCAACTCATCTGTGACTGTAACACAGTCAGTCTGATTATGGCTACCTGTCAGTCTGTCCTTTATTCTTGTGCACTCAACGGTACCGACATAAACTCTGCAGTAAAGAAATCATACATTAAAAAAAATAATGCAAAGTATCCATGTCTGAAGATGCGCGTCTGATGTGAAAAAAAAGTTGGGACGATTTACCGCAGCCTACCGGGGTGTTGTTTTGGTGAAGGAGAGACAGACAAGTACTACAGGACTGTGGGTCGCCAGTAGCAACAGGACAGTCTTGCTTGAAGTCTCTCATGAGGTGAGGAAGGGCAGGAAAGGACAGGACAGGACAAGATAAATACTGATGAACTGTTAAGAGATGAAGTGCAGTGTCAGGGAAGACAGCGGTCATCAAGGGAGCCTGAACGAGTCAGATTCCAGTCCAGTGTCTCGTATTAAAAATGTTAGGTCGAGGTCGATATCTTATTAGAAGGCGAATATTCAAATGTTCGATGTACAGAAACCATGAATCGGAAACCTATCTGAAAATGCTAGAAAAAATTTAATAAAATTTGAAAATCCCACATTATCCCGTCATGTCTATGACACGTGATATGATCAGAAAATTCGCTTTTTGGTCACTGGATTACAGAGCTTAGAGAAATGTTTTGAGCCCATGCAGTATGCTAAAGAGTTCACTGTGTAGGCTGTCTATTTTTATTCATGCAACCTATTTGGCCTCTTTTTTTTTTATAACTGCAAGAGCAACTATAGCCGGACACCGTGGCGTAGGAATCAAGGGGCAAACGGGGCACTGCCACCTTAAAAAAGATACTGAGGAGGCAAGAATGTGAACATTGTTCACTGTCAGCATGGAGTTGTCCCCTCCCCCCTCCATTCCTCCAAAGCTGAGCATCTTCCTAATCCACTGGCGGCACAGCCTCAGTGGAGGCACCAAGTGTATGAGGTCAGAGAAGACCATGGGTACCTGCTGCACGAGAAGCATCATGCCGGCTCGGTCGAGCCCTGGATCAATAACGACTGCTGTCCTTATCGGTATCCTCCACGACCACCACACTTCCATTTCCATCGGCGGAAGGCCGATTTGCAGCCTACGATTTGCAGACGACAACCAGATGATAGCAGGCACTAACAGAGAATTGCATGATCTTACCTACAGACTAACAGACAGTTCGAACACACATGGAGTGGAGACCAGCACTGGCAAGAGTAAAGTCCTGGTCACTGGCAATGACAGATATCGACATGAACGCTGTACGGCTCCTAAAGATGAGCAGCTTTATGTACTTGGGAGCCACCCTCAAAAACTGCAACTCCACGACAGATATCCACATCAGGATTGCGACAGCAGCAGCGGCAATGACTAGACTAGACAGGGTCTGGCGTAGCCATAACATCATATCATAACATCATAATATCATAACATTATAACATCATAACATCAGGTTTACTACAAAGTACAATGTGTACAAGTCCATCGTAGTTAGTACCGATCCTGATTTACGGATGTGAAACCTGGACCCTGCTTACCGATACGGAGAAAAGAACTGAGCTATTCGAGAACAAGGAGGCTGCTCACAGAGTGGAAAACATCGGTCATTTAGTAGACGTGGGCTAAATGAAATAAAATTATAATAAAGGGTCGTTTAAAAACAGTTTTATCCAGCATCACATGGGTTAAAGCTCCTTACAAATATTTTCAAAAGTGAAAACATGAAGGAAAGTAACTGTCGTTGTACTCACCAGCATCTGCCGAAGTGATAATAAAAAGCTGATAAGAGTGGTCTTTGTTGGAGTAAACACGAGAAGAACTATTTGTACAAGGTGCGAGGATCTTGTATGGTGACATGAGCTCAATCATCCCGGGCTAGTGTTAAGACATGTCATTGTGCATAAATGCTTTTTTCCAAGAAAAGAGAAGAGACGAAACCGAAGCAGAAAGTGCGGATAGTAAGATACTTGGTTAAGTTCATTTCCGAATAACTGTGCCCTCCCCTACGACATTTAATAACTGTCTTTGCTGGAACATTTAGATGTACTACAACTTCACATATGTGTCTTTCTGAATCAGTCTGAACAGTCGCACATCTTTGCATTACAAGAAGATATTTGCGAATTTCCAGAAAACCATTTTCGAAAATTCTAGTCCTAATAGGTGGCAGGATAGAGCGTGAACTCACAGGTTAACTGTGTCTATTTTAGGCCCTGTTTGGAAATACAGTCTACGCATGATTACTGAAAAAGAAAGTAGTCCCTCCTGGATAATAATCTCTGTTCCTCCCACGTTTCCACTTTCAGTTTTACGAGAAATTAGCAAAATCGTCTTAATTTATTTTTTTATGAATTTTGTTTTAAAACGGTGTGTTAAAATTTCAGAAATTTTATTTTTAAAACAGTATTACTACTAAACTACTGAATTTTTTTTTAAAAGCCGGTATAAAATTGTTTAGATATGTATAAAGAAAACCTCAACCAAATTTCAGGTCTGTATCACATACCAGTATAAAGTTGAAAGGTTTTGAGTTGCTATGTATCTGTCAGATATCACTGTTATTAGTTATTGACTATCGTTTGAGTAAGCTTAAATTTTATAAGGATTATTGTGCAAGAACGAAAGAGCGTGAATGACGTCAGTTGTTCGGAAGACGTATATGGGTGATGTAAAAAAATAAGGGAAATGACGTGAGGGAGAGCGCGAGGGGAAGTTGGTCGGTTGGGAGAAGAAAGAGGTTTAGGACGTGAAAACAAGTAGAGTAGAAATTAAAAAGAAGAATTTGTTGAGTAGGACTTTAGGTATTCTGTTAGACATTCAGAAAGGCAGGACTCAAAGGGTAGGGATTCTGTTATTTTAAAGTAATCTAGATGTAAGAATCGGTTTTTAAATGACGTTTTCATTGGTTTATTTTTTCTTGTTTTCTTATTTTTTTAAAATTCATAATTAGTAAAGCAGATACATTCGTTAGGCAAATCATTCTTTTCTTTTAATTTGTGTGAAAGAACACGTATTTGTCAGGCTCCGTGTATGTGTTGAAAGGATTGAGTGACTGATACACTTCGTGGCGTCGTGACAGTATCAAACATTCCCTATTTTCACGAATTCTGAACAAAACAAGGAGGATTTTGAAATCAGTGACTGTGTTTATTGACAAAATTTACTTATTTGTAGATGTTTTTATGAAAAATCGCTCTGAGGGTGGATAACTGATATGTTGAAATTTCCTAAAATGGTAATATCTCAAAACGGCCCAAAATTAAGATTTTCGCTAAATGTGGTTGGGCAACATACCGAGGGCTAAGCGCAGTAGTACAGGATGTTTGAACACAGCTCTGGAAACCCGTGTTCACCATAACTTACTGTAATATTTAAGCGTATTTGTCATATACAATTTTTTATTTAGCATGAAATCCGTCTTATTGTAACCACAAAACTACAAAGCATGCAATTAAAATTGTACTTAAATATTTTATGTTGCAGCTTGTAGTGTAAAAATGAGCCAAGTATGCTAAGACGCATTAAGTATTTTATGTCGCAGTTTGTAGTGCAAGTATGTTAAGACGCAGATACTGAGATTTTAAATAAATTGAACTTCCTGTCCTCTTGACTCTCAGCCTCACCCAGACCGTTTCTTTCCCGTTTCCCACAAAATATCACTCACTGTGTTGGAAGCGACTCTTGCTTCCAGATTTTTCTCTCACTCTTCGCGACTTTGTGGCTCGATGTCTCCCTTTGTCACCTCAATCTCCCTGCTATCCCTCTCTCTCTCTCTCAGGCTACTCAAGTTACGACCTTGTCCACCTTCCAGATGAACGACGCAGTTTCTTTTGCGCATTCATCAGTAACATCTTAGAACGCAGTGAATTAATAAGCATCTAATATAAACATGATCCAAATCACCGTAGTTTAATATTTGATAGTAGTTTAATATTTGACAAATTTGATAGGGATCGGCCAAGCGGTGTGGGTGTGATCAGAGATGTCTTTTAAACAAACATAAATACATATCTCACCACCGCTGCTTTACTGATCAGATGTTAAATAAAATGCAAACACGCGATGCAAATATTGACGACAAGGTCGATTCGAAGACATCTTCATTGCAGATCATCACTCAACGCCAACGGCAAAACCGAAAGTTGATGATGTGCACTGGAGTGACTTGCCTTATTCTCACTGAGCGCGCGTGCGATACCGAAACTTTGGGAGTTTGTCCTCCCCCTGTCTTTGTTGTGCAACGAATTTATGAAAAGATGATTTCCGCTGCATATATCCAAGGTAGAGGTAAAGAATACTGTTGACATCAAGTCCGATTTGTAAAAATGTTCCTCTCTTTTAACTCTAACATCCTTAAATCGCTGACGTTTGTCTCCCATACTTGTAGAAAGTGTGGGACAATGATGTTATAAGCAGTTTCTTGCTGCATGTTCCGCAGATTACAGTTTTGACCTGTGAGTCATCCTGCATCTTGCTCCAGATGTTTCTAGACTATTGGCGGGTTCACTTTCTAAGCACCAGGGTTGTGCTCTGTTCTCAACTATGTTGACCTCAAACATCAAACGAAGAGTTCAGACGAACCTTTCAGCTTTCTTCCCCTCCCCATGATTGCGAGAGATGTGAGAATTTGCTCCTTGTGATGGTGTATGACATAATGATCGTATTTCAAAGTGGGAAATGTGCTAAAAAATATTCTTGTTATTATTATTACTTTGTCACATGGCGACTGAAAGCAGTGATTTATTTAGAGACATCGTCAGCACTGAAAATGATGGTCTGGCCAGTGTTTAGCCACATAAAGCAGGTCAGTCCGGTTACAAACATTTCACACCCGATTTAAATCACTTTGTGTGATTGCTGTGTCCATGTAGACTGTGTACCAGACAATGCGTGCTTGAGTTATGAAGCAACATGAACATGGAAATACGCGAGGTCTGATTTCCTTCAAAAGAGACAAGATATACTTCCCAAAACCCTGCATTCGACAAAAATCTATCATTATAGGTATGACTAGTTGTACAACATGTTTTTAAAACTTAAAGCTGTTCTTAAGAAGCAAATTTGAAACGGTTTTATTTCCGAAATCGCTTCTATGTCGTGTGCTGGGGGAAAAATTTTGCTCAAACAATTTATCTGATTTTAAAGCAACTAGTTTTATAAAGTTCTAAAATTGTGTTGCTATAGAACTGATTATTCAAATAGATTTATGACCTAAAAGTGTTTAAAATTAGAAATGTGTTGTGCAGCTGGCCCCAGGTCTGGCAGTGTAACACCCTGCAAAAGTCACACACATACACACAGATCACTGCCTTCTACGGTTCTACCGGTATAGTGTCAGCGTTCTGAAATCACCCTTCCTTTTGGGTGGGATGAACAAAGAGTGAGTGTCAATACTAGCCAATAGCAAACAAACATACCTACCTCGTGCTGTGCAGTCCTTCAGCGATCTTTGGGCATCTCTTTTGTACAATAAAGCTGTTAATCGCGTGTGTTCAAAAGTCCGGGGAGAACAAAGGAGTTGTTAGCTTTTACAGGCAGCGAGGGGTGACAACTGAGGTCACCATGCTGCGCGGTGACGAATGAAATGTTGTCTCCCTTGTAATATGTGTGTCGCACCACAAAACAACCTTTGTTTCCTGACGACAGCGTTGGTAGAGTTCCACAGCTCCACGAATTCCCAGAATGCCACTGAATGTTTACACAGTTTGGAAATCTTGGCAAGCAGGAACTCTGACATGTGTTTGGCATCTGTCCTTGAGGACAAAAACATCCTGGTGACACCACCGCCGTGTTTCTGTTTGACAACAGGCTGTCTGTGTCCACCATAACATGCTTGTGGGCGCTGTAGGAAGTTGTTTGCTTCTAAATGTTTGTTGTTATATTTTTGTGATAAAAATAGAACCAGTGTGATTCCTAAAGGTGCTACAATACCTTTTGTCTCTGCTTGAATTTTTCGTTTCTTCAAGTGAACCGTAAGGCGATTAGTTTACGATGTGGTGTTAATATGTAGACATAGACTATAACCAGTGGTACCCATGTTTAGTGACTGTGTTTGACGCAGTGATAGATAAACATGACTCCTTGACAAGTCACGTGTACATTGGAGCCCGCGGTTAGTCAGTCAGTCTCCGGGATGGACAGCATCCTGGTCAATGATCCTGCTGTCAGCTCCTGTTTGTGTGCACTGACTGAACCTGTGAAGTCAGACGCACAATGTTAGCTTTCTCTTGGGATCGTTATAATCTCTTCACCATCCCAGGGAGGCTGAAGGAGTGTATGGAAGTTTCCTGCAAACCGTCTTTACATCCCCAGCTACAGTTAATGATAATGGTTCCCATGGCTCTGGTGTGGCTGAGGAAAATAACACAGACAGGAAACAGACAGCAGGACAATATTTGTTTTCACACCGTTCACCCCTAAGCGTGTAGTTTTTCTATTTATTACATTTACTTCGCAGTATTAGTAGTCTTCTTGTAAACATTTTGTGTGGCCACAACATGCACACTCTTGTGTTTGCCTCATTGAGCCTGGAAATCGGTCGAAACGTAAACAAAATTAATAACCCCCATGCAGCTTAGGTTTCCGGTCAACAAGTCTACAATCTGCGTAGCGAGTAAACACGAACGTTAAGTGGTTCACATCACAGTGAGGAGCGGATATACCCGAAAAACTTGCTAGTTGACTGCGTTGTTAAAAACAAGACAGCAAAATAAGAAAGCAGGTAAGTGAAATCTGACTAGTGACTAACCTAGCATCTGACTAACCTCTGACTAATCTAGCACCTGTGCACCTCTCCTGCAGTTCCCTAATAGTTTAAATTTTAAAACACAAGTTTTAAATTAAATTTTTAAAGAAATCGATGCACAGAGGTTTGTTATGAACATGTGTTATCACCCATGAACGTCGAAGTAACGAGGTTGTCGCCCTTGATTGAATAGCGATTATGACCCCTGGTTTGAATGTTGATAGGGGGCGTTGTTTAGAAATTGGAAGAGGAAGCAGACGTGAGAGTCTGGGAGAAAGAGGAATTTGGTACAGAGGTTGGAATTAATAGTACTGTGTGGATTAATATTAACTGTGTGAAGAAATAGCAACTGTGTGGATAAATAGTAACTGTGTGGATACATATTAACGGTGTAAAGAAATATTAACTGTATGGAGAAAGAGTAACTGTGTGGAGAAATATTAACTGTGTGGTTCCTCGATTTATTAATTTTCTCAACTGCTGTGTGATCTCTTGAGAAGATCGTAGAACTGTGTGGAGAAATATTATCTGTGTGGTTCCTCGATTTACTAATTTTCTCAACTGCTGTGTGATCTCTTGAGAAGATCGTAGAACTGTGTGGATTTACCTACTGTGGAATTTTTATTGACTTGATCATTTGTCTGCCGTTAGACTGTCGGAGTTATTTGGTGAATGTAGGCTGTCCGTATGATCAACGCCAGAGAGCAAGACTGAAAGAGGGGAACTGTTTGCCGTGTCGACCCTTTCCCCCCCCCAACAACAGAAGAAGAGAGAACTTGAAGGACTTTAATATAAACTGCTTGGATATATTTGTTTCGGTGCAAACTCAGTGTAGAATATTTGTGCTGAAGTTTTCTGTTGTTATTTAGTAAAGTATAGATTTACGTTCACCCGATTAATAGAAACGTTCGAGCCCATGTGCAGGTCTTTGTATTTTGTTGTGTGAAAGGACACGTGAAGAAGGCTGTGAGATCAGTGTGTGTTGTGTGTGACCTGTCCACACTTTCCCTGCGTTCCTGACATTGGTGACCCCGACGTGATCTGTCGTGGGTTTGTTTCGTTTGGTACAGAGTCGGGTGAAAGTGGGTCTTCGATTCAGTGTTTGTGATTCCCCTGGGACTTAGTGGTAGAAGGTTGGCAGTTAATTATTTATCTTTGAGAATTTTGCAAAGCGGTTGTACTTATTTATATTTGCTCAGTGTTTAAGTGTTACATGTTGGGCGTGGTGCAGTTTCCCCGTCTCCAGCTTCACGGGTCTACGGGTGTGTAAAGTTCTACCCGTAGTAAGGAATTAGCCTCTGTTTCTACTTTGCCTCTCGTCTTTATTTTCCAAGCTCACTATTCTGTGTGAAAGTGTATGCAGAAACCGAAAGTGAGAGTGGATGTTCTCTATCCTGTAGTTATCTGTCTTGTTTTATTTTTATAAAAAAAAAATAATTCTGGGCCTTGCGTGTTCACTTATTAATTTATGTGAAGTCATTGGATGTTTGAATAAGTTGTCGCCCTTGGATTATTTTGATGTACTCGTACGGTACTTTAGGATTGTTAATAGATCTAGAAATCTGAGTGACTAGTTTTGAACAAGTTAAGACTGCTATTGATGTTATTTTGTAACCCAGTTGCATTCCTTGAAGATAATTTTTGTTTTGCCTGATTGATGTTGACATGCCAGTAGCTTAGACTTATTAGAATTCTGGTTGTATTTTCTGCCTTATTAGAAGCTTAGATAGTAGGGTGCTCCCTTTTTGTAAACACACTAGAGTAATTGTGTTGGATAGGTGTTAACCATGGCTGAATCCGTTAGGGAGGTAGCCGACTTTATGAAAGAAGGACAACTGTTGGGATTGAAAGAAGAAGCCCTTACAAAGTATGTATTTCAGTGCATTGAAAGGCAGGACAGATATACAGAAAGATTAGCCAGAGAGAAAGAAGCAGAAAGATTAGCCAGAGAGAAAGAAGCAGAAAGATTAGCCAGAGAGAAAGAAGCAGAAAGATTAGCCAGAGAGAAAGAAGCAGAAAGATTAGATAAAGAAAAAGAAGCTGACAGGATAGCTAAAGAAAAAGAAGCTGACAGGATAGCTAAAGAAAAAGAAGCTGAAAGGGCCGCAAGAGAAAGAGAGGCCGAGCGTCAGTTCGAATTAGAGAAACTACGTTTAGAGAGAGACCGATTCCAGCGCGACGAGGAGTAATGGGAACCAAACCCCAAAAGGACTCACACATAAACTCCCCGCCTTCAAAGAGGACGAAGACGATATCAACGCATTTTTGAATCGATTTGAGGCTCAGGCGCAGTCCCTTAAATGGACCAGAGATATCTGGCCATTACAAATCGCCACTTCTTTTCACGGAGAAGCCCTCCAGCTATATGATAACCTATGTGTACAGGGCCCCGTGGATTATGATGTGCTCAAAAGAGAACTATTACTCAAGTTTCAGTGCACCGCCGAAGGATACAGAGAAAAATTTAGATCGGTGAAACCCCAATCTCAAGAGTCAATGCATTCTTTTCAAGCCCGACTAATCGGATTGTTCAACAGGTGGATTGACTTATCCAAAGTCCAAAAAACTTATGAAGGATTGCATGATCTGCTAGTCAGAGAACAAATACTGCAAAGTGTATCTAGAGATTTAGCCGTATTTCTGAGAGAAAGAGATTTTCAGAACGCTAATGAAATGATTGACAGTGCTGAACGTTATCGCCAAGCACACCCCAGAAATCTCCGGCAAGACGAACAGAAACTATCATGTTCGCAAATGTGGGACAAGCCACTCCTCCTTCTTCACCGCCAGCTCGCCCAAAGCAGGACAGACACCAATTTACTTCTCCTCGATCTTCAAGACAACGAAATACTCCTCCCTACAGAAGGAATGAATCATGGAGGACTCCACCCCACTCCCCACCAATAAGAACAGTTCCTAAGGAAGCACCAACGACCATATATGATCGAAACAGTCCTTGTCATCCTGATCGTTGGAAACCACCACGACGTTGCTTCAACTGTGGAGGACTTGGACATATAGCGAAGGTTTGTCCAAGCTATAGACCCCAAGATAACACAAATGGAAATTGGAAAAATGAGAGCAACCCAACCCCAGCCAACGTTGCTATTATGTGTTCAGTCACCGACGAGGAGGAATTGGGTAAACTACATCTGTATCCAGGACGGATTAGGGGACAGCAAGTTAAGGTGCTACGCGACTCAGGTGCAACCATCTCCGGTATACGAGCCTCCTTGGTTCAACCTCAAGACCGACTGAACGGGAAACAATCTTGTATTACCTTTGGTGGAAAGGTTGAAACCTTCCCTCTAGCACGTGTTCCAGTAGAGACACCTTTCTTCAATGGAGACCTGAAATGTTGTGTCATCGAAAATCCAGTTGTCGACCTAATCATTGGAAACGTGAGAGGTACAAAACGGGTGGTATTTGATGTACAAGAGAAAGAGTCAGAACCAACAGCAGCGGTTACCACACGCGCGCAATTCCAACGCCAGATGCAGGGACCTCAACCCCTAACTCTACCACCAGTTCAATGGAATATAAAGAAGAACAACCGAATGGAATTACAGCAAAGCGATTCCTCACTAGAGACCATAACAGAAGATGCAGAAGGTCGTGAGTGTAGACTGCAGTTAGAGATCAGGGACAAAGAAATTGCTCAACTCAAGGCCGAGATGGATGTTAACCAAAAGAAAAGAGATCGATTGGCTGTACTGTGCCAACAACAGAAGTCGACCATTGGTGAGTTGAAAGAAAAGATTCATGAATTGGAGTTGAGACGTAAGCATCAGTGTGATGACCTACTGAAAGCCTCAGCAGATATCAGAACCTTCAAGGAACGAGAGGAAAGACTCAGGAAAGATCTTGATAATACTATCACAAGATTGAATTCTCTGGAAGGAAACACCGAGGCAGAAAGAACAGCTCATCTGGAAACGAAATTCAACTCAGAAAGCTTAAAGCTTCGTGTTAGAGACCTGAAAGGATCTCTGGAAGTCGAGAAATTAAACAGTGTGGAGGCTAACCGAGCCGTGGAATGTTTGACAAAGCAAATGAGAGAATTCGAACAAAGACTTGGTGATAGGAGAGAAACTCAAAAGGAATATCTGGGATTGAAACGCCAGTTAGTAGAAGACATAGCAGAGAAGAAGATACTCATTGGCATCTTGTCAAAAGATCGTGAAATCCATCAGAAGAGTTTCACAGAACCCATAACAGGGCTGGGGACAGCCAAGAAAGAACCGGTATTTGTAGAGGACTCCAATGTAACACTTTTCAAGGAGTTACAATACCTACTGCTGAGCTTCGAACTGGTAGGCAAGAACAAAAGGATGAAAATCACGAGAGTTCGCAAGAAAAGAAAAACAGCAACACCATCTGCTCTTGTAAAAAAAAAACTTTAAACACACTTTGATCGCCTATCGTCGTGAACTGGATACCACAGCAGAAGAGTTGTCTAAATCTATAAAGAAGTGCAAAAAAGTGAACAAGTAATCGATATATTCAAGGAAATGATTAAACCAGAAGACCTACTACATAAACATGCTAAAACAATACCCTCGACGTGCAGAAGTTCCATCAGCCCTCTTCACCTACAACATTGAGAACAGTTTCTTACCCGTCATATATGTGAGTAGAAAATTACTGGATAGAGAGAAGAGATACAGCACAGTAGAAAGAGAGTGTTTAGCCATAGTATGGTCTGTTCTGAAGCTGTCTAGATATTTGTATGGGAGACAGTTTACCCTACATATTGATCACAAGCCCCTATCTTTCCTCACATCTAATCCTTATAAGAATGCCAGAGTGATGCGGTGGGCTTTAGCCCTCCAGGAGTTTAAGTTTGATATTCAGCCGATTAAGGGGACCACTAATAAATTAGCCGATGCCTTATCAAGGGCTGAAATGGATCAAGAAATTTCATAGGGCTGTAAAATAATCTTTTCGTACAACGTAACAGTTGTAGTTAGGCAAAAATGTGAACATTTTTTTTGTAGGAGGGGAGGAATGTTATGAACATGTGTTATCACCCATGAACGTCGAAGTAACGAGGTTGTCGCCCTTGATTGAATAGCGATTATGACCCCTGGTTTGAATGTTGATAGGGGGCGTTGTTTAGAAATTGGAAGAGGAAGCAGACGTGAGAGTCTGGGAGAAAGAGGAATTTGGTACAGAGGTTGGAATTAATAGTACTGTGTGGATTAATATTAACTGTGTGAAGAAATAGCAACTGTGTGGATAAATAGTAACTGTGTGGATACATATTAACGGTGTAAAGAAATATTAACTGTATGGAGAAAGAGTAACTGTGTGGAGAAATATTAACTGTGTGGTTCCTCGATTTATTAATTTTCTCAACTGCTGTGTGATCTCTTGAGAAGATCGTAGAACTGTGTGGAGAAATATTATCTGTGTGGTTCCTCGATTTACTAATTTTCTCAACTGCTGTGTGATCTCTTGAGAAGATCGTAGAACTGTGTGGATTTACCTACTGTGGAAGTTTTATTGACTTGATCATTTGTCTGCCGTTAGACTGTCGGAGTTATTTGGTGAATGTAGGCTGTCCGTATGATCAACGCCAGAGAGCAAGACTGAAAGAGGGGAACTGTTTGCCGTGTCGACCCTTTCCCCCCCCAACAACAGAAGAAGAGAGAACTTGAAGGACTTTAATATAAACTGCTTAGATATATTTGTTTCGGTGCAAACTCAGTGTAGAATATTTGTGCTGAAGTTTTCTGTTGTTATTTAGTAAAGTATAGATTTACGTTCACCCGATTAATAGAAACGTTCGAGCCCATGTGCAGGTCTTTGTATTTTGTTGTGTGAAAGGACACGTGAAGAAGGCTGTGAGGTCAGTGTGTGTTGTGTGTCACCTGTCCACACTTTCCCTGCGTTCTTGACAAGGTTTTAGCGTGGCAGACAAGAGAAAAATGACAAAGTGGAGCACATCTAGCACGTCCATCATCAAGGATGACCACACTATGAGACAGGTAAAGTTACTTGCAAAGACACTTGGCACGAAGATGGAGGTCATAACATATGTGACCGTTAAAATAGAAGTCTTGCATATATATAGTCTCCACCTGCCTTTGTTGTTGGTGCTGACGTGTCCAGGTGATGAGGGCAAGGTTCACATATTGAGGTGATGAGAGGTGATGAGGGCAATGGTCACATACTGAGGTGATGTATCCTCCTGCCTATAAGTGTCTGCAATGCTCGTAACACCAAAGAGCATCAACAAGAGCCACCACTGTTGTATGAGAGTTTGAAGGAAAGATACTGAATACTACAAGATGGGTCACTGCGCCAGCTCCACTTTGTAAACACCGATGACGACGTTGCGCGCAGCGACACTATAGCAGTCCCCATGAAGGGGAGATAATAACGTGCAAGCGATGAATTGATCTTGTGTGTCGTCCTCGCAGCCCAGTAATGTGCTCCCATCGTGATGAAATTTTTTTACTGTGTACGTGTTATCCATTAATATTTTTTTAACTAAATTGTTTCTTCATAAACACTGGCAAGCAATATACAACAGGCCGACATCAGTAGATGTTAAGAGAATGTTTACACTGCTCTTTATCTTTTTACATTATTATTGTTTGAATTAAAAAACATCTTCTTGCACTTGATCCTTTGTTGTTGTTGTTTTTTTTTTTGGGGGGGGGGGTGTTTTGTTTTCTGTCCTATCTGTAGGCTTTCAAGTCTTTCACACACACACACACACACACACACACACACACACACACACACACACACACACACACACACACACACACACACACACACACACATATCAGAATTCAGAAAATGCAGTCATATAAATTAATGGTCTTGATGTAATGAAAATTAGTGCACCAATGTACTCAAAGCTGACATTTTAAATTTATTTGTACTTGACAGTCAGGCCAACCGGCATTACTTTTGAGTTTCTACCGGGATTTAAATAAATATAAAATGTATTAACAGTTGATCTTCAAAAAAGTGTCATGAAATGTACAAAGGAGTGAAGGTTCGTTGTAAATAGGACAATAAAATGACGTAAGCAATATTTCAATAATTTGAAATACAGGAAAAGTGGCCAGTTTATGAAAACATTAGACTAAAAAAGCATATTACAATGCTTGGGGAAACATTTCAGTGAGCCTTTAAACACAGTACAAAGCAATTTGCTTCAGATTACTCAAGTCAATCTCAAGTGAACCTAGGAAGAAAACAAAATCGATACACCGATAAATAACAAACAGAAATAATTCTATGACATAAAAAATAATCATAAGTGATTCAATTTTATAAACTTCCTGTCTCGCTTTGAAGACTGACTGGCAAACAAACTTGTGTTTTCTTTTAACATAAAGTTAAGTGGCGCTCGCTTCTCTGTCACTGCGGAAAATCCCGTTATGACCCATCTTTGTTATGACCCATCTTGTAGTATTTAGTATCTTTGTTATGACCCATCTTGAAGTATTTAGTATCTTTGTTATGACCATCTTGTAGTATTTTCAATCTTTGTTATGACACATTTTGTAGTATTTACTTTGTTATGACCCATCTTGTAGTATCTTTGCCTGAAGTCAGGCGGCGGTCACGCCCCCTCGTTAGCTGCTCGCGCCTTTGTTCTGACCATCGTGCACTGGCACCAGACACGCGCGCTTTCATACTTTTCAGAATTAGAGCTTGCAAACGTCTATAATTTAGAAAAAAAGAACCAAAAAAAGAAATGCTTCAAGTCTACATCATCATTGGTTTTGCAAGTAACTCTAATTGGACAGATGTATTTTTTTCCACAAAGAGATTATGGTTGTTACATATCTAACACCTCTTTTCACCCAGTGCCTTTGGAAAAATATAAAATATGTACACGTGTATTTACAAACAGATGTCACACCCTGAGGAACAGGTCAGAGTTGAAATCATTGTCGTGTGTTGATTGTCATGCGGATAATTGCCCCATGCACTGGGCCACCAGCCTGTACCACCTACAGTCGCTTTGTCAGCTAAAACATTTCACCTGCAGGCTGCATGTCTGAACAAACCTGGCGACCACTTGTCTGACTTGACAGCTTCTGTAGGTCCTTCACTGAGGTCACAATTAATTTCAGTCTTTGCTCAGTGACTTCATTTAGAGCCAAGTCGCTGGGTACGTGTCAGCTTTAATGAGCAGCACCTTCTTGAATGTAATTAGCTAATTGCGAGTGGACTTAGTTTCTGACCGACAGCCATGTGGCTGCACCGTGATTAACCATGTCACATGAGTACTATTAGCATTTATAGTATCGTAACATGCGCATCGAAATATTAAAATATCAAAATATGTTTGTGATACCTACCTCTCAATGTCAACCACCAAATGTTTGGGGTTTTTTTTCCCTCGTTTTATTCTGGGTGGAAGAGTGTCCGTGTATTTTAGGGGTAGTATTTATGGACCAAAGGTAAAGCCGTCGTCCTGGCTAATCAAGGGTTAAGGTATTGTTTTCGTAGTTATAAAGTGGTGTGCAGACTCCGCCAATGTTGCTTTCCTCCTGTGACCCTCGTCATGTCAGTGGCTAAGATATACTTGGACTCAAGTAACATAAAGTAACATGTCAGGTATCATTGTTATTAGTTATTGACTGTATCGTGAGTAAGCTTACATTTTATAAGGATTGTTGTGGAGGAACGAAAGAGCGTGAGTGACGTCAGTTGTTTGGAAGACGTGTATGAATGATGTAAAAAAGTGAAGGAAATGACGTGAGGGAGAGCGCGAGCAAGCAGTTAGTAGTCAGGTAGGAGAAGAGAGAGGTTTAGGACGGACAGACAAGTAGAGTAGGAATTGTAAGAAGAATTTGTTGAGTAGGGCGTTTAGGAGTATATAGATGGATTAGGTGAGTAGGTATTCTTGTAGATATTCAGACAGGCAGGACTCAAAGGTTAGAGATTTTATTATTTTAAAGTAATCTGGTACAGGAATCGTTTTTTTAACTGACTTTTCATTTGTGTATTTTTTTGTTTTCGTCTTTTATTCATACTTAGTAAAGCAGAGAGATTCGTTAGTCAAGTCATTCTTTTCTTTTAATTTGTGTGAAAGAACACGTATTTGTCAGGCTCCGTGTATGTGTTGAAAGGATTGAGTGACTGATGCACTGCGCGGTGGCCGTGACATAACATCCGCGGGGTCTAAACAGTGTGTCGTAACCATGGAGACGAGGCGTTTCCCTAGTTTTCTGTTGTGTCCACGAGTAACAACTTACCCTCGGTTCACAAATACAACCCCTGGGGTGTAAGTTACTATTTTTGGTTTGTCGCTCAAGTGTATTTTATGTACTTTCTCCAGTTCTGCGAGTACTGTTCCGTTAGAGCTTGCCACGAGGTAGAGTTTTTGCACATGTGTTATTCGTTTTGGATTGGATGTCTGAATTGTTGTCAAGTACGTTGTTCGAGGACAGATTTTCTTGCAGATCGAAAGAGAGGAGGAATTAAGGAATACTTCTCCCTCTGTAAGAAGTAAGAGACACCAGTCCTTGCTGTGCACTACACTCCCACCTCTCTGCATGAGCTCAGTTTTAATCTCGATCTTGGCACGATTTTGTCTCCCTCTTAAGTTTTTTGGCTCCTAATTCATGAGTCATCAGTTCGTGCAGTCTAATCACCATTCTAAGAATAGAAGCTTCGCAAGAACTAATCACATGTCCCTACAAAAACATACTTGAAAATGTATTACAAGGGGGCATTTGGGTTGGATTGCACGTAAAAGTCTGACTTAATAACTAAGTCACGATTTTTCGGCATAACATTTAGAACTATCAGTCGGCTTGTGTGTGTGTGTGTGGTCTTGAAAAATGAGTCTTAAGTCGCCGATCTCAGCTGGCAAGTAGATGTTTTAGGCGACACAGCGACGTGGGAGCACGTGAGACCAACGACTTCAAGACTTATTTTCAAGATTTCACGTGAAACCCGACTCATGGAGTCCTACGAAAAATTATAAGGAACCCGCAGAATGAGAACCTTCTCCACCAAAACATACACTCTTCTTGCTAAATACTATTTTTGAATGTCTGTTTAGTTTTGCTGTTGAAAGAACAGGTTGGCTTCCTGTCAACATTTTAACAGATGTTAGCGATTAACATAATCGCAGACTTTGTGCATATGATACACGCATAGACGCGCGCGCACACACTAACACAGTTTTTCAAAAGAAACACAGAAGTTAACAGATGAAGTATATTTATCAATGTTTCTATATCATCGATTTCTGGCTCAGAAAAAGCGAGAGAGTGAGAGAGAGAGGAAGTGTGGTGATTGTTCAGTCGTTCACTTGGCTCAGTCAGTGACTGTACCAAGACAAAGGTTTCTCTTATTTTAATATCAGAAAAAAACGCCATATCGTCAGCATGGCCATGAAAATTGATGACATCAACCCATAGAAACAAAGACAAGTGACAAGTGACATAGCAGCGTACTTAAGCAGACATCATAAGACAAACGATAAAATGGTAATGCATACATAATACTGCGCCGAACAGAGGCTTCAAGATGGCATAAAACAGAACATATACATTTCATCAAGAAAATCTCGCTATGTTTTGACTTAACACTTCAATAGAACAGTTTTTCAAAAAAGAAAAAAAAGGGAGGTATTACAGTCGACTTCAGGCCGGGTGCTTTCTCTGTAAATGATAATAAAGATATGGAAAAAATGAAAGGAAAATGCGTTGAAGAGTAAGGGATTGGAATGGAAGTGGGAGATGTGACCATTTATCATTGTTTCCTGCTTGGACTCTAGTATCCTTTCTCTACAGACGTGTCTTTTCAATCACCTGTCTCTACAAACATGTCTATACTCAGTTTTCCGCCCAGATACCTCACACGCCTGTCTACACTTGATCAATCTCTTACACTTACATGTTCTCTACACAACTACAGGTCGATCCACCCATTTCATTATCCAAGCACGCGTCTGTGCATTCACTTCTAATTTTCCAGTCCCGTTTGTCAACGATCAGCACTTGCACATAAGCGCATGTATGTCAAATGACTTGTCATGACTATGAAGACAACATGACTAACTTGCTTCGCTAGGCTACCGACGGCAAAATTTGTGCGTGTCCATTGTCCTGCATAGTGAGCAAATTCAAAAAGATAGGGAGAAAAAGGACAAGGAACTGTGGAAGAATGAAAAGTTTTGTATATAATTTGTATATTTCTACATAATGCCCATTCTGTTCTACACAGGCTGTGGGACTGCGTGAGACCGTGCTTTTTAAGTTTCCAAGAAAATAAATAAAACATGGAGCAGCTATATACAGCCAAGGGGACTCAAGGCTTTATGGGGAAGGTGAAGTATGCTTAGCTGCGTCTGACCTCGTCCTCCATCTCTTCCAGCCCCTGACAACCTCCGAGGTATCTCCGTCATAGCGACGGTCACTAAGGAGGGTAAACTGCAGGTAAGTGTGGGTTAGATGGGGGTTACCTGAATCTTTTAGCGCCCAGAAATAATCGAAGCGGTCTGGATGATCAAGCACCTTCTCAGCTCCTCTCGTTAGGTCACCGAGAGAAGAGCGATGACAGCTGCTCCCCGTCCCGCTAAAAAAGCCCGAAAGTAGGCGGGAAGCGGCGATCGTACTTCAAGAGGCCGCCATTTTGAAATCACCGCGAGGCCAAACTCGCTCCATCGGCTTTGTTTTCTCGCTCTGACGACTCCAATCCCCTCTTTGTCCTCTGAAAATGTAGACCCTCAAAAAACAGTCTCTCGATTAGTTTAGATTCTCCGATTCCTGCAGATGATGGATATTATTTTTTTTTTCGCTTGCACTTAAAAAAAAAACAGGTCGTGGGAAAGCCCGCCACTCCAAGTTCGCTTGCAGTAGTCTCGGAAAAGCATGTCGCCCAACTTTCTCACGATTACCATCGTCTTCCCATTGTGCAAGCTCGAGCGCACTGCCTGTATATTCAGTCATCACACGATGACGTGTTGGCAGCCAGTGGAATCGTAGCACGTGCAATCGTGAAAACTTACACCTAAACCAGCGCAGGGCCTCGTCTAGCGATCGCACGAAAAGCCAGTACAAGACGTTTCTTGTCAGTTGGGAGGAAATTGCGGGAAAGGGGACATAGCTGAGGTAGAAAGGTCGTCAGATTGGTCGGGAGGAATCTGCTTCGATAGCTAAACAGTTGTATCCCTGCTGTCATAACCATCTAGTGCAGACTAAAGCTGATGTACGCCATCCATACCACGGGTTGAGGACAGGGGAGCAAATGAACCAAAAGGCAAAGTTCCACTTAGCAGAAGCATCGACTAGGACTGAGAGATCCTTTATCATTGTTTTGTTCTCATGACCAATGCAGTGTTCATGGGAGTTGGTAGAAAAGCCTGTGCTGTGTGACCCAGTCCCACAATAATTGTCGGTATAGAACAAAATAGTTCCCCCCAGACCAATGTTTATACCGCGTGCATTATCTTGGAGACACACTAGTATTTACAACTCTAATATTGAGAGGACGCAGCCAGGCTCACAAACAAACTGAAAAACTTTCAGAAATATTCTGGCTTCTACAGCTGAATGAGCAGCCCTCAGAAATCCAGATGGGTCAAAGATTGCTACCTAGCTGCTGACAGTTGCACAGTCTTTCTAGGTCGTCAGTCAAGCGTTTTTACTTTTGTACATGTGTCATTATTAATGTCCCGACAGATAAAGACATGACAGGACAAGCGCATTATGCCTTATTACTACAATCCAAAGAAGGAATAGAAATGGGTGAGTGGAGAACAAAGGTCATGGATAATTTTCTCATCTTCTTCCGACATCCTGTTCCAATGTAACTAGAAAAAGCAAAACCTTGACAGGAAAGAAGAAAGTCAAGCTGTAACAAGATGAGATATGAAAATCATTATGAAGGATGCACAAGAGAAGAAATCGCGGAAGGGAGGATCTTGTCTTCACATGAGCCCTGCTCTCTCGAGTCGCAAGGTTAAAGAGATGATGATGTGGTTCAGGGAAAAAAAGCTATCTTCAAGTGCAGTATCAACTCTTTGCAAGCAGATGACATGACCCTATTACCGCAATACAAGACTAAGAAAGCTCATTCGGACTTAAAACTTAAGTTACAAAAAAGTGTACACACAAGGATTCCAAAACGAGGCTACGCCTAGTTTCAAAATGTGACCTACTCGATGTCAAGCTTCATGTGAAAATGCAAAGTCCTCAAAAGCCCGTTAGAGCTGCCTGAACGTCTACGAGTCAGTTAAAAGAATTGCCAAGACAGTTTAATAAATTGCGACTAATTGTAACATATCTTGTGTTGGTAAAGTAGCGGCTACTGCTCATTATAACAATGTCTTCTGTAGCAATGCAGTACTTTTCTCTATCAATACATCAAAGAAATTTAGACAAATATCAGATGTGACAGAGACATCACTCAGCCCCCTATTTCCTGTAAAATGATGGATGTCGGCTACATGAGATGTCACTGGAGTTTTCAAGATGTGATACACATCCTGCTGAGGCTAGTGGAAAACGAACTGGGGTCCATTGCACCCATCTCATGGCTTATTTATTATTGACACTAACCTGTATACAGTAATAAAATAATTTCCATGAAATTCTAGTCTTCTATAGTAGATCTATAGCACGCATTTGACTGAATTTTTTGTTAACATCTAGCTGTCTTATGAATTTAGACGCTGAATGCTTCTTCATGTGACTGCACCAGGAATGATCATATTTATACAATGCGTATATTATGCTGCAGAAAGCTCCTCCTCTTAATTAGAAAAAAGAAAACCATCATCACAGTCAACATACACCTACTTTGAACTTTGACATCATCAACACACAGTTTCTAATGTCATCACATCGATCATCCAAAACAGTGCGTATATTTTGAGCTCTCTGTAGTCATCCGTCTCGACCAGCGAGACATAATCAGCGCAAAAAGGACGCCAGTGACAAATGTTGTCAAGAAAAACAGTCATGAGGTGGGAGAGGGAGAAGAGAGCAACAACATGACATCACGGACAACACGAAGATGAAGAACGCCGAGCATCGATGACATCAGCGATGACTGGGCATCTGTGGACAGAAACCAGGTGTGACTCCCTCAGGCAAACAAAAAACAAAAAGAACTTCTGCTAAAGCACATCATCTCCTCTAGCTCTGTGCGGTGGTCCCCTGTTGGTTAAATCCCTGTTTTCCTGAACCCGGTGTCATAAAAGTGAGTAAATCAGGAAATCGTCAGGAGCTCAATCAAGTAAACAAATAAAAAATGTCTAAGCGTTCTTCGTTTTATGTTTTGCTAAATCCTGAATCCTACCACCTCTGAAACGAAACCAACTAATGGGATTTTTACACAGCCGTTATTTCTTTTTTCAATTATTAGCCATATAATTAATGAACACGTTCCTTACGGTCTTCAATCCTGCTGAAAACAGACTTGCTAACCCATTACCAGACTCAGTATTTAGCGAATACATTTTTCCATATTAAAAGTCAATATTTTTTGCTATCGACCCAACAGTTGGAAAAGTCACATTATATTTAAAAAAATGTTTTGAATAGATACCCCTTGAAAAGAGGAAAGAAAGACAACAAAGAAATTAAATATTGCCTGATGTCTTGGTGAAGGCTCGACATCAATTTAACTGACTATACTGATTTCACATGAACTATACTAAGTCTTTCTTAACTTTCTGCACAAGCCGCTCTGACTACATTAGTGCAGACATGCGGGGATAAGAAAAGCAGGACCAGTTATGTTTGGAAATTCCCCTCCACTACACTGATGACATTAACGAGAACCACCGAGAGACTAGGTAGACAGTGAGACAGAGATACTGATACTTAAGGAAAATGTCATTGTTATGGTTATCATTACGAGCATTATTATGACAAGACATACAATTACCACAAAATACTTTGTCAAGATAATAAAAAAAAACTGAATTAAGACAACAGTCTCTTAAGGACGTACACTGAGAGTGGTATTTAATATATACAGTACAATCTGTTATGAACCTACACGTGGACTATTTATATTTATTTTTATCGATAATACCAATCAATAAATCTCTTTAACGTCCTTCTAACTATTTACTGGTTACAGCATTGACAGGAACTGCCAGGTCATGATAGTATAACAACTGACATTTAATGTCTCACACAGCTATAAAACACACACCCAGCAATGAAGGAACAGTGCGATATTTAAATGTGGTTTCTCACTTAAAACATGTGGGGAAGCACTACAATCATTAGGGTTTACCGACAAAAGCCTCAAAAATGGACACATTACGACAGATGGCCAAGGGACACAAGGAAGACGTACCCAGCAAAGTGATTTAAATTGAATAAAGCGAGATAACAGGATTGAGTGAGGAACAAACCATTGAAATTTCGCACAATAGCAATAACAAAGACATAGCATGAAGATATAACTAGAAAAGGACCATTGCCCAAAACCATTTTAAAAGACTGAGATTGAAAGTGGGTAATATCATAATCGGTCCGATTGGTCCCTTTACATTTTTCAAAGAAACCAAAGAACGGTATACGAACACTGTTAAAAGAGATCTTCATCCACAAATCATTTAAGTCTAAACAGATAAGAAATATTTGCAAACTAAACAGGATGTAAAAACACCTGTGACCGAATGACACACAATCAGTTACAGGTTCACCTGTCTGTCGTCAACTTGTCATCAAATTTGTTATCACAGCACTCGTTTTGTTTATGCATGCTTTGAAGAGGCAAACTAATTTTGGATAATTTCATGAATGATGAAAAAAAGGAGGATATCACGCATGCACTGTTCATTTCCCTGAAGAATTACATTTTCAGTTAGTTGATCATTGACACTCGCAAGAACGTAGCGTAACGTAGGATTATGAAGAAGCACAAAATGCACTTGCTCAATTTTATTTTTCAAGTTTTAGAAATTAATTGCACATAGCCGCATGGCCTTGCTACACATGTCGAACGCTTTACAAAAATCGTCGCTATAAAAGAACCGAACCAAACCAAACCGGTGAGGCAACTGCTTCAAGAGTCATGCATGTGCTCTACTGCTGCTAAAAAGAACAAAGAAAGTCTTACTATATCGCTGAAAAAAGGTTGGAATGGGCAAACAAATAAAATAGAAGAAAACAGCACAGAAGACGGTGTCACCTTGCCCAACACCTTATGCTGACGAAACAAGAAGCTCGTAACAGACACGTAAAGCTGCAGTCTATTGCAGAACACCGACAGAAGACCTCACGAACCTCCCACACCCCGTTCCACAATAAATAAATAAATAAGCCAGCACACCAACCTATAAATAATTTCAAATTAACTTCGAACTCCTAGTTACGTCATGCGATGTGTATAGCAGCAATAAACGCCACAGCTTTCAGTCTTCGCTGAGTCCAAGTGTAACAGTATATATGAGTATATATCAATATGAAATCGTTTAACCTTCACCAAACGTTAACTCCCTCCCAATACTGCTTCTGTAGTCTCGCCTCATTCCTGGGTTATTCACTATCTCCAAGAACACAGAATTTTCTGTCACGAGACACAAGCTGTGGTTGAAAAAAAATAAAAGAAAAACACACACACAAAAAAAGAAAAAAACGAGTGAGAACAGCAGGGCATCGTCACATCCACCAAAGGTTACCGAAAGGTCTGCAAAAATAAAAATGAACAAAATTAAAGGGAAACTAAGCACAGGGAAAGCAGAGCCAGACGAAGCATTCCCCATGTTCCCCGCAAACCACCACGTGGTGACCAAGCAGCAAAGACATGCTCACCCCACGTGAACGCTCTGGTGATCTTTGGGTGAACGTTTAAACCAACCTTAGATTATGGCGGTGGCGCCGTCAGTGTGTCTGCAATGCGAAACACAGAAAAGTACAGCAGTGAGTAGAGGATGAACAACCTTCACGTCCTCCATCACTCACGTCTCCATCTCTCACGCTCTCACTCTTTCTCTCATCCTATTTTTAGCAGTCAGCTGCGAGAACCAAAGCATTTGCTTCTCTTTTTTTTGTGTGATCCAGTCGTTTAAGGTTTAAAAGGGGCAAAACAAACCACGAGTATTTCTACTGGAATTAAATTCCTTTTCCCCCCTGTGGAGTCAGTAGCTGTCTGCGAAATTCAGCAGTACCGGGATCAGCCGCGTGTGTTTAATAATTTAAAAGGTTTGATGTGTTTCCACTCAACATGGTGCCCAAGCAATATCTTAAGTCGACCCTGTGGTTGTCAAAAGCTTTCTCCGTCTGATGGAAGACACTTTTTATGGGAGTCGGGGAGGAGGGGGAAGAGGAGGAGGAGAATATTTCGCCAAAGAAATCAATACACCCAGCACAACACACACATCAACATGCACGTGTCTACACTTTGTGAGAAAAACAGGCCAGTGGCAACAAGGTGGCAGAAATTGTGGGCTGGCTCAAAGGAAAAAGCCTCGTTACCAGTTACGGTCAGCAAGAACATCTTATCTCCCAGCATGCAATATCCGCCATTGCGTCACTTCCTCCCTCCGAAAAAAAAGAAGTAAAAGGCGCAACCTTCTCCATATGCAAATTCGTTGCCAAGCTAACTGATTAATTGTGCTTTTGTTTAAATCATAACAAGAACGGAAATGCATCCCCGCCACCCCCCCGAGTACAAAAGCTGTCATATGACTGAGGTAACGATTGTTCTAGTACTGAAGCTAGCACTACAGAAAGTCTGCCACATTGTCTTTCGTGATGTTCTGCCTCCTGGCTGCCAGCTGCCCGATTTTACTCCTGAGATCTCTACCACTGTCTAAAATTTAACTTAGAAGTCTAAGCCACATGGCGTTTCGTTTCGTGAAAGTCAAGGCCATGCAACAGAGAAATTCACTCGGCGAATCAGCTTAATCTCTTCACCCGCCCACCCGATCCCCCAGGCCCCGCTGTAAAGCTGAGATCACAAAAAAATCCGACACTGTAATGGTGAGATCACAGAAATCCGACATGTACATGTGAGATCACAATGAGCTGGCAACCTATCTCGTCCTGCTCAGGCGATTGTCTTGTTTTGCCGTGTCATCTCCATCGAAGTCAAACCGATTGCTTAAACTGGCGTGAGACGAGTATGACAAATCGATGGCCTTTCTTTCTTTCTTTTTTTTTTTTTTGGTCGTTCGTTTAACTCAGCGTTACCATCACATGCTTCAGGCTGGGTTACGCTGTCATCGGTTTAATGCTGTTACATTAACACTCTAAGCTCCACCCCCAACCCACTAACCAACTTTTATCAGCCCTCTTCTTGCCATAAACACTTGTTCCTGCAGTAACATAGACGACACAAGAGACATACAACCCATTTTGATTTTACGCCCAATGACAGTCTCTGATTTCGATGGCCATCTCATTTTTCTAACTTCTCATATCTTATATATATATATAGGCCGTTGTCCGGACCAACGACCACTCCTGCACAGCAATAATACTGATAATTATGGCTGGAATGCAAGTGTAATGATTCTGGTTTGGTGTCATACACAGCGGCAGCATGTGCTTGTCTCCCAGACCGTGAGGTGTTGAGCATATCCCCCTGTGCAGTCAAGATTACCCAGACAGGGTTGCCTTGCCATTAGAGGGAACCAGAGCCCGACCCCGCCTCTCCTCATTCCACCATTTAACTCGTCTTTCGCGAGAAACTCTCTAACGATTGGTCCCCAGAGCCTGCAGGCGTCCCTAACACTCCGTATCTTTGATTACGGGAAACGTCTGGAAGTTTGTGAACACCACTGTCTTCGTCTGTCGCTGTTGCTGCTCGTGCCCTGCTAGCGACGATCTCGTTGAGGAAGGTTCGCTGTCAGCCGAGTCTCTACTGCACGTGCTTTCACGCGATTGGTCGTCCAGTGGGGCCACGCCCAGTCGTTGACCCCCCTCCGAGCGCGGCTTCCACACCGGCGAGCCGCCCCCACCCCCTACCCCACCCCCACCCCCGCTGCCCGAGCTGACGGACCCCGAAGAGTAGTGGATGGGGTTGGTGCTGGAGTACTGCAGCTTGGCGGAGCCACTGTGGCTGGAGCTGCTGAGGTTGGATACGGAGGAACCAGGGCTCTCCCTCCGACCCGAGCCTGCCCCCCCGTCCAGCGCCGCCGCCGCTGCCGACGCGAATGTAGGGGGGCCGCCTTCCTCCAGGCTGGCCTGATTTAGATCCCCGACCGTCTTGCTGCGCGTGCGGAAGAGGTTGTCGTAGTCCCGGCCCACGCGCTCCTCGATGTCCATGGAGTGGCGTTCACCATCAGGACACTTGACGACACGCCGCTTTTGCAAGGTCAGCAGCTGGGGGCTGGAGGAGTGCTGCTGACCGTATAATACGCCCGTTACACGACTGGGGGACACGGGGTCCCCGGGGCGGTAGGGAGGAATAGGCAATTTCCTTACACTCTCGCGAATCGTCTGGCGGATGACCTTCATGAAGTCCGACTTGGCCTCCGGGGTGCTGTGGACAGACATGAACTGGGGTCACAGGCTTTTAGGTCGACAAGCATGAGAAAACAGCGCATACTGGCATCTGAGAGTAGCGGTACTTTACCTTTATTAGTCATTTACATATTCCTGTATATGACAGGATGAAAGACAGAATTTTAAGGAAAAGGGATAATGACTAAAGAGAAGGCAAATGGAGAGAAGAAAGGATGAGGGTGGGGTTAGAATCACAGACTGACAGAAACAAAAGAAGAGAAAAGGAAAGGTGAAATCCAGAACTAAAGCCTGCCCATCATTCAACACTGAATAGGGGACAAACGATGTCTCTCTCACAGGTTCGTACATCCACGCGAAGTAAGAGACATTCAGCATGATCAAAAACTAAGATATAACGAGCATGAAATCTGCATATCGGAGATCAGAATTATCTGGGGGTAGGGGTGGTGGGGGCAGCTGACGGGTTACCTGTTGCAGAACTGGTACACCCGCTCTGGCCGACCTTCGGCCTCGCAGCGCGAGTGGATGAGGTCCCACCAGTAGTGGCGGTCCATGTCCGCTACTTTGCCCCCGCACACCTGCACTTCCGCTGTGGGCACCAGTGTCCGGAACCTCTCCAGCAGCTCGGGGTTCTCGATCATGGACGTTCGAGACGAGGTGGACTGGACATGACAGACAGAAAAGCATCACACACATTTGCACATATGTCAATATATACCTGCACGTCTCTTTAGAGGGTTGCATATTTACAGCAAGAGTTAGTTAGGGAGAGTAAGTTGATACCGTCAAACGGTTCAAAGCGCTAAATGACAATTAAACGTAGTCAAACCGACCAACTTTTGAACAAGAACAAAAGCAAAAATCTTAACCAACTACAGAACCAGCCCATACCCCTTAAAACATGATGAATAAATATTTTAATAAGTAATAAGTATTTCTCGACCAACCTTGGACTTGCGCCGTTTCTGTCGCTCGCAGCAGAGGAAGACGACGCCCATCTTGAAGACGAAGACGGTGTTCTCGAAGTCAGTCGTCTTCTTGACCTTTCCCAGGTAGTCCACCATGTTGCACCAGTCCACCGTGCCGTACATCTGCAGCTCCCCCACTGACAGCTCAATCGGCTGCAACAGCGACACACGTGCGGCAGTTCCGGCTTCATATCCCTCCCCAGCTTTCCCCCAATTGTGGGCCTTACAGCTTGTACCCCCCCCCCTCCCCCATCGGCCCAAAGTCAGTCTCCACCGTAGAAACTATAGTTTTTTTTCCCCATCGCAGGACACAGACGTGTCTCCCTAGCAAAGACCTCGTTTCCAGAGAGACAGAGAGAGAAAGCTTTCAATAAAAAATATGTCAATAAAAATTACAGTCGGTGACAGAACAAGTCTTAAGAGCAGTTGCCGAGTTTCATTCACAACTTTTTCCTAGTAGTGGAAGGATGTCACTTTCCCGTTGGGCTTACTGGAAGAGTGTGAGGTCAGCCGCAACACTGAAGCTTAGTGAGTCACTGTGAAGCTTATTGAATCGCTGCGAGTCACAGTAAGTGTGCAGGACGAGAGAGGTGGAACTGGGGAGCCCAACTCTCTCTTTTTCTCGTATTTGCATCTAATAAATAATGCACCCATGATGTCTGCGGGGTGGGGGGCTTTACCAGTAACATGCTTCAGCGGTGCTCACACCAGAAGCCTTCACAGAAGGTCGCACCAGCCAGCGAGGTACGGAGGGTGTGAAGCAGACTTTAAAAAATGTTTCACGCTAGTCGGTCATACAGTGTGAAACAGGCTTCAGAAGGTGCTTTAGTCTATTGGATCATACAGTGTGAGAGACAGGCTTCAGTGTTGGGCCATACAGTATGAGAGACAGGCTTCAGAAGGTGCTTTAGCCTGTTGGGTCATACAATGTGAGAGACAGGCTTCAGTGTTGGGCCATACAGTATGAGAGACAGGCTTCAGAAGGTGCTTTAGCCTGTTGGGTCATACAATGTGAGAGACAGGCTTCAGTGTTGGGCCATACAGTATGAGAGACAGGCTTCAGAAGGTGCTTTAGCCTGTTGGGTCATACAATGTGAGAGACAGGCTTCAGTGTTGGGCCATACAGTATGAGAGACAGGCTTCAGAAGGTGCTTTAGTCTATTGGGCCATACAGTGTGAGAGACAGGCTTCAGAAGGTGCTTTAGTCTATTGGGCCATACAGTGTGTGAGACAGGCTTCAGAAGGTGCTTTAGCCTGTTGGGCCATACAGTGTGAGAGACAGACTTCAGAAGGTGCTGCACGCTAGTCGTTCTTACCGGTTTGCTGGGGTGCACCTCTCGGTAGGTGCGCATGAGGTCGTTGAAGACACTGCCGTACTCCTCGTAGATCTTCTGCATCTCGTTGATGTGCTCCGCCACAGCTTCCATCCCCTTCAGCGCCTCTGCACGAAGACGACATACATCATCTCAAACTAAAAAAACCTCTCATTCACATCATCGAAGGCACACCAGCCCTCATCACCAACCCGAAACTAAGAACTAATGATGAAGCTGCTAATGTCAGTGATTCACTACCCAAGATGCAACACTTGGAAAAATGTCAGTAACAAAAACACTAATCATAACACTTTCCACCTTCCCTCTTGTATGCTGCCCACCTACTCTCTGGGTACATCCCTCCCATAATACATGTATGATGTGTTTATGTGTATATTACAGGGTGATCCTATAGCGGTTTAGCCGAAGCCTAATGATGACTTTAACAGCAGTCTTCAAGAATCATCGTCTCTATAATTTTACGAACAGCACAAGTACCCTTTCCATGCTACCCACCTAAAGTTTCTCTTGATAAACGTAACGGGATTCTCACCTGTCAGATGATGGTGCTCGTCTGTCTCCAGGTGTGTGAGGGCGCACAACTGCTGCAGCAGCAGCGGGTATTTGAGGATGCGCTGTATGGGTTTGATCATGTACGACTCCAACGTGGCTGAGTGCTGCTGCTTCGGGTTCCTGGCCAGCAGGAACTCGCGCAAAGCCTCGTTGGATTCTGCGAGAAGAGCGAAGGAAACTGAACATGTGAGGCCCCTACAACAAGTGGCTGCTCGAAATAAAAGACATCCGTAAATCAGGCTAAAAAAATCAAAATTATGTGAAGTTTCCAGCTGGGCTCTGAAAACGCAATCGATCTGGCGATCTGTCTGAAAACTGGGGTCTCATCCTGCAAGACATTTTCTAATAAACCTGACACAACAAAGCTAATATTTCGTCCATTAGTATCACCAAATATCAGTGCTACAGTTTTACATGCATTCAAACCATGGCATTAATAATTAAAGTAGATTCTTGATCTGGAAGATTAAGATCCCGACAAATATGTAAATAAGATTAATATGTATTTTCTATGCGAGTAAGTGTGTGTGTGTGTGTGTGTGTGTGTGTGTGTGTGTGTGTGTGTGTGTGCGTGCGGGCGTGCATGTGTATAAACGCTTTTACCTGGGTTGAGGATTTTCTGCGCACGTGAATGACTGGCGCAGAAGGAGCTGTATACCTTGAAGTGATTGGCGTAGTATAAGAAAGAGCCACCAATAGAGAACAGAACTCTCTGGAACCAAGAAAAAAAATCAGAGTCATAGCCTCCCTAAATTACATGCCTACGAGTACAAGGACTAAGCTTAATATCTACAAGTTTATTTACTACTAAATTAAAACAGAATCGTAATCAGGACCAATGAACAGAGTGTCACATCACAGTGAGTAAAGCAGTATGTCACGGACAAATAAGTACAAGTTTATGCAATGAACTAGTGAGTACACTATTATGTCATGGACTAGTGAGTACACTATTATGTACTGGACTAGTGAGTACATTATTATGTAATGGACTAGTGAGTACAGTGTTATGTAATGGACTAGTGAGTACACTATTATCCAATGGACTAGTGAGTACACTATTATGTACTGGACTAGTGAGTACACTATTATGTCATGGACTAGTGAGTACACTATTATGTAATGGACCAATAAGTACAAGTTTATGCAATGAACTAGTGGGTACACTATTATGTAATGGACTAGTAAGTACACTATTATGTCACGGACAAATAAGTACAAGTTTATGCAAAGAACTAGTGAGTACACTATTATGTAATGGACTAGTCAGTACACTATTATGTCACGGACAAATAAGTACAAGTTTATGCAATGAACTAGTGAGTACACTATTATGTAATGGACTAGTCAGTACACTATTATGAAATGGACTAGTGAGTACACTATTATGTAATGGACTAGTGAGTACACTATTATGAAATGGACTAGTGAGTACACTATTATGTAATGGACTAGTGAGTACACTATTATGTAATGGACTAGTGAGTACACTATTATGAAATGGACTAGTGAGTACACTATTATGTCATGGACTAGTGAGTTCACTAATATGTAATGGACTAGTGAGTACACTATTATGTAATGGACTAGCGAGTACACTATTATGTAATGGACTAGTGAGCACACTATTATGTCATGGACTAGGGAGTATAGTGTTATGTAATGGACTAGTGAGTACACTACTATGTAATGGACTAGTGAGTACACTACTATGTAATGGACTAGTGAGTACACTAATGTCATGGACTAGTGAGTACACTACTATGTAATGGACTAATGAGTACACTAATATGTAATGGACTAGTGAGTACACTATTATGTAATGGACTAGTGAGTACACTATTATGTCATGGACTAGTGAGTACAGTAATATGTAATGGACTAGTGAGTACACTAATATGCAATGGACCAGTGAGTACACTATTATGTCATGGACTAGTAAGTACACTTATATGTAATGGACTAGTGAGTACACTATTATGTCATGGACTAGTAAGTACACTTATATGTAATGGACTAGTGAGTACACTATTATGTCATGGACTAGTGAGTACACTAATATGTAATGGACTAGTGAGTACACTATTATGTAATGGACTAGTGAGTACACTATTATGTCATGGACTAGTGAGTACACTAATATGCAATAGACTAGTGAGTACACTATTGTGTCATGGACTAGTGAGTACACTAATATGTAATAGACTAGTGAGTACACTATTATGTAATGGACTAGTGAGTACATTGTTATGTAATGGACTAGTGAGTACACTATTATGTAACGAACTAGTGAGTACACTAATATGTAATAGACTAGTGAGTACACTATTATGTCATGGACTAGTGAGTACAGTGTTATGTAATGGACTAGTGAGTACACTAATGTAATGGACTAGTGAGTACAGTGTTATGTAACGGACAAGTGATAACATTGTCCCGGAATAATAAGCACAGAGTTTAAGAACGAAAGAGGTGCGAGCAGCTCAACAGTTTGATAGGGTTGAGTACTGCTCAAGTGCAGGCACCAGCTCCTTAAAGAAGTTCACTGCTAAGTCTAATTTTTAACTTATTTCTCTAGCTGGATGATAAAATTGCATTTTATTGTAAGTATATGATTACCACTTTCATCAGTTACGTGCAGTATTTAATTAATACTCAATTACATTTTAGACAAATAATATTTCACTATTACCAAAACTGGTTACTCCCATCAACCCTCGCAGAGTGGATTTAGAACTTCTTACTGAAATAAATCTGTGCAGTCAAGACCATACAATGGGTGTGTGTTTTTCTTTTTCAAGTGTACACCACAAGGGAATCGGTAAAAGGTGCTGAAGAAGAAAGAAACCGGAACATCTCAAGAATCCCCCCCCCTGCCCCGAGGACCCTGTGAAGAGATGTAGTGTCACCTCTAGAGAGAAGTCTGTGTGCCTCGCCTGAGACGAGATACGAACGCAGGTCTTACGATACACACCACACTGGTGACGTGTATGATTTACAAACACGCCAGCGGATTTAAAAAAAAAAAAGTTCACTGATGTGCAAAGTTTTGAACACTTGCGTGACTGTGACCATGTACTTGTTAGGTTGAGAACATAAAGAATGATGCAGAGCGAGACCTTGAAGAGTTTGATGTCGTCAGTGACGAAGAAGTCGGGCTCCAGCTCGATGGCCTGCTCCAGGCTGTGCAGGAACTGCTGCTGGAACTGCACGATCTCCGTGATGTTGCCAAACAGCTCGGCCACCTTCTCCGAGGTCAAGAACGTCTCCTCTTTCAGCGGCTCCAGGTACCGGGACAAGAGGCACATCAGGTCCTGCACACACACACACAGATTGAAGTTGACCGACTTTAGGGGAAAACTTGGAGATAGAGTGAGAGTGGGTGGCATTTAATCAACAACTTGGTGCCCCTTTCTCGCTGGCAGACTAGTATGAGAGCTCAACATTATAATTTCTTTCTAAGAGAAAAATGTTTCTGTGCAGACAGACAGGACAGGTCAGCACGCGCCGGCACGTGTGCATGTCTTAGTGATGAAGGGAGGGAGGCAGGCAGGGAGACAGGCACGAAGGCAACGTGTCAGGCAAAACAAAACGCGATGCAAAGGATGAACAATAAGGATGAGAATGCCAAGGACGAACAAATAAAAATGGGTTACAGGCACTCAAAATGAATAATAAAAAAGAAGCGGCTGTGGTGGTGCATCACATGACCACCATAAAAATGTCAGTCGAGGTCCTTCTTAACTGGCAAGTCGAACACTGGATCAAGTTTGGCAAGGTTGTGTGAGAGCATAACTTGAGATATGGGGCGAACTTCTGTCAGCATACTAAGTCCAAACTTTGCCAAAACCATTATCAAGTCATTTGCTAGCACAATGGGGCTTAGGAGTATCGGAGGTCTGGCACTTTGCCTCGGCAAGAAATGCACTTCGGGAGTTTCGTCCTGGATCTTGACCTGATAAAAGCACATGAGGTGTACCCACAGGATAGGGTTCAAGCTTCTTACAGTAAATGCGATGGCACGTACTGATTCTTACCATCACGGACCCTTAGTCCAAACAGGTCTCGTGAACTCATGACAATAGGCACGTGATTCTCTGAGGACAGGTGATACCTTCCCTCACATCTGACACAAAGACGATTACGTCAGCCCTATAATTAGGTAACGGGACTGACTGAATGCCAGGAATACGACTGAGGTCTCTCTCTGCTTGTTGTGCATATTATTTGTAAATGCGAGCACGCGCTGTGTGTAAATGCGTGTACATGTTTGTAAATGTGCACGTGTTATGTGTAAATATCTAGTGTGTGTGTGTGTGTGTGTGTGTGTGCAAGTGTTGTGTGTAAATGTGTCCATGAGTTTAATAAATAAAGACAATGTTTTTATTCCCCTTTGGCCCTTCGGAAATCAAATCGTGACATCACACGCCACCCTAAAGGAACATTTCTACTGGCGAGAAAGACTTGAGGGTAACCGTAGTTCACTGTTGCTTTACGCAAGAGGCAAGGCCGATGTAGATATTTCTGTCCACAATCTTGACCCAAGAAATAAGTCACAAAAATAATATTATACCAGTTCCATCCCTACTTTCGAGCAATGTCAAGAGTTGGATACAGGTCTACGTCAGAAATAAATTCTTGCAAATACATTTGCTTATTTATGGCTGCACAATACTTGGGGCCACCTCACACGACGGAGCTTATTTTCGTATTCCACACATGTCTGCCCAACGGGAAAATTTGGAACAGCGATTGTGGCAATGTGCCCAGCCACATGAGGCTATAGCTAACAGTAGGATGCGAGAGGCGCACAACATTGGTAAGAGGAGTATATTTTCATGCTGAAGGGATGCTGCAGCAGAACTTGGGTCTCTCGTGGTCGTGAAGTAGCATTCCTTCAATCTCAGCCACCATTGTTCTAGTCAGCATAGAAAATGATAGTTCAACATGTTTGGTAGCAAAGAAATATTGATTACTCTAAAAGAAAGAAAAAAAGGAAGCCAATCCATTTCCTCGCAGAACACATTAAATTTTTCAAAACCAAGCAAACACTAAATCATTTCCGCTCCTTTTTTAGTCCCAAACCTCGTGACTAAAGCTCTTAAGCCACGAACTCGTCTTGCCCGTAAAATGGCGGAAACCAGGCAGATAAAAAGCTTTAGAAGTGTCAACACGCGCCATGTGAAACCAGTTCAGTCCTCTCAGGCCGTAGTTATGAAGCGAGAGGCAGGGCAAAATGAGGAACTCAAGGAAAAGCGTCTTGTTTCCGAAGTTATAGAGTGGTATTCAGATAATGCGGATATTACTTCATGTTTCTTGACCCTAGAACACCTTTACCACCGCTTTATAACTATGGCTCCTGAGGTAAAACAACATCGGAGGGATCGGAACTTTGCTTTAAAACTTTGGAAACAAGATTCTTTTCCATGAGTTACCCTTGTTGCCCCAGGGCAACGACTTACTTTCGCTTTATAACTACGCCCCTAGAATAGGACATCAGTCGTGTTCTTTGTGAAGGACATCCCGCAAAGGTCTTGTAAATAAAACGAGGGGTTAGATGTAGCCCTGACATTTTCATTGAGTTTAGATCATGCCAACAGACGTATGCATGCAAGAAAAATAAAACACCTTGATTTTATTTTTAGACACAGCGACACGTTTAGTCGACAGGAAGCCGTAAACAGTTCTTACTGTTCAGCTTTACCAAAAGCTTTATTTGATTCATGCACCTGAAATCTCTTTGAATCGTGTTCACACAAAGGCGCATTCATTTGTTCCTGAATGTGTGCTGCGAATAATACTAACAGCTGTCACTGTAGAAATGTAGTGCCCTCTACATACATTACCATTTTCTCTCTCTCAACTTTCACCAAGCAAAAGTAGTTTCTGATACCCAGTAGCTTAACCTCTGCAAAATGCTACTCGCGCGCACGTGCACAAATGCGCATACAATTTTAAATTCCTGATGCTCTAAAAATGAATTTCATTAAAAAAAAAACCAACCCCGCAATGGCTTCCTGGTTTCTAGCATAGCTCGGCAATGTCAACTTGATTGCTGCCACTTCTCCGATAATATTGGCTGATCTAATGAGTGGCAACTCTTCAAAGAGGGAGTGTGCTCGGTTCAATGTTACTTCCTTCATCTCCTGCAGACGACTGGCTAGTTTATTTATTTATTTATTTATTTTTTTTTTTACAATTTCATTGGCAGACACTCTTCAACTCCTGCCCTTCCCTGAACACTGTATGAACAGTTCTCCGTGTCCCACTTGTTACTAAATAGCTCAGCAAGTCCCGAAACACTTCCGGGACAAATCATGTGAATATCCATGCACTTTCCAATGATCTGTGTCAGGTAAGTGCATTAAAAAAAAGTGTGCTTAAATTAAGTGGTCTGGGAGGCAACCATAACTATGAGCACTTGGAAGCACAGTAGTGACACTGTTTTTTGTTTCAAATCATCTTTCGTAAAACGTGAAAGTTTTTTTGAGACTGATTTACGACCCAGGGCGTCAAGTAGGTAGCCATCATTGATTTAATAATAATAATAATAATAATAATAATAATAATTCCTCCTACCAAAAAGAATCCCACTGCTAAAGCCCGCCACCCTTTCAAGATGCGAAGATCTTTCATTTATGTAATTTAAATTCATGACAGAGATGCAAATTCTTCAGAAGGAAGCGACTGCCCCGTTCAGTTCGTGATATACAAGTCTTCAATCATCGACATTGTCGTTTATGCACTGAGCGAATCAAAGTCTGACTATAAAGTTAGAACAGAAAGATAGATTCAAAGACATACGACATCAAAGACAATCTTTTCCTTTGCACCTGGATGTCAGAAAGCTTGTATCAGGTGTACAGGCCAGCATTATTTATTCATATTTCGTGAGTTATCATCGTGTAGAAGAATTAATCCGGTCATTTGAGACAAAAAAAACACTACATTGCAGTTGGGTGCATCAGGTGGACTTCTGCTGAGTCATCTGTCCGATCCAAGGATAAAGAATAAAGAGGAGCACAATGGGAGGTCTGACCTTGACATAAGCACGTTCAGTCTCCACCAGCTCCATGATGACTTTGCGCATGCGCTGTGCGTCAGACAGGGAGCGCGTGATGGGTGCTACGTCGTCTGCTGTCGAGCTCTGGCGGTCTGTTCTGCAGATGGCTGTCACCTGATCAGCAGCCTGCAGAATCAAGAAGTCAAGCTGCCATTGTCTGCGTCATGCAAACCCCCCTCTACTCCACGCCCAATATCTTATATTTACACTGGCTCGCTGATAACTCCCTCCCTCCACACACCAAACCCCAATTCTAAAAACCCATTCCTGCATTCTGTGGCTCAAAATGTGTATGTATGTATGGTGAGTGCATGTATGTGTGTGTGTGTGTGAGAAAGAAATCATTGCATGTATTTGTATTAATCTGTACATTGCTAGTATAAGCACTATCTACTATTGCCCTTGTGGATTAATCAAGTTGTATTGTAACACTAAGGTGGTTTATAGGAAATGTTAAATACTGGATGGTGTTGCGACATTGAGACCCACAACTGCTTTGGAAAAGGCTTCTACATCCCCCACCACCATTCACCCATCGCTTTTATTACTAAATTTAATGGCCATAATGTCAGGTCTAGGCCGCTCTCACGACCTTTCATTTATAATTTGCAGTTTTGCAGTGACAGCTGGTGGTTTCAAATGCTCTTTTCGCTGTTTGGAATTTGACATTTAGCCAATACATACAGACTTTCACAGGCTAACAGCAAGTAACAGGTGCATTGTCGGGCCTGTTGAAATATATGTTCCGGGTTTGACAGTTCATGACTGTACTGAAATTTTAAAAGAGAAGACAGTACCAGCCATATGCTGGAATAGAGTCAAAGATGTGAGAATGTTACAGTTACCTTCAGAAGAGTATCAATCTGCACTGGATCTGCAGTCGGCACATCCCCAACTGCAGGCTGAATTTTACTATCACCATCTGCAAAGTTAATAAAAATAATAATTGACATATTTGCTTTCACTCATTGAAGGTGTGCTGAAGCTAACAACACACATACTATTGAATGAAAAATATGGAAAGAATGTTGAAGGATTAAAAAATATCAAAAGTCCTGCCACCATTGTTAGCATGCTTTCTACTGGTGTGCTATTTTTAATCATTTGAAACATTACCAGGTTTAATTTGCCTCTTGACTGGTTGATTGCTTTAGTAGGAAAGTGCTTCCTCCTTGAAGCAAAATGCACTATGGAAGAGAAGGAGAGGGGGGGACCTGAGTACCTGGAGAACTCCCCCTACTCCCAGCCCTTTGAACAAGTGTCACATACAGAAAGTGTCCTCAGACGAGATCTGAACCCAGAGCCTCTCAGTGCAGTGGTGACAACCGAACGGTTTAACCCACAACACTACTGGGCATCCCTGGTTTCCCTCTTCTTAAAGATTCCCCTATTTAAAGGGTTTTGAGACATGCAAACATTCACATTAACTTTGCATCCCTCACCCTTCTCTCCACAATCTTTTCATATTTTGGGGGGATGAGATTCTTCTTGATTTGTATATGAAACCTGGCAAGGAAGTAGCTGTTTCACATTACTAATAATTTTGGCAGGGAAACACCACCACAGGAATGTAGAGGAACTATAATAACCTTGCTGAGCCTCTTTCGTGCCAATTTAGGAGCTTCAATCTGAACAAGGCACAATGTGATGAAATGACAATGATTGTTGTTTGTATTTTATGCCATGTCAGCAACTAAGGCTGTATCACGAGGACGAAATGACAAGCAAATCAACAAAGAAACAAAGACTCAAGCACACACATTCACAGCGTTTGTCTTTGAGTAGTTGCTGTTAAATAAAAATACACAGACCACTTGATATTTTCGTTTCCTAGAACACAAAATAACTTCTCATTCCTATTTGCACTATACCTTTATCTGTTGGAGCAGGAACAATAAGGTTTCCTATGGACTTTTCTGAGATTCTGGGCTGAACTGGGGGTGGAGGGCACACCATGTTGCTGATGTAGCTGTCGGTGTGATGGGTGACAAAATCTGTGCGTGGAGGTTGTGTCCGCATGGAACGGACCGTCAGGAATAGAGTTCGAGATTCATGTAAAAGAGTTTCAATGTACACCATATCAAGTTCTGACACAATCTTCCCATTAATGACCAGGATTTCATCTCCCACAATTAAACCTGTAATAAAATAAGCAATCATGATTAAACATCAATCTGTACTAGTTATAACATTTATAATATTATTGAATAATATATAATGAATCTGCTTCATTGCCACAAAACTCAACTCTACCCCATAACTTTGAAAACCTGAACCATCAGAACCGCCACTCATAGGCTCACTATATCTGTATTCCATGTTACTGTTATTTAATACTCAACTGTCCTCATATTGATGTCTGACCAAATAAACAAATTTTGCTCTCAAACAGATTAAAATAACTAGTAGTGCATGCACATGCACACAGGCAGGAAAGAGAAAGAGAGAGTGGTACCTGCTTTCTCCGCCACACCACTAGGTGTGATCTCACAGACATACACCTGAAGTTCATCATCACGGTCAAAGTCTTCAGCCAGCTCTGCTTCCACAGCAAAGCCGAACATTCCATCTTTGGTCGGTTTGGTCAGTTCCATTTGGAACATACATTTCTGGCACACTTCTATGGCATCATAGCGCTAAAAGTGCAATAAAAGTGCTAATTAGGAAAAAAAATCCACTGAATCATAAATTCTTTGTTCTACTTGTGTGGCTAAGTACAGGAGCAAGAGGAAGAGGGAAAAGGGGAAGACAAGTAAAAAATATTACAAGGATCAATAACTTTGTAGACAAGATTGCTGGAGGACACAAAAATAGACTAATGGATGCCAATAAAGGCACAAAAATTTGTAGGCAGTCAATCTTTTTTTTTAATACAAAAGCTAACACCCGCTAGCAGCCAAAACCCAACATCTGACAGCAGCCATGCTCACCAGTTTCTTTACGAGGTCATGGCGATCCGGAATGACAAACTTGTCGTCCGTAGACCCCATGGGTTTTATGCGGACATAGTGGTCCCGAGGGTTGAGCTGACGTTTGCTGCAAGTTGCCTCCAGAAGGTCACGAACACTTGTTCCTTTGTCCACTCCAATGAGCATCGTCTGAAAGTTGTAGCACTGTAAGGCACAGTTAAGTTGATTCCATGTTTGGGTTGCAGCAGAAATCAACAAGTAGGTTGTAAAACTAGTATCAACCTCAAGATTATTTCCTTCAGGAAATGGAATATACAATAAACTGCTTTTGTTCTCAGTTAACAGCAAGTTTGTAAAGTGGAAGGAATCAATATGCATACTAGCAGAGGTATCAAGAAGACACCACTTTAACAGAAATCTGTCAATGTAGCCACAATTTGTTTGGATGACAGTTCATGGCAAACAAAAGAACAGTATAACTAAAAAGATAAAGAAGTCACAATTTATCAAAAAAGTATAAAATATAAAAAATAAACAAACATGGAACATGATAATAAATAAATTAAAAAGATTTCTTCAGCTTTCAACAGTGCTAGATTCTAGAGATAGGATACAGGTTAGTTGTTTGTGCTTAACGCCATGCCAGAGAGATGCCATACAGACCAACGTAAAAACTTATTTGTCATACAGTCCAATGTTCCAACAAACATTTTGTTATACAGAATATACACAAATACTTGAAACAAAAACAAGCTTTATTTAAGAACCCTGCTGTACTCTTGGATTTATTTTGTCTTCCTTTCAATGGCATCGCTCTAAAGCTGACACAAGGGTGATGTTAGTACTTCATAAGCCAAGGGAAGTAATAACAACTGCTTAGTTCATACCATGATCTAATTTTCATATTGAAATAAAAGAATCTGCATATATATTTGTAAATTAAAAGAAAAACTCTAGCTTCTGTTCAAAAGAATAATAATGTAAATAAATGAACAGTTCCCTTGCAATTTTTCCCTCTTCCATTACAGCTTCTCACCCACCCAACCCCCTGCACGAAAAAGACATGAACTAAAGAGAAGCACAAGTGACAACGAATGAAAGGCAGGAAATGAAAAAATAGACAGCTGAAAACATTGTGTAAACATTAAAATAAATCTTAAATACATAGACTTTAGTTCATCTCTACATGCCATTTTTTTTTGGGCAACGTTCCTGTCTCCAGAGTTATGTACCTGACGTCCCCTCATGTTTTGAGGTTCTTGACAGCATCTTTGACACTTAATCATGATCTTGTTGCATACCTGGTTATTTGGCAAAGTTACTCGAGACAGACTCTCCTGGGTCAGAGTGTTTTCTGTTGTTGATCTTTCCAGCAAGTTCTCTAAAGAATCGTGGCCCCGAATTGTGTTAGACTTGAAAAGGGCTCTGTATAACAAAAGTGAATTAAAAAAAAAAACCTTTTGATAAAAAAAATTATATATGAAAGAATTTTAACATAAAAATATTTACATGTTTTACACAAGTACTAGTACATATTTTTGAGGGATATTGTGTGTGTGTGTGTGTGTGTGTGTGTGTGTGTGTGTGTGTGTGTGTGTGTGTGTGTAAGAAAGCTTGAAAAAAAAAAAGGATGCGTAAAAGACTATCCAAATAAATTACCAAGTGAGAAATGACAATCACAGTATTTTACAAATATTTTATTTTATTGACCCTTTCAGACATTATAAAACAGCTGAGCCTGTCAACAATGAAAGTCACATAAGAATCAGCAATCATTCAACTACATAAAACAATAAATGACAATAACAAACCAGTTGCTCATCCACTCATCAGACAACAAATGATAATGTCACGTGGTACAATTGCCACATGGATCACAATAAGATAATGTCATTTTTTGTGTTTTAATAAAAAAAGGTGTAATTAAAATATCTAAATAAGCCACCAAGACAGAAAGAATAAAAGGAACTCACTCTGAGCTGACGCTGGTTCCCATTGTGCCTGTTGGGGTTCGAGATCGCGGTCTTGGAGGTTGCTCTGCTCGTGGTGACAGCATGCTGCCCTTATTCGATCCCTTGCCATAAATATTTGGCAGCACCAGTGGCTTGCGAGCACTCACTAGTGCATGAAATGAGGTCACAGTGAAGATTCCTAATCGTCCTAAAGTAGTTTTTGTAGCTTTACATGCACTGGCCAGAAGCACCTGACGGAACAAACGTAATGATTGAGAAATAAGTCTTAATGCACTCTGGTGAAAAGTTATTTCAACATCTGATGGCTAACACTCTGCTGTATCATCTTTTGCCACATTCAATTCTCTATCATTATGCTGTCTATATCATTATACATATGAATTTAGCAGGCAAAGGCATTTAAATATAAAAGTTTATAGAATTATACGTGACTATAGCAGGCAAAGGTATTTAAATATAAAAGCCTATAGAATTATACATGACTATAGCAGGCAAAGGTATTTAAATATAAAAAGAAAAAGTAAAGATAGTCCCACAGTGGAGTGGCTAAAAAAAACCCAGTGACTTGTAAGTGGTTTACTGTGTCTAGAAAACAACCACATGTGGAAAGCAGAGCCCAACTTTCTTCTGCCTCACTTTATTCAGCTTTATATTAAATACCCAACACAGCCATCATCATGACCGAGACTAGTGACTCCCCACTTCCTTTCCCTTCAAACTGCGTGCAAACACTGTGAAGCTATGAAATTAGCCTATTTAAAAACTGGTTAGTACACTATAGGAGATAATTAGCATTCCTGCAAAAGCTTGGGCTGCAAGCCATGTTGAAAAGGGCAGAAAGAGGAACAAGTGATCCAAAATCATCCAAAAGTGGACTTCACCAGATTTCTGAGCTGTCATATGTAGATGACAAGCCACAAAAGACAGTCTTATAAACGACTGTTTCTCACATCTCCTCCTCACCCTATGTCAGTGTCAGACTAAACTAATTATCTGTAGGGGTAGCAACATCAACAAGTGGGTAGTGATGTTCACACATGCATGGTGACATCTACCATGGGCAATGACATCTAAGCATGAACAGTGACATCTGCATGTGGACAGTTCCATGTAGACGAGGACAGTGGTCTCCCAGACACCAAGACAGGGGTACAAACCTAAAAAGATTAGAGAGAATGTTTGCAAAAGATACAAGTACTGAAGAACTTCCTGTTCTGTGAAACAGGTGTATGTTTACTTCATAGCCTGGCAGATAAAACATTGTTGGAACAGCTATACTTAAAGACATCTTGTTTCTACTCATTGTCACTCATGATGCAAACAAAAATTGTCTCCCTTGTGCTGACCATTAACTGGAATTACCTAGATGCCTGAAGTTTTACCAGCGCAGTAGCGCTAAAATTAATGATTGACTTTGTTGAGTGCATTTCCCCATGTAGAGGCAAGTGCAATGTGCTGTGCACAGAAGACTATAAATGAATCAACAATTAACCATACAACAAAGAAACATAAACATCAGGAAATGAATGGCACTGCAGCAAATATGCAGCATAGATGTCTAAGGTCAATGTAGATAGGTGATGAAATAAGGAATGATTAGAGTAGAATGCTTGATTATGAAAGATTTGTTTTTTTAAGTAGGTGGGTTTTGAGAAGGGCTTTGAAAACTTTGATCGTAGAAACAGAAAGGGGCAGATAATTCCAAATTGTGGGGCCAGAGAAGGAGAAGTGTCTGCTAAATGTCTCTTTGTCTGATGCGTGGCACAGAGAGCAGGTCAGCACAATGTCCTAAAACTCTACGATGGTGAAGATCAAAATGTTGAAAGGAGCAAACAGTTAACAGCTGAGGAATACATATCCGCTCAGCAAAAGGCAAACAACACCATGAGAAATACACATGCTCTGTTGATGGCTAACACTTTGCTGTATCATCTTTTGCCATCATGCAGATGTTGCCAAAACGTTTCTTTCTTGCTTTCATGCAGTTTTCTTAGAATCACTGCAGATTCTATGGCTCCAAGACCTCAATTCTTTCTACCTCAGATACAAAACCTGACTCAAGGACCCATTTTACTCCCATCCTACAACAAAGTTGTTCGCTGCACAGCTATCTTGACCAACTGGCTATTTATGATACCAGACCAATAAAAACCAATGAAGTTCTTCGATGAATAACCACAATTTAACTAGTCTTGCAACTGTAGACAACCTTGTCAGCTGCTGCAGCCATCGAGTGTCCTAACAATCAGTACCAGGCAAGGGACAGAACTGACAGTTCTACATCGTACCTTTGGATTAGGCAGCTCTGTGCCCTGTAGTGAAGCAATGTAACAACGGAAACGATATTGGTCAATGTACAGCTTTTCTAGATTCTCCTCCCACTGGGCAATCTGCTTTACTATAGCAATGCGGCTGCGCGGATCTGTCACCACTGTCATCTGCAGCTCTGCCATCTTCCTCATCTTCACATCCTGGAGATAAGGGACAGAGAGAGCCTGAATTGTGTCTAGTATGAAATTAGTGACTCAGAAATAAAAAAGAAAAAAAACTTTCTAGGGTAAATATCATTATATTTTCATCAAGCCATTTTATCTTGTGGAAATATTGATATTTTGCATTTTGTGCATACCATAAAATACATGTTAACATTGGTTTTCTTTTTTTCTTCTCGTCTACATGGTTCTACATGTACTCAGTTTTATTCCATTAGAGAAACTTATTTTTATATTCCCTCGGAATTAACATTTGTTCTTTTTCAACTTTGTAATTGGATAAGTGTGGTGGGTTTTTGTTGCTTTTTTTTACTTTTGCCTTCTTCATCTTAATACTTTGATGGATGGCAACCTTGCACTCTGTTCTTCACAATGTGTTCTCAAGAGCAAGGAAATACATTTGCAGAAATCAGGGCTAATTTTCAGCTTAAGCTGCTTATGCTTTCTAACAATATGTTGGAAATCTTTTATCATCTTTGAGGGAAAGAAATAAGAAAGAGGTTTTGTGTCAGGGTGTGGACGTGTGCCTACACCAGTAAGTGAGAGATGTACTACATATACGCAGCATCTCAAAACTGATTCAGCAGCTCTTTCATCTACATATGTAAGTGGATTGTTGGTAGATATCTACATGTGTAAGTGGATTGTTGGTAGATATCTGTGCTTAAAACCAAAGCCACAGCATCTTCATGATTGATATCTTTCATTATACATGTAAATTATTGCTAATAAGATGACTTACATCTATTAAATGTGTAAATGACTTACCAGTGATAACTTTTTGCCCACATGTTCTATCAGTCCACGTAAGGTTTATATATGTTGGTATTTCATTAGTTTCAGGTTTTGCATCTATGCAAAGTGTCTGTGATTTTTATAATTTATGTGAGTATTTCTTAGTATATAAAACAGCCATCTCTAAGAAGCAAGACATTTGTCTATCAGTTCTCAGACCATTTCTGTGCAAATACACTTGCTGTCAGTACTTACAGTGTCAATGTTTGTCTCCAGTTTCTGAAGCTCTGTACTCAGAAGCTTAAGCGTGTTGTCTTTACCATGTTGCCGAGCAAAAGACGATGCACAAGCTGAGTGTATTGCTCGAATCCAGTTCTCCAAATCAATCTGTGATTGTGCCTGTGAAGCAATCAACCACAACAACTTTAGACTTTAGATCAAAAGTAGATGATCACATGATATTATAAAACGCTATGTAAAAAGAGAAAAGAATCATGGGCCTGCTTTCTTTTTCATAATGGAGTATTCAAAAAGTGCCAACCATTAACATTTTTCTTCATTCATTTATTTACTTGCATCGAATTAAGAAAATCTTCTCTTGCCCTTTCTAGTTTGCTCAAGAACTCGTATAATCTCCCCTACCCTTATATATCCCTTCTTCTCTTGTCCACACCCTCAGTTTATTCTTCAAAACAAAATTTGATTGAAAAGGTGGCCAGCAAATTATTAAAAACCTTTCAGGGGCTTGGAGCACAAGAAGCCACTAGGTGTTAACCGGATGGCTAATGCAAGGCACACAAAAAATGTAAGCAGCTTTGCTGACTATATCTGCCCTACTGCCTTCTGCACACCTGGCCCCAGGGCTCTCCCCTGTTACATGACAATGATGCAGGATGTTTAAAAAATAAAGCTCTCACCTGGAAAAGGTAAGCATCACCACAAGCGGTACTGAGAGAGAAAATGTTTTCACGTTTCGGATGTTCTGGCACTGCTTGGGCTATACCACCTTCAATAACTGAAACCAGAGAATCTTATGATGAAGAAGCCACAGCTGCAGCATTGACCTTAACTCTTTCATCTTTACCCTTTGATGAATGAATATGGCGCGTGTGTGTGTGGTTGTGTGTGTGTGTGTGTATTTTTCCTATATATATTTTTTCCATGTACACATATATAACCTTCTGAAGACTATAAAACTTACTAACTGAACAACATACTTCAGCAACTGACAAAAGACCTTGAAGAAAATCAATCAAGAACACTGTATGAGGATTAAACTTCATGATTTTTCTGTCTTACACCACCACTCAGCTGTAAACATTATTCTCTAACAATAATAAAAATAAATTTATGGTACTTTGTTTCCTGGCAGGCAAATTAAATATGAAAAATGACTACAGATGATATGGTGAATTTTTTTCTTCTCTGTTAAAATCAACTTTATTTAGGAGATACTGAGGGTAGTAAAGGTAAAATGATTCCCACGATGTGATTGCTAGTTGTCTGCGCTCTGCCCAAGTCCTTGTTTCTCTAATGTATACACAGAAACACTTATGAAGAGCTCTAATCATCCCCGTTTGCAGCCTTCACGAGCTGCCAACATGTTTGCATGTTTATTGTCATGGCCCGCCCAAGAAGAACAGAACCCTCCTGTGACTTGTCAACCTGACAGAAACTGTATTTGCATATATATATATAAATTCAAATGCACATATTTAAAAGGTAAAAAAAAAAATTATGTCCATCTGTTAATGTGTATCTCTATCTCCTTTTCTCTCTCTCTCACACACACACACACATGTGCGTGCACATGCATACAAATATACATGCATGCCTGCATGTGCACATCTAGAGCCACGACCAGGCTGGGAAGGCTGCTGTCAAGATTCTGACAAGCAGGCTATCTTTGTGTGATGTTTGTCCAAAGCAAACAACTGTTTGCTGTCAGCTTGTCAATGCTTAAAACCCATACTGCTCTGCATCCCTTTTGCCTTCATCCTGCAGACTACCAGGTGTTTACCCTATGATGTGTGACTTGGGTGGCTAAAGAGGAAAGATCTCAAAGTTCATGTAGCTTCAAACTCAAGCAGGAAAATGGTGTAAAGACTCTCTTGGTATCAACATAACTGGGAAGTGATTTTAAACAATACTTTTAGACAAACCAAGTTGCTGAACTTTAGAATACGATTACAGTGATGCTACATTTACAAGTAGTCAAATGAAACGTAGCAGAAGGCTGGCAAAATTTGAGCCCAATCTCTGCTATGTTTTATTTGACTGCCCTTAATAATTTACAATTTGTTTTGGATTTGTATTTAGGAAGTCTCTTATTGATACTGAAAGGTTTTTGTAAGTCTTGAAAGGTTTAATACATCTGTAAAATATGATACCATACCAAAAATCGTTCCTGAATTTATTCAGATCAGAAAAGAAAACAGATTTATAAAATGAAAGCTGGCTTTGTCTTTCCTCTTTACTACAAAACATGTCATCATACAAAGTCCATATTTGACCCTCTGTGAGGCAATGTCTCAGATTTGCAGCAGCTCAGCAAAAAATATTCTCTACCAATGTTTTATATGAACCCACGCCCATATAAAATGTAGTCCAAAATGACTGATTTAACATAGTCCACCCAGATGCATTCCCTGCCAGCAAATCTTCCATGTTTAACTCCCATCTGTGAACAGTTTCATGATGACAGAAAACAAAAAACAAACTAAAGTGGGCGAGCAGAACACTGTTCTCCAATGTCTTATCATGCAAATTTTCTTTTCCTCTGATTGTCAGTCCAAATATTTCTAGATCTTTCAACTTTAATAATTTGGGGTCATAATGGCATCTCCATACTATAGTCCTACTATACTATATACTATACCACACAAAGCAAGTCCTGTCCTGACAACAATAATGCATTCCACACAATCATTTTGAGTGCACTAGTAATTCTCTCTGATATCAGATTGTAAAAATGATCCAGAGAAAGTAACTGCAGCCACCAAAACCTACCGAGGATGTGCTTTGGGATCGTGTTTTGGTTCAAGGCACTTTCCTCGCCACTGTCAAAGAAAAGCAAAGTGGTTCCCTTCAGGCACACCCAGTAGCGCTTCCAGGTTCGCCGAGGGGCCAACTCCAGCTTCTTCTTCTTGTGAATCAGCCAATTCTTCACAACAAGCCACCTGTTGTGAGAAGGAATATGTGTGTTGGAGACTATTTAAACAGCACTGTTTGAATTGTCTGAACATGTCTTTACAACATAGATGTGCTTGCACACTCCCCCTCCCATCTGGCTCTTGAACACTGAGTTATCTCCATCTCCCTCGCTTTTGGTTCTCTCCCTTGTTCTCCCTCCCTTCCTGTTCTATCCCACTCACAGGATAAAAAGACACACAGATACACCTACATACTCATCCTAAAAATGTTTTAAAGCATTTATTCTTAATGAAAACATCTCCCCCTGTTTAAGAGCACAATAGGCAAAACTCGTCTCTGCTCCTTTCTCATTCCCTCCTACAGAATGCTGGACATGTATTTATGTTCCAGCCATTTTATCTCATCATAGTGGATTGCTCAAGAGTGTGTGCATCTGCCCATGCAGCTATGTTCGTGCATTTACAAGTGTGCAGGTACTGTTTGCATGTTTATGAGCATATATACATGTCTTGATTTGCTAACTTTTACAGAAAATAAAGAAACTTATGTTATATCATCAAAATTAGCCTCTTTTCCATTCCTCTTCTTTCTGTGTCTGTCACACAACAAACACAAATTTTGTGACTGTTGGTAAAAGCTCTCAAACTGATGCAAAGTTAAAAGAACAGGATACAAATATTTCTATAAAAATGCAAAGTAGCTTGATCTCAGTGAGATCCTTCGTTATAATTAGCTTGATCTCTGTGACATCTACTTCCACACTAGTCACAGTGTTTTCTTCATCATTAGATTGATTTCAGTAACATCTTTCTTTATCTTTAGCTTGATCTCAGAAACATCTTTCTTCATCATTATCTTGACCTCAGTGACATCTACTTCCACACTAGTTACAGTGCTTTCTTCATCACTAAAAAAAAACCCAAACAACTAAACACATAATGATATTTATCTAATGACCTTAATCTAAAGAAAATCTGCCGAACAATTCATAAAACGCCCATAACCATTTTTGTGATCTTGTTATGAATTAACAATGCATTTTTTCTGTTACCAGGACAAAATCTAGGTCCTGGTCAGTACTCAGGAAAAATTGATTTTCCCTGAAACATTTATATGAAGAATCTGGCTATTCCCTTCTGAAGGGAAGAACTTCCATACTTAATATAATTCCCTACAGCATCCTTTCATTTTTTCAAAGAACATGGACAGTTCAACAACAGTTACAGATAATGATGAAGGCCACAGCGTGCAGGCAAAAATAACGTAGCTCAAGACTGAAAAGACATTGTTAACATTCCATTGTCTTGGTCAGGTTCCATAAGAATGAAGCAAAAAAAAAAAAGAAAGAAGATGAAAACATTTTATGTGCTGTCTTGCAAATCTCAATGATCAGCGGCTGCAGGTGACGCAGTTTCAAAAAATCTGGAAATGTCTGGAATTTTCTTTGCTGACATTTGTGTTTAATTTACTTTCAAAATGTGTTTGTTCTCATGTAGAAAGCTCCTCTGGTTGACAAAAAATTAAAGTAGCCACCACCAGTACACTTCCCATCCGTAATGCTGCAACCATTTAAACACCTCGTGATCAGTTGATAGAATCTCGTCTAATAATTGACTCAAGCAGCATGGAGTCAAAGCTGACATCAACACCATTTTTGATGATCATGTGGATTTTGATGTATATCTATCCACCCATGTTTTTATGTTTTAGTAAAAAATAGCCAGTTTAAAGCTTCTTCTGGTTGTTACTGGAAATGTCCTCTGTGCATCCAACTGAGGTCAGTGCCAAATGGTGGCAGGAGAAAAGGCTTGTGCTCTACCTTAGACAAGAGGTACCATCTACATTTCCCATACCTTTACCTCCCCTAGCATAGAGCTTCTCAAATCATAATAAACACTCAGATTTTGGAAGCAAACCAAACAAAAACAACTTACCTGTACACATGACTTAAGGATAATAAGTGCTGAAGTGTTGATTAGTCAAAGAAACAAAAGAAATTTAGATATGCAGATACACTTCTGATGCACTGTTAAGGTAGATGCTATACAGCTTACAATAAAATTAAGGTAAAAATACACTGCACAATACAATAACAATATAAAAACAGCATCAAACAATAAAAACAATATACTTCAATTATACAGGTACTGGAATTCCAATTTGTTGTCCACACCACTAACCCAGCTTTGCGGATAGCTCCTGCCTGGCGGCCATACGACAGCTGTGAGTCTGTCTCCATCATGGTGTCTAGACTGCCACTACTTCCATGCTCATCATCTTCGTCTGACAACTAAGGACGAAACAATTCCGTAATATCAAACCATCACATGTTTACTTGTCAGCTTATAAAGAACACAACATTCCCACCAAAATCAGCTCCTTGGATCATATTAAAATGGTCACTTTCATATCCAGCTGTTTGCAAAAATATTACAAAATTCACATTCATACTCTACTTTTATAAAATATAATCATGTCTACACTCATAAAATAATTGCAGTCACTGGGTTAGTATTTTCATGGTAAAAATAAAAAGATTACATATATATTTATATCAATGTTGGAGCAGTCATGAAGTCAGTACCAAGGACTTTTGGTTGGTTGAACACAACACACACACACACAGAGTATCAGAACTGAATCAAATACTTCATTGCTTAGGCCATCTGCCCCTCACAGGAGGGTGACATCACAATGACTTTGTACATTTCTAATGCAGGACATAAAGATATGTTGCAATGTGTAACATATAGAGCATAAAATTATACAAATTGTGAACCACACATAGTATCAGAGAGAGAGGCAGATTGCAGTGGAGTGGGGGGAGGAATTCATATTGGAACACAAGTTTTTCTGGACCATGGATAATCTTCAGGTGTTGGAAATGCCTAACAACACAGGAAAGAACTGAACCCTAGAAGGGATAGGAGGGATCATGAGCTTATACAAATTCCTGTTGTACTGGACTGGTAGCTTTGCATTTAGGTAAATTTGCTCCGCCCACTGGTTTCTCCACATCTAGGAAATGTGACTGATTCTGCGCTCATTGGAAACACACCTCCCTTGATGCAGGATCCAGAGCAAGAGATCTCGGTGTGTTCTGAACCTGGTGTCTGTTACCTTCTCTGGCTTTCCGCAGGTAACAGCGCTCAGGTTTCTCTACATCACACCCCACAACCTCTCTCCCTGCCAGTGATGCTCGCCAGCCTGCAGCTGAAGCAGCCAGCAGTCCAGCCAGTGATTTATTGTGTGTTTAGCCTCATTAGCCACGCGTGCCGTGTGGCCTCTCGCTGGCTTATCACTGGCCTCAGTCCTTGGGGACCAGTGCCAGGCCTGTATTAATCTAGGAAACTGACATGCTTGGGAAGCAAGGCCGTCACAGTCGGTCCTTGGGGACCATGGAAATCCCCTGACAGCCCTCACAGCATCTCTCTCTCTCTCTCACTCACACACACACACACACAGTTTCCATAGCCCATTTCTCTCAGTATTCATACCCCGTCTCTCAATGTTCAGACCCCATTTCTGTGTTCAAAACCTGTTTCTCCCTCCCTTTCTTTCCCGGTGGTCATAGTTTGGCACTTGCATAGTAATAATAATAATGAAGATTTATATAGTGCTCTTCCAATGATTTGCTCAGATCGCTGTGCAGAAATGAAATACAGAAGTAAACTGAATCACCAACAACCATGCACCCATATTTACATGTAACAGAGGCTAACTTCTACAACAGACGCCCGCTTACACACAAAGTAAATTACAGGCACACGTTATGTCCGCTCATGGCCAGGAAAGGATCACAGTGAAGGAGTTGTTCTGAAAAGCAACCCATGTCTCTCCTTGGTTGGTTGATTGCTTGGTTGAGCAGGAAAGTGTTTTTACCTTGAGGCGATTTCGCAATACCGGGAGAGGGATGATGGAGTGGGGAGGAAACCGGAGAAATTCCCAAACTGCGCAAGGACACCACTCGCAGATTCTCTCTCTCTCTCCACGGACATATATAAATATAAAGGCGTTCTCTTGCTGGCTCGATCAGCGCCCATAGTCGGCCCTCCCCTCTCCTCCTCCAGTCCCAGAAAACGAAAAGGTTGACAATCACACAATGTCTCCGCCCTACAACATCTGTCTTGGACTCTTCAGCTTGTGAGTAAGGTTGCGGGTGGATGCGTAAAAGCAAGAAAGCATTGTGCACATGCACGTGTACAACTGTGAAACACATGCATGTATCCACACTGAGTACGTGTAGTGGCCACGATCACGAAACACGACTTGCCAAGACGAGGGCAACTCACTCTTAAGATAAAGAGTCTAGTAACTATTGCCCTACCCGTCCACCCTACCCGTTCACCGTTCTGCTCTGGAAGCGGGGCTCAGTCTGTGGTGACAAGTTGCTATAGTTACAACACTAAGCGCTGATCTGCTCTTCAACCAGTAGTCTCGGGTCTAGTGGTGTCAGGCATGGACACTACTGATGCCAATGAGAGACCATACAGTCCATGTCTCGAGTCTTTGTGCGAGGGACAAGTCATCGACAAGGAACAAAGAAGATGAGCGGTCCCTGTACCACCAACTCTTCCTTGGAGCATCGAGAGGACCCCGCGTGCAGCAAAGGAACAGGTCTACTTCACGAAGCAAAGGACAAGAGTGTAAATAGTGGTGCACGAATTTCTTAGTAGGTGTAGTTTGCGAATGTTAGTTAAGACTGGGTACTGTTGACTCACGTATTATGTGGATGAGGAAGATAATAAACAAATTAGCCAGGTGTGCGCGCGCACACACACCTTTCTGTATTTCTTGATGTAGATGATCTGCGTGTAAGTATATAAGCTCTTGACTTTATTCATGTTTAGCTCTTTAATACACCAAACTGCGTTGTGTTGTTACTGGGGAAGTAGGCTGAGGGCTCAAATTTAATTGATAATTCGTTTCATCAGTCAGCAGTCTCTTGCAAGTGTACTGTGTACTTGTCGGCGTGAGGGAGGAACAATGAAGAGTGTAGCTGGTGAGGACTGGTGTACTTAACTACCATCTTCCGCCCATCACATGCGCCTGTTGCTCGAGGCTGGCGACAACATGGACCTTTTAAAAACACAAAACAAAAAATCTCAAAACCCGCCTCCCACTCATGTTTCCTTGGAGAACAGGTCTTTTGATATCACGTGACCGTATTTCTAAAAATCACAAAAAAGCTTTAAAAATATATTTTCAGTTTTACCAGTTTCTTCGCCCATGATGAAACAAAAACAAAACCCAAAAAATTGCACACTGATGAAATTGTGGTTTTTATTTGCAGTGGAGGAAAACAAAAATAAGAAACATTTTACCTTCGAATACCTTGGACACTTGACTGTGCAGCCAACTTTACCACATTCTACCTCTCATCACTGGATACCCGAGTGTCCAGCCAACTTTACCACATTCTACCTTTCATCACTGGATACCCGAGTGTGCAGCCAACTTTACTACATTCTACCTTTCATCACTGGATACCCGAGTGTGCAGCCAACTTTACCACATTCTACCTTTCATCACTGGATACCCCGAGTGTGCAGCCAACTTTACCACATTCTACCTTTCATCACTGGATACCCCGAGTGTGCAGCCACACAAAGAGAAGAAACATTTTACCTTCTGACACTCGGGACACTGTGTCTGTGCAGCCAAGTATGCCGCCCGATGAAACAAATACTAGGAAATGCAGCAACAAAGAGTACAAGTGCAGTACTGCAATCACGTGTCTCTTTAGCAGAGCGAGTGCGCGCGTGCTTGGGAACGTGCTGACAAAGTGAGAATATCCTCTGGACGGAAGTGCACTTGTTTTACTTGTATATCATTTGCCTTGTGCTCACATCCTCGCAGCCTATATAGTGGGCTACACAGGCAACCTGTATCAACACCATTTAAATCCATTTTTTATTTGAGTAGTGCTCTGTTATTTTTAAATTTTGTTGTTCTTCATTTTTTGTTCTATTTGTGTCGAATGTCAACAGACGTAGCAGATTAGCTTCACCGGTAAATGGCTTTGGAAATTTAAAGTGCGGGGACTGGCTATTACAGACTGACCAACTTTCATCTTCCATGTCTGAGGTAGTATTTCCACTGAGAAGCACATCCGTGGTATTTTGAAAGACTGTAACATGGTGCATATACTTTCTCTGGTGTATTCTGTGTAAATGTTAAGGGTTTTTTTTAAAATTATTTAACAGTGTCTCGACAGTATACGCACTTACGAAGTATTTTCTTGCAAATACATTGTTTCTCCCCCCACCCTCCCGAAACAAAAAGTAACGACCCCATAGTTATTCAGTGGCCGCAGGGGCAGTGAACTGTAAATGGTTCATCTTTTCTAAGGAATGGCATAGGGAAGCCAGTGTTTAACGTGTTTGGTGGGCCAGGGTTGGAAAGGTGTTTCAGGCAACAAGGGTACCTTGGGCTCTAAAGTCACACCACAGCCTCCTCTGCGTGCTTGCGAAAGATGGAAACTGTTAATTGGTCTGTTAGGCTGAGCGATAGCCAGGGAGAACCAGGAGATGGGAGGGAGTAGAAGATCGCCATCGCGACACAGCACTTGCTTCTACGCCGATCGTAGAAACGTGAGCAGGCGTCAGATAACATCTACATGGCTGATGACCTCGCACTTCGAGGTACAACAACTTCCGTCAGGAAGACCTTCCTCTTGGTTGCGCGTGCAAGCTTGTATGTCAGCAGAACTGCCTGGTGTGAATTCAACACCTTACGCGCTCTACCTCCCCACTTACTCTATATATAAAACAACAACAAAAAAAATATTAAAATATCCAAATCACCCAGTTGTTTAATCGCAAATTATTATCGAAAATAACTCCACTCTCTACTCCCCTGAGTCTTTCAGCTGCTCAGAGTTGGGCATCAAAGCTAGTAGCGATGTGTGTGCGAGAAACCGCGATGAATCTGCCTGACTGGCCCCATCCCCTCGACCCGTGTTCGTCTCTTCTATCCTATCCTCACTCATGGCTGCTTTAGACATTTAAATCCCCCCTCCACCGTGCTGCCAGCAAGGCCTCTCCTCTCTTACACCAAGTGGCGCCACTTCACTGCAGGTCGGAGTCCTCCTCCTCCACACACACAGGGATGGTCTCACCATGCCGCAGGATGTCACATAAACACCGCTTTACACATAAACAATCACAACTGTGGTTCGTTCCGTGCATGACGCTTAAGTATCACAGACAATGCATTCTGAAGAAATATGCTTGAGTAAATTTAGCAAATTTTTTGAGGTGGGGAAACAATATCCCGCGCTCCCCCTTCCCCACATCACTTACTGTCCATACACAAGTTGCTCTGAACTACATGCATGTATGTTTCCGCAGAATGTGCAAGTGTCCCGCGGTACTGAATGCCTGGTAGAGACGAGGTTTAAGGGAGGCGCCATCAAATTACCGGGAGGCACGATTGCGACTAGGTCCAGGACGTGAGTAGTGTGCAGCGTGCACCAGTCACCATCCACCCGTACCCGAGACCTGCAGGCTCTCTACCCCACGTCCTTCTCAAGAGCTTGACGATGATCAATGGTTGCTGGACGGGGTGCACCTTAGCTTCATTCTATGACACTGACGAAACTGAACCACTGAGACACAGTCCTTAATATGTAAGTGAACCACGTGTCATGGGACACAGTCCTTAATATGTAAGTTGACCACGTGTCATGGAAGACAGTCCTTAATATGTAAGTGAACCACGTGTCATGGGACACACAGTCATTAATGTGTAAGTGAACCACGTGTCACAGAAGACACAGTCCTTAATGTGTACGTGAACCACGTGTCATGGGATACACAGTCCTTAATATGTAAGTGGACCACGTGTCATGGAAGACAAAGTCCTTAATGTGTAAGTCAACCTCGTGTCATGGGACACACAGTCCTTAATGTGTAAGTGAACCACGTGTCATAGGATCGTAACATGCGAGTCTCCCCGCCTACCGCGCATGCATTACTGTTGTGACTCATGAGCTCCCCACAAACTCCAGTCACCTTTAAGCTGCCTTGCTCCCTGGGTTCTGGATTTAACATATATTTTTTTTAATTTCTTCAGGGCATCAACAACAACAAACGGATTTGTTGGATACTAACTATATTACATGGTACGTGACACTGTGTCACGGCCTGTCTTACAACATACGCTGACAGTGCACGTGTGCTTGCCTGCATGTACAGGAGCGCGCGCGCGCACACACACACACACACGTGCTCCTGTGAGAAATAACGCAAGCGCTAGTCGAGCAAAGGAGGATAGGGGGAGGGCAACACGAAAACTCGCGTAGCCTGGAGTGAACTTGATTCAAACCCGAGTCCAAGACTGTTTTTTAATGCCAAATGAAGTACTAGAGACGAGAGGCAATGACAAGGCCCGCTAGTACAGTCCTAAGAAACCTTGGCTGCACGCAACACTGGCTCCATCTTAAAGAGATTCGCTCCTTCCTGCTGGCTGTTTAAATGCAGAGTTGACGGAACATTAGCACAAGTTAAACACCTGTAAGTGCTTTTGGCATCGCATGCTGCCAAGTGCATCATGGGACGACGCTTCCCCGCAAGAATAACTCAGCTCTGTATCCACCTGTACCGTGTGACTGCTGGCTTACCTGTGAAATAATTTACAGGGCCTGCTGTTTCGCATGATGCAGCCGTGGCTGCTGGATTTCTGTAAAATACTAATTTACACACAGGCAAATATAGAACTATGGGGTTTATGTGTCCACTGGCTTGCGATTCCATCTGACATACAAAAAAAAAACGTTCTACACCGTTCACGTGACTCTCACCTTTAGGCGGAGACTCAGGATGATTGCAGTTCAAACTACCGTCAGATAGGCGAACGGGGTGAGGACTTGGGGGGTAAGGATGGACTTAAAAACCGTTTACAAGACAGACATTGAAGAGATTTGTGATCTTATTTAGTAACCCTACAGAAGGAGGGCAAAGAAAAGCGTTTCCGAGCAAAACGAGCGGATCTAGCAATGCCTGTGAAAATACAATGGGTGTGCACTTGTGTCAGTGCTCGGCTACCAGGCGTTCTTCAGCGGGCAATAGGGCTAGTTTATAATTGTGTTATGTAAAAGCTAATAATAAAATAATAACATCTTTAAGAAAGAAATGCATGCATATACATATGTGCACTAAAGAAGAAACGAGGGTGGTAAATGCTCGTGGAGGTGGCGTCATCGTGATGGCCGTTGCGAGACACGGCTGGTACAGGACAGCCAACAGAACGAACACGACATCAAGAACAAAACTCTTCACAGTGTTAACTCCCTTCCCCCACCCACACAGCCGATGCAACGGACCAAAAAAACAAACATATGGACAAAGAAAACTATCACAGATAACTCCCACATATTATGCAGGCGTGAAAAAAGCAGAGTACGTAAAAAAAAGGTTTTCTTAAAGAGCACGTGCAATAGGGCGGCAAGATAAAGAGAAAGATTAGGCCGCTAGATGAGAGCACTCACATCTGGCGCCAGATACTGCTTTAGCTCGGGTCCATCTCCCAGGCGTTTGATGATGAGGTCGCTCTGATCTTCGCTGTCACGGCTGCTCCCCTCCACCGACAAGCTGCCCACCTCATGGCTTCTCAATTTACCTGCAAAACGCGAGCCAAGCCAGCGGTTAACCCAGGGACCTTAGTATTTGAATGTTCTGTTCAGAGATCAAAGGGGAAGGAAAGGGTGGGAGGGGAGTATAGCGAGACCTTCAGACTCCTCTAAGCAAATGCCGCTCAAGTGGGCCAGGATGCTAGGCCCACTCAGCTCACGGTGCACAGTGGAGTCTGTTAGTTATCAAAAATAAAGCGACGACCTTGTCTAGAAAAAAATAAACCAGATTTTAATTACATTAATGCAGAAAGATGTCTTAAAGAAATATAAAAATGATGATGATTATGATGTCACCCCGACTGATCAAAATGATCACGAGAAGAAGCAGTCAATGTCTGACCTTAAAGTGCAATCCATATGTTAACTTAAAGTGTGGTCTAGTAGCAAATAACTTTTTCCTCACGATAACCTTTTCGCCTACAGACACCCACATGCACATCAAGATGTCAAAATCAGGGCCTCACGATAGGCCTAAGTAACACAGGTTCCCATGAACTTATCTTGATGTCTGTATTGCTGATCACTTTCTATGCATGGTGATATTTGCAAGCGTGTATCTCGAGCACGGAAGGGACAACCTAGATTTGGGAAATAGTATCTTGCACTGAGCTTAACCTAATCATCCGAAAAAAGATTTTGTACCCCACTAGGCCTTTAACTTCCACAGCTGTTACAGTGTGAAACAACTACGACTGGTGTGAGCTGGAGACGACTTCGGTGGATGTGATCAAGTTGCTCCCTAACAACCAAGAATCCAGCAAGGAAAAATATTCTTTAGAAGAAAACCTGTTCACAGTTGACCGGACCTGTGAAACCCTACACAAAGTGCCTCAGCTCTCGTGGACAATTTTATCCTCACTATTCTAAGGCACACGGGGTTTCACGGGAAAAAATAAAATTGCAAACGTGACCTCGGGGATTAAAACTAAGCCTGACCTCCATCTGATGGAAATGAATACACGCATTGCATCTTGAAAAACTAGTCAAGCATTGCGCTCTGAGTTGCAACAGACTTTGTCACAAAGCTGTTTTTTTAGGGGAGGGGGGTTTGTTAGTTTTCTTTTTGCCAAATATCTTTAGAACTATATTCCAAAAACATAACAGGCAAGTATCTGATAAATTCAAAGCAAAGCATCTTTCCGAGTACATCATTGCAGCCTCCGTGCCTGTGTATCTCAATTGCCAACAAAAGCCCAAGAAACAATCAGCGGAGAGAAACATACCGAGGACAAACATGCTTGACATCAGTCAACAATTCTTTCAACCTTAAATGTGTAAAACCATGGCTAAAACAATTAGAAGACTGAAAGCTATCTTCACCTTAAATTGCAGAAGTAAGAAGAAAAAGACTTGGAGACAGTTGGCAACAAACAGCACATGAAATGAGTGCAGCCAGAATATAGACAACAAAACATCTACTAATACCACTGCTGCATACACTGCACATCAATTAGACATTTATACACAATACATCGCTATTATACTTTGATACAGTCAATACTCTGTTTCAATGCCCAGATATATATATAAATACATGCACATTTAGCAGCAAGGAAATGTTATTAGCATATTCATACACGTTGACTGAAGGGCTAGCTAAAGTCAATAAAATAAAGTAAGGTTAGGATCATTTTCTCAGAAAAACACTCGTTAAACTTAATATCCCTTTGTCATGTTCTTCTCGGGAAAATGTACCTGAGATTTTGTGATAATTTTTATCATAAATACTATTTTTATCTATTTTAACATCGATAAGAGGAAAAAAATTAATAATAATAATAATGATTACTTATAGAGCGCCATTATCTAATGGCTTACAGCACTTAACAAGACTGCATTATCTACACAACATACTATCAGTTAAAGGCAGGAAGGAACAAGTGCATCTTCAGCTTAAATGCTGACAATGACAATGCCTGTATCAGCTGAAGGCGGAGGGAATTCCAGACAGCTGGCGCAAGGAAAGCAAACAAAAGACTTTAAGTTAATCCTAGGGACGGTCAGCAGCTTTTCTCTACAGGAACCAAACAACCTAGAAGGAAAATATGTGGAAAATATTGCAGAGAAATGGAAATGAAATAAATAGATTTGCATGTGGAGATGTGTATATGTATTCTGGTAGACTCCCAGACATATGTATTCTGGTAGACTCATTCAAGACTCTCACATATGTATTCTGCTATTGTGTCAAGGTATTCATACCTAAAATTCTATGAGTAATTCTGGACTGAAATCATTTTAGTTTAATGTCTAGTATTCCTTGAATTTTTCAGAATATTATTTTCCAAGGTAGTCAGGTATTTTATGTTTTCCCACTTTCTGCAATATTTGGTCACCCTTGTGTTTTCTGTTAATATTTCATAATATTTAGAACTTTCTATTATAGAATTGATTAATTTAACAAATATTGGTGTCTCTAGAGCTGTATTGTTATTTATAATAAAGCCTATTGGCTGATTAAATTTACTCGTTACCCCGGCACATTCCAAATTATTTGAATAATCAGTTAATTAATTTGTCATATGATTCCTTGACCATACACCATGATGTTGGTCATGGGTCACTAATATCAGATTGAGCACAGAAAGAATTAAAGTCCTGCAAGATATTTTTTTTTCTTTTTTTCTTGTAATGTCTGGATAAACCTCAGTGCCACATCTGGGAAATACCCCTTCCATTCTCGAGATACATGATGTACAAACATCACCATGCATAGAAAGAGATCAACAACACATTCATCAGTATTCTACATGATTTAGGGAAACAGCCTCTTGTACTGATTTTTACAATACAATACCACTTTATTTATCCCCAAGGGAGATTCCAATTTTTACCCAGTTGTTAAACAAAGTACTACCCACTCCCAGACCTTTAAACTTCGACCTTATCACAGTTAGGTTATAATTCACCTGCAGGCTCAATAACCTAATCTCTTTAGGATTTAAAGAATCCCACAGGCGAGGAGCACCACAGGTCACTAGGTTAACCTGAAAATACTTCCAGAAACAAGAGTGTTTCAGATGTGGCTAACGGCTAGCTGTATGACTAAAGCATATCAGTCAGTTAAGCGGATTACATACTTTAGCAGATTGCTAGCACCTAACGAGGCGTCGTGCTGCCGGCCCAAGAGTCTCCAGCCCCAGCAGCAGGCTGGTTGCCCTGTCGATGACCTTAGTGCAGGTCATGGCGTCACCAACATGGGTTCATCAGGTCAAGGGCCGCCACAGTGAAACCGAAAGTGAACGGGAAGAGGGATGGCGCTGTACCTCGAGTCTCCAGGCCCGCCTGCAGTCAACAGCCCCCACAAAGGTCTGGTCTGGTCTGGTCTGGTCTGGCACTGACTGTCTTCGTGGGAACACGATCGATGATAACCCTGGGGCTGTGCCAGATGGGGGAGAGGGGGGCGGGAATAGCCTCGTATCCACTTAGCTAGCTTCTTCCTTCTTCTGGACGCGCATTTGTTAACAGCTGGCGGCTTTCCACATGTTAGTTTTGGTTTCCGTTCACATTTATGTTGAGGTTTGTTTCGGTGAGGTGGGTAGGAACAAACAGCACAATATGACAATCGTGTGTGTGTGTGAGTGAGAGAGAGAGAGAGAGAGAGCGCGTGGGAAACAATGACAATAACAGCAAAAAGGTTGAGAGGTTAAGCAAACAGTGGATTTTTTTCTCTTCTCTGCATCTAGCCCTCAGCTTCAATGGGCGTTCACGTGAGATTGTCCAGTGTGTAATCGTTTTGTGTGAATTTCTACATGGTCATGTAAGAGTTTGCCATAATGTATCAAATAGAGACAATGTGTACAGTTAGCATTACTAAGAATAATCTTCATTACTTGATTAACACGTAGCATAAAACAAATGAAACTGAAAAAAGTGGAAAAGACAGCATCTACTATCATATAGCTATGTTTTATGTTAGTGGGATCACACAGTCTCTCTCTCTCTGTCTTTCCGTGTATGTGTGTGTGTGTGTGTGTTTTCTTATTCTGTAAATTTGAAGTATTGCCATGTTTATATTGTGACACTATGAACTGCAGATAATTTCAGAAAAACTTGAAATTCAGGATGCCTCACCTAAATATCACCGACAATCGTACTGTCTGTAGGGGATTTCCTGCCCGGCCACACTAAATGTTAGATGTGCTTCGGCACCTACATCGATCAGTCTCCTTGCGATAAAAATCACCACTTCGTCTACACTCAACTCTCCCAGCGCCCCGCAATCCCGGTCTCCAGCTGAAGAGGGTTTACCACTCCCTAGCCGAAGAGGGGGGTAGAGGAGGGGGGGGGTCCGCGCCGTCAAGCGGAGCAACTCACGCAAACAAGTCTCACAGCTGAGAGGGGAAAACAGTGACTGACACACCACCACCACCACTACCCACAACAACCCCCGCCACATGACTCTAGAACATGCGATGTCTATTTATAGCCCTGTACAGCACCTAACACCTTCAAACTTTCTTCAAATAAATTATTTAATAAAAAGTAATAGATGAAATAAGAATAAAATGTCGAAACCTACTTTATCAAACTGCAGTAGAAGCAATGTCTTTGCCACTTACTATTTGCATTTTATTTACAAAGGATGTATTCCTCTTGCCTTTCTTTTTATCCCCCAACATAAGTCATAAATTTTGTTGTTGTTTTTTTTTGTTGCTAGTGGTGATGATTTTTTTTAAAGGCAACCTTCTCTCTCGCCAGTGTTATCTGTGGCAAAGATTATCATTTTGTCTCAAGTTCCGTCAAGGAAGCTACAGGTTCCTCGTTCTTAAAATAGTATGCGAGGCAAAGAGCTTTCAACGTGCGTGAAAAAAGATCTGGTTTTACCTCTGACATACATGGTTTCACGTGCATGTGCAACAGTGCACCTGCCAATCGACGAGCGTTTTCCATGGCAGGAGAAACAGGAAATTTGGGGGATTCCTCCCAGAAGTGCCCAGAAGTGTTTAGTTTTCTAATGCAAGCTTTCTCCCTTCTTTCAGTCTGTGACTGCGCGCGTGTGTGTGTGTGTGTGTGTGTGTGTGTGAGAGAGAGAGAGAGTTAAATGGCGATAACAGTTTATTTACGAGGTTGATATCATAGACAAAACAAAAGGTTTTTCACTGTTTTGACATATAGCCGTCGCTCTAAAGGGTGTTGGTAGCCGGAGGCATATTGTCAAATATGTCTGCGACACTGTTGCAGATGAGGATTGCTGGTGTTTTCAGTTAACATAATTTACTTCCAATACGGGCATGTTGTAAATAAGCTTCCTTTTTGAGAGGAAGTAGTCTTTAGAACGACAATGAACCGACACACACGAGCTTCAATAAGCCAGCTTCACAGACGGCGTGTAGGAGGATGAGGAGGATGAGGAGGACCAGTCCCTACAGTTCCAGACCAAGCACCACTCTAAAGCCTGGCACTATACATTCAGTTCACTCAAGCAGATATAAGCAAGGATGTCGACTACTGTTGGCAGATGTGTGTTTACACGTGTGTGGCCCTCTAGCAACTCGCGACACATGGACTACCACAGTCCTAGTGATATTTGGGGAGCAGGGGGGAGAATTATCTCCGGACCTACGACCTGTTAACATGAGGCCAAGAAAAGTGCGCACCAGCGACAATTAGCAAGAACTGATCAGTGCTCTCAGCGTTTCATAATCACCCACAATGTGGGCACGCGCCAAGGGATGATAACTCTGGAGGTCAGGTCACTGTAAGTGGAGTGCGGGTAAATCCGCGATTAATAGCTTCCGGTGTCAAACAGTGTCCTCACATCACATCTGCCATGTCGGGACTACAAAATTATCACTTCGCGTTCTACGTCACCGCCTTCTCCGTTATCATGTGATGGCATTCTGCCAGAAAACTACTGCTGGTGGTGCGCCCCAACTCTTCATGGCACAGCTACGCTTGACAGAACCTGTCAACAATTATGAGCAAACAAAAACAAAGTTTAAAATACTTAAGTCCATCAGCGGCCCATCCCCCCCCCCCATCTCATCTACAGAACTCTTCATCAGCACATCACTTGCGGTGTCTCCACGATTTCTTAATCAGCGTGAAGCAGGATGCAGGAAAAAGAAACACTGTTTATAGTTCTTTTCCTGAGCGGCAAGAAATAAGGCTAAAGAAAAAAAATCGTCCCATGATGTTAAGATCTTAAGCTTGTGTGTTCTGGACACGATTGAACACACCCTCGCCCCGCACTCACCACTTCACGATCTGTCCGACCACAATTACCTGGCGCCGAAAGACAATCTCACAATGATGGTAGATGAGGCAGGGAGTGAAGACGCTACATGGCGAGGGTGAAAGACATAAATACACATAACCGTGCTAAACACACCATGTACACATAGCCGTGCTAGATACAAAACACAGATGTATAAAACCGTGCTGGACATAACATATATATAGTTATATAAAACTGGGCCATAACCATAAATACTGATGAGATACTGAACTTGAGTGCTGCGTGCACCTTTTGTTAACCCCAGACAAAGACCCCATCTGGACATGATGATGATGATGATGATGATGATGATGATGAAGAATGCGGCAGTATTAGCGACAATAATAATTATGACAACAAAGTCTCTATGTTTATTCCTAACGTTCCCGTTAAAGGTAGGATGCGATGTGTTTTCAAATTACTGAGTACAGCTCAGTTTACTGCATCCCTTCACTAATCCATTCCCCCCCTCCCACCCACTACTCTAAACAACACCACTTCATATCTGCCTTATATTAGCTCTAATGCAGTAGATATTGTGCCGCTGTTATTTTTTATTTATTATTCTCTCAATGGGATTGTTATTTAAGTACCTACTTATGTGGAAAAAAATTTCCGTGGGGAGGACTACGATTTTAGTGGTATCCTCTCTGTTCTAAAGATAAATAAAGCCAGGTATTAAAACAAATCACCAGATACAAGGTCAAACTCATCTTCAGACATTTCTAATTAATATATGGTTCTTATGAAGCCATGATGCCAATTTCTGTATTGTGCATAGTGATATTTGCACGCTTGTATCTCAAGAACGAAAGGGTGGTATTCATACAGAATTTTGGAAATTGTATTATGCATTGGGTTTTATCCAGTCAGCGGAAAAAAGATCGCACCACACTAAATCTTTAAGACTTGCTGCTTATCGAACCTGGTTAATTCATGTATAGCAGTCGAGTAAACCCTGTTAACACCTAATCCACAGAACTCTAGAGACTTCTGCAAATTGCTCCTCGACTCAGACATGCACGAGCTCGGTTCTGAGGGTTTCACTTATTTTTTCTGCATGTTGGCCTCATTGTTCTGTTTTCACTGTTCGACTGCGTATCACCCCAGAGCAGCTAAGGGACATAGTAGAGCGGCGCAAATCAATATGCTCCGAGTTATCACAAATTTTTACCATTTCTCACGTGGCGCCAGAGCTTGCGCGTGCGAGCAAGTCCGTGTGCGTGCATGCGTGAGGAAATATGGAGGAGGAGAAGGAGGTCAGGATTGTGGGCAGTAAAAACAAGTGCAGCTAGGCGCGGGATGTATTACTGCTCATGCATTCCGATATCGATTGGCACACAAGGCCAACAAGCATAAACTGATTTTCCGGTGGTTGCGAAGCTTGTGTCTATGAACTGCTAATACTCTCAGATCCGCGACGCCCCTTCTTCGCATGACAACACACGCAAGCCAGAGTTTAAAATTTAACGACAGATTACATCGCCCAGAGCAGAACCTCTCACTCCTCCCAACAGTTCCCCCCCCCCACCGCAGTTAGGAAATCAAGGTTCCCTGTTGTTTGCCGAGCTCTTGCACTGCTGACCACACGTCTCAACCATCACCTTGCACCAACAACACTTTCACAGGGGAAACCCCTTCAACTGGAATTTGACTGGTCAGCGAGATCTTTGACGGAACCCCGGGCAGCTGATCCCTTACCTCATCCCTGAAAACATCCCAGTGAAAGAAGCAGCTGCCGAAGTACGACTTCAGCTACCTTGACATTCCACGCTGAGCGGAATCTTGTCCTCCATCATTCCCTTGCGAAGTAATGGTGGTTATCTCCAGCTTTGTCCCAGTTCTCTCGTGCCTGTTAATTAACTAACTGGTCCTGCTTGATTGACCGATCGTTCGGGTCCAGAAAATCTGGCGGTGTCAACTTCTCAAGAAACAGTCCAAAACGATAAACAATTCTTTACTTTCAGGTTGATGCAAAATCCAACCACACACACTCCTGCACTAATTTTCACCCTACTAGCGGCGACACACGCCCGCTTCACTTAAAAACTTAATGGCGACACACGCCTACACTACTATAAACCTACTTCTTCTCTCTCAACGATTACTCAACGTTACGCATGCGCTCTCTTGCTCGAACATTTTTGACATCAAAACTTGCGTCATTCATCCAGACTTGCGTCATTCATCAAAGCTCACGTCATTCACACTCGCTCACGCGCTCGCTAGGACTGACCTGGACCCACTAAAACATTTCATTCGTAACAGTGCCTGCCACCATTTACTGTACACACCCTTTCGTAGTTTTGAAGCGTTGTTCACTACCGCGCCATACTGAGGCTTCATGATTTTATTTTTCAAGGGGATGATTGAAAGCAAGGGTTTGCTTAGCGCGGAGTGAAGTGATGATCCAACAGCTCACAACCCAGTGCAGAATAAAACAACGGGATCCCCCGTCTGTGTCAACACTTACATACCACCAGGACGTGCTCAAACCTCAGTTACTGAACTATTCAATTATTCAATATTAAATTACCCGGTAATATCAGCACCACACTGCATCGTATGTGAAACAGGCGGTGACCTCGAAGCTTGTTATGGTTTCCGAGTAAAAGTAGTCGCAAACACTTCGCCCTTAATATTTCGCTGGTATTTGAGGAGCACTCATGTCAATAAAAGGGTCAAAATAAAATTACATAAAGTAACGTTCAGGGGGTAGAACCGTGAAGTTTAAAAAAACTGGGTTTTTTTAAATTAGTGTTTTACGCCGAGCCAGCAACTAAGGCTATATCACGGCAAGGCAGCCAGCCCTGTAAACAGATGCCACATGCAGAGAAAGAACACTGTGCCCGAGACGAGAACTGAACCCAGGACAGCCAACCTTCACTGTATTGGTGACAGGCGCTAACCGTTGCGCCACAAAACCGCCCTTTAAAATTTTTTAAAAATGTTTAATGTTCTTTACGTTTTGAAAGACAAGAGGACTAAAATATAAAGACACTAATATCGTTGCATAATACTTTTTATTTCTCTGACTTTCTTTTTCTCAAGGCTACCAACCAGTCTCTAAGGCCATCTGTTGTCTTTGTTCTTGCCCTGCAACTGCAAGGAGATTTCTACTTTCTGATCGAACTCGAGGGACAATAGGGTCGTACAGCTGTTGCCGGCCAAACTAAATGGGCTGCGCTATCAACTTGGCCACTATATCTAGGTAAAGGATCAATGTGCAGTTGCTTGCAAGCCTAAACTACTCAGGACTCATGTTCCGAGGTTACAGGTGTTACAAAGGTCTTCTTGTCCCTGTCTAGCACCGATTGCCAGTCGAGACAGTCATGCAGTCAATAACAGACCGTCGCGGTTGGTCCGCTTAATGACTTACTGTGCAGGACAAGGTCAGAGGTTACAAGCTTCATGACAAGATCCTTACCAAGACCTTCATTGAATGAAGGTCCGTGATCCTTACATGATCCGTAATCGAAAGAGCATGTGGCCTTATTAAGACTCGGCAGACAGACATGAAGCCATCTAGGTTCTTGGGAGTCCGCTGAAGAGGGATTACAGTGCACGTGGAGACAGAGGGGAAGCCAAATACGGGAAATGAAGAGATAGGCGTTGAGGCATCATCCGACTTTCGAAGAATTACGCATGCACGTGGCCTTCGCCCCAATGTGGGCCACATCACATCCTGTTTCTTGGTCGCCTCATCACTATGTGAACGTAGTCTGAATTATGTCGATGCTTACTACAATACAAATCGTCGAAACTTTCGCAAACACTATGTAACCGTAATTAATTTCAAATGTCAAACGTTTTATTTAATGAATTTTCAAAATGCGAGCAAACTTGAAAAGTCACAGTAAACAACCGACCGGCCTCTTCTGTTTGGTGACCTTTCGTCGGTATCAACTTTGCTTTTTTTCCAACGTTCTTTGTTCTACAAAATGTCAGCTTACAAATTGTTGATTACTTTATTATTGTTCAAATATAAAAATAGCTTAGTTTGTATTCTCAAGTTGTAGAATGTGGGCGACTTACTGGAATTACTGAAAAGCAAGTGTTACCGGACATTACTAACATTTTCACGAATTCAAGGAAAATTAATTAAGAAGTGCACGCGTTTCATTTTCAGTTTGTTTTTACGATTATCCCCATGAGTGCTGACCAGATAAACACGCACCTGTGATCGATGTAATGTTATAGTTACATTGCAAACCGACTTGATAATATAGAGATAAAAAATCTAAAGTGAGTAGACAAGGATAAATAATACATACTATAACAGGCTGGACATTATCAAATAACCGATATTAAGTTACGCCAGTAATAAACAAACCATTAACAAGTTATTTGCGTGATTATCAACGCTACCCACCACAGCTGTAATACCCAAAGATACATGGGATAGTTCGCACATTCATTGTTCACATCTTTTCTAACAAAAGAACCGCTTTCATTGTCCTACTCTTGTCCCTGGTTCATTAACATGATACAGTTAGACTTTTTATTTATTTTTTTTTTTTTGGGGGGGGAAGGAGTTCACTATCCTATATCCGTGTGAACAATGAATGTCGACTTTAGCGAAATAAAAAAATTCCAATAAATATTTGTTTAACAGTATCATAATTTAACATCATATAACTTCATTGTGAATGCGTTCATTCCTTTTGAACTGTCATAAATGTAAGATGGGCTCGTCCCCGTATGTAATGCTTATATTTTTATCATTAATGCTCGTGTTCTCGAAAACTCAATTTCTGACATTTCGGATCTATATGGTTTCACCTCTGTAAACAAAATACTCAGAACAGATAGTAAACTTCGACAATCTGCAGGGTGTACGTTTGTGCTTCACCCAACGTCTAAACAGGAACTGGTGAGGACCACATTGCCTTGGCGCACCCAGGTAAGGAAACTTCCATGGGGCCCGGAGCACAGCAAAAGGAAGTAAGTCTGTAGAGTTTACAACACATATACCAGCAATGTAGCTAATGTGAAACGTGTAAAATCCACATAAAATATAAACGAAGTGCAACCGGTCCCACGGATGGGTTGGCTTCGCGTATTGTTATGATTTGGAGGACAGAAAATATCCTGCAGGGGTCAAGGCAACATCTGTGATGAAAGCGCTTTTGTTTGGTTGCAGCACATCTTTTAGTCAGCCAAACTATTCTCAAGAATGATCTGCAATGCATACGAATGTCTGCATTATGGATTGCCTGCTCGAGTAGATGCGATGTGGGTTAGCTATTTCCGTGTCTGTCTTACATTTACACAAATAAACATAAGTTACTTCATGCAAGCCTTTCATTCTCGGTGTAATCAAAGTAGCACGAAACAAAATATTCCATTTAAAAAAATTATCCTAATGAGGACTTGTATTAAATTGTATCATTTACTCTTGCCGTAATCCGACAAGCACTGAAGAAAGGTGACTGGTGATGGACCAGTGTGGTAAGCTCATGCGCGGAATAGCAATGACATCTTTGCCTTTCAGTTCTTCGATCCAAAAACTAGCTTGCGGAAATTTTGCACCAGATAGAACGTGTGTGCTTTTGGTTTAGCGGTCAGTTCTTTTGGGGAGGACATTCCTGCTTTGTGAGTTGTTTTATAGATCTGTCCAAAGCGTTCAACTGGCTATCAGCGGACGATCTGGACCTACACTCGTGTAAGTGTTCAACACACGCTATACGCAGATATCTTGACTTGCTTGGGTAAACGGTGCGTGTACATTCAGCACCCACGTACGCACGCACACATATACACACCACAAAGGATGAAGGTGTTGTCGGAAAAACAAACAGAAAAAACTGGACAGAAGAAGAAAGACTTCCCCGAGAAAACAACTGCCCTGTTCCCGTCGTCAAACACAACAGTGACGTAACAGGGTCCAGTATAAACATCGCCTCTGACTGCAGTTCACATCAATACGAATCCCCCCAACCACGCTCAACGAACAATGAACAGGTCATGAAAAGTAGAAATTCCCGTCACAGCCCAGACAAAAAACATGGAATTCTTTCCGCATCTGTCTTCTAAGTTCGCTGAATACTTTCCTCTTTGGAAAGTTTTATCTGTTATGAGAATAGGGGATACTTTCTGAAAAGGAAATAAGCCTGTGGAGTTTCCGACACATTAGTATGATCATTTCTGCCATGGACCCAGAGATTACACACAATCCGCTTATAGCAGAACTTCATTGACGTCAACAACTGTCTGCTGCCTTCATGGTTGTGGTCTACTTTTGGTTTCAGCCTCTAATAGTTTCTGGATAAGTTTGGAGCGTTTTCAGAAAAATGAGCATGTGTTTATTAAAAGCAATCTTGCCAAGGGAAGTGGTTGTTTACTTGCACCACACACAAAAAATGTTCCTGGTGAAACAGTTTTGCACTCTTCAAAATTTCCCCCTTAACAGTTCAGACCTCCAATCTCCTTAGAGAAATATGTTTTGTGTTCTCTTTTCATCCTTCTCAACTGTTCATGAAACTGACATGATCAATACTTAGAGATCATTTCTTGGACAAAACTTCTTTCCAAAAGCGAAGGAACTGACATTGACTTTAATGGAAAAGTGTAGCTAAGAAAGAAGCGAAGGGGAAAAAAATGAAATAATTACCTCTAACCAAAATCTTTGGTGTGTGTACAGGAAAATCATTTGACATACAGGAAACAAAGACAAAGCTTTCGAACTGGACTTGTGATTTACACAAATCAGTTAGGTTTCGTTTTTGGTGTAAAATATATGTATAAACGATAGTGTTTGTTGTTTCCTCCTGTTATCAATGCGATCGATGTATGCGAAAGTCGAAGTCTCTCACCACCACCAAAACACACACACACACACTCAGACGGTCGCCAATGAGCTTCCTTTCACGGGCGACTACCTGTTGCCAGGTTTCCTTTTTCTCGTTAACACACCAGGATCACTTTAAAAAGAACTAGATGGTGACATATGAAATTTTTTACTGGATGTCACCGCCTCTAGGTTTCGTTCATGATTTTGAGGGGATTTGATGCAATTGCATTTCCCATTGCTTAAATATGTGTAGAAATCACTTAAAGAAATTTGATAATACGATATGTCAAGGATTTGGCATTGGTGGTCTGAAAGCGTAAAGGATTTTAAGTCTCATCACGTAAGACTTTGTGTAATAAACGGGACAAGAAAGCTAATGTTGTTATCAAAATGTCAGTTTTATATGCACAAAAAAGCCACTCAAAACAGTTTCTTGACATCATGACATCAAGATCACGAAACCATGGACAGAACACATGACGCTTTTTACAGATTGGAAATGGGGGTAGAATTAGGTGGTTGTGTTAAGATTTGGGTTAGAAAATGGTTAGGGTTATGATTTAGTTTTTTCCGATTTTTGTTTTGCATGTCATAGTAATAAAGTTAATGCCTCAAAGTCCTTTCTAAAAGTTGTTCTGAAAATATTAATAGGTGAGCACTGACATATACATTTTCTGAGAGATGTTGCCAAAGCCCATCCTGTTCAATGTATATAAAGGGAGAGGGTGTCTTATCATCCACAACAATTCTAACTGCAGTTTTGAAACCCCTTGTATTTTATGAATTGTAAACACTTGCAGCCAGTTGCTCAGTGACCACTAAAACAATGCAAATTATCAATCAACAAGGGTTGGAAGGGGGAGGTAAGATGCTATATGTCTGTTGATTATAAATATTTTAGTTTCAGGTGTTAACAATTATCTCAGGACAGGATACTTAAAACTTCTTAATCTTATAAAACACCTTATTCTCCCCCACCCCACTGATAAGCAGTTCAATTAATCCAGGCACCTGTTACAAGTTTTGATTTATTTGTGAAAACCTTTAGAGATCCTACCATTAAGATGTGACGGTGCTCACCTTCTCCAAAGTACTAAAAAAAAAAAAAGGGACATATAATCCATTGGTCAAAATAGTGATAAAGGTAAAGTCTACATAAGTCTGTGCACAAGTTTGTGTGCACATATGTCACCACATCTATAATATGTATGTGCACAAACTTGTCTGTAGATTCCAAATGTAGGTTCATGCTCATAACTACAAAGCATGCTACTTGATGCTTAGCATATAAATAAATACACAAATTTGTAAAGCACATACTAGCATTCCTAAGGAGCAAGCTCTTAGCACTAAAACACAATAATGAGACATGGACAACATACAAGGGACAGAAAAATAAACACACAACATATGAACTATGAAAGAAGAAACAATAGTACCGATGATGAATAAAACAAATACAGAAAGCTTAAAGAGGAACCCAATAACAAGGACTGAGAGTATAGGGATTTCGCAGAAGGAAGATGAGCAGGGGAGTAGCAATCAGCGGAAAGGGGGATGGGTGTGAAAAAGGACTAGCATTATGGGAACTGGTGTTAGGAATAATTTTCAATAATAATATAAGAGTAGAAGCTAAACTAAACCCCTTTAGCTTTCAAGAGCTGCATGAAATCAAATAAATAATCTCCTCTAGAGAGCTACACCAGATGACCTTCTTATCTTTTCAGATTGAAGCTTCCAGTTCTGCCACTATCAAAGCTCCTATACTCACCTTGCGGTGATTTTATAAACTAGTTTAAATGAAGGCAATGAAGTCTGGGAAATGTAAAGATAAGTTTTTACCTTAGTGATTGGACAAATTTGTACCTGCTTTAAAGTGAGCATGGTCGCAGCATGTGCCAGATGTAGCCAATGGGCTAATTATAAGAGTTAAACTGTATGGCTAAGCAGTTCCTTTAAACTAGCTGTGGCACCAGCTGTGATCTAATGGTACACCAGGTTTAAAAACATGTACCGAGCTCAACCCACTGATTTGAAAAAAAAAAAAGTTGTGCACCTTTAATGGCCACCCTGCCAGGACAAAACAAAAAAGACTTAAAAGCTGTCTTTTCTGAGAACACAAGACAGAAAGATACATGGATAGAGATAACGTAGAAATACATGCAAACATGGTGAGCTCTGAGAATGTAAAAAGGGTTCTACTTCAGGTTTGTGTTGAACCTTGATATCTAACTAAGAAATTCCCTGTAATCAATTATGCACTTAATAAAATAAACATTTAAAAAAACACAAACTGTGTAAAATGTTTTCATTTAAATTCTTCTTACATTTGAAATTCTTGTGTCCAGTACACTATGAACATCTTTACATCGAACAAAGAAGCACATCTAGAGATGACTTACATAAAATTAAATCTCAGTTAAATCTCTCAATGTTAAGTGAAAAGAAAACACAATGCACTTCATCTGTTTTGTTCAACATTGCCAAAATTTTTAGCAAAGTATTCTGCAATTTAGATTTATCATATCTGATCGAGCGAGTATATATCTTTGTACAAACATTTTGTAAACTTTGCATGAACACCATATAAGTTTGTATAAATTGTGTAAACTACTCCCTAATTGTACTAAGAATTTCAAAACATAGGTTCTGTAGATGAAATTTTGCTGTTGGTTGTACAAACCATATTTTCCTTATTAGATTACCTGATCTTAAGGTGAAGCTCACATAGCTTAATGTCAAATGGTTAAATACCCAAGGAAATTACCTGACACATTTGCATTAAAATGATAACTGTTTCACCCCATGGTAGTTTTCCTGTAACAGTATATTTGGCTTTAAAGGTTTTCTGTAGAAATGAATTTAAGTCTTCCTGCACAACTAAATGCCAAGTAGATATCATATAACAATCTCATAAGATTGTAGCAAAAATGGCCTCATTATATCAGTACTTTTTTTCCTATGCAATAGAGAGGGAAAAAAATGAATAAAAATATTTTTCAGATGTTAGTAATTGAAAATATCATAAGAACTCATTTGTAAAAATGTATATTTTAATTAAAGTTGCTCAAGGAGACAGACATTTTGTTTGGTGAAAGGAATTTATAAAAAGTAACGGCTAGCTATAGAAACAGAATGCCTAATCGCCCTAATGAGTCAGGACTCTTCTATGCTATACCCCGTGTGTGCATGAAATGGGAGAAAAGGGGGAAAGAATATGAGGATGCATGCACTGAAACTCTTTCATAAATTATCCATTTGGAATTTGCGCACTTTTACTTTTCATCAGTCATGTGAGCTGTGAAGCAACTACTCACGATATAAAATAGAATCTAGCACATCAGTGTTCTGAAGTAGTGTAGATATTGCTCTAGATGATGGCATCATCTGTATGCTTGTGGTTGTGACAAAATAATATCCCACAGGTTAACAGACACAGTGGTCGAGGCTGGCGCTAGGCTGTGTTGCGCCCTAGGCGAAAGAAAAATCTTGCACCCCCTACCTCACAAAAAGTGAACCATGTTATATCATTTATTTTTGCAATTTATTCAGTCCTGATCATGAAATTGATGCTTAAAACCTCATTTTTCTTGCTTTTTGCTGTGAGTTATCAGTTCCTTCAGATTTAGTGCATTTGCCAAGTCATGCTCAATAGATATGGTGGCCAGCTCAGTCAGTCTCTCTTGCAACATTGTTGATCTCATATAATTTTTAATTAATTTTAATTTTGAGAAACTCTGTTCTGCACTGGCAACAGAAATTGGAAGGGTCAATACAATTCTGAGAGACACTACAACAGTCGGCAGAATATCAAATAGTTTATGTTGGCTAATGAATGTTAAGACTTCTTTGGGGTTCATTTTAGGCTTTGGAAGCCTTCTAGCCACAACCTGTCATTCAGAACAGAGTTCCTCTGCCTCAATGTCTCTGTGCATTAGTGCCTTTTCCAAGACCTCGCAAGATAGTAGAATGGCCTTCGTTGGTTTTTCAGAAATGCTTTGGATATCATAAAGAAATCCAAATAATGCAAATAATATGATCCTTTTTTGTACACCGCTGTCTTTGCCTTTCATGTTGCTTCCATTTTCATAGCCTTGTCCATGCAGGTTGTCAAAAACAAAATACTGCATCATTGGACTTTGAATAAACTAACCACTGGCGTTGCACCTCTTCCCCATTAACCAGTTTCCTTTTGTAGTGGACTGTAGAGAACCTCCTTTTGTTTTCCTTTTTAGGAAAATTATAATCATGTACCTGGTGTGGGCCATGCTGAACAATGAGTTCAGTTACCTGCCTTTCGTTGAAAGACCAAGTAGCAGGGTCGTTATAATTCAGCTCTAACTGTTTCTCTTTCTTCTCACCATAGGTATTTTCATTATCTATTTGAACATTATCCACACTGGTTCCGCTGTCATTGTTTTTTTGACTCTGCTTATGAGGTTCTCGCCCAACACCAGTGTGATTTTGACATTCTGCAGTGGAAGTAGTGAAAGTCACAGGAATGCTGTAACTTGTCGAGACCACAGGATCGCAAACATTTGTTGAAGGCACAGAAACAGCAGCAGTACTGTGGCTCTTAGTGACACTGTCTTGGCGAAGATATTTATGCAGGGACTTTTCTTGTTTTGCCATCTCTTAGGCTTTTTCAGCTCTTCGCTTCCAATACTGAGCTCCAGACACTCGTTTGCTATCCATTTATCAACACAAATATTGGAATAAATATATGTTTAATTCTATTTTTAACAGAAATTTCAAACAAGAAAGCTAGGCTTAAATATCACCAGTAATGATTGTGGTGGTCTGTCTCAGAACTCAATGCGATTTGATGTGATAAAGACCACAGGACTGTAAAGGACCCGTTAGTGTAATGAAAAGTTTTGCAAAACGTTACACCACCACTATTGCAACCCTTTGCATCCACACAATCAAAATAAGCACTATAGGAAATAAGGAAACAAGCATCCACACAATCAAAATAAGTATTATAAGAAATAAGGAAATAAAATTAATGTAAAGAAAGACATAAATCGTGTTAATAAAATATATACAGCTATGTCACAGTGTATAAAAACCATGTGAACTTGTCTTTACAAACTCTCATGAAGTGGATGTAGGACAGTCTGCACAGTTTAGTCTTGTATGGCTAAATCCAGTTCACAATCTTTACTGATTCAGCTGTGGAAGGATGATAGCTCCAAGCACCCGAGCAGACCAATACAAAGTAAATTCAAACAGATACACAAGATGTCTGCAGCCCCTCAGAAAAGTGAGGTTTTCACAACGTCCTGTGGGTTTTAAGTTTGAAGTTAAAACTACCTCCCCCCCTCCCCCGATCTCGGCTGTCCAGCCCTGTTAATGTGATCTGACTTTCTTTTAAGTGGTAGAGATTTATCTCTACCCTTCTCCTCTAAGCCACCCCACTTAGTTCCTTTCAATCTTTTTCTCCTCTCTCTTTCTCATCTCACGAACAACTATCAAGTAATGTCCAGTCTTCTAAGCTGATCTGACTGGTCATTGTGATAGATTTATCGCTTTCCTTTGGGCCTTTCCACCTAGCACCTTGTTCTCTTCTTTCTCATCTTACAGACGAACTAACAAGTAAAACCGCACTGACTACATGCTTGCTGCTTAAATATAGTGGAAAAGTGGTTTTCTACAAGAACTCATTATGACCAGAGGTGTTAGAATCCAGAAGTGTCAAAGAATGGCTTATTAAATTTAAACCTTTTTCAAGAATTTGCTCTCCGATTTGATTAATAACTTATAAGAACTACTTTTGTCAAGAAAAAGTATGTCTGTTTTTCAATGTCAGATGTGCATCATGCACACAAGGATACTTGCATGCCTACCAAATCAGACCTACACTTATGAGCAGGGGGATTTCAAACATTCGTGTAAAAAGGTTTTATGGAGTGGCGACTGACTGCACACTGATGGAGACAAGAAATCTGTAGCACCTTGCTCTGGTCTTATTTTGCTGTGTGGTCTTAATTTCAGGCTATCACAGCTTCTAGCATCTAGACCACCATCATCGCAGCTACCACATGTTCCTATCTAAAGTCACACTTGACAGGTGGGCGGGGCGGTACAAGGGAGAGTCTTGGAGACACTAACAATACAAAGTTGTAAATCATGGTGTCAAGGCAGCTGCCCAAAAACATTGCAATAGTCAGCACTGCTCCGTGGTGTCCAGCATAGGGTTTGTTGAAAACAAGAGAAGTATATAGACTATAGGTCTTAGTATGCTTTAGCTCTTAATAATCAATTTCAACTATTCTGTCAATAGAGCATAGCAACAAGCTATCCGTTCAAACTGTATACAAACAGACACACTCTTAGATAATACAAATAAACATTACAATTTGACAACTAAATTAAGCGTAATACACCAATCGAACCAAAATTTAATAATTAATAAGAAAGTTAAATATTCACGACCATGAGTCATAACAGTAAGTACAAGACTATAGGCCATCAGTGTCATCGCTGCACACAGCAATAAGGAGAAAACAGGTTCGTGACAGCGAATTAAATAAATTGATCTGAAATTTGACAATAAAAATAGATATACTATAAATTTCAAGTGACTCTACCTTGATGTTTGTCTGCTAAAGACTTTAATGCTCTTATTAACTAAGAACGCGATCGTGACATTAGCTAAGTTCCCTCGGGTTCAAAGTTCATAAGTGTAAAAAATATTGACCATAAAACAGTTGTCATAACAAAAAGAAACTCGTGTAGCCAACGCAAGTCAGTGTTGTTGTCCCTGATCTCAGCTGCAGTGTTTTCAATGCATAAATGGTGAGGTTGGTATGAGTGAAATGTGGTCCCATCCATCGTAAAGGTCCGCCCTGACCTGGGACCTATCCACCAACCCGACCCTCCGCCCAATCCCCCATCTTCTTCTGGGCTGGTTAGCTGGTCACTTCAAGAGTGCCCTGTAATAATGGGGTTTTCCTGTAATACATGGACTGAGAAACTTGCATGGTGAAGTCAACCTACAAGAAGAGGAAAGGTGTCCTGCTAATGTCATTCTATGAAAATGATATTTTTCCTTAACACTTTTCATCACTTAAAAACAAACGAAGCAGCAGGCTATTTTTGCGCCCCCCCCCCCCGACATGACTGCGCCACCACCCCCTTTCCCATCCACCAACGCTTCCCCTCTCACCGCCCCATCTGCCCTCTACTTCCCTGGTGATTAGCTGGTCACTGCAATTGCGCCCTGGGATAATGGGGTTTTTCCTATAATACATGAACTGAGAAACTAGTGTGGTGGTCAGTCTACAAGCAGAGGGAAGGTGTCCTACTAATATCATTCTGTGAAGATATTTTTCCCTAAAACTATTCATCTTAAAAAAAAAAAACAGGCCATTTTTGCGCCCCCCACCGTCTCTGCACCCTAGGCAACTGCCTAGTTCGCCTAATAGGTAGAACTGGCCCTGACAGTGGTGCTGATGTAGCTTTTAGATTTGTATGCTACTTTAACACCAGACTTTTAGTGCTGGGTAATAAGTGTTTAAAGAACTAGGCTGTGATTTCACAGTACATCCATCAGACCATTATGATATTTGCCAGGTTACAAGAAATATTTGTGTACTATGTGTTTATGTCTCATCTATGTGGAAGGATATAAAGTATAGGTCTGGAAAGATCGATTTCACATCTCATTCATAGTGATAAGAATGTAGTATGATGTTAATGTTGGCAACAACAATAGTAAATCACAGTATAGCAAGGCTACCCAACCGTCATTGTATGCTTACCGTCAGAATAAAGTAACCGGTAGCCGTAGCATAAAACACTCACCCGTTTATGTCAGCTGGTGTAATCCCGATGAAAGTTCCCCTTTTTCTCTCATGCGAAATTAGAGCTGATAATGTTTCAGTAGTATTTTGTGCCAGTTAAGCTCAACACTTCACACAGATGATAGACAATTTTGGCGAGGTTGCCCCCATGGCCCTTCTCAAGTATCACACAGCAACCACAAGATCTCAGAAGTATTCCACCTAATCGCGAGTGTATGGCACGCTAACACACTACACACAGTCTTCGTGACACACGTCTAGTCCGCAGTGAGAGCCCAAGCATATCTGGACAAGCAGACGAGATCAGAGAGACAGGGATTCCACGCTGACATTTCAGAACTGGATGTCGGACGCATGACCGACAAGAGCCTAAACCAAAGGGATTTCTTCGCCTAGTAGGCGGGCTTGCGCACACACCACCCTTCCCACACCAGTGCGAGAAAATGGGGGGGCTTCCCTGTCACACAAATTTGGACCACTCCACTGGTTAACGCGAACAAAAGATCTCGAATAGAGGCGCGCGGGAGGCCTGTGGTGGGAAGCCCCTCAACACACGGACACGAGTCTCAATCACAGTCGCGTGCCGCAACAAATCCTTTATCCTAGTCACTCACTTAACTCAGTCAGGTCTAGTCCAGACTAGAAAAGTCTTTTTATAATCACTCTGACTCGTAAAGTCGTATACAGTTACGCGTGTGGAAAGATTTTAAAACATCTTGCACCGAACTTCGCGCTTCGCTGAATCTAACGAGACGTCTCAGCGAGCCTGGAGAGTTGTCTCCCCTGATTACCGATTTCTCAGTTATCACCCTTTACGTGTATTTCTAACATGTTGCCCTCGTGCTTCCTCTCGCTCCCGTGCTTTGTGCAGGATTCTGATGTGTTTAAATTTATCCAAGTCTACATAGCATAATCCACTTATTTACATGCCACCATGTCGGGCCTCAAATATCACTGATGAAAGTCAGTTTATGTTACAATACGTACAAACAGGTCATTAACCAAACACAATAATGACAATTCTTTATTAACGAGAGGTAAAGTAAGCAGAACATGCTTTTTTCCATTTAGCCTTCCCCCTTTACGGCGAAAGAATAAGCTAAGTAGTTAATTAAGTACTGAAATAATAACAGTAAATAAGCAAGACATCGGCGTCCGCACCTGTCTGTGTTCAGGTGCGCTCCCACTAATCTTTTCAAGGACTTAGTTATCGCAGACCCCACACATTTCATTTCAGTAATTCGCAATGAAAGGATATACTATATAAACCAGGAGAGGAAGCAGGAACCACAGTATTGCTACAACCAGAAAATATTCTCACATTCTTCATTTGAAATCTTTACTGACAACAGTCTGCAACCTTACTTAGTATTTGCTAAATTTATTCACACGTTGCCATTCTCATTCTCTCCTCTGGGAGATTCTGAACATTTAACTACAGCGTTACACGTTTTTAAAGAGAAAAATATTAACTGAAACTGAAGACGTACGTTGGTTAGAATATTAGAAGGGAGGAATACAAATATACCAATATCAGCATCAACAGCTCGAGTCACTTAGGACGGAACACATTTAGTGCTCTCCACTTCCTCGCCGCGTCGGCTCACCCTCCATTTGAAAGCTATTGTGTGCATGCCTTGTACTAGTCAGCTAACAAAGTGTATGAAGCGGCAGTCGAAGTGGCAGACGTTGAATATCGCTGAAATATGATAAGAAGTAGCCTTCTCTCGCTATTGTTAGCGGTCCCCCCTCGTGCCGTTACTCGTCCCTTATCTCGCATTCCCATCTACCCATCCATCCACCTGATGAAAAGATACTGACGTTACTTGCAAGGAATACATTTTTCTTTTTTTAAAATTTTTTCCATGCTTTCTATTTCTGTTCTTTTTCAGTTAGATGGCTATTTGTCTAGTTATGAGAAAGGATTGTTTGTGTTTTACGCTGTGCCAGCGACCCAGGCTATACCACGCTGAGTCACATTAAATTGGAAAGGTAAAAAACAAGGCCTCTGGGAAGTAAAGCAATAAAGTCTTTTAAAATAAACAACAGGAACCAACAAAAAAGGATAAAGAATGACGCAAAAGGGAAGGAAATATGCTAAACATGTGGCCTGCAAAAAAGAGGCTGTATATGAAATAAATACCTTAAATCTGATAATGACAAGGACCACCTTTATTAATCCCAGTGGGCAATTATGCTCAGTTACAAAAATAGAACAAGTGCTAGGACAAGGATAAGGTTGTGCAGCATAGGAAACGAAAACATGCAATCTTACGTCTAGACAATAAAAAGACACACCTACATCGTCACACAACCATCCATACACACAACTAACAATTCATATCTGGCTGAGCAGCTGGACTGCTGAGGGAACATGATTTCACATGCCTGTGACTTCTGTATGCAGGCATAATACACCTTTTACCTGAGTTAAATAAAACAGATTCTCCTGCTAGTACATGTTCTGGTTTGGACAAAATCCTGAATCCCTTTCTCTTTGTTTATCACAAAGGGAAACTATATCCCTCTACCTGACACCAATTACTTTAGAACATATATTGACAATGCTGTTCAGACTGTTCTTATCATGCACAGACAGACTGCGGAACCAGCACATGAAGGAACAAGTCAAAATACTTTCAACGAATGACAGAAACAGCTCAAGATTGCTGACTGAAAACTGCTCATCTTTCGAAGGTACACTCTTTGCTGGCCAGATTTAACAATAAAAAAACTCTAATGATAAAGTTTATCACCTTTAAAAAAACCTTACATCGAAATGGGCTAATTGTAAAAAAAAACAGAACAAAACAAAACAAAAAACTGGTGGCTAACACTCTGGATGCCGGGACAACGGAATTAAACATCTTGAACAGTAAATTGTCCCTGACATTAAGGACAAACTGGTGGGGGTTTGCCTCGTAGAACTTAGGAATGCGTATAGTAGGTGTGTCTCGTCTTAAGTCTATCTCCTCCTGCAGCACAGAACAGCCAGGAGGTGGGCGGTCGGACAGACGGTAGAGAATGGCATGTAACTTGTTCTGGCCCAGTGTTCTAGTAGTGTTGTCCCAGGGACTTAACACAGGCCGTGAGGATAGACTTGTAGTCGAATGACACCAGTGACCGTAATTGACCAAGAGACTGGCAAGCAGCCTTGGCGATTTGGTCCGCTCAAACATTGCCTGGGATGCCAGCATGGTGAGGAACCCAAATGAAGACAATGTCACTGTTGCGACGAAGAAGGGCCGCATCAATGGTATGGAGCTGAACCATAAAAGGCCGACCAAAACGATAAGATAAAAGAGCTTGGAGGGCAGAAAGAGAGTCTGAAATGATTTAATGAACGGACTTCAAGTTTAGCAAGATGGCATGAAGTTCCACAGAGAAGATGGAGCAGCCATTCGCGAGACCGGCTGAGGATGCTGGCAGGACGGAACTGCTGTGGTACTACAGGTCTACAACTTGAAACTTTGGAGCCATTCGAAAGATAGAACAGAAGCCAAGATAGAATTGATGGCGCTGGAGAAATGTAAAGTCACAGGTGGTGTCTTTTCAAAATGTAAGATCAAGACAAATCTCAGGAATATGAAGAGTCCAAGGAGAGGCTGGCAGGAAAGAAGACGCTCTATCTGTTGGGTAACCACTCTTGCAGCCTGTAAATGAGTTGTAACATGAAGGAATAATGGTTTTGTTTCCTTGGAACGAATGGCATACAGGGCAGATCGAAGAAGATGAAACAGGTCATGAAACGCAAGATTTCCAGGGTGAGTTTTTAAGCGACAGACAAAGTATAAGTAGGAGTTTACAGTATCTGGTACAAACGAATTTTAAGACAAGACTTTCGAGCAGAGCCACGGATCATGGAGTCATAGTTTATAGCTTGGAGCGGACCAGGGCACGACACAGACGATAAAAAAACCTTTTGGTCCGCATCGCAGCTGACAAGGTCGACTACTCGAAGAATGTCCAAGGCTTTCTGATATGAGAGGCGTAGAGATTTCATATAAGGAAGGAAGGATAACTTGCGATTAAAGATGATCCCAAGAAATTTCACTTCCGGTACAGTGCCGCCTACAGAGAAAAATGGGTCTGGAAACGTGTCTTGCAGTTTACAAAAATGGAAGCACACTGACTTCGTGGGAGATAATTTCAAGCCGTTTTTTTATCATCAACGTTTTCAGCAAAAGAGGTATGGTAAAAATCTACCTTATCTTCCTACAGATATTTACCCCGCATGGGAAGTGGTGCGGGAGGATAACGAGGACACAAACCTTTTTCTATTTTATTTAAAAGTATAGCGAACCCGAGATCGACTGCGTTTAAAACTTAACACATGAGCAGTTAATGAAAAAGTCACAACTATAGGAAAGTGATCCCTGCAACATAGATAATCGTGTGCAGTCCAGTTAAAATCAAGCAATAATGTGGGGCTGACGACCGACAAATCTACAGCTGAAACAGTGCTGCTGTATGGTCAGTAAAAGGTGTTCGAACCATCGTTTAAAAAAGCAGAGATCACTATCCACAAAAAAAAACATATCCCAACAGCTCCACTCTAAAGTCACTCGAAACCCCGCCCTACAGGCGGTGGTGCCCATTGAAGTTCTCTAAAAGGAGGACGGGAGGAGAAAGTTGGGTCAGAAGACTTTTCAGGTCTTGCCGAGAGAAGGTGGAAGGTACACAGAAGATGGTGATAGTCTTGCCGAGAGTAACCCGGGCAGCAACAGCCTGAAAAAGTAGATGATAGCGGTAGTAAACTAAGCAAAAGGTGAGAGCGGAGAAGAAGAGCAGCCCCACCTGAAGGGTCGTCCGTCTGTGAGTCTCGACGTAAAACGTTGTTGTTGTTGTCTTTGAAAGGGAAAGTGCTTCCACCTCTCGGTGATTTCGCACTGTGGGGGATGGGGTCTTTGGGGAGTGTGGGGAAAGGGTTGCTGTTTTGTGGTGCCTGATGCGTGGTTTCACTTCTGTGCGTGCCCTCTATTTTTGTGGGTGTTTAGGTTTTCCAAGTCTGCATGGGTGGTGTATTGTATTTGTGCCCTCTTCATCCATTATTGGTCTGCCAAGTTTGCATGAGTCGTTACAGTGCTGCTGCCCTCTTTCCTCCTGCTGCTGCTGGTGCCGTTTGTTGCCAGTGTTTAGGGGTCCTGCCACGTGTACCGTGGTGGTGTATTGTGTTTCTTTGTTTGGTTCCATGTATTGCTCTTCCTCAATCAATTTTTTTTTTTTTTTTTTTTTATTTTTTTTCCAGTGTGGATGGCTATGTTGTCCTGTTTACCCCTATTCTTATTTTATATTAGACTAGAGTTTGGGTGGCTTGTTGCTATAACTACTACTAGTGACAGTATACTGTTCCATAGTTCTTTAGGTGGGTTGAGGCAGTTTCTGAGGTTTAGTCCTAGCCTATACTTATCTAGGAAATGTTTTAGTTCTTCTCTCTCTGGTTTATTTTCATTGCATTCCAACAGTACATGCGGGGTGCTAAGTCTGTCCCCACAGGCACATGAAGGTGGGTCTTTATACATTTTATAATATTCTCCACTAAGCCTCATTCTGGTTATTTTAGTTTGGTCCGACCTGATTGATGTTAGGTACATCGTGAAATCCTTTGAAGGAGAAAGAGGTGGAACTGGAAGGTAGAAGAAGACATCAGGAGAGAAACGCGCTGTCAGGTAGCGGAGTTCTTCAAAGCTAGCTCGGAACCTTCGGCGATTCCACTGAAGGACAGATCGAAGACGTGAGTTACCTTCTGGAAAAAGACACAGCATTTGACTGAAGTAGAAGGAGAAGGCAGAGGACCGAGGAGGCGAAGATAAAAGTCGCTCGTCCACGTCCATCCCTTGCTCGCTGACACAAACCTGCTAATTTTTTTTAATCAATCATGTAGTAAAGGAATGGGGAAACGGAAAAATAGGCGGATGGGAGAGTGCTTTGAGTAGGAGTGCGTGGGTGCGAGCGTCTCACGACGGCCGCTTGTTCTTTGATGTCATGGCGTCAGTGAGAGGCTCCGCTATATAAGATGTAAATGATAAGGCTGAAGCAGAGAATGATTTATGCTGCTGTTTTGTGTTCTGTGATGGAACACTCGCCCTCTTGACCGGACCGGGGAACCTGACGGTTTTAATCGGTGTTGTGTTGTTAAATCCTAAAACCACGATCTACAGCAAAAAGGGAGAGTAACGAGAGCGGGAGATCCTTCTCCGCGCCCTCCACATCGAGGGGCAGCCCCGCTCAGTCTTTCACACACTTTCTCGCACTTCATCTTCGCTGTCCGAGCACAGCTCACTCTTTCAATAGAATTCACCCAGCTTAGATTTGTTTGTGTTCATAACGGAAAATTTACGGTTCGTGCTTTCTGGCACCTACCCCTCCACGGAGGAGGGAATGCAACTGAGTGGTATCACGAAGGGTATTTCCAGCAAGGCTGCACAAAGGCTACAAAAGAAACATACTCTGAACTACAGACACCAGACTGACCCTAGCCGCAGCTTTCTAGCAAATCTGGGGCATTGCATGGTCAGCCGACTGATTGATGTGGGCCACACCAACCCTCCATCTAGGAGAGGTCCGAACCAAAGAGGTGTGTTGGTATACTGGATCGTAACCCATCAGGGACCTCAACCTCCAGGATCGCATCCTCCTCCAAAACAAGTCGCCCTGCACGGCAAATCCAGAGGTGAGGTGGGGGAGGGGGGGTTGCAGAAAAAAAGAAACCAACGGTAAATAAGGAAATAAGGTATGATGGGAGAAAGAAGATAGGATAAAGACCAGTCTAGACAAAAGAAGGTTCCAGGGGGAGAGGGAGAGTTTGTCAGAAAGGAATAAAGGCAAAAGGGTCGAGAAAGAGAGAGAGAAAAAAAAGTAGAAAAGAAAAGGATGGGCCACCCAGCCACCCAGCCAGAGAAAGGCGAAGAGTAAATCACCGACACGAGAAGCTGGCCCCACGGGGGCGAAGAAAAAGGAAAGAAAATGAAGAAAAATTGGTTGTTTGCAGGCAGCGCCAACATCTTTTCAACAGGTGGATGGATGAGTAGATGGAAATGCGAGATACACCTTTAAGAAAATTGCGCAAATGTTGGACACGTAAAGTGGTTTGATCATAAAGCGGAACACATTTCGTGTCCTGGGATTTGTGGGGCCTCGTCAGGAGGCACTGGGATGTGGAGTGATGCAGCATTCAAAGTGTAGAAAGGTCAACAAAAGGTCACACGCGCAAAAACACTTTGTGTGAAGTGACTTTGAAGTCATCTTGAAAGTGAAATAAAACATTTGGAACCTATCGACCAGGTCATGCTTCCCTGTCTGTGCTAATGCTTTCAGTCTACAGTTTCCATTACATGTTTATTTCTCCTTGACCCTGGTATCCTCTCTCCCCGCCTGTCAGTGAAGTAACCAGATCAGTCCCAGTGGACTTTAGAGAGAGAGACCACCCCACTGTCCCTCACTGAGCAGGACACAAAACAAAGCAGCGACCTGTGGGAATTCGACAACCCCCCCCCCCTTCAACCAGAAACTCAAGGCCCGATTTTTTTAGACCCCCCGCTGTGCTTGTTAATGTAAAGGAATTACACTGAGCACCGAGGAACATACCTCAATGAATTCTATGTGGTAGAAAAAATCTGCTGATCATGTTCCACTGCATTTACCCCGAGTAGTGCTTCAACATACGGCATGGCTGATTATAGCATGAATAATCCCCCGGCGTGAGAAGATTGCAGTGAGTGGGCGCTGGTAAACTGAACATGAATTTAGAAGTTAGGAGTTGGCCAAATAAACAAGATGATGAAATGGTGTGTGTGTGTGTGTGTGTGTGCGTGCGGAGGCGGTGGAGGGGGGGGAATCAGTGTTTTATACCGAGCCAGCAACTAAGGTTTTATCACGACAAACCAGTCACCCCTGTAAATAGATGCAACATGCAGAGAAAGAACACAATGCCCGAGACGAGATCTGAACCCAGGTCTGCCAAGCTTCACTGTATTGGTGACAGGCGCTAACCGTTGCGCCACCGGACCGCCCTGATTAAAATAGAAATCAGTCTAGAAGTTAGGCTCTGGTTAAAGGGACATCAGTCAGGAATTTGGGCTGAAGAAAGGAACATCAATCTAGAAGTTAGGCGCAGTTTTAGTGTTTGAGGAAACTTGTTTTTCATTTTTGAGAAGGCTCATGATCTTGGACAATAATTATATCGTTGCTTAACCAGAAATCTCGAATAATACGCCAGTGGGCTCTTGTAGATGGAAAGTTTTTCCTTGCTAGGTAAGCTTTTGATAATTTAGACTAGAACTTTCTTTACAGTGCTAACAATTCCTGTCAATTACACATCTTTTGATAACTAGACAGCACCCGCACTCTTTAGAAATGTCTTCCTTTCCACGAGAGTATAGTGACACCACACATAGTCTAGAGTATAGTGACACCACACATAATCTAGGGTATAGTGACACCACGCATATTCTAGGGTATAGTGACACCACGCATATTCTAGGGTATAGTGACACCACACATAATATAGAGTATAGTGACACAACACATAGTCTAGGGTATAGTGACACTACACATAGTCTAGAGTATAGTGACACCACACATAATCTAGAGTATAATGACATCACACATAGTATAGCTAGAGTATAGTGACACCACACATAGTCTAGGGTATAGTGACACTACACATAGTCTAGAGTATAGTGACACCACACAAAGTCTAGAGTATAGTGACATCATACATAGTATAGCTAGAGTATAGTGACTACTCATATTCTAGGGTATAGTGGCATCACACAGTCTAGAGCATAGTGACACCACACATAGTCTAGAATATAGTGACACCACGCATATTCTAGGGTATAGTGACATCACACATAGTAGAGAGCATAGTGACACCACAAATAGTCTAGAGCATAGTGACACCACACATGTTCTAGAGCATAGTGACATCACACTTAGTCCAGAGCATAGTGACACCACACATAGTCTAGTTTCTAGGGTATAGTGACATCACACTTAGTCCAGAGCATAGTGACACCACACATAGTCTCGAGTATAGTGACACCACACATATTCTAGAGTATAATGACATTACACATGTTCTAGAGTATAGTGACATCACACTTAGTCCAGAGCATAGTAACACCACACATAGTCTAGTCTCTAGTGACATCACACTTAGTCCAGAGCATAGTGACACCACACATAGTCTACTCTAGAGTATAGTGACCCACATATAGTCTAGAGTATAATGACACCACATATTCTAGGGTATAGTGACATCACACATAGTCTAGAGTATAGTGACATCACACATAGTATAGACTGTGTTTCTCTGACTATCCTATATTCTACGCGTGTATATCATTGATTTTTCTTCACTCGACACGTGAACCCAGTAGACTGTTTTTAAACGCAGCATCCTTCTTTTCATCAAACCCATCATCTATAATAAAGGACAGATTTACGTGAAGTTTAACGAAATTTCCGCCATCTTGCTGACGAAGGGGTCGACACAATTATGTAGAAAGCTGTCGACTTCTTGTGGAGGCCCACTAGCACTATATTTAACGAAATTTAAACGATTTTTTTAAAGAGAAAAAGGAATAGGTTCAGGTCATGTGCAGTTAGCAATGTCGACTAAACTTTAAAAAAAAAATAAAAAAACCATGAGGGCGTTTTGTAAAAGGTTCGAGTCCTAAGACAGCAAAGGTCATTGTGGCGGGAGTCATACATATCTATACCTTATTTATTCATTACCGATTTAGCAGACGTGAATGCATGTGTTTCTGGCGGCTCGTCGCCTGAACGAGTCCATCGATCGGTCTGGAGTCTGGAGTCACTGCGCATGCGCGGACAGTGGCCGCTCCAGCTGCACGTGCGGTAAGGCGTCACACGTTGAGTCGTTCACTTCACGTCGGTGCCCGAGGGTGAGAGGATTAGGCTGCTGCTCTTAAAGACCTACAAGACAGCCTTGTTTTTCAAATGACTGAGCTGAGCTTAGCGCAAGGCTGTACTTGCCCCACATCAGGGTAACTAACTCTCCTGTCGAAATACGAGTTTGCGCACATCGCCACACGCACAGAGATGTCAAGCAAACAAAACCCACTGACATTACAAGTACACTTTGTCAAGGCTACACCCAACGAGTGATAAGTTCATAAGGTATATCAAAAAACATTGTGATGTCACATGTTAGTTCCCTTTCTATGCATGGTGACGTGTGTAGGCTTGTAGCTGCATTGATCGGTGGTGGTGGTGGTGGTGGTTATTCCAATAGATTTTGATTTTTTTTAATTCGTAGGAAATCAGCCAGTTATTCGATTAAAAAAAAAAGTTTTGCAAGCTTGTAGGCCTTTAAAGACAAGAGAATGCTGTGTGCATTGTGTACAAGAAAATTACAGACGGTGTAGACAAAGCCAGCGAAAGAGGATCTGGACCCGTTGATCAACGATGAAAATTTATCAGTAGAGCTGGACATTTTGTTCTTAAGCTTCTTGTAATGCTACGCGGTCTTCTTTTTCCCCGTTTACAAATAAAGCTGTGCAAACAGGAGTTGTGTCTACATAAAGATTAATGCTATGGAAAATTAATCATCCTTCTTCTAGCTCTCTATCAAATCTGATTTTATTATTATGATTTTAGCAATTACTTAAAACAGACTTTCATATTCAAAATATTCCCTTCTCGCGGAAGATTTCTAGAAACTAGCAAAAAATGAGACCTTTGATCAGACTGCGAGAGACTGACCTGTGATTAGACGGCTATAATAGCCAGACAACCAGAAAGATTGACCTCTCCAAAGATTCTCCATAGCAACCAGAACGGATAGGTCTTCCCAAAGCAGTCTGAAAGATTGGTTTCGCCATCAGGCTGTTCTTCACGGTGCAAAGTCAGTCTGCGGGAAAACGCTTCTCGGAACAGTGCCGTTCCCTTCAAAACCTTTTGTGCTGGAGGCCATTAGAACTCTCGCCCGTTACCAGAATCCCCAACTACGCACATTCCGATCACGTGCATGTTTCAAATAAATTAGAAATGCCACGCGAGATGGAAGCGCGCGCCGAAGGAATTCAGGAACGAGAACTCATTTGTCCAATAAAAATTGAAAGTTTCTGTCAAATTCCGAGGGCTTTTTTTTTTCTTTCTTAGGTTTAAAAAAAAACAACATTTTATGCAAGCGGAAGAAGCCTCTTTGCAGGCGATTGTCTCGTGAATGCAGTATTAGTAAATATTTGTGAACCAGCACATAATGCATGATAACAAGGGTAGACAATCTGACACGAGGTGACAAGGCACTTGCTCAGTCTCAGTATACTGCAAACATTAGCTGAGGTCACAGGTTGGTATCGTGTATTATTGCCACTCTACACTTACAACGAGGGATGAGAGACTGTGAGGACCAAATAATTATTTACTCTTGTGAGAGCAAAGTTCTGTTTATTGACGTGTTAAATGACCGTGCAAACGTTACTTTATTCTTTTAAAGAGAAAATGAAGTGCAAATATTTTATGATGAAAGCATCAAGGCATGACGACAGGGAACAGAACACATCCTTTGGACCAGAATATTAATTTATCCAAAATAGTTGTGTGGAAATAATCTTACGATGCGATATATACATCAGGCACTATTAATAGATGCCACTAACAATGACAAATAGTAAGCATTTCATTAAAACCCAGCCATTCAAATTTTTCTTAACCTGTTATCATATATTTCCATGCATGAGGAATATTGTTTCAGAAATACAAAACGTCTCAAGTGTCTGATATGAATACTGCAACTAATGATAAGGTTTTCTTTCTTCGCAGTAGCAAAAGGGCATGGGACGGAAATAAAAAGAAACAGAAACGAGAAAATAGCTAAAGGATCTCGCCTTTTGGAAGTAGGCAGGATGAAGGACAAGGTCGAGCATCTCTTGCCCTCTTGGTCGTTCTGAGGCGACTTGTCGCTAAGTCCCATTGTACTGGGAAACTAGGCTGAACTTAGCATGTTGACCAACATTCCAATGTCCCGAACGTCTGGCCTGGAACATCTGGTTTCCTGTGACCTTTACACACAACTTTACCAAACTTGGTCTGTTAACTAAACTGGTGCTGGCTGACTGACCGTTACTGGCTCGTTCGGGTCCAGATAATCTGGCGGTGTCAACTTCTCAAGAAACACGGGACAGCGGCAGTCCAAAACGATAAACAAGTCTTTACTTCAGGTAGATGGAAATCAAACCACAACACACTCCTGCATTGCGGCGACACACGCCCGCTTCAACTTTTAAAACATATAATGGCGACACACGCCTCCAATACTCTAAACCTACTCGCTTCTTCTTTCTCAACGCTCACTCTAACGTTACGCATGCGCTCTCTTGCTCGAAATTTTTGACATCAAAGATTACGTCATTCATCAAGGCTTGCGTCATTCATCAAGGCTTGCGTCATTCACACTCACTCACGCGCTCGCTAGGATTGACCTGGACCCACTAAAACATTTCATTCGTAACATGGTCAAATATTCTACATTTTCCAGGTGAAGCAAAACCTGCTCGGCAATGAACGTATGTGGTCTGCAGTGTCCAAGGTAGAAAAGCATGCCTTCACTATGTCTCAGACGGTTAACGCAGGTATTGATATGGAGGCTTAGACTCAGCAGAAAAAGGCTTATTTTGTGTCCGACATGTACATACGGGTCTTGTCAGGTGAAAACAGGAAGCTGCAGTGGGCGGAGACAGATCATCTCGTCGACGTACCAGTCTGATGAAGGGTTTGTGCAGCCGGCAAAATAAAAAATAGACAAATGAAAAGTTTTACTTTTAAAACCTGTCTAACTCTGGGGCATAGTCTGAATTTCTTTTCAAATACCACAAGAGCTTTCTGTGCCCAAACAGGCAGACTTGCTACTCCTACATTTTTCTCTGCGCTGTTAACCCGAGTTCAAAACGAGGTTCGGTGAAACTTCCCAACGACCGATCTTTCTCGTGCGGTATGTCCGTGTATGTTGTGGGGATGCGTGTGTGCGTGTATGTCTATGTTATTTCTGCAGCTGCTGTTGGGTGCCAGTGCGTGAATATTTATCTTAGCATGTTCTCGTCAAACATTATCCGACAAAGTGTCACAGCTTTCTCATACACGCAACAAGTACTCTACATTATTCAATGCGCCACATTTTTTTTTTTTCGATAACAGAAAACTGCCATCAGCATTATTTTCGAACCAGCAACATCTCCACAGCACCCAGACTACATTTTGCGACGGGGATCGAGGAATGTGACCGGCGCCCAAACAGCAGCCTGTAGAGGCGAGAGGCCTTTTAACCACTGTAGTGCACGTGACCTCTTACATGACCCTCACATCTTCTCCAACTCGGGAACACGTTTAATCCATCAGCACGTAAAAGGTGAGCTGAACAATTTTCATGCTTGATGTAACATGGATGCTGCTAGCCTGGTATCCTGATGCCAAAACCTAGCATCAGCAATCCAGCCTGAAGAATGTTTTCTACATTTATTATTTTGATGACGGAGCTTGAGACATTGGCAGGACGACTCCAAAAAGCTGCCTCTTGTCTCAAGTTTCAAATAAAGAACCTTAAATTATCCTTAAATCTTTCTCTCGTGTACTAATGCCTTGAAGAAATACGAGAAAGAACAAGAACCAGATTAAATAATAACGACTTGCAGAGCTGGAAAGCGATCAGCCTTGAAGATTGGAAGAAATCATATCTCAGGATATAGCAATTGTATTAGCCTTAAACATGGCGATCATATCTCAGGATATAGCAATTGCATTAGCCTTAAACACGGCGATCATATCGTACTTAAATACAGATCGTATTAGCCTTTCAAATCCGGCGATCACATCGTGTTGAGAATACAACAATCATATTGCTCTTAAAATACAGCGACCGTATTGCCATCAGAATACAACAATCATGTTGCCCTTAAAAGTAGAGAGACCACATTGCCATTAAGAGGGATCACATTGCCATCAGGATAAAGGGATCACATTTCCTTTACAGTGATCATGTACTGAGAATACAAGGGTCGTACTGTGCTTAGAATACAACAATCATATTGCATTCACAGTACAACGACCGCATTGCATTCATAAGACAGAGACCAAGTGGATTTATTTCTCACAGACAACACTTCGTTGCTGTGTCTACGTCCAAGAAACGGTGCTAAGTGCGTGAATGCGGTTATGATAACTGCCAAGTTTGTTTTTGTGCGTGCACGTGTTAGTCGGCATTTATGTTAGTTTTATTTATTCTGGTTTTCTCAATGCGAGTGCACATAACCACTCCTCGCCAACCATTGTTTTTAGGGAACAGTAAGACAGTAAGGTCTGAATTTGAGACTTGGGTAGTCGGAATCTAGAACAGCAGACAGGCAGACAGACAGACAGAGGGAGGGTGGGAGGTAGACACAAAAAAGGAGAATGGAGCTGAGTCTTTATCACGAGGCCACCGGCCTGTTCGTACAGATTATACCCGAGTCGGTCTCTGAGGTCTGCCTGTGTTGTCCTCCTTCTGTGACATGCATCAGACGGGAGGAACTCGACAGACGCTCCTTTTCCTTCTCTGGTCCCACTGCTAGGAATTATCTCCCCCCCCCCTTCTCTCCGGACTGTGCCTACTTTCGAAGTCTTTAAATACGGCCTCACACAATGTTTCTTTAAGAAATATCTTGTATAACCAGTAGACAAGTTCTGCGCATTCCTCAAGTCTTCATTCAATCATGTTATCTGTTTGCTGATGTTTATATCCTTCTGTATCGTTGACTGTCAGTTCATTTGTTTTCTTTCGTGTGCAACACATTGAGCGCTTGTCGATATGGGCAGATGCTCTTTACAAATCCCATAATAAATAGTAATGAACAATAATTATTCCTAAATAAAACAGTTAATCAACGGTTGTAAATGTAAACAATACTCTGTATAAGCCCTTCCACACCAACATATTTCATCTTCCACTTCGTATCACACTGCACCATACTGCACATCATACATACTACATCAGAGACAGGAAGCAGAGAGGAGGGAACCAAAGCATGACGATGTAAATAACAAGGGAAGACAATCTAATAAAATACTTTACCATAAAGAAAAGGTTTCACCGTAAAACGAAGAAGGTGAATATGTGAACTGGCCGGACAGCTGGCAGCCAGCTCATGGTTACCTTGTCTGGACTATGGCCCACTCACCTGTCCTGGAGGATGCACAATGCTCACAACTGACCACAAGGCTACTGCAGGGTCACGGGGTCACGGCGTGGCACAACATCCCAGTGTCAGGAAACATTACAACCATTGTTATCAACACAGATGCCAGGTGCACGAGATAACCGCATCAGATGCCAAGACCATCCCAACAGTTAGACATGAAATGGGTCAACCGTGTAGCATCCCCGCGCCTGTCAGGAAAACATCGCTTCATCGTCCAGCGCAACGGAGGGTTTCTAGACCGTTGGAGGCAGGGTCAGCGCACACAGCCTCCCTCCCTCCCTCCTTCAAAATCACGTGCTAGGAGCAGTTTGCGTCAAAACTGTTCGCATGAGAGCTCCCTCACTCACAGCACATTTGCTTCCCTTGCATTGTTGACCAGGTCTAACTCATGTCCAACCTTTCGCTGGATTTCTTGCCAGTCCCTCTGGCCAGCATGTCAATGTATTCCATGTCACCTTCTCCTGACCAAACTTTCAGTGGATTTCTTGCCAGCTATTTCCGTCGAGCCTGTCAGCGAAAATTCTTGCTGTACTTTCTGGTCAGCAGGCTGTAGGATTTCTTCCCCACGTGTGCTTCTTCTTCAGATTTTTTTTTTGGCAGGATTTCTTGCCAGCGCGTGCTGTTGCTGATTCGCCAGGAGACGGACGCTTCTGCAACTATCGCTGGAGTTTTCCAGAATACGACAAGGAAGGAAGAAAACGAGGGCTTATCGATCAGACCAGCGGGTGCCACAGATCAGAAGCGGACGCACATTGATCTTCCCTACTGTCTGACACAGCCTTGCAAGCCAAGGTGGGGTAGTGTATGGGAGGTACAAGTGCCAGCTGTGAGTGTGTGAGGACACCAAGCGCTGATTCTACTGTGTAACAAGAGCACTGCAACTCTTCAGTGTCTCCCCTGCACAAGTTCCCCAGGACTGAGGACGAGTTCCTTGTCGGTCCCCGCGCCTCAGTGGTGGCGGCCTCTACCGGCGAGCTGGAGACGTGCACCCATTGACGTACACAGACATCGAAGTGGTGGACAAGGGAGATGCGCTACAGAGATGCGTGGAATTATCGACAGCAGGTATGCGTACTCTGAGATGATGGACAGGGTGGAAGGGAAGAAAAAAAACCCAAAAGGTAGGGGGGGGGTCACTGTCGTGGCGCGTGTGCCCCTCAGCGAAGGACTCATCGTTTCCTTCTTCTCTAGCTTCGACTTCGAATCGATTCCACGCTGGTCGGCTTGTGCATGCATCGCCTGTGATGACAAGCAGGGAGTGGCTGGGGGGGGATGGACGGTCGCCGGACCCCCGCCTTATCCTCAACGCTTAGCACTGCAGAAGGACGACCTCTGCTGCGCGGGGAATCAAGGGAAGACTCCGTTTGTCGCAAGCACTGGTCTGCTTGTCCGCGTAACGTGGGTAGCACGTAACCCCCCCGTAACGCATCAGACTGAAGCTGCTTCTACCATCGACTCCCCCGCTTCCGCTCTCCTCCCAACAGCCTGGCCTGACACCGTCACACCGCTCTCCACGAGGCACGCGCGCGCACGAGTTCCGCTATTTTTGTCTGTTGCTGAGGACTTCCCGGTGTTAAAAGGTCATTCCTTCGTTCTTGCTTCGCCGTGGAAGCCTTGGTGTCCTCCAGTCTCTTCTGCTGCAGAGACACAAGTGACACAACCATCTTGTCGCAGCAGATAAGGTTATCGCACGAACCTCCCTACCCTCTCCATCCACCCCCTTTTTCATGATGTAAATCTTCGAAACACCAATATTAAGGGGTTGTGGAGTCCGTTCAGCATTTCTTTGCAGATCGATTGTTGTATACTTGTATTCTACTCACCGATATTGCACTGTAATCTGATCAAATCGGTTATGACACAATAAACGAAGTTCTCGTTCTCAAATGCCATGATATTTATCTGTCCATGTCTTGCAGCGCGTAGGATAAAAATGACAAATCTGTTTTTATTGCAAGAGATCATTCAAATAAGAATGATAATAAACGTGTGATTTATATAGCACATAATCACGCTCAACAAGAAGAATGTTCTTTGTATATGGTCGATATAACAGTATTGCCTACATATAACTGTACTGCGCGGTTTTTCATCGGTAACAGGTTCTGTGCTGCCCACTGCTGTCCTTCTGAAGTTCTTTGCCCTCAGGCCTTGAGTGAAAAGTAACACAAACATCTTCTTCTCTTGTATGTGTATATATACAAAAAAAAGTTATACTTATCTGGCTACCTATGTCCTTTCTCTATACATACTACGACGATTAATAATAATAATAATTTGTACAGTACAATATCCAGAATAACGGGCAAGCTACTGGCGCAGAACAGTATCCACACTCTCTTCAAAAAGTTCACAATGTCGTAAAAAAAAAGAACAGTGCTTAACCATTTATCCGTAGCAGAGCATTTTTAGTTTCCAGAGAAATTGTTTCAAGACTTCCAGACACGAGAAGACTCACCATTCTCTCTCTCTCTCTCTTAAAACAAACTCTTAAGGCTGACAGTTAGTGCACAGTTTTAACGGTCTTCTGAAAAAGTCTCACAATGTCTAACCTTCCCTCACACTACCTTCCCACCGCCCTCCTTACTCTTTATCCCCCATCTCTGGACTCCTAAAGCAGGTTACTGGCTGCTTGTTAGCTTGCACAGTGGAGCGAAAAAGTTTCCACCTAATGTGCAGATCCTCTGGTCTGGTTTGTCCAGACTGTAGGTCATTTATTCTCCTTGGAAGCAAACCGGAGAGTTTGGCGGCTCCAACAGCATTACGGGGACAGAAATGGAAGCTGGAGATGTTGTTTCCTTTATCTCAGCAGACGACTATCGCCATTGCAAACAGCAAGGAATGGGTTCAAAAGTTTTGTACATAGTCCTTGGCTTCGTGAATGCTGGTTAATCTTTTGGGTTGGAAGAAGAAGAAGGAGGAGAAGAACAAGAACAAGAAGAAAAAGGGAAGAAGAAAAACAACAACAAGAAGAAGGACAACAACAAGAAAAAGAACAACAACAACAAGAAGAAGAACAATAACAAGAAGAAGAACAACAACAAGAAGAACAACAACAAGAAAAACAACAACAAGAAGAAAAGAAATACACAGCATCATTAATAACAAAAAAGGTTCAAAAACCAGACCGTGATAGACCAAAGCAGTGTTGAACTCCCCCAAAAGAAGTTCACTGCAATCGATGTGCTGGTAGGAGTAAGAAAGGAGAAAAATCACCCAAGATGCAGCACAATGCTATAGAAGTGAGAAAAGTTGTAATGATGCTGTTAAGGAAACTTCCTAATATCTAGGTGGATGTAGAACTATGCCATTGTTTATAAGACAGCTTTTTGAGATATTCCCCGGATAGTCACATCTTTAAAATATGTCTAGCACACTCACAAGCTGTGTCTATACTGAGCATCTGTTTCAGTCTGAAAGATGAGAGATCCCTCCATGAGTAGGTGATGCCTTTCGCTTACACTTCTGTTCCATTTCTTTTTTTTTTTTTAATTTAAAAGTCCTGTGCAATATTTTTTTCTTTTCAATTACCGCTTAATGAGCCAGTAAAAAGTCGTCTGCAACATCATTTACACGTGAACACGGAGGCAACCATCTTCGATTTATTGGCTAAAGGTTTGGGTGAAGTAGAGAAAAAGAATGGATCTTAAACATAAATTAACACCAAACCAGCTTGTGAAAGATTACCTCTGAATTTTAAATGAAACTTTGTCTGTCTGAACCAGGTTCATCCCGGGATGGATTGCCGAATAATAAATGTGTGTGTGTGTGTGTGTGTGTGTGTGTGTGTGTGTGTGTGTGTGTGTGTTCTGATATTTCAATACGTGTACTACCCGAATTACACGCGGGGAAAAGTCAACATAATATGTGCCTGTAAAAGTGACATTTGTCATTTCCGTTAACAAGAGAGTTCTGAGTTCTGGCATGATGAGCTCTTTGATCAAAGTTCAAAGTGCACAGGTGTGCAGGTGCTGAAGGAGAGTGGTCAGAACAAAGTCTGCTCAGTTCTTTAAAGGTACAGTGCCCGGTGAAGTCATAGCTTAAGATTCATCCACTGTCGTAATATTTTCTTTAACAGACTTCTCATGTCTTGCACGCATGAGTAGAGTTCAACAGACTCAGTCGTCATACTGTGAAGACCAACAGACCGTGAACACACAGCAAAGAGCAGACGGCGCGACAACACGTGCAGCGGAAGTGCAAGAAGTCGAAGCTCAGCGCATGTCTTCTACACCATCACCTCCCACTGTCCCCCTCTCTCCACACACACACACACACCCTGTTACATGACCACATCACTGGCAGTGAGCGAGTCTCACGAAGTACACTGTGTATGTCGCGCATGCGTGAAGCCAGTCGCTTTGTTGCCCCACGAACTCGAGGCTTCGTATGCGACGACAAGATGCAGAGAGGGGGGCTTCCTTGCTGTGGGAGGGATTCTGCCAACATAAACAGTGTGTATAGCGAAACGAAAAACCAGGAGCTTCTCCAAACACCCATCGAACAGAGAATCTGCCAAAATAAATTGTGTTTTCGCTGGAGCTTACAGACTTGAGCTCACGTGTTTCTGAACAATAATCACTAGAAGGGAGTAAGCTTTCAAAGGAATACCATGGCCACTGTTTTTTCTAGACCAGTCTGTTTGAACGTCTCAATTGTAGTGTGAATGCTATGTCGAACAGTCTACACAAAAAAAAAGAAAAAAAGAAAAAAAAACCAAAGAAACAAGAAAAAGAAAGAAAGAAACAAACAAACAAACAAACAAATAAGTTATCATTTTGTACTACAAGCAAACAAAGAAAAAAAACAAAAGAAAGAAAGAAAGAAAGAAAAGAAAGAAAGAAAGAAAGAAAGAAAGAAACAAAGAAGTAAGTTATCACGTGACTCAAGCTGAGCAACATACTGTGAATGTGATTAATGCATAATAATGACAGCCGGCCTGTACAATATGTCTCGTACTAACTGGCCAAGCCGACTATTATTAAGGGATAGACTGGGAATCACACGAGTTCTGTACTGGCCTCGTTTCGACATTACGGGTCAAGGGTCAAGTTAGGAGGCAGGTCGATGCTTTCACAAGACGGAGCGGAGTTTGCTGGTAGCCGTGGAGCTGTAGCTAAGACCAAGGCTGAGGACATCCGGCGAAGTGAGTGCATGGAAATTGTTCCAGAAGAAATCACTGCTGCTAATGACTTGATAAAGATTCTAACCGACAGACCAGCGCCCAGATGAGGACGATTAGGAGGGAGAGAAGAAGAGAGAATCAGCCTATGGGAGGATTTTAGATGTACACCTTCAAGAAAAAAAGTGTGCAGCAGTAAAAAAAGAATGAAAGAAGGGAATAAAGAAAAACCAGCTGAAATAACGAGAAAATGATTGGACTTTAAACTCAGATTTTGAACTTTTTTTGTCCCTTGAATTCTCACTTGCGCTCTTTAAAGTTTATATTGTCAGCCAGCCTTCAGGTAGCTAACCAGTTTACTTGCATCCAAATATTTTACTGTGTAATGCTTCGGAGAAGCAAGTCCCACTAGAGCCATAAGTCTTCAAGAAACGCCGCCTTGAAAATTGCTTTTTCCTTTCCGACTGTTCACATGGGAATCAAACAGCTGGCGGCAGTTACCAAGTTAAAGCCCTCGGAATTCTTCATGTTTAGCCCCGAGACTTACACAGGTTAAAGCCTCCAAATGTTCTTCAATACCTTCTAAATATACAAGCTGAAGCCATCAGAATAATAATAAATCTGTTGTAGTCTATTATAATTAACAATAAATAGTAAAGAAAATATGCAGTCGTTCACATTGGGTCAAATATGTAGCGAAAAGAGACACGTGGACTATTCTTCCCTCCAATTCCGATCTCACAGCTTCTATAGCAACCGATGGTTGTCACTGTCTTGGGCTCCACCAGCTGCCAATAAAATATGTTAGTACATTTTCAATATGTGTATTTTTCTTTGTCATTATTATAGGGCGGTTTTGGTTTACAATATCATGACGAGAATTTCATTTGCTTCTGATTTATTTATTTATTTATTTATTGAACATGTTACTCTTCGGCTGAGAAGTCGAAGTTAAAATTTTCTAAATTATCATCCTAGATCTGCTGCGTACCAAAAGTTCTTCCTTTCCTAGGTAGGTGCTTTTATATTAAGTAGAAAAGTAGGATTTTTTTGGTGCTGATAGTTGTTATTTTAAACACCAGTACAAGACTGTCATGTACACTGATAACTGGATGGTGACGAGACCTTCATCTGTAACAGTGAGACAGGAAGACAATGTATACTAAGGCTGCACAGAAGACGTTCAGAAAACGGAAAAAAAGCCTTCCGACAGTTTGTTGATTAGGAAGTCAATCAAGATCATTTGGGAACCGAGGAAGAACCGGCTGCGTCCGGCGGCCAAAGAAATTGGGCCGAGAAATGGCGGCCGAGAGATGGAGGGCGGAAGGGGAGGGAGGGACTGGTGCTGACGCAGTGCGAGCTGCGATTTCAAGGAAAACGGTCGCCAGGAGACGAGGAGCCGGAGAAAAGAAAAGGCAAATTGGTTTCGATGTCCACAGACACCAAAGGACCGGAGACAGCGACAGACTGATCACCACTGAAGACGTCTGCTGCTTCTGCCTGACTTTTTGTCTGACAAGACAAGTGGAATGTCGGATCAATACCATACAATATACATATATATATATATACATATAATATCCATTAGTATGATTTACGCTAGTTAATTTTGTTTTAAAAATAGTCATGAAGTTATAAAATAGTGAAAATGGTATTGCTGATGGTAATGAGTTAGGAGTAGGTCTTGTATTGTTTCCTGTGTGAATGGTGTCTTGTGTTTGACGTCTTGTGTGCGTCATTTGTTCGACGTCATTTTGGGAAAAGAATGACGTAAAAAGAAGAAGAAACAAGACGGTTATGGCCAGATAGAAAAGAGAGAGCAGCGAGTTGTTCATCTTCCATCAATCAACTAGAAATCTCTTCACCTCCATCCCCATCTACGGGGGCTCGTCGAGCGTGGTGTATGTGTGTAGTATGCTACTGATCATGGGCGTTGCTGATGTAGCTGCTGATATACATGACAACGGTGATGACGTAGAGGTCCAGCGAACAAAGGAAGAGTTGAGAAAAGCACAAAAACAAAAGACGGAAAAGAAGAGATGATGATGATGATGATGATGATGATGATGATGATGATGATGATGATGATGATGATGTCCTTGCTGCTCAATATTAAGTATTTTTTTGTTTCCTGTTTTTCTTTTCATCATCATCATCATCATCATCATCATCATCATCATCATCATCATCATCATCATCATCAGAAAGCTGACAATGGTTTAGTTAAGCTGCATTATTCCCTGCAGTGTTGATGATGATGATAAAAAAAGCTTAAAGCTCATCTATCCCAATGCAGTTGGATCGTTTGATCTAAAAATAGACACGCCTCCTAACAAGTTAATGAAGTAAAATCAGCCGAGCTTCCGCGGTGCGCACCCCTACCCTACCCCACACTATTCACAGTCGACAAGGGAAGCAACCACATCTCAAGAAATACAACTGGGCCGTGGAACTCCACCATGCCGCGAGTGTCAAATTAATTGCAGCCTAATCCGAAAGCTTTTAGCCTCCACACAAAAAGTACAGCAGGTGCCTGCAAGTAAAACTGCTGCCCGGCGCATGAGGATTGAGTTGATTTTACCCCGCAAAGCTTTGTGTTTACCTCCCTTGGGTAATGCTGAACGCATCACCTGCCAGCATCACCCGCAGGGTGACGTAAACCCAGGCCGATAAAAAGAACTTCTATCGACTTTATTATTATTATTATTATTATTATTATTATTATTATAATAACAGAAACGACGAGCATGGCTTTCCGAAAGCCCCTCCCCAGCCATAGAAAGGAGTCCTCCCTAACTGCAGGACTTATATTTTATAATATACCACATAAACAGATGGCGCTCCGAGGGGTGGAGGAGAAACACAGTGCCAGTCATGGAGGGATGGCGGGGGGGGGGGGCTTTCTAAACCGCCATAACATCGAGCGCTAATACATGACATGGTGTTGTTATGTTGTAACTAGTGTAACGGCTTCCGGACAACAATAACAACAACAGAACAAGAGAAAATGTATGTAATTGTAGTGAATGCCCCGTGATAAAGATGTCGTGTACAGGTACAGTTTATTGTAGGTTACAAGCTGTTTAATGTCTAGTTTAACCTTTTTCAGGACAAAGCAATGATTGGTGGCAGTTAATCAACTCGCGGTGTCTGCTTCGTTTAATGATGGCGCGATGGTCAAAACAATTTTTCCGCATTATATACAGTGGACAGATTTCACACACACACACACACACACACACACACACACACACACACAGATATCCATACCACTCATTGTATTTATATTACAGAAAACTCACTTTTCTCGCTTTTATGGTGTCGAACAGTTCTCTGAGTTTCTCTCCATCTCCCGAGGTAACATCCCATCAGGAGCTTTACGCGGGGCCTTGGTCAGTCGCCCCTCCTCGCCACCCCCCCCCTAGGGTTGGCGCTGAGAAACATCGAAGAAAAACTCAGGGCGATGATAAATTTATCGTTCTCTTCACGACACTCATTTCGCTGATTGGGGAAATCACCAGGAAAATGGAGTTTTTGAGACTCCACCTCACCGAAAGCGAGAAGACCGCCTGTCATTTCCACAAGCGAGAGACATGACGATGAGTTTGTTAATATCAGGGGTATACTGGACAATGTGAGAGACATGACGATGAGTTTGTTAATATCAGGGGTATACTGGACAATGTGTGGGTAAAGGTCAAAGGTTACAGTTTAGTGTAGAGGCGCAAAACCACACGAAGCTGTATGTCAGCGACGCTCCCTAGAAAACGAAATTGTGGGAGGTAGCATCACACCTAATGGGGCAACTTATCATCTGTCTCTATGTCTGGGTCCGTCTACATGCTTTGTTTACATGTATGCATGTATATGTTTGTATGTGTGTGTGTGTGTGTGTGTGTGTGTGCACGTGTGTGCGTGCGTGTCTGAGAGACAGCAGCAGTGGGGGGGGGGAATGCGAAGATGTAGCTCATGTTATCTGCATTTTCCCATTGGAAGAATTTTATTTTTACCAGCTTGCTGAGGCACACGTGCGCACATTTGTTATATTTAGCCGCCTTGTCTACGTCATCACAACTTCCCCCCCCTCCCACCCCACCATCATAACAGCCTCGAACTCTGACCGAAGTAGTCGAGATTTAAATCAGTCAGTCGGGAGGACATGAAAATGTCGCTAGTAGCCCACAGTCTCCCCTCCACCTCAATGGCGGCGATGGTGAGCACAAGAGAGGTGAAAGGTGGCTAAGTGTATCTACAGCCCGCACAATGACTGTTTCCACCAGACACAACAGTCAACACGTTAAATGTGTAGCAACATTTCTGGCGGTGTCTTTTACATGTCATATAAAGAAAAACAAGAAACAAAAAATACTGAATACTGAGCAGCATGGACATCATACTACTGAAGCCAAGTAGTCTACATCAGGAAGTGATGTACATGTGATTTGTCATGCTAAATACTAAATACTAAATGCTAAATACTAAATACTAAATGCTAAATACTAAATGCTAAATGCTAAATGCTAAATACTATAAATAGCCTCATCGTGTTTATCAAGGTTTCCTGCTTCTGGCGCCAACTTGTAAGTAATGCAATCAGTGTTGGGTCTGATCACAGGGCCGAGAGGAGAGCGAGCATCATTCGCTTCTCGCCTGTGCGGAGATCGATGGTGGAACTTTGCCAGTGTTTACCTTTCCGCGGGGCCGGGGAGGGAGGGGAGGGGCGTTGGCCAGTGCGCATGTCTTTCTGTCACCGAACATCAATAGGGTGACGGAGGAGAACATATAGATTTTGGACAGCAGCTGGGACAACCATCACAACCTGTGTGTTGCTGCTGCTGCTGCTGCTGCTGCTGCTTGTGCGAAGGGCGTCCATGTGTTTCGATGTGTGTGTGTGTGTGTGTGTGTGTGTGTGTGTGTGAGGTGTGTTATCATGCGTATATGGACGTGTGGATGTGTGTTACCGAGAGAGACATACCAAAGTGACAGAGAGAGGTGAATATTTAATTGTATTTGTGTCTGTGCATACTTATGTGGGTGAATGCATGTGTCTTTGTGTGTCTGTGTACTTGTGTAAGGTGTGTGTGTGTATATGTGTGTATATATATATATATATCTATTGTGTATGTGTGTGTGGAGGGTGTGGGTCAAATACTGGTACGTGAGCTAGTATGTGCATGTGTACATCTCTGTGTGTTTGTGTCTGTATGTGTGTGTCTGTATGTTTGTTGTGTCTGCTTGTGTACGTGGACATGAAGATGCGTGCCTCTACTGATGTTCACCACACCCACGTGCTCCATCGCCGGGGTGTCTTTCCAGCAGCTATGTACAGCTTACAGTTTTATACCACCTACACACCTGTAATGTATCTGCACTGCATCTACTATAGTCTTCAATTTACCTGTTGTTCACCGTTGATACACCTGCTATACACTCTGTAGACCCACACACCCTGCTTTGTTCCTGTCTTCTGACTTGCTGTGAAACGTATTTATAATTTTCTACTGATGCTCTTTCAGGTACAATTGACATACTGCGGACAATCTTTTGGAGTGCATTAAGATTTAACCGTTGAGAGTAGCTCGTGGTTGAAAAATTCAAAGTCAAAGGGTTAACGATCTTTAAACCCGTCCCCTTGTCTGGATTAGAAGCCTTATAAGCACTAGGTAGGCTTTAGTGGCTCCAAGGCAAACTCTCATGATCTTAGTAGTCTGCGTTCTTATGGCATCCTGAAGATCAGAAGAGGTGTTTGTAAAATATGCTTGTACCTCCCTCCACACACAGGTACACTAATACATACACGCGCACGCAGACATGCACGCATACACACGGACATATCTGTCACGTGCGCGGGTGTACAGACACAGACTGTTTTTGTCTAAATGACTGCGTGTCAGGATTGGATCTTTTCATCACCACCACATCTGTCTGTTCTTGGGTCACTGAACAATCTACCCAAATCGTTTCCTTCCACCAAATTGACTGAAATGTCCTGGCGGCTGCTACACCTGCAACACCCTGAGGTCATAAGCATCAGTGCATCCCACGAGGTCGGCTAAAGCAGGTGAAGCGTAGTCATCACAGACGACTAAGCCATCAATAGTAGCGAGGACAAACAGTTTTCAACACACAGGTTGTCGCCACCCACATCTGACTGCAGGACATTGCTGTAGTGAGATGGAAGTGGTTATTGTTTGTCAAAATAACGAAACGCATCCAAAGGATGAACGTGCAGAGGTGCGAGAGAAAGGAGACGACAAGCTGATAAATTGTTTATTCTTTTGGCATGTGTGTGTGTGTGTGTGTGTGAGAGAGAGAGAGATTCAAAGATATCCTTACACAAAAAAGAGCCCCTACAGTCCTACACCATCGACTGTTTTTTTTTTCTTTTCATTTTCTCGCAAGTTTCGAAGACGCCTAGTTGTCTGGAGCAGCGTTGCAACCGGAGAAGCTGTTAGTCAGAAAGAAAGAAAAACCAAGGGAGGAATAAAGAAATAAAAAGGGGATAAGGTTCTGAAAATAGTCAAGGGACGAAAATATTTGTCTTAGCAGCCCAGCGGCAGTCATCGGAGTGAACTGAATGCTGCACAGTGGAGCAACAAACACATTTTGAAAACAATAGGAACTGCACGCCATTCAAACGGATGTCACGGGAGGGTTGGGGTAGAGGGGGGGGTGCTCACGAGGTGAAGGTCGACACCAACTATAGACTGTGAGCCATCGAGACAAGGCAGCGGAGTCTCCAGAGAAAGAACATTAAAAGACAGGGGATGGGGGTACCCAGGCACAGGATGGGGTCACTCGAGCCTTAAAGGGAAACAACTGAAGCAGAACGATCTCAGTGTGGGTATTACAGTCTGTCTGCACTCCAGCTTGTAACCGGATCGAGGGTGACCCTGGCAGTTGTAACACTGATGACGTCACAAGCAGACGCGTCCTTCTCGCACAAACACGTACATAAAAAACTCCTGTGCTACATAGATGGGTGCATACACCCATGTCTACAAGTATACACCCGCATCACACAGGGATGTACACTAACCTACCAACAGAATTACTCATAAAAAGAAACTCAGTGAAGAATGATATAATGGGAGGATAGAGAGAGAGAGAGAGTACCATGCTCAGAGAAAAAGAAAGAGGTTTAATAAAGTATTTTATATAAACAGAGTGAGCATTACACGTAATATGATCCACACATGGCCGCATTCAAGGGACAATGAACAGCAAGTGTAATGAAATCGTAGCAGGGTTTTGACAGGAGCGTGACAGTCCTGTCACAAATCAGCACCCACCTTGTTGCGCGACCGCCATCGCGTGACTTGCAGGCAATGCCAGACCTCAGTTTGTACTTTCAGACATCCTGAGTAAAATCCACAAGTCCCAGCGGAAGTGACGACAGACGTGTGAGGGGCACAGACGCACACAACCGCCCTCTGGTGTTGAAGTCAAGCATAATCCTTTGTCGTGGTAAAGCCTCGCCCTCGCACTCCTCGAGGGTGTTTGGTGGTTCTGGACTCCAACACCCGGCGTCTCTTTTTCAGAAATGTGCACTGCTTTCTGTTTGTTAAAATTTGTTATTTTCCTCTTCACACAGCAGATGCCTTCAAAAGAACTCCGGCCTCGCTCTCTCTCCAGCTACTCGTGTCGCTCTCGGAACACGAAGCTTTGCACTCTCCTTCATGGGAACACTCGTTTCGACACCAACTCTTTAAACTGACATTTGTTCACTCCTCAGGCTTCTTTTGGAGAATGTCACAGTTCACAGAGTACGCTTATCTTAACGGTGCCAGAAGCACAAGGAGCAGTTGTTGCTCAAAACTTTTAAAAATGCAGCACATGGACTCGCAGCTGGTAACGGCTTTCAAAAAAAAAAAAAGCAAAACAAAAACAAACGGAATTTGGCCGAGTTTTCCAGACCTCCGGCATTCCCAAACTGCCGCGTCTGATCTCACAGAGGAAACGCACGCGCTGTCACTCACCCATCCGTGGCGCCAGCGTGTTCAGGTCACGTGATGCAAGATCCGGGTCCCGACCTGACGGATCACGTCACGCACGCTGTTGCAGTCATCGCGACATCTGGCGGCAAGAGGAGATTAATCAGGGGTGGGCTGCGGGCTGGGGGTGAAAACAAAGATGAGAGTAGAGGGTGGGTGGGTGGATGTGTCAGGGGGGGGGATCCTGCAGCAGAGAGGATCAGTTGATGGAGGTGTGCAGCACAGACCTGCACTTTGGAGGTAATGTCTGTATAGACTGTAACAGTGCACGTGACGCTAGAGTAACGTCTCTATAGACTGTAACTGTGTACCTGAAACCAGTGGTAATGTCTGTATGGATTGTAACAGTGCACGTGACGCCGAGGTAAAGTTTGAATAGACTGTAACAGTGCACGTGACGTATGTCTCTTGCCAGTTAGTAGTCGCTGTATGTGTCACGAGCTCACTACTACTTGCTAATTATAGCATCTACTTGTGACGTGTTTGCTTCTTGTTACAGACTGCTACATCTCACATGGCATCTACATGTCACGTGGTCTGCACTACTGCTACCATTCAATACTACATGGTACGTACCTCCTGTTACAGACTTACTCATACATTAGTTACGTAGTAGCTACGTTACGTACTCTCCACTGTGTTACGTACTGCAGCAACGTTACATTCAAACACCTTCCTGTTTATGTGTATTAAAGTATATACTCTCTATATTATCTATACTAGACTTACGTAGCTTGGTATTTGGCATGTTACGTATTCTTTGCACACACACACACACACACACACACACACACACACACACACACACACACACACACACACACACACACACACACAACTTTTAAACACTCAAGCCACGAGCACAAACGCGAGTACACAAGATTGAGTGGGTGTGTTCTCATCCAGTGATGTCTTGCAGTCTGTCAACAAGAAGTGGGCTGACCTCAAGCTCCACCTGTTACCTGGGACCCACAGAGCAGAGAATGTCGTCTCGATGTTACCTCACAGACAATTATTACGATGATTAGCGGTGTATGTGCACCTGTAGAGACGAGTGCAGGCCAACCTTCAGAGATGTAACAAGCTCCAGTCGGCTTAAACTAAAGATGACATGCGGACTGGCGAGATGTCAGTTAGTCTGGGGATTTTTCAAAGAAGCCCTGACTGGATGCAAACATTTGGGGCAATAAATCAAAGCAACAGGCTGAACAGTGTAGTCACAGATCAAGCCCGGGAAAATATTCTGGAGTATCTACGAGACATACTGTAAACATTTCCAGCAACGATACATATTATAGACATGATCAGTGACGATACACATCGTAAACATTTCCAGCAACGATACATATTATAGACATGATCAGCCACGATACACATCGTAAACATTTCCCTGACGATGCATTTTATAGACATGATACACATCAGGGACATTTTCATCGATGGGGAGAGAATCGTGCATACAAGATATCGTGAAGAAACTGAACCAGTCATTTTTCTCGCCCCTCACACTACTTGTCAACTCTCAAACTCTTTCCTGGTGTGAACCTGGTTCGCGATAACAGTCTTAGTTTTGATGTGAAGTAGAAGGAAGGACGATCCGAGCCTGAGTAGAACATGGAGATGGTGAGGGTTGGTGAGGGTTGGTGCTGGGAAAAGGTCCTCACAACGCGCTGGGAAAACCTATCATCTGCTTATCGATTCTTGCAGCGGAAAATGTTGTTTTGAAGGAGACCAAGAAAATGCTCCAGTGCAACTCAGCTAACACCAAATTGTATAGTAGCCATACTACAGCATCCATTAGCATTCCTCCCAAGTCCGACAAATGTGAGAATGGGAGTCACGTGACTTTCGAAGACACCAACAAAAGCAAGCTCAAGGCCTCTTGATCTAAGGATGTCATGTGGTTCAACCCCACAATATGCCAGTTCCAGAATACGAGGCAGAGGACGAGTAGTCTAGTGTAGCAAGCAGCTTACAGGGCTAGGCAGCGGCCATTTTGTGTGGTGGTCGCTCCCCTGGCTGTAGCTGCTTATAACAGATGGTGTTTACCACGACTGTTTGCTGGTGCTTGCTGGTATCTTAGGACTTGAACTTGAACTCGACCAGATGTCTAGTGGATGAGAATTCTAGTGGATGAAACTCGTTATAAATAGATCATCATCATCATCATCATCATCATCATCATCATCATCATCATCATCATCATCATCATCATCATCATCATCATCATCATCATCATCATCCGTCTAATCTTCGGTGGGAACGCGCTGAGGATAAAAACATCCACCAAAAAATAAGAAGAAAAAGATTACACTTTAAAAAATGTAACCTTCCTTTCTCAGTGCACACACATCCCCGTCACCCAACACATTTTCCAGAAACTTCCAAGCGGACCCGAGCCACGTCCCCCATTTATCTCGAGACCGCCCTCCCCCATCAAGTTTTGTATCCTCTTCTATCTCTTTGTATCTCTTGTTTGCGTCCCCACCAAAAAGTTTGAGGCAAAGAAGAAAGAAATATAAGATCAAGTAAAAGCTTGAAGTTAAGATAGTAACTTTTTTTAACCGTCGGCGAATGCCATGGCCTCGTCCCACGTGACTGAGTGAGGAACTTGACGCCAAGCGAGGGTGTAATATATGAAGTGTGTTTAGGTAACACTGGGGTATGGTTCACCTACACCTGCCGATGAGAGGAAAGACCACGTGTGCAATCACGTGCACAAAAAGTGCAACAGCAAGAACAACAGAGAGAGAGAGAGAGCGCGTGCTGAACGGTCAAAGTTCAAAGGTCTGTATATGTCAGTTTAACTGTTAACGACATAATAAAAAAAAAGAGAAAACTACTAAACAGAAACTGAAATAAGAAAGCAGAAAATGAAACACTTGTTAATCTCGTATGAAAGAAAGACAGAAAGAATGAAAGAGAAGGAGAAACAAAAACTAAGAGGTAACCTACAACTCTTTTGTCATTGAAAACAACGATACAACATAAACCATCATTTCCCATAATTGTCGACCCAAAGAAGAAGAAGCTACCTTTACAGCTCATCTAAGATCCCAAATTGTGTCCATAAAGGGACATAAAACACTTTACATAACTAAGATAGGGGGAGTTAATCGTGTTATACAATACATGGAATATTGTTTAATTATCACACAATTAATCACGGGAGCCATGTGTCTACTTGCCGCTGATTAATAGGTTGCTGATAAAGTGGTTTTGTTTTCCCCGAAACCAGTTTTATCTGACAAAGTAATGAGCATTTTAATGTGTGTTACAAGACAACAACTACAAAATAAAATAATTTGGTGTGAATAACAGCTGCTGTTAACAGGAGATTCGACACTTGATATCTTGGAATTCACATCTTCATATCTTCACATATTTTAGTGTAGAGTACGAGAATTGGGGTATTATAAGACAAGAAGGGTGGATGTAAAGGGGTACTTACTGCCCTTCACTCACCATTTCACACTAATTAAGTTAATGAAACATTTTGTTGAATTTTGTTTCCTTTACTCTCGGTGCCGTGTTTCTAATGTATGTCTACAAAATATTTTTGCTTTAAACTTAAGTGTGACAATCCATCACAATCTGCTTATTTACTTCTTTCTCCTCCTTTTCGCTCAGTGGCTGTGTGTCGGTCTCTCCTCCCGTCAATCTTTTTTTGTTTTGTTTTTTTTTGAGGAAAAGAGGTTGTCTAGAGAAATGAATCTCAATTCCTCGGAAAGAATTTCCTTTCCAACAATAAACAAAAACACTTTGCGATGAGCTTTTCACTTGATCGATTTGACAGAATGCCTACATCTTCCATCTGCTGTTGTGTGGCCAAGGGACTGTCTACACTTTGTTTTAGAAGAACAATGCACACGTGGCCTTATGATTACTATTCAAGGACCAGTAGCCTGAAAATGGTTTTGTTTTTGCCTGCACAATAGAAGCTTGAGGAATCGGCAGCTGTGTACACACTGCACCATAAGACCACAGCTGGCGCCAGGGACAGACTAACTGTAAAAACCAACGAACAAACTAAAGAATAAAAGAATGGAGCAAATAAGAGGACAAGTTTGAGAACAGAGAAGGAAGAAGGACAGGGCAAGAAGAGAGCTCACCCAGAAAACTACAAATGACAAGACAACAGGGTAATACTAAGTCGCCCCTTGTTTATTTATTTATTTACATGTAGAAAGAGAACAATTGTTTGATCAGTTTGAATGTATAAACGTGTGCATATAAACAAAACGATTGTTTATTTACTTGTTTACATGTAGAAACAGAACTGTTGTGTTTGTAAGACCTGCGAATCTTCATAGCTCATGGAGTGGACTGGGACGAGGGGGGATCCACCGTGGGAGGGGCAGAGAAGTAACACAGAGACATAAAACAGACACAACTGTCATCAGTGCTGTAGGAAGATGAGGGGAGGGGGGGGCAAACCATGCTGACTGTGCACGACGATCACATTCCTGCCTCCTCAGCAACTTGTTGGAGGGGGTGGCTGTCCCCATTCTCCCCGGTTCCTACATCACTGGTCACATGAAGCGCCAGTGTGTGGGAGATCATCGCCGTCACGTCTCTGAGACTGGCTACAGAACATTTGTAACCACTAGCTTTTAAGGCTAAAACCTCTGCGGTGAAGGCAGCAAAAGTTCCACCACATCGGGAATATAGGCAGTGTGAGCACAAACTCGGGATTTCAGTTTCCCACGACACTCTCTCTGTTCTAGCTGTTCACCAAGTCCCAGGTGAGGTGAACACGTGATCAGTGTGAACACGCAACCATTTTGCATTTTTGCATGAACAATAACCGATAAGGCCGACCAAACTCTGGATGTAAACAGTCATTGTGTGTTTTCAACAAACTGTATTCTATGAAAATGTTTTGTTGAAAAATATTATTTTGTTTATTCTGAACATGTAATCGATGGTGGGCAGACACCTCGTTGCACTGGTTAAAAAAACAACAACAACAACAAAATAAATATGCTGTTGGAAACTGTGCCGGCACTTATGGCAGAAGAGCGATTTTCCTGTGAATAGCCCACCAGTGGTCCATAAAATATGCAACAGACTTCTCTAGAAACACAACGGTTCTTACACGAAAGTGTTGGAACAAAATCAGCCTGAGTTCTAAAGATTCACTTCGCAAAAACATCACATCAAGACTGTTTGAGAAAAAAACAACAATCTTTGGCTAACAGCCTGCGAATCAACTAAAGCAGAAGACAGCTGATGTCGCCCATTACTTTGTGATTTTATCACGAAGGGCGGAGGCCTGTTTGGTGTTTTTGGTGTATTAAGGCTACATCACGAAAAGCAGCTAACCCTGTAAACAAATGGCACGTGTAGAGAAAGCACAGCGTGTCCGAGACGAGATTTGAACCCGGGACAGCCAGTCCTCACTGTATTGGTGACAGGCGCCACCACTCCCCTACTGAACTGTTGACTGTCTTAAGAATGCGACTGCTTCCAAGAAAAACAAGAATAAAATCTCATTTTAGGCGCCACCCTCCCCCCTACTGAACTGTTGACTGTCTTGAGAATGCGACTGCTTCCAAGAAAAACAAGAATAAAATCTCATTTCCACGACAAAAATTCTGGGAGCTAAATGGCTGCATGATATTCGCAGGAGAAAAACAACGAAAAACGCAAAGCTGGAAATAAATAAATTAACTAATTATAAACACTAGCATACAAGACTTCAGGGATATCCTGTCAGCCATGCTGCCTCTTCTTTATCATCTTGACGAGTTGGTGTCAGAGGAAATAAGGTCACAAATGTTGACATCAATAACCTAACGGAGGCAAAACTCTTACACACCTCTTGCTCAGCCGCTTACCTCCCATGGCTACCCGTTAAACTGGTCATGTTTGCTTGTTCTCCCCTCCCCCTCTTACACCATTCGCTGTCAGATCGTTTTTTAAACCTCTGCCTCTTTCTCTCTCTTACAGACTAGACCTTTCTCCCTCTTTCTCGCTCTCTCCCTCTCTCACGCACTGACGCACGCGCACACATCTAAGTTTCCATTCGATACCTTGATCCCCTCCTTCCTCTTCCACTCTCCCTAACCTCCCCACCACCACCATCCAAATAAAGTTTCTTTTGTCGTCCTCTGTCTACAACATTCTTTCCCAACTGGTCAAAGATGCATTTTTTTCTCTTGGCAAAAGCTCGTTTATTTGACAACCTGTCAAAAACAAAAAAACAACAAAAAACTCACATCCTCTCCACGTCTGGCTCGTACTCTGTATTTGTAAGTAGCACGGGGGGTGGGGGGAGGGAAGAAGGATGGAGTGAACAGATTTTTCTGACCTCGAAAAAAGCAAAATAAAACGAAGACATTTTTTAGGGATGTGACTCCTTTTAAATCATACCAGTAGATCGCCATCTTTTCTCTCTTCTCTGTCTCGGCTCCCAGTCAAGTTTAAACTTTGAAGAGTTTTATTACAGCCTTCGCTTTTATGTTTGGAGGAAAGCTGACTCTCGCAAGATATCTTTCTGAGGCACTGGGTTGTCTTTCCAGTGGTCTGTTTGTCGAAGAATGATAAACTGCCAGGCAGGGCGAACAGATCTGGAACCGCTTCAGTTTCTCCGTGTATTCATCTGTTTGAATGCCTCTCTGTCTCTCTACACAGCTTTCTGATCGCTTCTTTCTGTTTCTCTCTTCATACATCTGTGTCTTTGCTTGTCTTCCTGTGTCATCCGTCCATCTCACTTTCTCCCTCCCTCAATCTCTTTGATTTCACTTAGTTCCGCTTACTTTGTTTCTTCTTCACTCCATCGTACTCTCGACATATTGTGTTATGAGAGTTTTCCAAATCCACATCCTGTGTTTAAAAGGCTTTTTACTTGGCCTTGCCCTTGATTGTCAGGGCCTTGTCTTTTTGTCATCAGTCATTGTTTGTCGTCAATAGTTTTTTTATGTCCAGCCTTGGACGGTCTCTAGGCGACAATTGTGCCCAGACCTCAGCCTCACAGGCCCAACCCATCCTGTGGCAGCCCAAACGCTTCACGTTGACTTCCGCCCGGACACCAGCGGCTGTCGACTCCCCCTCCCACTGACCTCTCACCTCTACCTCCCCCCTAATCCAGCTCCCTCTACCCCCTGTTAATTCCCATCCACACCTCCGCCTCCAGCATCCACTTCCCCAGCAGTAAGCACAACCACTTCCCTCCTTCCACAACTTTTTGTTCCAAGGCTGCTGCTCCCCCCGCCCCCGCCACCAGCTCAATGTTTCTATAGAACTTTCTGATGCCCTCTAAGCCTTCCTCCTATTCTCCTTCTCCAGTCATCACTCACTCTTCATCTCTGACTTTCTTTCTCTCTCTCTCTCTCTCTCTCTCTCGCATAACATCCCGGTCCTGTCTTCTCAAGTTCCCACAATTCCATCGTTTCCCAATTTCGTCACTTCCGTTAGCGATCAATGCTTTTAGCAACCTTGCAAAGAGGCTGCAACTATTTCTGATTTTAAATTTCTCGTCCGCAGTTTGTATTATTTGTCTGTGTGTGTGGGAGGCTGGGGGTCGTGGGGATGTGGAGGGGAAAGTGTGAGTGCTGTTTACTTCAAACGTGTTTTCTGTTTCCCCCTGAAGGCAACTAATTCATTCTGGTCGTGTTGAACTGCGCCACCCGCGGCTGTGGACCGCACTTTCTGTAGGTTTGATAAGTTCAATATTGTTATTGTGCAATTTATTTCATACTAACGATCGGAAGTTGTAGTATTTAATTAAGTTTATAATTATTAGAGAGTAAGTTAAGAAAGAGGACACAAAGTGCTGTGACATGTGAACAATCATTAAAAGCAGTGTACACAGTCCGCAAACACTCGTCAGCTTTTCACCCCCCCCCCACACACACAGAGTACAGACCCCCTTACACACACACACGCACACACAGAGTACAGACCCCCCTACACACGCACACACAGTACAGACCCCCACACATACACGCACACACACAGTACAACGGCCATCAAAACAATATGGCGATCGACGCAGAGGAAACTCCACGCCGGATCAGTCGAGGGTCACATCAACAACGACCACGCGCTCCATCGGCAAACTCCAGGAAGGGGAACGTGTGCTACTGGAGTCTAGCCAGCCATGAAACTGAGAGAAGGAACTTCCATTGCTGCGTGGAACGTCCGCAAGGTGAGAGAACTCACCTGGTGCAGTACTAGTGCCAGTGGGACTGACTGCCTAAGATGGTCAGACTTTTGGCGAGACAGCAACTGACCTCAGTCCCTGGTACAGTGGGTGGAGCCCAAGTGCATGCATGGCGTGGGCTTTCTCGTGATTGTCATCATTAGATATTGACTACCTGCCCAATCTCCATTTTCATTTCTGCCACGCCTTACAATGTCACCATTATCCTAGTTTACTTTCTGAATTCAAGACAGGAAGACAAGGAAGTGAAGGCGTGTTACGAGCAGCTATAAAGTCATAAAGGCAGCACCGAGGAAAGGCATTCTAGTCGAACTCGGTGACTGGAATGTCAAGATCAGCCCTGACGCCTGCTAGAAATGGGGAGGACGGTAGGTAAATATGGCCTAGGTTAAACCAACAACAGGGGCTTCAGATTTCTAGAGTTTGAACAAAGCCTCAGACAAACTTTAGCTTAATACCATCCATCCCTATAAGGAATCGAGGAGGACAACTGTCAATCTCCAGATGATTTGGACCTTAACCACGCAGATCGATTTCATCCTTCTGTCTAAACGTTTCAAATTCAGCATCAGGTGATATTTAGGGACAGACACAGGCAATGACCATGACCTTATCCTAACGAACCTGAAGTTGAACCTGAAGGTAAAGCACTGATCATTGCACTGATCATTCAAACTCCAAATTTGCTTTGACTTGGAGAAGCTGCAAGACCCAAATGCCCTGACCCTGGCTGACTAGACGTAGATACCCTCTACCCTAATAGACATACCCTCTCTGGAAACATCAATTGTCTCACAAGGCATTTGACAAAGTCTGGCATGAGGCATACAGTGTGAACATTTACTATCCAACAAGGCCTCGTTGAAGTCTTGGAAGCGATGAACAAGAGCTCATTGAGTACAGGGCTACTGGAGAACCAAAATTTTCCTTTACACAACAGTAAGCATCCGTCCAGGGTACCCAGCATCGCTCAGCATGTATTTGGAGAAAACTTTTTACGACAGCCACACCCCAGTTTCCAGTGGACGATATTAGTCTAATGGCAAACACCAACACCGAACTGCAAGACCTTACCGACAGACTGACAGACTGACAGACCGTGAGAATGCGTGTGAAATGGAGATCAACATTGACAAAAGCGGCGAAGTCAAGAGATGACTAATACAGCAAGATGTACTTACAGAATATTAATACAGCAACTGATTTATTTTTCAACTCCTTTGACATCGATATTTACATTTTATTTTCGCGTTTTCTTAAGTTTCGCAAGTTTTTCTTTTAACACCATTCCTGATCTTGCAAAATCTTCGGCCTTTTAATTACCATTTCCATCCTAAAAGCACACAGAATGGTGAATGGACACATGGGATCTTCTCGAATGAGACCAAAACAAGTCAATCACTCTATTGGAGAATTCATTCTCGATCTCCAACTTTCAGCTTTAAGAGAAAAAAGTGAAGACATAGAGTAGGCATTTGTAGATGGTGGGCAATCACGCATGCGCACTTCACGAAATTAGAGCCGCGGGAAGATGGCCCAAAGGCCAATTCTACCCATGCATGATACCCTGCTTCTTGGACTCCGAAGAAAGGGTGAGAAGAGACAGGGTTAAAACTTCAGATAATTGCTCGTGTGAATAAGAGACCGCGAGGAGCGTGCAGATGGCGCTGCTGCCTGGAGGGCTGCTGACGCGACGCCATGGTGGATCGATCCAAGGATGGCTGCCCGCCTCTCCTCTGTTTTCTTTATTTTTTTTTTTAAGGGTGTGTGCGAGCTTGATGCTAAAACCTTGCAGATGGATGATGTTAACACTTTGTGCAGGCATCTTCACAAGGCCGACTCATTTTGCAGTTTCAATTATGCAATTTTCTCAAAACTTGCGGCAGTTATTTCCAGCCAGTTCCCTTTAATGTAAGCGACTCTAAACACGCCTTGTGTGCTCCATCCTACGCCCTCCTTCCCCCGCGACCTCCGGCCATTTCTGTGTAGCTCTACTTCTCACAGCAAATGATGTGAGCACTTTTGTGTTTCCTACATCACTGGATGCTCACAAGCAGGTTGTCTATCAGCTATTCGTTTGCTCCGAAATTCTTGTCGTGACAATGTTGATGTGTAATACGACGGTCAGGTCATAAAAACAACTTCTGACCTCGTTGGCGTACAGTCTGGCTCAGTCTCGAGATTTACATGTAAAACTCATCCCCCCCCCCAGCCCTTTCTATTTGTTTCTCTCTTTCTTTTTCTCATACAGATTCACGCATAATGTAGTTATGTATGTGCCCCCCCCCCACACACACACAAGGAGACAGGAGAGACTATACATATTATACTCATGTGACATTTAATGTTGAAGCAAGTGTTTCGAGTACATTGAACAGTACGTGAGTACATTGAACAGTACGTGAGTACATTGAACAGTACGTGAGTACATTGCACAGTACGTGAGTACCCGGGACTGTATTGTGTCCGACACGTGTAGCACGCGCCAGGAAACTAAGCCCCACCCTGAACCACATACAGACAGACACTTGAAGCACCCACACCAAATAGCGAGCGAGGAGTTTATCAGTAGAAGGTCTGTCATATCGGCAACCACGTGCTCCACCTTTGTTAATGTATGCTGTGACATTTGCCCTTTTTAAAGCTGACCTTTAAACTTTAATACTTGATGTGATGTGAGTGTCTCTTGTATTTTCCCTGCTGTTCTCTCCAATGGTCTGTGTGTGTGGCGGCCTCTTTCTCACACGCTTGTGTGTGTGTGTGTGTGTGCGTGTGTGCGTGTGTGTGTGTGTGTGTGCGTGTGTGTGTGTGTGTGTGTGTGCGTGCGTGTGTGTGTGTGTGTGTGTGTGTGAATAGACTTCTGTTCGCGTGTGTGAAGGTGAACAGAATGTCCGAGGTACAGACTGTAACCAGGGGGAAGAGAGGTGGTGTATCCTCCCATTTCCTCACCAAACCCCACAGTGCCATCAGGTGCCCTCAAGCTGTCTCATCGTCCTGGCGAAAAGAGCGTGACTACTGCTCACCCTCCCATGACTACTGCTCACCCTCCCATGACTAGTCCCGTCGGTAATGTTCTTTTTTTCAGAAAAGGTCAAAGCTCCCGCGGCGTGTGACCAGTCAGCTGCGACACTAAACTCTGTTTCTGCTTCACGGCGGAGTGTGCACCAATGTGATGTAATAATTTCATTAATATTAACAACTAGCTTCATCCATTCGGGAGTAGGAAAAGTGTGGTTGAAAAAAATCCTGCTTAGAACAGTCAACAGCATTATCAAGTGTAGAAAAAGAGTGTTGAGTCATCACAAACGACTGTCTCGTTAACTTTTTTTATTTTTTATTTGGTGATTTACGCCGAGCCAGCAACTAAGGCTATATCACGGCAATGCAGCCAGGCATGTAAACAGATGCCACATGCAGAGAAAGAACAGCGTGCCCGAGACGAGAACTGAACCCAGGACAACCAACCTTCACTGTATTGGTGACAGGCGCTAACCGTTGCGCCACTGGACCGCCTCCATCTCGTTAACGGATTTTAGTACTGGGATATGTACCTCACTAATTCCTGCTTTTTAAATGTAACTTTCTTCTGTTGTTTGTCTCATGTTTTATATTATATTTTCATATCATGCGCTGTCTTTCTTTGCTGTAGAAGAAAAATGTCCATTGCATCATTTCTTTCTGAAATCTTCACAGGAGGTCAACTTTGGGATTGTAGGGGATGTAGGAAAATAAAATGACGTTGTCAAGGCTTCAGCCAATGGGAAGCTGGGATCATAATATGTTAATATAATAATATTATGTTAGTTAGGTTTATCTATGCAGGGCCACCGAGAGCCAGCACGGACCCCGGGGTAGACGACCTCACCGGGCCTCTTGTAATTGAATCGTAAATTATTCTCCCAGGATATAATAATACGCTTGCAAGTTGATTGACCAAGGTATGGTCTTTTTTACAGCTGCGGACTCGGGTACAGCAACCCCCCCCCCCAACTGTTCCCCATTCTCGTCAGGCCTGTACCCACAGACTGCTGTGCCTGTATCTGTGTGAACGTGACGTCACGGTGTTGCCCTCGTGCTGTGCAGGTGAGATTTGTAGGCGTGTAGCTAGAGGAACAAAAGTGGGAGAACTCGCCCAGAATTCGGGAACTAGTATCTTGCACTGAGTTTTACCCAGTTATCAGAAGAAAATGTGCAGACCACCAGAGCTTTGTCAAGATCACGTTTCGACGAGACTGTCAACTTCTCGACGGACTGGCGCCAGTGTCACGAGACCTTTGAATAGGAAAATATTACAGGAGCAGACACAACAGCAATAACACTGTGTTCCTTATTGCAACTTTTGTCTTGGCAGTCGTCCTATCGGAAGTGGAAGCTTTTCTTGGCGCCATATCTTTACAGACGAGGAGGGACACGAACGACTATGACAGAAATAGCCTTGAGAACAGACACAAATGTAACCCAGGCATTAAGAAAAAGTAGATCGAAAGATAAAGTTTCAAAGATCGTTTTGTTTGTCTGTCTTTTTATGTCTGGCTCTCTCTCTCTCTCTCTCCATTTCCTCCCCTCACCAACCCACACACGCACAGAGTAACCGCAGCAACGCAGATGCACCAGAAAGCAGGGGAGATAACATCAAATTTGTGCGATAATGTTTGCAGGGTAGTTACATCCCTTGACCGAAGGGACCTGCCTTTGGAGGATTTCGGAGAACATGGTTGGTTGGTTGGTTGGTTGGTTGGTTGGTTGGTTGGTTGGTTGGTTGGTTGGTTGGTTGGTTGGTTGGTTGGTTGGTTGGTTGGAAAGTGCTTCCCCCGTGAAGTGATTTAGCCCTAGGAGGGGAGAGGCGAGGAAATCGGAGCATCCCGAGAAAACCCCCGACGGCCGGCCCTGGTAACAGGTGTCACATACAGAGAGTGGTTCGAGACAAGATGTGAACCCAGGGCCTCTCACTTCAGTAGTGACAAGTGAGTGCTGGCAAAGCAAAATTGTTATGACTAATGTGGATGTCGACATTCGCAGCAGACGACAGGCGCTTCTAGTTTCAGCAAAAGTCTCTCGTCAGCTTCAACATCGCCTTTTACTTTTAGAGATCTTTACTCTACAAGATGTCAATGACAGATACTTGATCATTGTACTATTTAATATTCATATTCATAAATTTGGCTTAGTTGGCATACAGTTCAGCGGATGGGAAAGGTTAATGAGACTGAATAGTGCACGACTTTGGTACGATTATGGTAAATAAATTCAATAAATAAATATTATAAATATAAAAAATATAAAAAATAAATATTTACACTTTGTCGCCTCGTCATAAGACACAGTATATATATATATATATATACACACGCGCGCGCTTTGATTATTAAAATGACGAGGAGGAGACGAGGCAGGTGTAATATGATCAATGTTCACCCAAAAAAATATTTAAGTCGTTTTTGTGTGGGATATAATTACAGATAACGAAATGCAATTTTTTTATCAACTGTTAAACTACTGATATAAAACTATTTTAACCTGTTGTAGAAGCACTACTGATAGGAGCTTTCTGATAAAATTTGCTGATGACTCTGCCCTCCTGTCACTTCTGTATGATAATGAACATGTTCACAGTGACACTCTTCCTGACTTTGTCCGCTGGTATGACGAACACTTCCTTGTCTTGAATGCCTCAAAGACTAAGGAAATGATCTTCGACTTTCGGGTGAACAAGCCTGAGACAGTCATCAGTACTATCCATGATGATGCCATCGAGGTAGTCGACTCTTACAAATATTTAGGTACCATCTTCGATAACAAGCTTAAATGGGACATCACCACTGACATGATCCTCCGTAAGTCAACAACGCCTGTACCTCCTACGGAAACTCAAATCTTTCTCTGTCAGTTCTGTCATCCTCACTCGGTTCTATCAGTCCTTCATTGAAAGTCTCATTACTTTTTCTTTCATCTCCTGGTTCCACAGCCTTTCCCTAGGGACCAGGAACAGTCTTGTCTCCCTTGTTAACATCTGTTCTAAGATCACCAGAATCAGGCAGAGGGACCTGGCCGCTTTCTGCCATCAGCAAATCCCTAGGAAGGCATCCTGTATCCTCTTTATTTCTGATCATGTGTTGACATGTGTTCTCACTCTTGTCATCCTCTCTATTTCTGATCATGTGTTGACATGTGAGTTCTCACTCTTGTCATCCTCTCTATTTCTGACCATGTGTTAACATATGAGTTCTCACTCTTGCGGTCTGGCTGTAGGTACGCGATGTCTGTTTGCAAAACCAATCGTCACCGCAACTCATTCATTCCACGTGCCATTTACCTGATGAATTCTACTGGCCGTGAGCTTGTATTAACCTGTATCAACCTGTATATACTGTTGCTGGGAATGTGTGTGTGTGTGTGTGTGTGTGTGTGTGTGTGTGTGTGTGTGTGTGTGTGTGTGTGTGTGTGTGTGTGTGTGAGAGAGAGAGAATTTCAACATGTATGTATTATCTCTTTTATATCACGTATATGTATGTATTATTTATGAGCACTATCTGATATTGCCCTTGTGTATAAATAAAGTTGTATTGTATTATTTTTCACGCCCACAATACGAAAACGTCGACACAGCAGACCAGTCCTCGTGGCTAGTTGCTGCTGTTACGACGGACACCTGTCCGTCGCTACCTCGTCATCAGTCAGGTAACACCGCAGGTATGATGAGTGACAGTAAAAATGACGACAGATGTTGATACCAGCGAGTAACAACAACAAGAACAACACGCCCCCACGAGGGTGAGAACCTCACAGTTGACCCCCGCGAGGAGTAGGGCAAGACCGACACATGTATTGTACAGTGTACACAGTCACACGTATAGTGTACACAGTCACACGTACAATGTACACAGTCACACGTACAGTGTACACAGACAGACACGTGTATAAGGGCTTAGTTTGCAAAGAAAGTCTGAAGTTCTTCAGAAGCCGTAGACTCAGCAAAGAGCAGCTGACTGCAAGCAACTTGATTCTTACAGACCCTTGGACTCCCTCCTCGTCAATGTTTACAAGTTTACAGGGCTGGCTGCTTCGCCTTATCTCCTGGCTTGGCGTAAAACACCTATTCCCCCCTCCATCATCATCATCATCATCATCATCATCATCATCATCATCATCATCATCATCATCATCATCATCATCATCTGACTAAGCGAGGTTTGTATTCATTGGTATGATTCCTAGGATGTCAGTGCAGGGAATCACCCGACCAACCCCACCAGCCAGCCATTAATGCCACAGTTATAGCCACCACCACCACCAGCAACCACTGGTGCCGTTATTCATCTGGCGCAACAACATTAAGGACCGAGACAACGAGGCACAGTAAGGCACAAATTAATAATGACGATTAAGGCGATGTGACCCATAGTAGTTGAAAGTGACGACGAGCCGCGAGTGTTCGCGGTGAACGCATTGCGTCAATCTTGAGTCGAAAAGTCAACAGAAAGAAGCCGATTATCAAAAAGACGTTGACGACGATAATGATGACGACGACGACGACGATGATGATGATGGTGTGGTCATTCAAGGTAATGGGGGGAGAGGGGGGTCGGGAAATAAACTCCATCGATGACGACGTCATCATCGATGTTCGTGCGACTAAACACATTTCACTCACCCCGCCGGGACCTGCAGCTGCCTTCCGAAGGGAGCGAACCGCAGACCTCGCCTGGTATCCCGATGCCGCTGTCAGGGTAGCTGCCCTTGTAGGAGCAGACGGCGGCCGCCGCGGCACAACGATTGCGCTTGCGCAGCTCCTCCTCCAGCGCCACCTTGTTGAACATCCGGGACCTGTGCAGCTCGCCCGCCTTGCACACCACGGCGCTCCCTACCGTCTGTTCGCGCTGCAGACGTCCGCGCCCGGAGTTGCCGCCCCTGGCTGGGGGTCGGTCGTGGGTGTTCAGACTCTTAGTGCGGGCCAGCTGTGCCCGGCGAATGGAACTAGGGTCCTGCAAGCTGGGGTCATCATGAAAGCCCAAGTCGTAGTCCTCTTTGTCGACGGGGGATGATGGGAAGGAACGCAGCAAGCGTTTGATGGTGTCGCTGTCAAATTCCATGTGACCTAGCGGGGTTGAAGGTGTCTGCGGGGTCAAAGGCTCCGGAGGGGAAGGCCATTCGGGCGAGCTGGAGGACGAGGTGTGTTGGGAGCTGCCCGCCGTGTAGGTCGTGTCCACCGTCAGGTGCGACTTCTTGCTGGCCTGCGACGCCGATGACAGCGATAGCGATGTGTCTTTACCCTCAGCGCCATCGGCTGCATCCATCTCCATGGTCCTGTCGCAGCCGCTGTCGGCCTGTTGCGATCTTTCGGCGTCCATGGAAACGCAGCGGTCCAAGGGTGGAAACATGCGGTCGCCGAGACTGCTGTCCTTCTTCAGAATACCGTTTGGCTTCTCTTGCGTCAAGGACACTGGAGATGACGTTCGCGACGCCGTGATGACGTCACTGATGACCACCCGCTTGGGGCTGTCCAGTTTCTGGGCCGTGATCTCTGCGATGGCGGAGGCTGGGCGGATGATGTCCTGGAGACGCTTACTGGGCGAATCGCGGGCGGTGAGCACCGACGGCATGGACTTCCGCTGGGGGAGTGTTGCGGAGTTAGGGCTCTCGGAGTTGGCGCGTCGCAGAACGGGCCCCCGGCAGTGTTCAAACATGGCCGTCTCGGAGCCCGGCTTGGGCATGGCCGTCATGGTGGCGTACGGCCTCGTAAAGTCACCAGCATCCCGCAGGACGTGGGAGGCGCTGCGCGGCAGGGACGACGACCTGACTGACGGGGGCTGGGAGGTAGGGGGATACTGGGGGCAGTCGGTGCACGTCTCGGGGTCGCTATCGGCCAGGTGGTGGCGAGAGTGGATGGGGGAACTGGGGGAGGAGGTGGAGGCAGCCTTGCTTCGAGGTCTCTGCAAGAAGAGTGAGATGAAACTTGAGACGAGAAATAATGTGTTTTTGGCTCCGTTACTCTTCGGCAGAAAGACAGACAGACCGAGTGTGAGCAATGTAACGGTAAGTGAAGTAAATAGTGTTTTAGCAAATTAATCAACACTCACGAAGGCGAAGGGCAAGCAGACTGAAGATGAGATCAAGCATTCAGATTAGAAGAGGACTGTCACACACACACACACACACACACACACACACACACACACAAACGTGGTTTTTGTGTCGATCTTTAGTTGGTTTGTCGTTATCTTTGTCTCTGTCTCTATTCTGTCTCATTTTGTCGTGGTCTGAAAACACTGTTATGTATTACGTGTATTACGTCATTATGACATTGCTGTGTATTATGTCTCGTGATATTTCTCTCCCTTGCTTCTATCATTTTGCTTTATAGTCGTTTGTACACCCGGAAGCTTCCTCTACACATCGCGATGCTCACCTGAGAGTTTGCTTTCGGAGGACTGATATGTAGCGAGCTTGCAGACGACGCTTTTCTGGCAAATCTTTGGGTAGGAAACTGCAACAGAAAAAAAACTTTTAAAATTCTAGATTCGGTTCAGGTGACTGTTTTGATTGCAACACGTTCTTCGTTTGCTCATTTTTGTATCTCAACAAAACTTAGAATAACTTGCAAGTTTGAGGCTACTTTACCCTATTTTTCAACTTTTATCTAACAGTTTTTCCACCTTTAATAAATTTCATTTTCTACTCATTTTTTAGTACAAGTTTCTTCCCTTCTCGTTTTTTTTCTCACCTGATGTAGTATTAATTTGTTTGCGGTAAAATAGCATAAACATGACAGCAAACCTGGCAAGAATTAATGTCAGGTCATTCAGTTCAGAACCAGGTGCAGACCGGGGGATCGATATACCCTATAGCTCATTGTTTGCATCTGGTCCACAACTACCGCCTTAGCATCCTCCCTGTATCTATCATTAGTAGGAGGCCAAGCAATCTCGGGGGTATGTCGATGCCTCTGGTCCATCAATGAGGTTATTGTGGAGCTATGGGAGGTTTGGACCAGAAAAGCTGTTGAGTTGTGCAGCTCTCGGTTAACTCTCGACTAAGAGTTTAGCTCTCGGTTAACTTTCGACTAAGAGTTTAGCTCTCGGTTAACTCTCGACTAAGAGTTTAGCATCCTATTGCTCCTAAAAGACTCCATTCCGGTCCCAGCTGCCTTATCTCCGGCCTATAGTTTATTACCGGCTTTCTTAACAAAGCTCCGCATGAGATCAAACATTCTATTGGCTACGAGAAGGTCACTAGGGGTGGGATCTCCTTCTCCACACCCAAAATTGCTTGTGATTTTTAGAGACATGGTATAAGTTTTATTCACAGAAACGATACGATGCTCTTTCATGCAGCTCGGCCCATAACTTTTAAAACTCGGAGTTTTATGAAGCCATCTTACACAGCCATCGGTGAACACCTTGCTGGAGCCTATAAGTTCTATTTTAACGCAGAGTCTTTAAAACAGATCAGTTTATGGCAAGCGTTTAACCGGCGGGAATATTATGGCTGCCCATTCATCGAATAAGAACGAGTGGCTGGATAAAATGTCATCCAATCAGTTGATCCTGTCCTGAAATCAAAATGTCATCCACGTAGTTAAGTTTGCCCTAAACATTAGGCTCGGTAATGGCGCGCACACAAGAGCAGAATAAAGACTAAAATGTCCACCGAACTCATAGAACTGTGCGAGAGGGGCACTCAAGTGGATGAGGCATCATGGTTCAAAACACGATATTAAAGGACAAGAGCTTTTTCTGGGGGAAGCAATGTCCCCGTCTTGAAGTTTAGTCAAGCTGCCTTTAGCGCATTCAGTCTCATGTCAACAAGTCTGGGGCTTCATCGAGTGTCTACAATTAAGAAAAAAGAGAAAAATAATAAAAACAAAATAAATACGGAATAAAAATAAACTGATAAGAAACAGACAATACAGAAAGACAATAAAGAGTATTAATACAGAGAGCGAAGAGAATAAATCCAAAAAAATAAATACAGGGGTAGTAAGGGAAAGGCAAAAGAATATTTAGGAGATTGCGAGTTAAAGGATCAGAAGTGGATTTTCTCAAGGAATGTTATGATGAAGGGGGAAGGAGAGGAGGACAGATGATGAAGAAGAAGAAGAAGACAGCAGCTTTTGACATAACGGGTAGGTGCAGCACATTACGGGTAGTGTACTGTGAGGTGTTGTTGTGCCACCTGTCTCTGCTTTCAATTGTTGTATGAGTGCAGCAAGTCCTTTCTGCCTGTAGACCACATTTACTAACGGTGTCTGTAGTCTATTGTTCGTCTGGTCATCTTATCAAATGTTTCTTCACTTGATGGATTACTTGCAGCCATGTCTCTGAATTTGCAACTTTTTGTTTCTGATCCCCGGATCAGGCCCTCTTCCAATCTTATCCTCTCCGGGCTTGATGCTTTGTTGCTATAGTTTCCGCTACGTGTTTAGATTGTGGATGTGTCCGACATATCGACTGCCCTCCCGATAAGTTTATTTATTCTCTCGCTCCATGGATTTCCTCCACTACTCCATGATAACCCATCGGTTCATCGGTTCCAGAACTGGACAAGAAGCAAGTCCTTCCTCGGGCACGTGACCTTAAACAAACTTCGATAAACGGCTGAGGTCATTAGGATTGATTTTGTTCCGACCCTTGACCTCTGCTCGACCGTTATTCTACAACCCAAGAAAGTGTGGTGACCTAGAAATAGCATCCTTATAACTGAGTCCACGTAGAAATTTCTCTACGTGTCAATTAACTAAAGGCATCCACGCATTGAATCTCAGTCCTTGTCTAATTATTGCGACGACTCCTCCTTCTAGTTAAGGTCAGATTGTAATAAAGAAAAAGGTCAGGCGCTAATAAATGGCAGCTCTGCTGAGCACTCGCAGATTGCACGCAAAATTAACGAATCAATACAAGAATAATCCACTAAAATTAGTTTAAATAAATCCCAAACATTTGGAAGGAGTTGGCTGTTGTAAAATAAACTGACATCAGCTAAACCCAGGGTACGATGATGTTTTAAATACTAAAACTCATTTGCACACAAGCGGACCGAGGATGTTAGCAGGAGACCAGTTCTGGAAGCAGCCGCACTTTGGATGCAGGCAACTCGGTCAACGAACTCTCTAAGGGGCAGCCCTTCCAGCGGCAACAAAAAAGGGGGGGGGAGGGGACCTTGGTGACCAGGAGGGTCCCCTGATGGCACTCCGCCCCCCCTCTCACCACAAAGGGAGGTCACTGTGAAGTGCTTCAGCATCAAGCCCTCCCGCACGACTTTGGCCAGAAATGTGAAATTGTTTAGTTTTTTTTTTAATCCATTTGTTGATTTTCTGTTGTTATCTTTTGTCGTTTTATAGCGGAGTAGCCTGATTTTATCGACTCTGTTATGTTCAGGTTCCCAAGTGCTCTTTGGAAAACTGAAGTGAAGGTTATGCTTGTGGATCACGTGATTTCAGCATGAATTGTGTTATTCTTTGATTAAAAATTAGCTCGGGCTGATTGATAGATTTTGCAGGGTAGACAACGCTTGTAGTCGTGGTTGACAGGCTCCTTGCAAGTCACTGATGTTCATCGCCAGGCTACAGTGCGTGTAGTGCAGGTGAGGATACAAGTTCGTGGTCTCGTGGTTCGATTCTTAGCTCCTTTTGGTCCGAAAACACAATACGTACATTTTCGAAAGAAAATATCTTACAAAATATTAAAATCGAAATCTCAAAGGGTCTTAAGTCTGAAGGTGGATGTTTGATGAAATAATGAGTTTAAAGTTTGAACTGTTTGTCGGGTTAGTTAGTCTCTTGGGAGCAACTCGACCACAAGCGGTTTACTGATCATCAAAAATTCCAGTTGTATGACTGGTCAGTGATTCCTCACAGTCACAGGTATGATTGTCCCTAGTGTGGCAAATATTCCCAACCTCAAGTAATTCTTCACACACAGCATCGAAGTCTACACCTTGGAACTTTGGGTGGTTCGATTTAAATTTGTTGAGTCCCCTCCCCCCTCTATTACCGTTATACTACCGCAATCATTACCATTACCACTACCATTAAATTACATCGAGAAAGCTACAATTCATTACCTTTTCCATTACCCTGGAATCTTGAAGTTCCTGTTTTCCACCACCCCTGTCATCATCAAAGACCTCCAGTGGCCACATCGAATAAAGTGGACCCAAGCTCCCACAGAAAGTTGCCTCGTCGAGTCCCTCCCATAAAACAGCTGCTGACACGGGACACCGTCCTTTCCCAACATTTCAGGAGGCTGTTGAGATGTTCAGTCACGTGCTAATCACGTGTCACGGTCATGTCACGAGAGATGCTCTCAGTCACTTCAAACTGACGCCTTTTCGTTCCAGCTTTTATTTGTGATTTACATCTCGTCGCCACGGTGATGAAATCCCCCTTCAGTTTTGACCTCCCACGTTGTCTCTAAGGCCTCTTGACTTTCCATGCGTCTCCCTCCCTTTATGGTAGCTTCTGACTGTCAATAATTTGCTTTTGAATGTAATTGACTTTTCTTCTACCCTTTCCCACTTGTCGTTTGCCATGTCTGCTCTTCTTCACAAAGTCTCTACCCACCCCCCTCTAGTTTACCCTCTTTGCTTCTCTCTTTCTCTGAACATCCCTCCCCTTCCATCATCTCTACATCCTCCCCGCCCCCCCTACCTACTCCGTCACGCCGCACGCGCAGGAACGCGCTTTCCGTTGTTTTTGGTGAGGAACTGCGAGCTCCCTCCGTCACTGTCACCACCACCAACATCCCACTACCACCGACATCAACACTCCATCGACCACCGCCACCAGAGACCGGTCCGCAGTAGTGGAGGCTGAAATCGGATTTTGATCGCCCCTCGGCTAACAGAGCTCGCGACGAGGGCCTGGGTGCAATTCTGTTTAATCTGACTGGCTCCGGGCTACTCCAAGCCTTTTAGTTCCAGCGGGATGGCCCTCCTCGTGAGGACTTTAATCGCCTTCTCTCCTATCTGGTCTTTCTGTCTCTCCTGTCCTCTATCTTGTCCTTCTCTCTTACCCCTGTCTTTCTTGTCCTCTATCTTGTTCTCCGGCCTTGACATACGGACCTGTCTCGTCCTTCCTGTCTCGATCTCCTGTGTCTTCCCCTCGTCTTGTCTTCTTGTCTTGTCCTCCTGTCTTTCCGCCTTTTTTGTCTCATGGCAGACACGAGGTTGGTTAAAGCGCAGCTGCTAAAGCGTTTATCATCATGAGAGAGAATCAGGGATGTGGATGTGGGCTCCCACGTTCTCTGAATGTGACTGACATTCCTTGGGCTGACCGTGGATTGTGTCTTCCAGGTACTCCAGTCTCTCCTCCCTCCACCCCGAATCAGTGTGTGTGTGTGTGTGTGTGTGTGTGTGTGTGTGTGTGTGTGTGTGTGTTGTGAGTGAGTGAGAGAGAGAGAAAATGATAATGAGGTGCATGGAAGGCCTGCTCGAAGTGTTTACTCAGACATGGTGGTGCTTGTGTGGGTGTTAATGTCAAGAAATTGCTCCACACACGCGAGGTGGCAGACACTCCCAGTCTCTGGCACAAAATGGCGGATGTTTTGCGCTCGTTCTCTCGCTAAACAGTGGACTACACGGAGGCGGTGCGTTTATGAGTTTTCACAAGTCCCTTTTATTCGTCCCCCCTAAGCCACAACTTATTCTCTCACTCCTATTTCCCCGGGGCCTTCTTTCTTTCTTCCATCTCCATGTTTTTTCTTAATCTCTCTCTCTCTCTCTCTCACACACACACACAAACACACACACACACACACACACAATCATACTCCTCTCTTCTCTCATTCATATCTTTCCCCTCTCTTATTTTTTCCACCATCTTTCTTTTCTATCGCCCCTTCTCTTTCGCTCTCTTTGTCACTCTTTGTGTGTGCGTGCGCGCGCGCGTGTGTGTGTGTGTGTGTGTGTGTGTGTGTGTGTGTGTGTGTAAAAATAGAACAGAAAAGAACTCATGTGCACACACATTCCTGTATGTTGCACATGCATTTGATTGTCTGTCTGTCCGTCGCTCCTTTTCCCCCATCAATTGCTGTCTGTAACAGTTGACTACACACACAAGCCTTTCAGTCTTTCTTTCTTTTTTTGGTCGCGCCATCCCTCTGAATGGTCCATTGCTTGTACATTATTTCGGTGCCGCTGATTTACATTTCCTCCCAGTTTATCCTAGACACACGCACACGCAGGGAGAGAAACACCCCCCCCCCCAGCCTGTTTGTGACAACTTTACACAAAAGTCGATCTTTAGCTGGGAGCTGATGGGACGTGGGTTGGCCCTCGATAGTGGGGGGGGGGGTGTAGTGCCTCTCAACCTCCCACCTCATCCCCACAGCTCAACTCTCTCTGTTCTCAAGACTAACTGCCGGTGCTTCCAAATGTGACCACGGGAGGCAGAACACTGACCATTTTTACCCCAAGTAACCATCCTCATCTAAACACCCACCCACTACCCTTCCTGAACTCTACTAATTCTGCTGCCGAGGGAGAAAAACGAACGATAGAAAAGGAGAGAATAAGAAAAAAACCCCGAAAAACCCGGAAGTAGATTTGTTATGATTGCAGGTGGATAGTTTCATTTGGGTGGTAGGTACTAGAAGTACTGTAGACGCGAGGTTAATTTCTGTATACACCCTCCACATTCCAGCAGCTTATCAAGCATCCGTGCAAACTGCACGTGCACCTGCACAGACTGCAAATGGAGGATCAAGTGTAATGAAGCAGCTGACCGTGAGTTATTTTCTCTGCCCCATACAAACCATTGATAACACCTTCCATACGATACTCCAGGTGAAGCAGCCTGTAGACATGGCTGAAACAGCAGGTGGAGATGTTGACAATGGCAACTTGACAATGGCTTTGAAGGTTAGTGCCAGTGGCAAATGCTCGATGGAACACACTTGAGAAAAGATTCACTGTGGCAAATGCTAGATACAACAATCTATAGAAATGACTGACATGGGAAATACCAGAAGGAAGACCCAGATGGTTGATCATGCAGACAAAACAGTATCATCTGCAGAGCTGCAGACAGACGAGAGAAGGATTGCTAGTACAGACATTGATAGCATTCAATAAAAAAAAAGTAGAAAGAATTCAGCGAGGAATTTTTAAGAGAAGACAATAATCGACATTTTGGCCACATCAATGAGAATTATTTGTGGACATCTTAATTCAAAAGTCGATGTAACATCGTTTTAAAAGGAAAGAACAGATAGACATACAGATAAACAGACAAAGTCAGAGCAAATGGATAAATAAAAATAAAGTTACAGAAAAGAAAGTTGGATGTAAAGGCCAAAACACACTTGCAACACTTCACATTGATTTGGAAAGTTGTCAGCTGTTACCTGCCAGTCCTTTACCATCTTGTCTACACTTGTATATACACTTATAGGCCTTCCACGTCTGTCTGTCTGTCTGTCTGTCTTCTTAAGATTTTGATGGTGATGCGCTTGCTTTGATTAACTCCAGTTATTTTGTATTTTCAAAATTATGTTCTGTTACTTGTGCTACATGTTCCCCTCTTCAAAGAAACACTTGTCTACACAAATGTTCGGTTCAAATTGTATGCCCGACAATATTTGTAAAGTCATGGATAATTATTGTTGATTCTGCATTTACTAGACGCGCACACCAGGGTTGTCTACTGATGCCGCAAAACAAAGGCGACTTCATATTTTCCTCTGTATACATATAATACAGCAACTTCCTTTTATTATTATTATTTTTAATTTTGGTAAAACTGAAATTTAGAACCTGTCAGTGTCAATGTTTCTGTCCCGCAATGTCTGAGACTAGCATAACTGTGTGGACAAGAGACTGCACCTTGCAGTGGACACCATGGTGTGTAGACAGGCGGGTGGCTCCACTAACTACAAAGGTACCCGAGCTCTCACCTCCACAACCCCCTCACCCTCCCATCTCAGGCAATCACAGCGATTGTTCAGGGCTTGGTGATGACAGCAAAACCTCCAGCGATGTAAAAGCTCAAACAACTCGCGTTATTCCATTAGCCTCGCCGCCATCACCGGAAGCTGCGCTAAACAACTTCCGCTTTTCTTGTAGGGGAAAATCAATGCGTACGGCAAGAGATGCTCAAGGGAGAAGCCGAAGGGAGGCAGGCGGTTGCTGAGGAAGCTGCTCATCTCTGTGTCACGGGGGCCAGCAATTAGTGCGCGTGCAGACGACAGAGGTGGGTGGGGAGGAGTGGGAGGGAGGGGGACAGTGTTTGTACATCAAGGGGATGCTCCTGCTTTCAGCCATGACCATGGTTTGGATTTCTCCCTGAATATTCTCTGGTCGAGGTAAGTAGAAACAATTGAAACTGAAGTATTTTGACACGGACATAATGACATGTACTACCCGAGGTACCCGGCTTTACCCCCGGGTTAATTTCTGCCTCTAACTCTTGCAGCTGTGGTGTTTTCTCCGGGTTAGAGCTATCACTTCATTTTTGAGAAATAAATATGGGGTTCATTTCAACCGCCTGGCCACCATCCTTTCCCTTTTTAGATGAAAAATAATGATTAATGCCATGTTTATGGGATGTTATAACAGTTTCATCATCAAATTATAGATTTGAATCTCATTCCGGCTGAAAACTAAAAATTCCAGCTGGTTGTTTTCTCTTTCACACGAGTTAATGGGAAAGAGATTTCAAAGGAAGTAACTACAGAAAATTGATTCAGCTTTTCACTGCAGAAAATCCTTTCCCAGTACAATCCACATATTTCTTGAGTTAAGAATATTTAGAATCATGTCATCAAGAGAGGATGATTGTGTATTGATTGAGGATGACAAGATAAGGAAACATCAGGATAAGGAAATATTTTTACATCTTACCCTATAGTCGTAAAGAACGAAAAACCTCCACAGCCACAAAAGTATGTAACAACATGTATGAACAAGAAGACAGAAACAGTTAACAGAAAATATACTAGCGACCGACTGTGTTTACAATTTGTCAAGAAGTATATGTAGTTAAACTGTAGATATAGTCACAGAATTTAGTCCTTTTTATTATGTATAGAAGTTTGTGTGAATCCCCAAGATAGATGTGTCGATGGCTGATGAGATAGCTGTGGTAGATAAATAGATAAACAGACTGAAAGAAAGAGAAGAAAAATGGAAACAAGGAAAGATAAATAAAAGGGGAAAAAGCCTTCCACAGAAACACAGATCACTTCCCCAAAATCAAATCACTTTAAAAGGACAGCAATGAAAATAGATAGAGCATAGGATATTTAAAGTACAGAAGAAATATTATAACCTAAATAACAAAACATTCTATTCTTACAGAGATAGAGAGAAAGTGGGTGAGAAATGAGAGAGAGATAGAGGAGGGGGGTTGAAAGAGAAGAGAGATTTAGGAGAAGAGGGGAGGACTTTGTCTCGCGGAAGAAGACCGGTCCTGTCTGACTTCCTGTCTACTACCCACAATGCTTTATTCACGCGCTGAAGCATGGTGCAGGCCTGTCCTTAGCTCGCCATCATTTGTGTCCACATTTGACCCCAAACATGACCCCACTTACGGCTAACGGTGTAACTTCATCCTGGCCTTGAGAGAGGCTACCGACCGCGCATGGGTGACAAAGCACGTCCTGTCTTCTGGGTATGTAAGGACTCATTACTACATCCACCCTGCGGGGTTTTTGTTTTTTTTGTCACTTCATCACATCACCAGCATGCAGGTCGGTACAATATTAAGGGTTTTGTGTAAATAAACTTGTATTTACTACAGTTTGTTGTTGCTGTTGTTTTGTTGTAAGCATTCGTCATAAGTCTTGCATGCTTCAGAATTCTTACAAGTTGATGTTCACAAACTGTTTGAAATAATTGCGAAAATGGAATGTTAGCACAAAACACAGAGGTCTTGACAGAGGACAGAGTAGGTTGGAGGTGGCAGACAGGAGAATGACATGCAAAGTGTGGATACAAACAAATGGGGATGAGATGCAATGTATCGATACAAACAAATGGAGATGACATGCAATGTGTGGATACAAACAAATGAGGATGACATGCAAAGTGAGGATACAAATAAATGAGGATGAGACGCAGTGTGTGGATACAAACAAATTGGAATGACATGCAATGTATGGATAAAAACAAATGAGGACGACATGCAATGTATGGATACAAACAAATGGAGATGACATGCAATGTGTGGATAAAACAAATGGGGATGACATGCAATGTGTGGATACAAACAAATGGAGATGACATGCATTGTGTGGATAAAAACAAATTGAGATGACATGCAATGTATGGATTCAAACAAATGGAGATGACATGCAATGTGTGGATACAAACAAATGGGGATGACACGCAATGTGTGGATACAAACAAATGGGGATGACAAGCAAAGTGTGGATACAAACAAATGGGGATGACATGCAGTGTGTGGAGGGAAACAGATGAGGATGACATGCAATGTGTGGATACAAACAAATGGGAATGAAATGAAAAGTGTGGATTCAAACAAATGGGGATGAGATGCAGTGTGTGGTGATACAAACAAATGGGAATGACATACAAAGTGTGGATACAAACAAATGAGGATGACATGCAATGTGTGGTGCAAACACTAAATATATGTGAATGATACGCCAAGTGTGCGCACGCGCAGAACACACAAGGGAATGAGAGACTTACTGTGGACAAACAACCACAACAACAGCGGGCGGGGAAGTTTTTTTTTGCGTCTGAATCCCACTTAACAGTCGCATTGATTTTTGTTTGGGTATGACAAAAACAATTTACGCCGAATGTTTGTAACAGGTCAAATCTGCTCTGATGGAGTCCATCGCATCGGATGAGTAGCTTTTTTTGTGGGGTGAGTGAGGATATCAGGATGAAAAACAAAACAAAGAATAGAAAGAAAGGAAACTTCTCTCTCCTCCCTAATTTTCTCTCCCCCCCCCCCATTTCTCTCTCCCTTTGCATTCGTGAACGTGCATGCGCAGTGAATGAAATTAGAGGACGTGACGTGTCACAGGTCATCACTCACCGAGCAGCAGTCACGAAATCGCCGAGCGTCGGTCGGGGTGGAGAAGTTGAGGCCCCACTCCCTGTTGGTGTTGGGATCCCGCCAATGGACGAAGCACTCAGTGGCTGGGCATATGATGGTTCCTGTCACGACAGACCGACAAGCACACACACACGCACACGCACACACACACGCACGCACGCACGCACGCACGCACACACGTATTCCTGAATAACACGTCATCAACATCGTTATTACCGCGCACGTCACTGTAAATAAATTAAAAAAACAATTATAAGTAATACAAAAGTATTACTGTAATCCATTCTTTTTAATTCAGATAAAAGACAGATAAAAGAAGTAATTTGCAGAAGAATGAACAAAGAACAAGGTCTCCCATTGCTGTAAAAGTTGTGGGAAGTTGCTGCCAACTCTGCCCAAAATTCGGTCAAAAACAAACAGTTCCTTCTTCGTCAAACAGCGAGAAAAATGTCAGCCTATGTATGGTTAGAAAAATAATAAAAAAAGACAGTAACCTTGTGGAGAAATGTTTGCGAATGATTCATCACACGAGACACAGTTTTACAAACAGTCTTTGCCAGGAGAGTTGCTGTCCGACACTAAACGTATTTTCATACGTTGGTGGACCTGCATTCTTGCTATAGCGAGCTCGCGCCTGTGGTTATGCATTTTCTAATATGTATGTGGGTGTGTGCTTCATTACTTCGACTCTCACCAACGTTTGTGAGGCGGGCAATGAAAGCAAAAGATTCTCCAAGGAGAGGAGAATATTGCAGAATCACTGAGGCAAGCGCGCAGTTACACCCAATCAAACAACAACAACAAAAATCCCAAATTGATTTATTGATGTCACCTCTTTTCTTTTTTCTTTTACCGAACAAAGTTTTGTTTTCTTCCCTCTCTCCTTCCTTTGGCTCCTAATCTGTTTTCTCGCTCACCCCTCCCACATTCTTTACTCTCCCCACTACTCTCGCGGCCCTCTCTTCCCTAACTCCGCCCCGTTATATCGTTTTTTTCCTTTTTTTCTCATTTTATGCCATTTACATGACATCTACACCATCTACTCATTATCTACATCCTCACAATGTACTTACGCCATCTGAGTTGTATCTACGCACTTTGGCTTTCAGCCTCGACAGGAGGGAAAAACACGTACATCGATAATAACGAAGACCTTGTAACCCACACACCTGGTCATCACTGATGTTTGGCGACTCCACTTTCACTGTAACCCGGGTAGCTGTCTGCCTCCGTGTAGGGAAAGAGGCAGGTGAATGGCATCAATAAGGACAAAACCCACGCCTTGACGAGGGGGACGTAGTGCGTGCGTGCGTGCGTGCGTGCGTGTGTGTGTGTGTGTGTGTGTGTGTGTGTGTGTGTGTGTCCTCTCATCAATTCCACGTATTTGTCCCATTGCTTCTGGTCATGTTTGATTTTTATTTTCTGTGTGTTAAGATGTGAGCGCTGGCTCCAGTTAAAATAATACTACGAAGACGAAACTACAACAAACGTCTTTCTATGACAAACGAGCGTGGACAGCTTGACAATTTGAGAGAGGATTCTATGAGAAAGAAAGAAACAGACAAACAAACAGAAAGACAAACAGACAAAAAAACAGACAAACAAACAGACCGACAAACAAACAGACAAACAAAAAAAAACGAAGACAGAAACAAACAAACAAACAAAAGAAGAAAGACAGACAAACAAACAGACAAACAAACAGACAAACAAAGAAACAAACAAACAAAACAAGAAAGAAAGAAAAACAAACAAACAGACAAACAAACAAACAAACAGACAAACAAACAGACCGACAAACAGACAGACAAACAAACAGACAAACAAAAAAAGCAAAGAAAGAAAGAAACAAACAAAACAAAAGAAGAAAGAAACAAAGAGAGCGAGAGACTGGGAGTGAGGGGGAATCAAGCAGCACTGTCATTGTCATCCCCCGCTAACCGCTGCTGGCAAAGTGGTGTCAGCCCATCAAGGGAGGGACAGGGAGGAGGACTACAAAGTTTGACTTGTCTGGCTGCACTGACGCCGCACTCAACGAAGTTGGCAAGAAAGTGACAGCAGGCAGAGCGAGCAGCAGCAGCAACAGCCCGGGTAGCTGCACCTGTCTGTGACGAGGGTCTCATCGCCACGCATGATCGCTGTTTATCTTTCATTCAGCAGGATAACTAGAGACTGTGCCTGACGACCGTTTGTTTACAGGGCATGGTTATGTCTGTTTATTACACTTGATACCTGTGTGTGTATTATGGAAGGTAAACTTGTCTTCATTACACTTTATGTTTGTTATTATTTTTATTACGCCTGATAAATGTGTAGTAACGCCGCTGATAACTGTGAGTCTATACAGCATTACAGGTGTTTACTACCTACAATAAGTCTCTCTACAGCTTCAAACGAGGGTTTATTTTTTAATTAAAAAACCACGACAACTGTGCTTTTGAGAAAAATGATCACGTGATCTCTAGAACTTTATACACGTGAGATCTTTACATACAAGTGCGTGCACTGAGTACAATAAGTCTTTACTTACGATGCACGCGGGTAATATGTTCCTCAAAATATTGTACGTGTTTCTGTACACTTTGTCTTTCTCTCTCTCTCTCTCTCTCTCTCTCACACACACACACACACACACACACATCGTAAGCTGACTGGTAAAACAATGGTTCGCTGAGGACAAATTGTTTTAGTGAGTTGAGGTCAAGGGTCAGCTATACCTGTACACATGAAATCGTTTGTACCTCCTGCAGCACGGCTGCTCAACCAGAGAATTGTTGCTGTTGTAGTTGTTGTTGTATGTGTGTGTGTGTGTGTGTGTGCGTAGGCATGGGTATGTGAGGATAAAGGTGTCATAAGACTGGTGTTGATGTCAGACTGTGTGGTTTTCAGTGTTTTATGCGCACCACTTCCTTAACCTTATGGTGTAACAAACAGTCTTTAGTTTTGTAACGTTCGTAACAACATTTCCCCAGGAAACCTGGCCACTGGCGTTAATAAAGCTGCGGAAAATGTCTGCACATGTGGTCGCTTTTCTCAAAAACAGGTGGGGGCATCAGACAAAACAAATAAGTGAGAACGTCAGACAAACACTAATAAGTGAGAACGTCAGACAAACACTAATAAGTGAGAACGTCAGACAAACACTAATAGGTGAGAACGTCAGACAAACACTAATAAGTGAGAACGTCAGACAAACACAAATAAGTGAGAACGTCAGACAAACACAAATAAGTGAGAACGTCAGACAAACACAAATAAGTGAGAACGTCAGACAAACACAAATAAGTGAGAACGTCAGACAAACACTAATAAGTGAGAACGTCAGACAAACACTAATAAGTAACGTCAGACAAACACTAATAAGTGAGAACGTCAGACAAACACAAATAAGTGAGAACGTCAGACAAACTAATGAGAACGTCAGACAAACACAAATAAGCGAGAACGTCAGACAAACACAAATAAGTGAGAACGTCAGACAAACACAAATAAGCGAGAACGTCAGACAAACACAAATAAGTGAGAACGTCAAACAAACGCTAATAAGCGAGAACGTCAGACAAACACAAATAAGTGAGAACGTCAGACAAACTAATGAGAACGTCAGACAAACACAAATAAGTAACAACGTCAGACAAACACTAATAAGCGAGAACGTCAGACAAACACAAATAAGTGAGAACGTCAGACAAACACAAAGAAGTGAGAACGTCAAACAAACGCTAATAAGCGAGAACGTCAGACAAACTAATGAGAACGTCAGACAAACACAAATAAGTAACAACGTCAGACAAACACTAATAAGTGAGAACGTCAGACAGACATTAATAAGCGAGAACGTCAGACAAACACAAATAAGTGAGAACGTCAGACAAACACTAATAAGTGAGAACGTCAGACAAACACTAATAAGTGAGAACGTACGACAAACACAAATAAGTGAGAACGTCAAACAAACACTAATAAGTGAGAACGCCAGACAAACTAATGAGAACGTCAGACAAACACTAATAAGCGAGAACGTCAGACAAACACTAATAAGAGAGAACGTCAGACAAACACAAATAAGTGAGGACGTCAGACAAACACAAATAAGTGAGAACGTCAGAAAGAAAAAACGTCAGACCGGGAGGAAGAAAGAACAATCAGCTGGCAGACATTTTCTGTAGTCTATTACACGGAAAAGCCAAACCGCTTGACGCCTGTAAGGCTATGCGATTATAAGGCTGGGCAATAGAAAAAAATGAGGAAACCTGCAGAACTGGCGGCCACCCCAGTTCCATCAATGCCCTCCCCTCCCCTCCCCTCCCAGACATGTCTATAATCAAGTGCCGCGGACTAAAGCTCGCCTCGATTCCCAAACCGACTACAAGCTGGCGATCCAAGTGCAGAGAACTCCATGGACATTCCAAAACAGGGGCTGTGACTATCGATGTTCAATACACAGGCGACACTGTCGCGACTCCGGGCCGACCTCACTCCAACCTCTGACCTCCACCCCCCTCCAGTTTAGCCTTAAAAGAATGTCCCTACTGCTGCCCCACCTCGGCCCCCCTCCCCCAGTTTAATCCCCCCCCCCTCGCAGACATGACGAGCGGCTGCTGATTTAGCTGAGTATGAGAATCGGGTGAAAGGGGATGACCCCAGTGAATTCGACCATCTTATAGTGTGGTTGTTGACAGAACACTTCACGCTGTGTTATCGTTAGAACACTTTGTGTTGCTATCAGAACGCTTACATGCACTATTGCTGTTCTCTTGACATTAAATCTTCATACTGCCATTTCTCGCACATTGACTTCCAATAACCTTTTCAATAAAATATATAGTAATATCATAAAAGAAAACTTGGGGCAACCACTGCACGCTTCAGTCGACGAAAAGGTACCAACAAAATTTCGATTGCAAGTAAAAGACTAATTAATGTGGAGCTTCGGAATCAAAATAATGATATCTAAAAAAAAAAAAACCCGTCGGTAATAGGAGCGTTTGACCCTCGTCAACTATCTTGTAAAAAGAGTTATCAGTAAAGTCAAGGCCTCCCTACTACCATTACTCATACCATTCCCACCACTACTCTTACTATTAGCCATCATCACTCATCCCAAAGGAAAAGGAAGAACCTGGAAAATTTCCTCTTTTTCAAGAGGTCCTGGAGTCAGGTTGTAGAAGGTGAACTTGTAGGATGAAAGGATTGGAGGACGTCTTAGCGTAGTTCGAAGCCCTCAGTGGGAAGTATTTTTTACACGTGTATATATCACAGATGTATCATACTTGAAACTGTGACACCAGTATCACAGCTGTATCACACTTAAAACTCACACCAGTATCACAGCTATCACAGCTGTGTCATACCTAAAGGTGCCACACCATATCACAGCTGTGTCATACCTAAACCCGTCACACCATATCACAGCTGTGTCATACCTAAACCCGTCACACCATATCACAGCTGTGTCATTCCTAAACCCGTCACACCATATCACAGCTGTGTCATTCCTAAACCTGCCACACCATATCACAGCTGTGTCATTCCTAAACCCGTCACACCATATCACAGCTGTGTCATACCTAAACCTGCCACACCATATCACAGCTGTATGGCAGTTGTAATCGTAGGAGCTGTAAGTACACGGAAAGAGAAGTCGAACGAGAGATGGGCGATAAGTTGTTGTCTGAAGACCCGACCTCGCCCACAGGGCCTTCCGAGACACATACGCACGCAGGTGCGGACGCGCGCTCTCGCACACACACACACACACACACACACACACTTACTTTCTCTCATATACACACACCATCACGCGCACGTGCACACACATACACACTCACACACACACACACACACAGACGCTCACACGCGCGCCCAACACATACACATATACGCAGGGTGCCCCCTCCCCACGTGCGTGTGAGTCAGACTTCAATCAAACGTCTGGGGTCGTCTAGACACCCGGGATTGCTTTCTATTCCTGGCTTTTGTTGCACAAGCATGCGTACCTCCAGTATTTACACAAGGTTGCCCTCAGACCTTCCTTGACTCTGTCAAATATCAGGACATTGTCTGTTATGTTGTTTATAGTCTGTTTATGTACGTGGCCTTCATGCACACACGTGTACTTCAAATGGAGACAAATACGCGCAGTCAACTAACCCCGAGTCTTAGTAACACAGAAACACGATATAGACACTGATGATAACACCACAAACACTGATATCTACTAAACTGTAGTCACTGATGTATCCTAGCACCACAAACTCCGATATAGTACAACATTACAGACATTGATGGACTATGATACTACAGACTCTGATATAGTACAACATTACAGACATTGATGGACTATGATACTACAGACTCCGATATAGTACAACATTACAGACATTGATGGACTATGATACTACAGACTCCGATATAGTACAACATTACAGACATTGATGGACTATGATACTACAGACTCCGATATAGTACAACATTACAGACATTGATGGACTATGATACTACAGACTCTGATATAGTACAACATTACAGACATTGATGGACTATGATACTACAGACTCCGATATAGTACAACATTACAGACATTGATGGACTATGATACTACAGACTCCGATATAGTACAACATTACAGACATTGATGGACTATGATACTACAGACTCCGATATAGTACAACATTACAGACATTGATGGACTATGATACTACAGACTCTGATATAGTACATTACAGACATTGATGGACTATGATACTACAGACTCTGATATAGTACAACATTACAGACATTGATGGACTATGATACTACAGACTCTGATATAGTACAACATTACAGACATTGATGGACTATGATACTACAGACTCTGATATAGTACAACATTACAGACATTGATGGACTATGATACTACAGACTCCGATATAGTACAACATTACAGACATTGATGGACTATGATACTACAGACTCTGATATAGTACAACATTACAGACATTGATGGACTATGATACTACAGACTCTGGTGTACTACAGCAGACACAGCAGTCATCCATGTGTCATCTACTACAGACAGTGATGTACATAACACAACCCTACAGTTATTATGTATTATCATACTATAGACAGCGATCCACTATAACAACCTGCAGGCACTGATGTACTATAATACTATATGACTACAACACTATAGTGCTTGATGTGACTACAGCCACTGATGTACTATAATACTATATGACTACAACACTATAGTCCTTGATGTGACTACAGCCACAGATGTACTATAATACTATATGACTACAACACTATAGTGCTTGATGTGACTACAGCCACTGATGTACTATAATACTATATGACTACAACACTATAGTGCTTGATGAGACTACAGCCACTATAAATACTATAAATACTGATGTACAATAGCACTTTAGTCATTGATGTACTATAACAGTGAAGACACTAATGTACTAGAAAATAATATCGACACATACTGATATAAATCATGTCTACAGCACTGAAGGTTTTCAGCAGCAGTTGTTGTGAACATGTGAACACCCCCCCCCCCGATATCGACTGAAACATCGATTATGTAGGAGAGTTACTGCACAGAACAACGGGGGGAAAGGTCAGTGGAGATTTGTCACGAGACACTTTCCTCCCTGACTTCAGTTTTGTTTATCCTCTAAATTGCAAAACATCTTCAATCTCTCTGCCCACGTTTGCTGCCGTCTGCTTGTGACAAGTTCTCGTGATACCCTCGGCCAAGCTTTCTGCTTTGTTGATACCCTGTGATGATGGACTTGGGATTGTGTCCACTTGGTAAAGAGACTAAAAAGATGCCGGCGGCAGAATGTGCTGCAACACTAAGGTGGAAACTTTGAAAGATGATATACACGCCTGCAAGGAAAGTCGCATCTTCATTTTAATGTCTTTAATGTCTGCAAATGTCAGCAGTGTGAGCCCCCAGTCTTCAGGTCTGGGTGTGCACGAAGCATGTGCAGCAGTCTGGTTATTACTGACTCACGTGCACACGAGAGACGAAATTTATTCCCTGTATGCATGCAGGTGGGCGCGAGAAACAGAAACACTGACACATGCACAGTGCTGACTCAGGCAAATAGATTTTATCAAGTCAAGCACAGAGACTGATGTCAATAATTCAGAAAAAACAGCGAATTATGAGACAGCAAGACCTTTGGAGTCGGAGTAGGGCGACAGTCGGTAGCCTCCTATCGGTTGAATAACCTTGGAAGGCTGTGTGTGTGTGTGTGTGTGTGTGTGTGTGTGTGTGTGTGTGTGTGGAGAAATCTTGTACAGCCAGTCAAAGACCAGTCTCACGTACGGCATGCGGCATCGATTGGAACGAATCAGCAAAAGGAATTTTTTTCCGTCTCTTTCAGCCTCTAATACACAATACACACAACGCTCGAGCTTTTACCAGTCACCTGCAAAACTGGATCCTCTAACAGCTTCCAGTGCATCATGGGAAAAACATTTTCTACACCTTCCCTCGGTTTTCATCATCAACTGCACTACACTATATATTACATGGTGTCCGTCCTTGACACGGTCTGTGACTTATGTAGGCGACGAATGTCTGCATGATACCCCGGGTACTTAATCTAAAGTTATCGACGATCCAGATTCTAAGGTCGGGTTACTCTGGCTCCTTAACGATCCGCACCACAAACAGCTCGACGTCTTGCCGAGTTCTCCGCAAACAAATCACAAAACGATTCCCTGCAGCCCTTCCTGAACTCGCCATGTTCCAGTCAAGGAGACGCCACGTGACACTTTAAACTGGTCTGTCGGTGCCACCCAGTGGACCCGCATGTCCACAAATAAAGTCGTTAGCGCAGACAGGCTGATATCCCGGACAGAGATGTGGACTTCTCAACGATGTCTAAATATTACCCGCAAAATGTGGATGTCAAAGTTCACAGGGGGATCTCGGTGTTCATGCAAGTTCTGCCGAACACAAATGTGTTTCTTCACCCTCGTCAAATAGATGAAAGAGATGAAGAATGGAGAGCAGGACATTGAGGGTGATTTCTCACTCTATATATTTGTCTAGTATAATATATTTGTCTGATATTGTCAGCCACCAGCTTTCAATGGCGTTGTGCAGACTGTGGAGTGAGTCAGGAGGACATGACATGGAGCTGGTGGTCATTACATTGACTGGAGCTGTAATGGTGGCGGCACTAAGACACTCGTCACTAAGACCTAGTAAGCATCATCAGTTGTGAGTTTGGATCTCACTCGCTCTACTGCACACACGCACACACGCGCACACACACACACACACGCACGCACACACGCACACATTTGAATAATTCTGTCCACTAAGTTCCGTGTCGGTCTAATCGATCCTTTAGTTAAGATTGCAGCAACCACCCCATCCACCCACCCCCCGACACAGCGACCCCAGACACTCAGACTGAAGTGAAATCGCCGGCTTGTATGCAGATCAGCGCAGTTCTCCAAACTCTAACTACTGTTGCAGCCATGGAGACGGGAAATGTCTGGCCCTGACATTCCTGCAGGTCCCTCTCATCCTCCACCCACTCACTCTTGCATGCTAGGAAGCAGGTAGAACCCCTCCCCTAACCCACTTCCCCCCCCCCCAACTTCACTTCGAAAGCAACAGCAGACGGAAAGTGAAAGACAATGCAGAAAAGGGGAACATCGATTGAACAGCCGTTCAGGGACAAGACATGCCTGGCATCTCGCATTTCCGAGAGGTTAGCACGAGGTTTGCACGAGGTTTGCACGAGACTTTGCCTGCCCGCAAAAAAATGACAGAGGACTGTGCTGACGGAATTGAGGACCAGTGCCATACCATAGAGGAAAGAATACACAAAATGATAGAAGAATCGCCTGTCAGCTGGTAAAGACCCTTATCAACACAGATCAACACATCAGTCATCGATGACAGCGATTACATTCTTCTCACGAAAAGTACCACTGTACTTGACCGATGGTCTGAATATTGCAACGACCTCCACAACCTTTAACTGAAGACAGACGCCGATGTCCTCCAAAGAAACAGATTCATGGGTGAGCCTGCAGACCTGCCAATCATACGGCAAGAGGTCGAGAGAGGGGTACATAGTCTGAATGGAGGTAAGTCACCTGGAGAAAACATCATTAGTCATATAATCATTAGTCATAGTCTTTTCAAACAAAGGAAGCAGCAGCTATAATAGTGTCCGAACTTTAGGACGAAGCTCATTAGTCAGCCAAACAAAGTCATCCTTGAGTAATCCACAATCTTTCAATATCACTACTTGAGAAATGCTCGGGAAAGAACATGCTGGCTTCGGGCCAGGCAGGAGCCCAGGTGAACAGATCTTCAACTGTTATATCCTGAGAGATAAACATCTACAACCCAAGCGGGATTGCAAAGCTTTGTCGACTTCATAAAAGCATTTAACAAAGCTTGGCAGTGGTGGTGGGGGTGGGTGGGTGGGCTGTGGCAGGTGAAGCGAACATTCAGCATGGAGGAGTCTCTCGCGCGAGTCATCGAAGAGTTGTATAAGCGTTTAATGTCCGAACTACTACTGGAAAACCAAATAGAAACTTTCACACAATAGTGGGCGTCCATCAAGGGTGCCCTCTATCGCCTGTCCTTTAGAAGATCTTTTTGGAAAACATCATACACAAATCCTGCACGACAATCACACCTCCCTTTCCATCGGCGGGAGGCGAACACCTGTCAACCTACGTTTTGCAGAAAACGAAAATCTTACGGTAGCCACCAACAACCAACTGCAATACCTCGCCTCCAGACTGTCAGGTAAGGCTAATGGCTCTGGAGTGGAGACCAGGACTGACAAGAGTCAAGTCCAGGTGAACACCAACGGCGTGGGCAAAGCAGAGATCTACATGAAGGGAGTACAGCTCGAGGAGGGGAACAGTTTTAAGTATTGGGGAGTCAAAGATGGCAGCTTCACGGTGCAGACATTTGCATCAGGATCGCAACTACAGCAGCTATAGTCACACCGACAGTAACAGCCACAGCAGCAACAGCCGCACCAACAACAATCACAGCAAAAAAACAGTCACGGCTACACAAGATCGCAACAGCAACAGCACCAGGTTTACCATCAGATACAGTCTGCACACATTTCTCATAGTCAACATACTATTTACAGTTTGTACATGTCTCTCATAGTCTCCATATGATATGTATGTCTATGTACAGACATAGATGTATGTATGCATGCATCTTTATATGCGATGTCTGTAGGTATGTATGTCTGCATGTATGTTATGTCTGTGTGTATATATGTCTGTTGACATGTATGTATGTGAGTGGGTCGGTGGACAAGACTACGTGCACACAAAAGTTGCCATAAAGACAAGAACAACAGCAGCAGGTGCAGCGACAACAACTACAATAATGTTAGTAATTATACATTGTTTCTTGTCCTACGTCCCTCCCTCTCTCTCTCCCTCTCTCTGAGCGATCCGGTGACACTACGGGGGTCACCAGCAAAGAGATTAAAGCAGCCTGTTCACCTGGAACTACTTCTTGTGATCAAGTCACGTTTTGTGTGCGCAATTCAGGCGTCGGAACTCAGAGATCAGAGGTCAGTTGCAGAATATGTTTCTAAAAACTTAAAAATGTTCTAAAGAAGCAAATCTGAAAACTTTTTCTGTGAAAAATCTCTCCTATGCCATTTAAATGGTTGCGCAAGCGCAAACGAATCATTACGCCGACGGAAACGATAGTCCGGCTTTAACAGTTTTATCTTATTTAAAACAATTATAGCTTTAAAAAAAAGTCCTTAAATTGTATTGTGCACTCAATTTTTCTAAATAATTTATCTAAAGACATTTAATGCCTAAAAGTATTAAAGTGTTTAAAACTAAGAAAATGTTGGTCAGTTGGCCCAGATATCCATACACACTCGCCCGCCCTTCCTTACTCTATCCTACTATTTATCACACCTGTGTCTACTTCTCTCTATCAAACTAGCTTTTGTAATGCTAGCTTCAGTAGACATTGTAATACCAATCCTCTTGTAAGATAATCCAAGCTTCATGGAGAAATCGCTAAGCCATCTGCAAGTAAGATTGTTCTGTCATCTTCCAGCATGGATTGCAAAAACAGTTTTGAGAAACCTACTCCTTCTTCTCTCTCTTTCAACGATCACACTAAACGTTACCCATGCGCTCTCTTGCTCGAACATTTTTGACATCACCGCTTGCGTCATTCATCCAGACTTGCGTCATTCACCGATGCTCACGTCATTCACACTCGCTCACGCGCTCGCTAGGATCGACCTGGACCCACTAAAACATTTCATTCGTAACAATGCCTGCTCCAATTAATAGCTCACGATGCCATTTTTGAAGGAATTAGTACTTAGAAGTCCAGTACCAAAGCAAGGAGGGATCACCAGATGGTCTCGCAGATGTCCCTGGAATTTCCTACATGGCAGGCTTTTCTAATATTTTGTCTTCCTCTTAAAGTTTCCTGGCACACTAGTGCTTCCACGAGTGCTGGCTGTTCCTGACAGAAGAGCATCAGATCGAGGCTGTTGATCTTCTACCTTTCATTACTTTGCTCCATCACTCCGCTTCTGCAGGTGGCTGGGAGGTTTATAAGCTGTGCCGCCAACTAGGCGACGATTTATTGCCCTCCGTTAAGATCCCTTAAGCTGCATCCTGCAGGATGGAGAGCCAGGCCTTCCTGGAGATGGAGCTGATACTGGGCGCCGAAGCGAGCCTGGGTTCTCGTATACCGGGTGGTGCTCGGCGTTACACTGATTGACAGTAAACACGTGGGCGGAAATGCAATTGTAGATTGTCTCCCATGTACCTTACGTCACTACCGGCACCAAGAAGGTGCAGGTGTGTGATGTTATCTGCAGGTGAGACTCTCGACCTCGCTTTGATAAATTGATTGACAGTCGGCTGCGTCATCAGGTAACAAGGAACACACCCAGCCTGTAGGATGTGTGAATATTTTAAATGAAGGTACTGAGACAATAAGGTTAGGTATTGAGATCAGTAAAGATGCGGTGTGGAGAAGAATGTTTATTAATTAATATATCACATATTTGATATTACGTAATATAGCGAGACCGCAGTGCGAAGGGGAGGTAAAAGTGAAAAGGGGAAAGAAGAAGAGGAAGGGAGATCACTGAAGAAGCTCTGGCAGTGGATGCTCGCCTGTGATTAAGGAGACAAAGAGGTTTCATCTGCGGCGGTGAGTGGATACATGTGTATGTAGTAGGGGAGATGGGTGGGTTGATGTGTGGGTGGGAGTGGTTTGGTTGGTAAGTCTTACCGGCGGTCTAAATAAATAAAAAGAACATAAAAATGATTCTAGATGGAACACTCGTAGAAAAAAAATGAAACCGATCCACAAAAGAAGAAAACAATTTTTATTTAGAGAGAAGAGAAAGAAATAGAATACAAAATCATATTTTTTCCAAAACGCTCAAGCTCCCTTTAAAGTGTACAAATATATATATATATATATAGCAGCATACATTGCAAACGTATTCTGTTTGTCACGTTATGATCTTTTATGATATGAAAGTTATCACAAGGTACAACACGACATGAGAGATACCAAACGAGATAAGAGACATGATATGCCGATTTCTCTACTGAAATACATGTGATACACAAATACATGAAACTTCCTAAGACTCTCGTCGTTGGTAGAGGAGACCAGCAAAGAAAGGCAAAAGCTTTACTAAGTTATATACCTTTTCTGAAATAAGTGTTTTCGGAAGTCACCGATCATCTACCAAACCAAAATACTCTTTCTCGATACTTAATTGTAAATAAATAGGAACATTATGACTCGGACAAGAAAACATTTAACACACGCTAAAGCGGTCCCTGATCCAAATGTAATCACTGCAGACAGGAAGGCAGTAGGAGAGAAAGATAGAGAAAGATTGAGAGAAAGGACTACCCCACACTGTTTTCGCGAAAATAAATCGGTGACCACACAGACGTGGGTGTGAGTATTGATCACCTGGTCTTCAAAAGCCATTTTGTAATATTGGGGCAGTTCGTGCTTGTTATTGCGCATCAAAACATCTACCGCGCACTTCTTTCTAACATTTGCTCATGCCAAATGTGCTAATCGGGGCGCCATGATCACTCCTTGAAGTTTCAAATATCTTATAAACTTCCTATGGCCATTACCTTCAGGTTTTTTTCCCACAAAAGATTAGACCCTCGTTTACCATCAGTGACGTCACAGAAAGAAGACCTTAGCCGCTTTACGCGGCTTTCTATTAGTCCGCCTACACTTACACGCCTCAAGCAAGCACACACATCCCTTATTATTCAAAATAAACTTGACGAAACAAAAAGCTTCTTAAAAGCTTTTTCATAAAAGATAATGGGACACGCGAGGGTTTGTAAAGCTACACCGGTGTCTTTGGTGCACGTGACAAAGATCTGCGTTCTTGTAGTTAAAGGGCCACCAAGATGGCTAACAATGAAGATCAAACACCGTAATGCTGTAGTGTTTTCAAAAGTACGGTTTTTTTGTAATGACTGTTAAAAAAACAAAATATTCAGGCCACTAAGAAGCTGGGCTCTCTGAGAAGCGAAGGTTACTTGGGCAAAAACTCTCATCTGGCGTCTGGGAGAACTCCTGGGCATGCGCAGTGCTTGATAACGAACCCATCAGATATCAGGTTAGCTAGTCAGAATGAGTTCACGATATAGTAGACCCACTTTTTAATTTTGAGCTGTTTGAATGTTAAATGAGAATTGGCAAGATTAATGTAAGCGAAGAGGTTGAAGCGGCGAGAGTCGGGAGAGAAACATCGCCATTCCATATTACGATAATTTGCTCCGAATAGTTCTCATTGCCGCTTCTAAGAAAAAACACATAGAGGAGAATTATGTTTTCTATTTTTGTTTATAAATAGATCGTTACAAGGTACACTTGATGCTCACGTCACGCGGTAAGAAAGTCTCGCGCGAATCTCGTCCTGGTCTGGTGGTCTCTCCATGAGAGGAATTGTTTCGATTTCACGTGGTTTGAGCTCACAGATCTCGCCTCTAGTGACGATCACGTGACATTCATTTTAGCAAAATGCTCTAGGTTTATCATGACGATGACCAGTATGTGCATTTTCCCGTTAAGATCGAGTAAAAAACGATTTCGGATGAGGAGTTGTTTGTCAGTCCTCCTTAAAGAAAAACGAACAAAACAATAGAAAGAATACTTCCTGGAAAAAAACACCAGGATGTTGTTGTTGATTATAATGTTTAGCGACTCAAAAAAACCAGGATATTGCTAAACACCAGGATATTTCTAATAATAAGCTTAAGCAACTCAAAAAAGGGAAAGAATACATTGAAAGCTGCGCAGAATTAAAAATAGAATATTCATACGACTACTGCTTTCATTGTGACAATGTTCTGAGAACAGTCATTACTGGAATTAGAGGAATGAAGCGGATGTTTAGCATTATATTGACATTAGGTGAAGTGTAACAGGGATGTTTTATGGGTACATGTGTTGTGCTACTTTGCTTGGGTTTAAAGGGGTGGTAGTTGGATTCGACTGAGATGTACGATGACTGCATCTGAACGTCAATAGGGTGAGACGAGAGTCAAACAGGGGGAGCAGGGGGACATGCTAAGTGTTTGTAATTGTGCGTTTTTACATGCCTAGTGAAACAGGTTTTTCTTTTAAACAGAAGTTTTTCAGTGCCTCTAGGACTTGCATGTATTCGGGGGAAGTCAAAGATCTCGTCCACATTTACTTAGTAATCAATTCTGTGTCTATGACTTCCAAATGCGAGAACACAAAAACCGTACAGAACTTTAAATTCCGTGATAATGGATACGTGGTCATCTTTTGTTCATATGCCAAGAGTTATTCTTTGTTGTTTTAAGATTCAAGTCAGTATTTGTGCAGTTGTTATCACGTGAACAGGACTTGGATTATCTGAAAGTGATACAACCTTATTTATCTGCTATTTCTTTATATCTAAGAAGGACAATTAAGTCGATGGAAACATGAAGTTTTTATGTAAGCACATGTAAGTACTTGTTTCTGATTCAAACATGTGAAGTATTTTATTTATTAAGTTTACGTACAAAAAATCCTAATCATACTGAGAAAAAGTCCTGCACCAGGCGGGTACCGAATGAGTATCTGTGTGGCTGTGGTGTTGGACGCCGCTTCTCTTCGCCTGCCCTCCACAACTGATCATGATAATGACAACTTTCCACACTCTCATATAACTGCATAAATTATTTGACACCATCATTTTTGTCGACTGAAGATTTTAACTTGCAAAATGCGAGGGTTTAGTAGTTCCAGTCGGGATTTTGACTGAGTACAAACTTTGGCTTTCGTCCTGTTTTTACTCTCGTGAACATCAAAAGTTTCTTTCCTCTGCAAAGTCACTTTATAATCAACTCCTTTTACAGACATGCCTGATTCTATTTCCATAGAAGAAGGGTACTTCTACAGCACGTGCAGCGGTGCTAAAACCCCCCAAACACCCATTTTGACCAAGTTCCGCGCGGCTTGACCATCAAAGGAAAATGGTGGTCAAGACCTTCAAACCGTTTATCTAAGGTTCCTCCTACATTTTACAACGTATCCCACATACTGCATCCAATTTTTGTGTGTAATCCAAGCTGGGGGTAATTATATCATAGTTTTTGCTGCATGTGGGTGAACCTGTTCTTTGCCTTTCGTTTTGTGAACCTTTGTTGGATTGTCTCCATCTGCCTTCAATAAGAAAATTGTATTCAAACGTTTGTGGCACGTGATGCTGGTAACTGTTGTGTAACCGACATTTCGGTTGGGAGATTCTACCCCACCTTACCCTCACATCTTTATGCCCTCCCTGCCTCATTGCCTTCCGTTTGTAACCGGACTTCAGCCGCTTCTGGCTTCCGCGGTAGCGTCAGGGTATCATTAGAGACAAGGCGCTGACGTCCGTGTCGCTGGGTAACCAACGGTTTCCATGGGGATGGCGTCGGGGGCGCGCGCGCTGTTATTTGTGTCCCTGACGTACACTGTTTATCCTTTTACAGTTTATTTAGCCATGAAAATTGCCTGCCTACTTGCTGAAGAAAACAAGCTGCAGTTTAAATGCTCTTTGATCTGTTTCTTCTTTTTTCATTTCGGTTTTTTTTTCTTTTCTTTTTTTTTTTTTTGCTTCTTGACATCCTCCTCCTCCTCCTCCTCCTCCTCCTCCTCCTCCTCCTCCATCATCATCATCATCATCATCATCATCATCATCATCATCATCATCATCATCATCATCATCATCATCAGATACTGCAGTATGGTCGAAATTGACGAAAATGAAATGAAAGCCTGTGTCCAACGCTTCATCCAACGAACAGGATACCTGCCTCATATATATATATATACCCCACAAGAATGTCTGTTGACAGACGACAGGGCTGCAGGTCCAGGTGTCTAATTGTAAGTACACTCTTCTCTCTGCCAGTCAGTCCCCGAGGACGCCAATCGCCAGGATGTTTTTTTCACAGGCTCTTTGTCTGAAGGGAAGCTGCACCAATTACTGGTTGCTGGCCTTGTGTGGGGACTGCTTGGCATCACCGGAGTGCGGTGCCAAACAAAACGGTCAAGTGTTTATGTGGTCAATATTGTCCAGTAAGCCGGTCCGCATGGGGTCATCAGTCTGTCCCGCACACGCTCCCAGACGACAAATTGCAGACACGAAACGAATCCACACTTGCCTTCCACCTCTCCACTTCTTTCTTTGCAAGTTACGCAGACGCTCTCGTCGGGGTGGGTGTGTGTGGGGGTAGGAGAGGGGGTGAGGGAGCAATCGCTCAATAACTGCATCTCCATGCAAGCAATGGTTGAAAACCCCGGTTATTTACTGAGCTGTTTCACGCCGGTTTTGAATTACACGGCGCTAACTCCAAAGTTCCAGCACCGGCCTCGAGTGGTGCAAGCTGCCATCAACAGACATCTACAAGTTGTCATCCGCACATCACCTGCTTGTCAACGGGGTAAACCCCCGGCGTGCATGGGGGAGGGTCAGGTGCTGGTTGTCCTGGTTGCATGAGCAGATTAGTGGGTGGCACTGTGCGTGGAGAAGGAAGCGGCTCACCATCAGGCAGACATCAGGGTGGGAAGTCATGAGACTGGTGCGCGCACACCAACACACCCTGACAAAGGTACATGCATCTACCCATGCATCTACCCACGTGTGGACCCAGGGACCTTCTAGCAATAGCCCAGGAAATATAATGGGTCACAACTTCTGTTTCTAAGCTAATGCTTTCCGTGACTTGACTTTTGTAAATACGGGTAACTCAAAATATATCTGGAGCCTCGAAGGTTTACCATTAAGTGCTTCATTTCTGTACTCGCGTAATCAACCCAATGAACAATTACTTAAGTGTTCATTATGTGGTAAGCTTTTACTTATGTTTGTATGCAGTGGGGAGTTAGGTCAACGTGAATTAAAAGAGAGAAAAACGAGAAGAACAAGAGGACAAGAAAGAAAGAATATGGAGAAAGTCGACTGTTTCTTACCTGGCTGAGTGATCTTCACGTCAAAGATTTTCTCCACCTGTCTGTTGTAGGCTGTGATCTGGAAGATGGTGTTGGGGGTGTCCTCAATGCAGGTGATGTTGACCGGAACTACATCATCCGACACACGCTCCCAACGCATGTAGTCGCCCACCCCGTGTACCCTGAACACGTCAGCCCATAGCCTGCAAGACAAGGCAACCCAAGATGACACTTCTCTCGGCGCTGATTGGATGAACGCAAGGCAGGATGCACTAAGTTAGGTTAGTCACGAGGAGTAAGATAACAACAACAACAACAACAGCAGTAACAACAAACACAACATGAAATAACTGTTTAAAATGGCGGAATATCACATCTACTGTTGTCATCTACACATCAGTTTTCAATATTCATGAAGACGCCAATAAAAGAAAGTTGAACAACGAAACTCAAGAAAAATATTATTTTTGTTCTTTGTTTCTATAACAGGTAAAGGTATCACCTCGAAGATAAAGCCAAGTGTAAAGCTGACAATTTGTCCTTTATTCTCAGACACAAGATGTTGCAACTGGAGGTTAGAAATGGTAGGATATTGCAGATTAATAAGTATAATCTTTTATTCTCTCGCTCTCTCCTTCTTGCTTTCTGTCTGTAACCGTTTAAAATCTGTTCAAACATGAAGGTGTTTAAAAAAATGAAAAACAAGATGGTCACTCGTTGTTGGATGGCCCATGTAGTTCTCTCATTTTACTTTGTATCCTTCGATAATTTTATTTATTTATTTATTTTTTATTTATTTATTTATTTTTTTGAAGGGGAGGGAGGGGATTCCCGCGCTGAGTAGTTTCATGCATTTAACTTAAAATGTGGCGACTGTCAGTGTTGTGAGCTGCTTCTTCGCTACCGTCTGGGATAAATAAAGTTGTGTAGAAATAAGAAGGAAACAAGTCAGGGACTGCTTGTTGGGGGGAATAAATGAATAATCTTTAAAAGAAAGGTTTAAAAGATACATTCATCAGTCAAAACAGGTAAAGAAAAACGTTGGTGATGACTGAAATAGTAACTAGTTGCATAAGATGGAGAAGACGGAGAGACAGATGTGGTGACAACATCTTTGTACAGTGGCTATGATGAACCTGTTGACTGGTGGACGCTGAGTGTGCGATGCAGGTTTACGGCGACGTGTAAACATTCAAAATGGCGACGTGTAAACATTTCCTCATGGCAGCTGTAAAACATTAGACATTGGCGTGTATTTAACTGGACGTGGAAGTGTGTAAATAATTAGGCACAGCATGATGAGAATAAATATGTACGGGTGTGTACAGGCATGTAGTAGGGTACACAATCCAAGGAAGACAGTCGGTGGTTTCAGATGCCAATGACGGCAGGTTTTCTGTTTTTCTTCTTCGTATCTCCGACACTTTAACTCGTCATCTAAGACTTTCGGAAGCACTCAGATGATAGCTAACAGGACCATGCAGTGCTTCAGTAGCTACTTGAGCTTTTTGTTTAAACATTCTCTGTTTCTCCAGCCACATTTCTTAATGGGAGCAATGAAAGTCTCTTGGAGTGCCTGGAAACGTCCTCAGTGCCAAGTAAAAGAATGTATTTACAGTATACAGAATAAGAATAAGAAGTAACTATTTAGTGGTTAGCAAGTGTTCTATCCATGACCTGTAAACTGCGGGTTTTCTCTGTCCTTTAGTTTTTCCATGCAGCTAAAGCGGTCACTTGATTACTAGTCGTTGGGGTGGAGGGGGGGGGTTACGCAGCCGCACTTCTCTCGGGACCATCTTCTGTGAGGGCGGTAACCATCTCCTCCAATCTGTCGATTTCTTTCCCAATTCTCTAAAGGGTCATCTACTCATTCCACATCTGGGTAAAACTAGAGGAAGTAGTCTCCTCCCCAACAATATCCAGGCGACTAGTTATAGACTTGTGCTCTAACCTTTTTGTGATATATCCGTAGTTGCTGACTCGGTGTAAAGTAACAATACACCACTCACCCCCCCACTATATATACACACACTCTCTCTCTCTCTCACACACACACACTCTCTCTCTCTCTCTCTCACACACACACACACACACAGCTCTAAAAACTCTCACTAACCGATCTTACACGTCAACATTAACCGTTTAGGTTTCCTACACTGAACCATTCCTCAATCTGTATTTTAACGGTTTTGTATTTGAGTACCTTTACTATGTTTTACAAAGTTATTTAAAATCTTAATTATAATTTCATGAAGCATTTGTAGAAGCTTTCCACCCGATGCTCGAGGTTTGTGGCGGGTTACTGGCGTCACATCACCTGGAGATTTTATTTCCCTCGATTATAAACAGAATTAAACTTGAGCATGTCACACGGAATTTTAAATTTATCACGATAACAAGTTATTTACAAACAAGGTTTTTTTGGTATATGTCGTTTTCTACGAATGAACAGAAATGAGTCCAAAGTATTTAGTGACAACAAAAGCTGAGGCACACGGGGAGGTTTCTAGAGGACTGGGTGGGAGGCAACTGGTGATTTACTCCGAGTCGGTAAGAAATACAGTTGGCAACATGCAAGGGGAAAAAACAGCTTGCTGGAGGCGAGATGTGAGTCCACAACCCCTGACCCTCGTTGATCTATTATCTGTAGGCAGCAACACAGGCAGTAGAACAGGTTCCACGACGACATCTCCACGGGTGCCGGTGAACAGTCGTTACAGTTTATATTCTTGACTTTAGTTTGGAAAAAGAAGCTTCCTTCCTCCATTAAAACGAAAACTTGCCCACAAAAAGATTTTTCCCCGTATTTTTTTTTCTTTTAAAAGTGGAGTAATTGTGCTAATTAACCAACCCTTATTGTTAACCAATGAATCACGAAAGAAAGAAAGAAAGAAAAACAAAGAAAGAAAGAAAAACAAAGAAAGAAAGAAACAAAGAAAGCTTTTCATTTCACACTACTAACGATACATATATATATATATATAATACATAGGTTAAAGGCTAAAGATTCCTTTTGTTTAATGAACTAAGCTCACCCTGTCTAAGGCAGGATATTTCAAAGAAAACCAATAATCTCCCTTTGATCTCCTTTTAAGTCACCTGATTAATTAGGGTCTCATCTAGAGTGATCCACTCTCATGCTCGGACATTCCTCAACATTGTGCCTGCAAACTGTGAGCTTTTACCAGCATGCAACTCCTATCAATAATAATAATAATATCTGTTGAACACATTCCGTTACATGTGTAAAACTGTAAAAGAACTGACAGTAAACCATACAAGAAACACAAGCCCTGCCAAGAGATGAAACCGTGGAAAATATGAACGAAGTGCATGAAGATGATGAAGATGAAGATGAAGAAATGAGGAGTGAGTGGAGCAGCTCACTTGATTATCAAAGAGTTTTCTTAACGAGGACTAAGAGGTGGCTCTTAACAGGATTTGCAAACTTCCAAAAGCGACACACTTCGAAAGGAAAGGGGAAAAGAACTCCGAGCAGGGCGGCCAGAGGAGGAAAAGAAGTGTGAGTGGAATTTCTCCTGTTTAGTGTGAGGCACAGAGAGGAGGACAACACAAACAGACCGACGAGACCAACTCAGGTGGTAAGGCGTCGATCAGTAGCTCGGACAGGTGTGTTCAGGTAAGACCATGAAGACAACAGGAGCACATTGTGGTCATCTTGTAGTCAATGCCAGCTGAGACTGACACCTAGCGGAGAAGGGGTGTAACAAGGTGTTTTATCAGCGTACATGTGATACAGCTGTGTATTATCAGCATGCATGTGATACAGCTGTGTATTATCAGCGTACATGTGATACAGCAGCTGTGTATTATCAGCGTACATGTGAAACAGCTGTGTATTATCAGCGTATATGTGATACAGCTGTGTGTTATCAGCGTACATGTGATACAGCTGTGTGTTATCAGCGTACGTGTGATACAGCTGCGTATTATCAGCATACATGTGATACAGCTGTGTATTATTAGTGTACATTTGATACAGCTGTGTATTATCAGCGTACATGTGATACAGCAGCTGTGTATTATCAGCGTACATGTGAAACAGCTGTGTGTTATCAGAGTTCATGTGATACAGCTGTGTTTTATCAGCGTACATGTGATACAGCAGCTGTGTATTATCAGCGTATATGTGATACAGCTGTGTGTTATCAGCGTACATGTGATACAGCTGTGTGTTATCAGCGTACATGTGATACAGCTGTGCATTATCAGCACACATGTGATACAGCTGTGTATTATCAGCGTATATTTGATACAGCTGTGTGTTATCAGCGTACATGTGATACAGCTGTGTGTTATCAGCGTACGTGTGATACAGCTGCGTATTATCAGCGTACATGTGATGCAGCTGTGTATTCTCAGCGTACATTTGATACAGCTGTGTGTTATCAGCGTACATTTGATACAGCTGTGTATTATCAGCGTAAATGTGATACAGCTGTGTATTATCAGCGTACATATGATACAGCTGTGTATTATCAGCGTACATGTGATGCAGCTGTGTATTATCAGCGTACATTTGATATAACTGTGTATTATTAGAGTAAATGTGATACAACTGGCCAAAGTAGCGGATGGTGGGACCAAGTGGTTAGATGTCAAAAAAGTCAAAATGCGATACACAGACTTGTACTCTGTGTGGGACGCATTTCAATGTCCACAAATACTCATGCAATACCCCGAATGTTATCTAAGCGCTAAGAGCATGCTCTCTATGAGTGTGAATATGCGCTATAAAAATCTTCACTATTATTATTATTATTATTATTATTATTATTATTATTATTATCTTTAACTCTGAGTATAATCTGTTCAGTCCTGGGTGTAATTTTCAACATGCAGCAAGTCGATGTCATGTGTCTTCGGTTAAAATGTTTACTCGTCTCTGCTACTCAGAGCTACCTCCCCCTTGCGCCTCGTCTTCAGACGACTGTAGAGTTTTAAAACAGGATAACATTTCACACAGGACGACATCACGAACAGGATAACATTTCTAACAGCTTTATATTTCTAACTGGATATTCTGTCAAGTAAGTTCAAAGCTCTAAGTGGAGACGGTAAGTTGCATCAGTTAGCGGCGGCCTGATAACGAATGGTCAAGTTCCCTCCCTTGTCACCAACAGGGTGAGAACAAAATGTCTCATCTCAGAGCAACGGTCTCTGTGTGTGACAACTGTTCCCTTGCCCCTTCATCAACCGGTCTCTCCACAGTGCAAGTTCACCACTACATGGCAGCACATTTTTACCAAATAAATCAACCAAGATGTCAAACGATGCAAGACTTTCTCACATGCTGCAGAAACGGCCATCATTGCCATGTAACACAAAGCAAAACAATAAATAAATATTTTGTAAGAAAAGCAGAGATGACAGTACAGTTCCCATGGTTTAGTTATTAAAATACAATTTTTTGGAACCAAAGGCGAACTAGAGAAACAACCGAAAAGAATAGCAAGCGGAGTCGATATGATGAGCACGAAACACACGTGCAGCAGTCAAAAAGCTCAGGTTATCTCCTCTTGTCGCCATTAGTTTCGCACAAGCTGCTCTCATAGCGATGAACCGACTAAACAAACAAACAAACAAACAAACAAAAACTATGAAGTCGTTCCCCACAAGTGCAAAAGGTCGTAATGCTCCGAAGAGGCAACGCATTGGCAAAGCATTGAGTAAAGGCGATAATGAGACTTTATCGTCTATCTGATATATTTATATATCTGCAGACGTGCTTGCCTGTTAGAAACTCCGCTCTGACTTCTTACCCGCTTTCTCGCACGCTTATCAGCACGTGCGGAAAATGCGTGCGCCGTGGCAGCAGCCACCTGCAGTTACGCCATCGACATCACAGCAACGTCGCTGAGACCTTTGACCTGAGCGAGCGAGTGGCGCGAAGCAAGAGTGTGCTGTGCTGGAAGGAAGGAAGGAAGGAAGGAAGGAAGCTTTCAATGTACATTCTCTCCAACATGCACTCGTAGAGAAAGCACGTGCTTACTCGAGCACATCGTAATGATCTGTATCAAAGTACTGGGTATGTGTCCATAAAAGGAATGTATGCATGTTTGTAGAAAATGTTTGTATGCATGCGTGTCTACATAATTATGTATGTATGAATATGTCTGTTTCTGTGCATGTGAAGAAGGATAAAGAGAACAGTTCAAAGACGTTTGGACATTCGTGCTAAGGAATGCATGCCAGACCTTGACAATGAAATTGTAGAGAATTTCCCCAGAAAGACAGGTGACTGTCCTCCTTGTGTAAAGCCTGTTACATCAGCGGGGTTAATGTCTCACCCTGGTCTGGCGACACTGTGGCAAGACATTCACATCCCACAGTTTGCTCCCCCAGCTGCTAAAGCCCTTGTCAAGAAAGGCAAATGTATAATTGATACACAGTTTTCTATATACACCAGACTTAAAAGCCACCCGTCTAACTTGAAACTAAACTCACGGGTATTGGAAAACGGATAGAATATCCAGCTTTAATAAAAATGCGTAGAACATTGTTTCTTGTGGACAACCACAGTCACAACTGAAGCTACTTCATGTGGGAATAGAGTTTAAAAAAAAAAACCAAGCTCCTACAGAATCTTCTATCTTGGATTAGAAACAATAGAAGAAGAACTCTGAAGAACTTGGTGAACTCTTGGTGAATAAGAGCCAAGAAGCGCTGAACAAGTCCGCTGTGTGTAAAATGTCCACAATGTGACCTGAGGTATAAGAGGCTAACTGGCTACAGTCAACTACACGAGTGAGCCTGAGGCTAAATGTTAAATCTTTGCAAAAAAAAAATACTTGTGTTGTTTTGTCAGTTTGTCGATAAGGAACACAAGCAGCTGATATTCTTGACTGTCTCTGCTATTGTCAGATGTCGCCACCAACAGTAATATTGAAGTCACGTGGTTTTGAAAATACAACCGATTAGTAGTTTGTTGTACTGTGACTACTGCAAGATGCGCGAACATCACTGCCAGCAGTTCTGTGGTGTCCACCAGTCCGCCACCAGGGGCTGACTCTTCCGTCAAAACAAAGCCATGCATCCACGAAACTATAAACCAGTCTGTCGTCTGCTAAAAACCAGTCTGTCGTTTACCAAAAACCAGTCTATCGTCTGCTATAAACCAGTCTGTCGTCTACTATAAACCAGTCTGTCGTCTGCTATGAACCAGTCTGTCGTCTACTATAAACCAGTTTGTCGTCTGCTATGAACCAGTCTGTCGTCTACTATAAACCAGTCTGTCGTCTGCTATGAACCAGTCTGTCGTGCCTATAAACCAGTTTGTCGTCTGCTATAAACCAGTCGGTCGTCTGCTATAAACCAGTCGGTCGTTTACTAAAAATAAGTCTATCGTCTGCTAAAAACCAGTCTATCGTCTGCTATAAACCAGCCTGTCGTCTACTATAAACCAGTCTATCGTCTGCTATGAACCAGTCTATCGTCTGCTATGAACCAGTCTGTCGTGTGCTATAAACCAGTCTGTCGTCTGCTATGAACCAGTCTATTGTCTGCTATAAACCAGTCTGTGGTCTGCTATGAACCAGTCTATTGTCTGCTATAAACCAGTCTGTCGTCTGCTATGAACCAGTCTGTCGCCTGCTAATCGTTTCCTCCGCGACTCCTCTCCTCCTCCTCTGGCTCTGAGTCAGCTCCAGCCTCTCTGGCCCCCCTCCCCCCCCTCCACACACACACACAATAATCCGAACATAAAACACAGGCAGGCGTTTGTTCCGCATACCGAACCCCTGGCTCCGGACAGGGGCTGTTGTAGAAGCAGTTGCAGGACGTGACGTGTCATATGTAGGTCTGCTTCTCGCGCCACCCGGCGGCCAGCTGTTGAAACAGTTTGTTGCAGATGTTTCATGTCAGGCTGTATTATCTCAGACAGCCAAGTCCCCCGGGAAGGGAGGGTAGGTGGGAAGGGGTACCTTAGACTGCCATGCCGAGGAAGCAGTTCCCAAGAGGTGGTGGAGCTCGTGCAGGCTAAGATGGAGGCAAACACGTCACAACTAGAAAATCAATGTCGCACTCCATACGCTCTGCCCAGCTGTAAGCTGCAACAGGTGTTGGTTGAGGGTAAGAGAGGAGGGAGACTTGCAGACCTACTGTAGGCTACTAGTGATGACACTAGATGATAGATAACACATTTTACGTGTGACGTCACCCCGTTTACAGAAAAGCTAATGTGAGCTCAAAGCTCTTGGCGTATAGTATACGTCACACCATCACAGAAGTGATTATTTCTGTAAACGTCCTGCATACAGGTAAAAAAGGTAAATTCCCTGGGTATCACAGATGTAGTAAAGCGACCGAGGAGACAACACTGGGTTGTTGTTTAACATAGTTTACTATCGACAGATACTTGATGTCGACACTAGCTTAACACAGTTTTCCTCGTGCACAGCGGAAGGCAGGACAGATGGAAGAGAATGAACATCGCTTTGCGATATGGTCAGCGTCAAAGCGATGAGACTGAAGATGTCAAGTGCGATGTCAGGCCTGATCCTCACCGCCATGAGCCCGACATATTGTTTGCCCTCGTCAAACGGACGACAGCTGGGAACGTCACGCGGACGACAATGGGTGACGTCATATCGACAATATGAAAGGTGACATGGCAGAAAATGAGAATCGTTACACGGCAGACAATGTAAAATGTCACAAAAGGCACAATGGAAGTCGTCGTAGGCACGACAATGGGTAACGGCACGTGGAAACAGTGGAAGAAGTCTCGCGAGGGATGTTTGCTGGCGACTGCACCCGATTTACTGTAGGGAGTGAGTGGTGGGGGGGGGGAGACTGGATCGACTCCAGTACATCGTTACGGGTTCTGGGAGGCATGTAATGAATGTAATTCTCTCCTCGTGGGTCTCACAAAGAAAGCAGAAAGCACTACGTCACGCACGCGCACACACACGAGCACAAAGACAGACACATTGACACACCCTCCTACACACACACACACACACACACACACACACACAGAGAGAGAAACACACTCATATAAATATATAGAGAGAGAGAAAAAAAAAAGAATTCTCGGAATCCACAGCATCAGCCTGCAGAGTGCGGAGTAGTTGACCTCTGGCCTCTGTCAACAAGGCTGCAGGATTCCCATTCAGGTTTGTCTGCTGGCAGCCAAGCACGGCTGACATTTTGTGTCCCACGCGCTTCTGTGATGTGCAGAAAGTAGGTCAGACAACTCGAAGCATCAATAATGCTTAGGGGGGGGGGGGAAACAGTGGCCCTCAAGAGGAGGAACAGCTAAAGGGCTCCCAAGAAACTCCACATAAAATGAGTCCAGCTGCTGATTCCATCCGTTCGCTAAACCTGAGCCCAAGCTAAGTGCTGAATAAGCTCTGCAGGTGTTGTCTCGGCTCCATGTCAGCTGATGATGGGAGTAAATATTCTTGTGACTTGAGAAATCCCCTGGTGCTGTCTGCATCTGTGTTTATGAGAAATGTGGCGCCCTCTTACTCACATTACATTTTCACTCTCTGCATCGCTACCCGCTCTTCACCCTCACAGTCCACCTCACCATCCCAACCCTCACAGTCCTCACCCTCACCATCCCAACCCTCACAGTCCTCACCCTCACCATCCCAACCCTCACAGTCCTCACCCTCACCATCCCAACCCTCACAGTCCTCACCCATACGATTCTCAACCTCAGCACCCCCCGTGATTCCCCCCCCCTTCAGCCAGTCACAGAGATTTTGAAACACGCAGATGACGAAAAGCTAATAAAAACATTAAATCTCACTACGAGCGGGGAAGTCGGGATGTGAACTGTCTTGCACGTGCACGTGCTCACAATAACCGAGCACACGCCACACACGAGTAGTCACGTACGCGCGGAACAATAACAAGCAAATACTCACACAGACACACAGATACAACACACACACACACACACACACACACAGATACATATATGTAAGCACATACATGTGTGTGTGTGTGTGTGTGTGTGTGTGTGTGTGTGTGTGTGTGTGTGTGTGTGTGTGTGTCCAACATGCATCACTTAAGTAACTACAGACGATGAGGGACTAAAGAATCAACCTCCCATCTCTTTCCTCCCCTCCCACTCACTTTCGTTCTTTCTCTTCCCCTCTCCTCGCCCCCCCCCCCTCCGCCTCTGTCTGTACTTTGCCCTCTAATCTCGTGAATTCGTGATTTCTCTCTCACAGACCTCCTCACCTGCTCGCCACGTGCTGCCGGTGAAAACAGACATCAGAACTTTACCCGGGACAGAAAATGTTGACTACCTCCCCACCTGACTTCGCCTCACACCGCTAAACACCTTTACCATGGGTACAGACTGGGTCAGGCTAGCTAACACTGGATTAAGATTTAGACTATCATACCATTGATTAACAGTGACCATTTCTCTTTTACCGTTCATTTAGACTGGACCAATCTCTCTCACCTTTTATTTAGACTGGACCAGTCTGTTACACTCTACTGGACATGATGATGATATCATGACTGTGAGGAAAGCTCGGACTATTCGGAAGATGAAGACTAGTTAGATTATTAACAACTCTTGGTGGAGGTGTAAATATTTGAAGTCAAATAAACCGTTTTTAATTACTGACCCTGTAGACGAAACGCCCGATGTTTGTATCTTGACCTGTCAGGTAGGCAAGTTGGGTGGGGGGGGATGGTAGACTTGTGAGGTGGGTGGAGGGAGGACGCAGGGTAGCAGCACACAAGTGTTACGGAGATCGACGAGGGTTTTTGATGGACCAACAGTGGTTTACCTTTATGGGGGACCAACAGTTTCACAAGAACTGACACCAGCTCTGTCTTATCCCCTTCCTTAACTTGATAAACTAACGAAAACCTTTGAGTATACATTCATTTCATTTAAAGATTCCTTTGCTGGGAAGCTGTTCATTCTATGTTGTCAGGTTAGTCCGAGGGAGAAGATGGTCTCTTTTAAGTGGGACTAACCCCCGACCTAACAAAAAACTGGTTTTTGCTTTGATCTACCAGCAGACACTGTAGGTAAGAATGAAATGCGCCTTAGAATGCTACTATTACTCTTTGTCTCTCTCTCTCTCTCTCACACACACACACACAGAAGACGACAGAAAGAGAGAGAGAACAATACACACACACACAGTAGACGACAGAAAGAGAGAGAGAGAGAACACCACACACACACACACACAGACTCTACTATTACTAACAGACGAAGATTGACGATGAGGATGATGGTGTAGATGATATTATCTACCCTCACATGACAGTTAGACGTGTCAGTGGCAGTTCCACTTCACGGCCACCAGTGTGTAAGAACAATAAAGTTAACCTGGCTTCTCGTCAACCTGGTGACATTTTCTCCCATCGACCCCCACGTCTGCTGTGTGCCCTAAGCTGCATCGATCTCTTCTCGCCGCTCGATTTCTAATCTCGCATAAAAATAAAGCATACATGGCGGTACTCTTTGATGTTCATTACCTGAGCAGGTGGGAATCTTTGCGAATATTCCACGGCGTGCTGTCGTGACTCCGGTAGTTTTTCTTCAGGAGAGGCGCGCAGAGTTTGTTGCCCATGGCGATGATGACGACGACGACGACGACGATGATGATGATGAAGAAGAGCTGAAAGCGTAATCCACAGACGGTTGAGCAAGATTTATCTCCCTGTCTACTGCGTTGTCACGACCAGCCATCTAACTCTCATCCTCCCAGGTGAGGCGCCGAGCAACAAGCACCAGGCGTACAGCTTCTTTATCACAGCCACAGATTCCGCCGAGGGCTACACCGAATCATCTTTGCCCCCTCCATCAGAAAAAACAAACAACAGAACCAGTAAATCACACGCTAGGCTTCACACCCTTTTGCCAGCGGTGGCTACCATGCACTGTGTCGTGTAAGGCACGCGCATACACACGCCTCTCCAGGCGCCAGCTTCGCTCTCTGTCACGTGTCACTGGGAAGGGGGGGAGGAGGGGAGAGAGAAATAAAACCACGCGCTCGCGCGTGCGCGCGCTTACACACACATACACACCACACATACATACACGCGGTGAAAAGGAGGGGCGGGGAGCATCCCAGGCTGGTTGGTATTCGGAGGAGAAAAGCCCAGGCTACAGATGAAGGAACACAAGGCGCAGCACACAGTGGAGGGAGGCCGTGGTAAGTAGACAGGCCACTACTAGCCTGGCTTCACCGCAACATCTGCAACCGTTTGCCGGCGCAAGCAGCCCACGTCAGGGTTTCTGCGCCTCGCACGAGGCAGGATATCGATCAGCAACCAGTCTGCATCTTTTTTTTTTCAAGTCTCTACAGCGCTGTGCAGCATCCCGGCTTCTGCACTGGCCACTACAGCTGATGGGCAACCGGCTCGAGCGATAGCGAAACAAAAGTGCGGGCATCTCTTACTCCTCAGGTTTCTTTCTCGCTCTGTCTCTCCCTCCCCCTTCCCCACCCCCCGGCCATCGAGAAGCTTCGGGCAGTTTATCTGAGTGTTGGTTAATTTCCTTTGAAAACAGTTTTTACTGCAGTTGCCCTCGCGATGTTTTCCAAAAACAAAGTCGCACTACAGGACCAAGGGTGGATGTACCCGGCAGTTCTACTGGTGCCAGTGTCGACCCTCCCTGGCACTGATTAACAATCTCTCGGCTAAGTGCCCTGCCTGGGGTCACCAACAGTTCAGTCACACCCCTCGACATCAGGTCGCTCATGACGCAGCAATCATCCTTCTGTTGACGACTCAGTTTTGTCTCCTCCACCACCTACCACACAAACACACACACATCCTTCGCACACACAGACGCACGCATACAAACGCCAGGCTCACAGCCGTTGGTTACAAACTTGTCCGTATTTCGGAAACTGAGATGACGAGAAGAGGGAATGAGTTGGATGGAGGTCGGCCCCAACCATTCACACTTTAAAGCGAGCAGTCGGCGCACATGCACGCTCGTGCAGTATTAAATCAACGGAGATATCGAATTTTTTTCCCCTCTCTCTCTCTTTCTTTGGAGATACACAACTGCTGGAGCGCTGCTGAGATTCGAGTTTTGCAAGGTCTGGGGGTCGTCTGCAAAAACATGGAACAGCCAACAGCAAACATGGTGATAGTGTCAAGAAAGCTGATGTTGATCTTTGCTCTGGTGGAGAGCGAGGGTAGGGAGGTAGTCAGTGAATAAAGACAGGTGCAAGAGTCCGGAACTACCTGTAAACTTCACGCCGGGTGCTACCTGTTTAAACGAGTGCCGCTGGCGGACAAAGCAAACCTCGAGTCTGGTGTCCTCGCTGCTCCTAGTTTCCTTTACCTCTGATTCATGGGTACCGGCCCAGAGACTGCCCCTCCCCCCCCCCAGCAATACTTACAGAAAAGTTGAGCAGGTTATTTACCGGTTTGCGAGCAGAGAACCCAGCAGCCTGTCCATGTTACACCCGGTTCACAGACAGGTGAACCTGCTTCGTCCATTCGTTGGTTCGTTTCTTTGCAGAGGAAGTGCTGCCACTCGTGGTAATTTCGCACAAGGGTGGGAGATAGGGGGTAGCTCATTCTTTTGATGTTTGCCGATCGATCTACTGGTTTTAAGACACAAAGGTGCGGGGTGAAGGAATGAAATTTCAGGTAATCGTATTTAACATATAGTTTCCCTTGCATGTTGAACCACCTTCTCCTGATCAAAGACAGTGGAATAAAAATAAATAAATAAATAAATCAGAGGCTTTAAATTGACTAAGGTAACAAACCCACGAGCAGCATCATCGACTAACCGACATTTAACTCGGTCACAGACTCGCCATGAGTACCTAACCCCATCTGTTGATGCTACCTCTGTGGTAGGAGCAGATGATACTCCATCTTGTGAATTCCTTTCAAGAGAGCGAATAATCCAGTCACCTGAGGCCAACTGATAGGGCGATGGAAGAAAGGGATGCCAAGGAAGGTTATGCAGAGGTCTGGTCTTGTAGTTGATCGTCAGCCAGCCTCTCTTGGGATTAAATAACAGAAGTCGGTCGATCTGTGTTCTGGAACGAGTCCAATAGTTCGACACGCAACATTCTAACCTCGCCCATCATCATCGCCTCTCGGTATCACCACACTTTTCCTTTCATTGGTTTCGTGCCGAGGGAAGACGAGGGCTGCTCATCTCCAAGAACTAAGATGCAAGGACCAGTCCAACCATAAGACAGACAATCGTGACATACCCCGGCATCTGCAGCACAACATTACAATCACAATACCATTTCGTCTTCCAAACCATGAATTAATTTAAAGATTTTTAAAGCGTTTTTTACGGAAAATATATTCATTAACCGTTTAATTACCCCCCTTCCTGTTCTCATATCGTAAACATGTAGATGTTGTTATTTTAAATGAGAGTCGTTGGCAGTTTGAGTAACAACTCAGTAACTCTTGAGAACCTTTAACTCAGGCTGCCACATCATCCAGAACAGGAATAGTTTTTAGTTCTCCTTGACAGTCTCAAGGTACAGGATTTTTTTTCAGTTCTCTTCATTAAGATACAAGAATATTTTTTTTCCTCATCAAGGTACAGGAATATTTTTCAATTCTCTTTATCGTGAACAATCTCTTCATCAAGGCACAGGTATATTTTCACTTCTTTTCATCAAGTTTCATGGGGCATGGGGCATGTTAGTGATGATAACTCTGACGACAGTGATGGTGATGAGCCGCTAGTGGTGATTGTGGTGGCCACTAGCGGCTCATCACCATCGCTGTCGTCAGATGATCGGTGATGATAATGCCACTGGTGAAAAGATCTCTGGAAGGAAAAAACAAACTATGCAGATGGTAAATTGGATGAGGCAGCGGAAGCCTGGCTGCTTTGTTCAAGTAACGGGACCCTTTGTCCCTGATGATGGTCAGGACACGCGCGCAGCGGGATAGTCGCCATGACAGACTGACTATGCGGCGGCGAAGATAGACCCATTATTTCTGCAGATGTTGATGGGAAGCACCCTGATGGGTTTTTGACCGGCGGAACAGACTCTCCCCTCTCTCCCCACCCATAAGTAGCTCTGCAAATACACCGCGACTTGTAAACCTCCCTCCCTCTCTCTCCCTCTCTCTGTCTCTCCCTCTCTCTCTCTGTCTCTCTCTCCGTCTCTCCCTCCCTCTCTCTCTCTGTCTCTCTCTCTCTCTGCCAGCATTATTTCATGCATTACGAGGCCTAACTTATAAGCGGTTAAGTGGTTTATATTTCGCGAGGGATCATGGTAGTAGCCGGTGTAGAGTCTCTTAGGAGGCTGGCCAAACTCCAGGCAAATTTAAAGGAGGCTGGCAAAACTCCAGGCGAATTTCTGCTGATTAAGTTGATCGCTTTGATGTTTTATTTGGTTTTTTTGAAGGGGGAGGGGGAGGTTAGGGGGGAAACAGCTTTTGTCGTGTGCTTGGGAACAAGGTAATCGTTATCTCTCGGTGTGTGCCTCTGTAGGTGTTTGCGTGTAGGTGTAAGTGTGTGTAGATAAACTCACATTCTCCTCATCTGTAAGACAGTCTCGTGAATTGTTTATTTATAGTCGATTTTCGTTATCTTGCATAAATTTCGCTTCACAATGCATCACTCACTCACTCACTCACTCACTCACTCACTCACTCACTCACTCACTCACTCAGTAACAATGCAGTTGCTGAATAAAACTGAAGAAGATTTGATACTGACAATATGAGGGTAGATGTCACCCGTCATACATGTCACAGACCCCAATGTTTCAGGTATGTAAGAAGTAATGCACCATATTGAGACCCTGCTATTTCAGGTAAATATCAAGTAATGCAATATACTGAGACGCACATAATATTCCCAGACATATTCCCACCTGATTCCCATGTATAGCACCAACCCACCCAACACCCACCGCCACTACATTGCCACACGTAGATCTTATCATATTCCTACACGTGCAACGTGCCTCACAGTATTCTCATATGAACATGTTCATGGGAGTCAGCAGGTGCCCAGGTACCCGACAAAACACAGTACAAAACATAATAATGAAGTAATCGCCGCCGCTCAGTTACAATTCGATAAGAGAAAGTTCCCTCCACTGGCAGCCCCCCCCCCCACCACCACCACCAGACACTAGCGGAGGGTGAGGCTGTGTGTACTTCCACGGTGTCTGTGACTGACATCGCTGTCTGGCCGGCCCCGTGTCTGGCCGCCTCAGTTTGCTGGACGTTGACGACCGACGAAGAAGACATCAGAAAATGCTGCAGCAGGAACCGAAAGGATAGAATGGGGAGATGCGACGACAATGAAAAAAGATTTCATGACAGTTTGCATATTCATAGACATATCTGTTATGGTTGGGTCTTAGCCGTTGAGCTGTGGACTGTAAATTTCGTACAAGTTGACTCGTGGCTACAGATAAGAGGATTCTCTATTTACATACATGAGAGAGAGAGAGAACTTTAGGTCCTAAGGTTTCCTATCTTTCCTCAATCTTTCTCTTCCGCTTTTTTCTTTTTTTCCCCTCTTTTTTGTCTCTTCGTCTCAAGGCCGGCAATAAGAAGTCGTCACATTCTTCTATTGCAATTTCTGCCAGCAACAATATGGCTACTGGCACTGGCACTGGCACTGGCACTGGCAAGCTGCTAGAATGTGGCATGAGGTTGGTGGTGCTGCTTGGAAGACACCGAGACCTGTAACCTACGACCTTTGACTCACTCCCTAACATATTATAGCTGGGATGATGTCGAGGCGCCACGAAGAGGCCAGCTGTTCACGACAGGGTGGCCATGACAGGGTGTCCATGACAGGGTGGTCTTGACAGGGTGGTCTTGACAGGGTGTCCATGACAGGGTGGTCTTGACAGGGTGTCCATGACAGGGTGGTCTTGACAGGGTGTCCATGACAGGGTGGTCTTGACAGGGTGGCCATGACAGGGTGGTCTTGACCCAAGTCACCATAGAATAGGGAGCCGACATCTTTGGAAAGATGGCAACCTTCGTCTGCGAAACAAACTTTGCTCTTCTGGCTAACATGCAACTGTTACTCGTCCAGTCCTGGAACGAGAGAGAGGGAGAAAGAGGAAGGGGGGAGGATAGAAAGGACTGGCGACTCACGAGCTGGACTAAAAGAAATGTTATCTGTGCTGGATTCCCTTTGTACGGTGCAGACTGGAACAACGGTCTTAACTACACAGTTGCTGCACCAGAACAGTGTTAGTCCAGCCTCTCAATGTGTTTTGAGATTAATTTTGTAATTCTTCTGATTTCTCTCTCACAAGTTAAACACAATATAACTGAGAAGTTCTTCATATCAAGAAAATAAAAGCTTTCATGCATGTTTTCTTGATAATTTAATTCAAATCATTGAAATAATCTTCGGACAAAATAATATTTCTATTAAAAACTCTTTGCATACGTTTTTGATAAGCACATGGTCCCAGCTTCCCTCATTGGCTGTAGCCTTGACAACCAGATGATATTCATGACTATTTCTGCTAACAACGGTTTTGACCGCTTGCTATGAATGGTAATATTTGTAGACTTGTGTCTCGAAGCTGTAAGGTTGTAGTGGGTGGGTGGGGGGGGTATTGACACACAGTTTGGGGGAAGTATTCTGTAGTTCTAATCTCACTATTGTTAGTTGTGAAAAGTCCTTATCTTCTGATTTGTTAAATCTTTTTGACTAGTCGAAAGGTCTGTGGGTCGAGTTATGTCCTGGGACTAATTAAAGTCCACAGCTCAGAGCAACTTACTTTAAAACATGTTACCTTCCCCCCCCCCACTCATGCGGCTATTTCTTCCCATCCACTCTACTCCTTCATTAAACTGGTCGCAAGGACAGGGAAAACATCGATATTTAGATAATTAGGATATTGAAAACTCGTTTTTTTCTTTTTAAATGCAATCAGTTTAGCAGTGAACTTAATGACCTGTTACGAGACTGTGGCCGGCATTGTTAGGGAGCTGAAATCACTCAGGTTAGCAGTTACTGTCAAAATAAAACCAATATTAGGTTGGTCCTGGATGATTTTGCATTGTCAGATGTCACATCCTAGACTAAGGGCGTGATTTCTTTATTGGATTTAAGTTTTCATGTTTGTTTCCTCTTCTTTTTTCCACAAATCCAGGCCTTGCAAAAGAAGGTGATCCAGGAAAGCTGTGCTGGGTGATCTTGTATCTGGATGGACTGTCAAGATCACCTCTCACACCGTTGCAACTTTTCTCGAATCTTGTTTATATTTGCATCGCATGTGCATTTGTGATCAAACACACTTTTTCATACCCTGCTTGTTACACAATCTTAAGGGTTAATGCGAATGAAATACCAATTAAAACTCATATATACTGGCAAGTGCGTGGAAGCTAGTTGTCGTTAATGTAGATAGGATAATATAATAAGATAATGTTTTACAAATAATCCAGCCGAACGTTTTGATTGATTATTTATTTATTTATTTATTTATTTATTTTACAAAAGCCCATGGTGGGTGATACAAATTCTTACTGTTGAGGCTGGCATGTAGAGAGCCCTCCACACATTACTGCAGTCAGTGTCTGGAAGAGCATTAAACCAGCTCACCTGAAAAATAAATTTTTGTGTCCCTGTTAGCCTTTAAAGAACGAGTCAGTGGAACTGAAAGAGATAAAAAAAAGCGTGACCTGGCGGGGTGTTTGATTAACACATGTTCCCAGCTGATCTTCACAAGAAACGGGGTCCATACACCATCGTGACATAATAAACATTCAATATGTGTTGTTGATCATTGTTGGCATGCACATCAAGGCGATTTTCACCCAGATTTGGTGAGAGAATTTTGTACTGAAAAGAACCCAATCGTTAGAAAAAAAATAATCCCAGCCTACAAGCCCTTTAAAGTTGTATGTCTTTTTTTAAGGAGAATTTTCACAATTCATCTCAAAGAAATGGCTACAGCGCGCATGTCCTACCCCACCCACTTGACAAAGAAAGGCATTTGGCTCGAAGAAAAACCATTCGTTTCAGGTTTTACCAGGGCAAGATGTTGATTTGATTACCTTTTAGATGTGTAGGACAATGATGGCCTTGGAGAAGAAGAGTGCGGTTGGACAAAGACCGTTCGCTAGGGAACTCAACAAGAGACCAGTGAAGATCGATGGGAAGTCACTCTGTGCACCCGCAGCATGCAGACCGGATGTTGGGTTACGCTAGGCAGTTCATACGGCTTTACTTTTGTTCTTGATTGATTGATTTATTTTTATTTTTACAGAACACTTGTCCCGGAGGGATGACATGAGACTGAACGATTTATTTTGGATATGTGTACACTTGTAAACATTACTTGTGTAATTATACACCCAACTGACATATGGCTTACTATAACTAAGCACCACACCAACTTAGTATGACTTGATTCCATATTCAGAAACCAAGCTTTATAAAAAATATACACAAACAACGAATTTCCACAATAAAGGGAAATGAATCGAAACTACAATGCAGTTCAAATTATTTATTAAATTAATGCGAAAGCTGTTGTAGATCCAGTACACATTGCAATCAGTCCCTGCATACACCACCACAGCACTAGATGCTGCATACACCACCACATCACTAGATGCTGTATGCACCACCACAGCACAGTATGCTGAATACACAACCACATCCCTAGATGCTGTATGCAGTACTATATCCAGCACTATATGCTGCACACTAGTCACACAACTGTACGCTGCAAACAAAGTAGTCCGTTAAATTGATAATAAAAGTTAAAAAAAATGAAGGAAATTGGAAAGACAGAAAGAAACACCAACCAGTAGACATATCAACAAACAAACATAGAAGCCGACAAAGAAAAGGATGAAAACAAAGGTTGCAAGAAACAACACGACAACACACAAGTCTAACATTAATAACTTTCTCTGGCGTAATAATACATCGACCAGACCCAGCAGACATCTAGAGAATTCTATATGTCATCGAATAATCACTGAGGTATGTCGTCTAGATGACAGATGAATGTATCAGTTAACCTCACTTCATCTCCCCAATCGTTATTGTGTATTAAAACTTAGTGCAGCTGGGGGGCGGGGGGTGTGATGCGAGGTGCAAGATGTCCAGGGTGTCATGGCGGTCAACTCTCTGAGCTTGGGTTTTGTCGCTTAGCCTCCTTGCTTGTCATTCTCCCATCAATCTTCCTTCGCCCATCGAAACCTGTGGGCATTTTATGTATTTTCTCCAAGAATAATATGAATAATGTTAGTACCTCTTCATCGGGTAGGACGGGGAGAGTGTGGGTGTACCGTCCAGCTGACTTTATTCCTCACAAACACAGGGGGCGCTAAGCAGCTCCATATAAAAAAAATATTTCCCTAACATAAAATAAATCGCAAACAACAAATAACTTTTCAGTATCTGAAGCCGAAACATCGTCTTACCTGTGGCTTTTTATTTTTCATGCCTTTCCTTTGAACTTACTTTTCTTCCCGTTCTCCGGCCATTCTCACAAGCCCCGCGAGATTTGGTCGGTCTAATGCATGACAAGAACAGATGGCGGAGGCTCAAAAAAAAAAAAAAACCTCAATCCCACACACTATGGCGGAGAATAAGGGGTGGGAAGCAGGTAAACTTTGTGCTGTTGTGTGCTTGGGCTCCAGCTGAAGTCTTCACGTGCACTGAATCTTTAAGAAATGACTTGACAGCAGGTGTTGGACACTTACGATAGTTGACTGTTTGTTTGTGTTAACTGATTCTTTAAGTGAACAATTACTTCACATGAAGTGCTAGACACAAGATAACTCGCTGTTCACTTTTGTTTAAACTTTTTATTAAGTAGGAAGACGAATTAATGAAGGAAGGAGAAACAGAGAATGTCGTAGCGCGTACAGTTAGGTAAAGGACTCAATACTTAATAATAATAATAAACAACTATCATGTTGGCACAACGGTGAACAAGGTATTTCTCAGACCGTTTGCCTGGTGTGAAGCTACACAAGACTGTCTTGTGTTTATTGATATCAGGTCAGCTGTAAACAAATGAGCGAGAGACCAGCGGAGGAAGAAGACATCAACTTGTCCTCCTGCAGACAACTCACCTGACGGTTTTATTGGCGGCCTTTAGACGGTCATGACAACGAACATCGTCACACACACACACACACACACACACACACACACACACACACACACACACACACACACACACACACACACACACCACTCACAACTCACTCTTGTTTCCCCGACGACCTCGAGTCCCCCTTGTGATGAGGCGGTCCGGTGGCGCAACGGTTAGCGCCTGTCACCAATACAGTGAGGGTTGACTGTCCTGGGTTCAGTTCTCGTCTCGGGCACGCTGTTCTTTCTCTTCATGTGACATCTGTTTACAGGTCTGACTACCTTGCCGTGATATAGCCTTAGTTGCTGGCTCGGCGTGAAACACCAATTCTCTTCCCCTTGTGACCTATTTATGAGGTCGCGCCGTGGCCTTGACCTCGTACAGCGCCACTATATCTGTGGCAGTGATCGCTTTTATCGGTCTCTAGGTCAAGGCTGCTTGCTGATCTGCCGGGTGGACGGTCCGACCCTGCATCTCTCGTAGCCCTAATGGCACTTTACTGTCGACGTGAGATGAAGTCCTCACCCGACGTTGCGGCGCGGCACGCGGTGTCGCTGCAGGCCATCGTGGCAAAGGGAGGTAATTGCATTTGTCGCGTCACTCTAGTCCGTGTTTCAGGCACCCCGTCCTCTCTCTCTCTCTGCTGTTACCACCTCCCCCATCTCTTTTTCCACCCCCACCCCCACAACCCCATCCCCCGCTGCCAATTATTCAGACGATGGCCACCATTCGTCGAGGCCAGTCTCGCTCGCCTGTGTGTGTGTGTGTGAGTCACTAATTCGCTTGTGTCCCCTTGGTGCTGGACGAGGTCCCGCAACACTTACGATGTTAGTCCGGAGCCGAAATCAGGCAGATCCAGTTACGTGGTGCTACGTGTTGTAACGTATGGTTGAATTGCATATCTATTGTGACAGCGCCGCCATGCGGGGTGGGGGTTGGGGGGAGTATTTCTGAGCTGATACCCACCGGGAGCAGAATCTCATCAATCGCTCTCACTGATTCTAATCTCTTTTTGATTCCATCCTCTCGCTGCCTGTGACGACTCGCATCCACATCGCGCGGCACGCGACTGCCGCGGCGAAAGAAAGGGACGTCACGTGACTGAGGGATTCGTCGTTAATGACGGCCGCCAACACCACTCAACGGTCACCGAGGGACACACTGCCTTTTGTCTACACCTAGGTTTCATCAATGGGTATACTTTTAGAGTTATCTTTTATCAATAGTCATATTTATCCTTAAATATCTTGTGCCTATATGTGCCGTTATTTCCGGGTCGCTTTCATTAATAATTTTTTTAACGACAAGACAAATTTTCCTGTCGTTATCTTTTATCAATATACAACATTTTTCTAAGGTGTTTTGTCTATAAGACCTTTTAAAAATAAGTATGTTTTTTTTCACTTTTTTCTAATGTGGGTATATTTTGCTTGCACGTGTTTTAATTTATTTATTACCTGCAAGGCAGCTTGCTACGATTCGCAAGGGTTGATTTCTGTCAATAACTTTTCCAGTTGTGATTTTATTGTCAACGTTTGATCTTTCACCTAATTTGATTTGAGTTTAGTCATTCATGTGATAAGTGCAGCGAAATGAGGAAACACTTGTAGTCTTGATGTCCCTTCCTTAGTTTGACAGGTTGACAGCTAGGGTACGATTTCGAGCGCCGTTGCCACATGACTCGCTTACACCTCCACACTCTGTTGTTGTTGTTGTTGTTGTTTGTGTGTGTGATCTCAAATTACAACGATGTCCATGTTTGCTCTGCGTATTATACTATGTTGTAATTTCGGCAGGGTAGTATCGTTTCATCTCGCGCATTTACTTTTTAGAACGGAGTAAATAACAGCCAGACAGCCCATGATGGGAATCGGATAAACAGAGATTTGAATAGGTATTCTCTCCCTCTCTAACACACACACACACATACACACGCACGCGCGCGCACACACACACACACACACACACTTTGCTTTTTATTTCAAAGAATCGGGTTGCTAAGAGAGTGAACGGATATTTTGTTCTCTCATCTCTACGCACAACCTTATAAATTCCTGGGAAAATGGCAAGTTACCGGAAAAAGCTCGAATTCCGTTTGTAAATGAGGAAAAATTCGCCGGAGTTTCGGAGATAGCTTCCTGCTAATTTTCTACCGGCATAACTGCGCCATAGAAAAAAAAAAGCGACTGCGAGAAAACTCGATCCCGCCTGTCCTACACAGCAACATTTCTCTACCACAACCAGCAGAGGGCTCGCTCCGCTCCCTGTGAAGGTCTTGCTGATAAAATAGGTTCATCGTCACTTCACCTACATGTTTGTCTCTATGCCAAAATTAAAACTCATCATGTTCGAGAAAACTTTCTGTCTTCACATCACGATGTCCATGTCCACGGGCCTTGCGACCAGCGTCAGGACCTTCTGCCACAGACATGCGCACAGTGACTTTGTGTGAGTGTATGCTCCTCCACTTCCTGTCCTTGGCCGCCTGATCACTCGCGGCCGGCTTTTGAATATCAGTGTTTGTTAGAGAAACATCGATTCTACCCTCGCCAGTCCTCAATTTGTTTGTCAGGCCTTTGTTCCTCCCTTGGAAGACCTGGTGTCGCTTTCTTCTCCAGCAACAGTAACTTGTCTACAGGACATTTCAAATGTCCTTTTTTATACACTAGTCAAATAATAATAATAATACTATCTTTTTCTTTAACCCATCGGACACATTTTAACATGACTATTAAACCAAATAAAAATATACTGTTATATATAGACAGAAAGGTAGCAAGAGTATCATGAAACCTAACTGTGAGATAATAAAATACATATCTGTAAAAGTAGAAATTCTCAGTTGTCCTCCGACATTTTAACTGTACATCTGCATGTCTAATGAAGTCCATGGCTTTATGGGTAACAGGAGTTAAGCCTCCCTTCAAAGGACAGGATCGTCCTATAGACAGTCAGAAGCTGTTATTATTTTTGACCAGAAAGATTTTCGACAAAGATGTCCTGTGCCAAAATAGTTTTTTTCCCCGAAGCTCATTTTCCTTACATGGCGAATGCTTGCTCGCTGTTTTGGCAACTTGGTCTGATACACTGTCTGCCGGTGTGATGTCACAGACACTTTTTTTTCAAAGCAATCATGGATTTACACTGCAAAGCTCTCAGGGCTTTTCTGTTCCGTTATCCAATCTGCCCCCAGGAGGCGTTTTTCGATTAATTTTACCGCAGGGAGGGTCAGCACGCGTGAGGGAACAGGACGGAGGTCTGATGGTCTACCACCACCACCACCACCACCACCTTTGCCACCTTATCTTTCTCGGACTCTCGCAGCCCTTTCTTAACCTTCCGATCCTCCCCCTTGTCTTTCAAATCGCAGTCCGCGGTCTGATTTTTTTTTCTCGGTGACTGACTGTTGTGGCTGTTGCTGAGTTATCGACATGCACCGACACAAATAATAAAATAATATTTGATGACTTCTCTGGCGCCATATGCAGGAATCATTGTTTGAATCGTCAGATGATTCGATTTTTCAAAGGCAATGAATAATTGAAAGCATCTATTTTTTCTTCACGAATCGTTTTGTCTACAAAAGAATAGAGTTGTAGTGTAGTATTTACCTTTAGTCAGCTATAAGAAATAAAGAAAGACAGAATTAAAAAAGAAAGAAGGAAGATGAGGACATGTCTTCTCTGTAATTCCGTCGTTAGCTGCTCAGCCGGTCAATGAGCAGCTCAGCCATTCGATTACCAAAACCGTTAAATTAGTTTGTGCTCGCTGGCAAAGGGCTTAATGGAGGAACTGAAATTACAGTCATGTCATTTTAAAGAGTTGATGGATTTACAAGACCTCGGGGATCATCTCCCCGTGCACTAATTTACACGTACGAGCATGCGCTTTGTGGGCCCTCACGTTGCTCTCTAATTCGCGAGGAAGAAATGGAGTGAAGGAGGGAGAGAACGAAAGAGGTGGGAGGGATAAGGGTCCTTCACACTCTCCAGCCCACCCCCTTTTTTTCTTTTGCACTCAATCATCAAACAGTTCAACTCACACCAGCGGCCCCAGCAACATGTGTTGTCGCCAGTCACGTGACTGTACCAGGGGGACTACTTCTCTCCCTCCACCAAAGTCCTCAATTCCCGGAGCTCACTTAGTTTCGCGCGGAAATGAAAGGTCGACTAGTATCTATGCTGACAGGTCATTAAAGTTGCAGATGCCCAAACAGCCGCAGTTTGATCTCAGCATCTGTAACCGGGGTAAAGTCGTTGATTACTCCAGCTTGCGGTGCATTTTATTTCCTTGTTATAAAAATCAATTCAGTCAGTGGAATTGTCCTGTAGACTAGGGACAGCACACCACTCAACATTTCTTTACATGTGCAAGCGTGTTCACCCTGTCTTATTATTGTATGGATGTCAAAATGTGCAAAAACACCCGTATAATGTGTTTGCACACGCGCGCATGTGTGTGTGTGTGTGTGTGTGTGTGTGTGTGTGTGTGTGTGTGTGTGTGTGTGTGTGTGTGTGTGTGTGTTCTAGGTCTCTCCTCCCACGCGCTTTCTTGTAACATCAGGTGCGAGGGCGTGTGACGAATGTGCTGACTAGAATTCGAAACTTAAGTCGGCATTTTTTTTTTCCCTAAATGTCTTAATCATTCGTAAATTGAACCTTTTTTTTTTTACTGTGGCTCACAATAGATTCAGGAAAATGTCTGCTTCTTATTGATCAGCTTTTTTTTTAAATATCAAGGTGTCTTCCTTAAAGTACTTGAAATATCACAGCTATCTCGGGCAATGCCCACAATCCCTGTACCTCAGGAGGGCGAGGATTTCATTGGCTGTTCAATTTTTTGACCATGAAGACCAAAAGATGGCGCTTACCGTTCGTTACCATGTTCACGATCTTTACGACTTATAGGAGGGGAAGGTGGTTATAGAAAACATGGCAATGGAATCGATGTTCAGAGAAAGATTTAATGATGTCTTTAACTGAGCGGCGGTTCGTCTCCATCTTTGTCATCAAAAAGCTCCTTCTCCATGTCCAGCAGTTATTGTTGTTGTCGCCAGCAGAATCTTTATGGCTTGAAAGAATTTGTCTGTTGGTTCACTTCTTGTTGACCAATGTTCCACAAAGTTTCCTTCAGCAAATCAGGCCTTAGTTTTGGTTTCCAGTCTTCTACTCGGTTATTTGCGTTTGTTTGCGCAGCTTCTTAGCATTTCATTCTTTCTCTGACGATTTACCGCATTTTCCTCGTTTTATTTATCAGCCTTGGACACCTAGTGGTAGCTTGCATTTTCCCACCAGGGATACGATCCCATGCTTAAGGAGCGGAGCCCTTGTATCCACACTATACTCACTAACCATTCATATCGATGAAAGGCAAAGAACGAGAAGAGAAATAAAGAACCTTCTTCTCACCTCTCTTCTCACATTGCCCCTTAGGGGTCAGGCCTCCTGTCAGTCTATCACTCCTCTCTTTCTTTCTTTTTTGGGCTCTCTAGCCTCCTCTCCTCTTGTACAAAACTGTCTCCCGTTAAAAGACAGTATTAAACAAGTAGTGAAGACAGAAGAAGGGAAGACCACAGAGGAGCAAAGTAATTGATCTTGTAGCGAGATTTTCCCAAAGTCTTTGAGGCTGGGAAAGGAGCAGAGCTCAATGATGATGATGATGATGATGATGATGATGATGATGATGATGATGATGATGATGATGATGATGATGATGATGATGATGTCACCTTCCGCTGGGCAGCGAGAACCGAAGACAATGCAATTCACCTACTTCAGCGGCCATCACAGTTTTGTCGCCCTCTTGCGGAAAAGTTTTCCATGAGCAGCCTGGAGGGTTGAATCGACCTGTGGAAAACAAACAGGTGCTGATAAGAGAGAGGTGTAAACCACATGATGAAACATTTAATAGAAAAATAGCGGGAAATGAGTACAAGACCATCAGAGGGCAAGAGGGCGCCAAGACAGCAATGCAGGCATATAGACAAAAGAAAGAAAGAAAGAAAGAAAGAAAGAAAGAAAGAAAGAAAAAGAAAGAAAGAAAGAAAGAAAGAAAGAAAGAAAGAAAGAAAGAAAGAAAGAAAGAAAGAAAGAATCTACAAGTCTAACCTTACGTGTACTTCTGACAAAAAAATATAGACAGCTGGCGAGTGTTGACCAGTGTATTTGCTTTCATAAAAGGCACCGGAGCAGGAAGTTATTCATCGGAAAACGTGAGGATGAAGTTAAAAATCTGGTGATTAATCAAGTAGAGGAAATAAAACAAGAAAACAAGATGAAAAATCTGTAGTAGTTTTCAAGGAGCTCTTTCAATTTTCATGAAAAAATATGAAGAGGGTGGAACTGCTGCCAAGCCAGCAACTAAGAATATATCAAGGAAAAACATGTAGCCATATAAACAGATGCTGTATGCCGAGACGAGATCTGAACCCAAGACAGCCAATTGTCACTGTACTGGTGACAGGTGCCACCAAACCACCCAAAGAAAGAAATGAATGTGTACATATGGATCTGTATGTGAATGTGTGGTTGTGGCTGTGTATGCACCCGTGTGTGTGTGTGTGAGAGAGAGAGAGAGAGAGAGAGAGGTTTCTTGTCTGGGTGAATGTTTGTTTGCATGCTTGGATGTATGAAAGCTTGGTGTGAAGGACTCATTGCTGGCCACACTTTGCCTGCTGTTGGACTATTGGCTCCGAAATTAAGCTCCGGGACTCCCTCTAAACGAAGACTGCACATGAAGCTTAAAAGAAGCGAATTTCCGTGCTTCCCAACGATTTTCCACCATATTGTTTAGCATTTCCACCATCTTGACCTTCCGCCATCTGTTGTTGACATGCACCAGACCAACCCTGATCATCAGAGAATGGCCGGAGAGCGCGACAAATAGAAAGGAAGAAAAAAGTCAAAGGTAAGATTTCTTGGCTGTAGATACTCCAGTTTTATGTGTCCTTTGTGAAGCTTTCCTCCCTTTTTTTAGGAAAGAATTTTTTCTTTTGTCTTCAATGTGTTTGTTATTTTTATGTAGAATAAAGCCAGCTACATGACACAAACACTCCTCCTCCCCCTTTAGAGGCAAAGAATGACTAAAAAGGAGATGGAGAGAGAAAGAGAAGAAGAAACAGAGTGTGTTGCGAAGTTAACTCTTCCGCCAAAAAATCAAAACTGCAAACCTTCAAACAGTCAAGCCACAAAGGAAGAAAGACTTTGCTAAAGAATTGCATAGTGACAACAGGACATTTCATTGCTCGACTCCTGTACCACAGCTTCAACTCATCAGTCGGCCCCAGACACCCAATGCTGAGCAGTTCCTCAACATCTGCCGTAGCCTCATAACCACCAGATCGAGCAACGCCCGTGCTACCTCCAGCAGTACATGCAGGGAGGAAGGGAGGGGGGATAATCACCCGAAGTATGGAGCGCCTGTCACGCCGGTCACACGCAGCCATACCACGTGACCGATTGCTACGACCTGTGTGTCCAGTCACCGAGTTCCAGCTCGGCCAGTGGGGCGGTTAGTGATGCTAATGGCCACGTGACCCACTTCCCAACTAAAAGATTGTCACGACCTGAAACCCTCGCAACACTCGTGAGGTTGGACCTAATCGTCCCGGGGATGGCAGCTGATGCTTCAATAAGCGATGATGTTGAACGACTTGGTGCTGCTGCAGTTTTTTTCTCTCTCTCTCTCTTTCTCTCTCTCGTAAAACAACTGTCGATGTTGTGTTAACGACCATTTTGTCAAACATACTCCTGTCCTGCAAATAACACAGTTTTCTATTTTAAAATGTCTTCAATGTAGTTTAAAATTTAATTAACATCAAGAGGGCTGGGCGACAGCAAAAATCAAAGCAAGAATAAAATCTCGGAAGCTGCCAAATGTCTGGTTAGTGTCGAGAACACGTCGGCGATACTTGACGGGGTGTCACGTGGGTTAGTCCCTCGCTAAGTCTAGTGAACTGATGGGTAGGGAGAGTCATAGCAACTCACCTTTACTGATCTTTGCCTTAGGAACATACTTGTAGAGATAATATGAGAGGAGAGGTGTTTGTAGATGGCTTATAGACAGGGTAGTGAACACCGCAGGTCTCGTCAACCCATTCTTTTCACGGTGTAAACAAAGTGCTCCTGGTGAGAAGCCCAGTGACAAGTCTGGGGCAGGGGAATATTCCTTGCTGGATTCTAGAAAAGGAAGTAGTTTTTTGGTCTAGACTCATTCAGCTCAATTTCGCGGAAAAAAGCGGCAGCTTGATTTAACTGCCAGACAGCATGATTTAGAGCCGATCCGTTCAAAAGGAGGCACTACATCACCTTGGAAACTGTGGGGAAGTCTGATGAGTTTAGGCTGGCAACTAGGGATCGTGAGACTTGATATCCACTCATACTATGAGCGCAGAGCCTGCACCAGATCATCCCCAGCCATCCACCAATGGCATCACTGGACTTCCTGCTTCTATTTCTTGCCGCATCTTTCCGTTAGAGAACGCGTTTACTTCCCCCTACCCCCAGTCTGACACCCTGGGGATCTTAGTCTACTCCCCTCGACAAGTGCCTGTTACCTTCGTTGTCTACCCATACAACCACACACGCACGTGTGCGTACAGACAAACCTAGAACTTACCATACAAACTAACACTCCACTAGCAAGATAAATTGTTATATTTCAGACTAGAACAGAGAAAACCGAGAGACAGAGAGCTCACCCAGGTATAAACTAACGCCCCTATATTTCAAAAGACCAAGTGGCATTAATACCAGGCACAACCTCAGTGGCATAGGAGGTCCATGTGAGATATCATTTGAATAGCAAAAAAAGTAATTAGCTTAATTAAAATATATAAACAGCTGAATACTCCTTTCCGACTCGTTGATGGTGATGCTGACCAAGATGTCGATAACCCCCTTCTGCTACATCTGAGGAGATGTTAAAGGACAAGAAGGGTTCAGACATTAAACTTCTAGAAACGGTCTGTGGTGAGCTTAGTACGAGGGAGTGTTTCTCACAATATGAGAAAAATAAATCAGCCCGGGTTATGGTAATATAGTCCCAGGAATGTGAAGGATGTGTGAAAGTAGGATGGAGAGAATGAGTAGTGAGAAGCCAAGGGGGCTGTTGTGAAGTGTAGTCTCAGGGTCCGATTAAAGTGTAGTGGAGGTAATGAGAGAGGCCATTGACAAACGGGTGGCAAGGTAACGAGTAACAAGAGAGACCAGGTAAGAAGTGGACAAGTCAACAAAGGTGAGCCGACTGTGTGGTTCCCGCCTTCAACTAGCTACTGTGAACTGCTTCACTCTCTCCATCATCATCATCATGGCTGAGGTGACTGTGTGTTTCCTGTCTTCAGCCAGCTACTGTGAGCTGCTTCACTTTCTCCATCATCATCATAGCTGTGTGGTTCCCGCCTTCAACCAGCTACTGTGAACTGCTTCACTCTCTCCATTATCATCATAGCTGAGGTGACTGTGTGGTTCCTGTCTTTAGCCATGCTGCTGTGTGAAGCTTTCATCCTCTTCTACACCAACCTGAATGTAAAACCAACTTAGTGGATACTTGTGAGTATGTCATTGATATTTTTAGGTGGATGAGGTTCAATTCTGACCTCCTTCAGAAGAGTTGTGTAACTGATGTAGGGAATATCAGGCCTCGCCCAGACTCATTGAATTCTTATGAAAGAACTTGGTATGATTCAACAGAATTTATTTCACCCTTTAGTCTGTTGAAGGGACCTCTACGTAGATGTGGGATTCTCTGTGTGTGATTATTTTTATAAATTAAGCCAAGGTGTTCACTTGAGGTACTCACGCGGTGGTTTGATAAACATTTGATGTTTGGTTTGTAAACCTGTCTGGATCCTGATCTTGACCTTGTTGTCACAACTGCCATCACAGCTGACAGCTTGCAAGTCTTGTCAGAATAATTGTTGTCTTAATTGCTGCTCTGTCCTGGACCAACAGATGAAGACGGCGGCCAAGATGCTGGTGAGGCTGAGCCGCAAATAAGAGAAAGACAGTCCGCCTGTAGCCCTGTGTTTGACTGCCAGTTCATTGTTGTTTGATGTCCATTATGCCCCTGGTGTTCGATTAACAGGCGACTTTTCTGTTTGAACATGTGACGTCTGCAAGTTTTTTTCATTGGGTCTTCATCAAAATTCTCGTTCTGATCTGAAAGAGAAATTGGAAGGAAAATGTCAAGGCTGTCTCCCTGTTGGCGCATGTGGATCGATGGGGTTTTGTTCATGATGGTTGACGGCTGGCGAGCGCTGGAGCTTTGGGAGGATTTTGTGTTTTTTGTGGTAAGTGATTTTTTTTTTGTAAATACTTTTACTGTTGGTTTTTCATATTCGTAAGTGCTTTTCGATTTATCTGCTGCTGGTGATGTGTCTTCATCTTTATCTCTTTCTCTTTCTCGCAAGCATTTATGTGTGTGTGTGTGTGTGTGTGTGTGTGTGTGTGTGTGTGTGTGTGTGTGTGTGTGTGTGTGTGTGTGTGTGTGTGTGTGTGTGTGTGTCCTTCTCCGCTCTCTTCTGGAGTTTTAAAAAACACAACATGGAAGAAGTCGTTTGCAAAAGTTTGTCATAATGATGATTCAAGGCAAAAATAACCAAAGTTTCCGTTAGTCAACGTGTCAAGCTACGGTTGATGCTTGTGAACATTAGGCGAGAAGACAAACCTGGGTTCTGTTGTCCCTGAGGCTGAAGGCACATGGAGTCTCATAGACTAGTAGGGCGACAATACTAGACAAGGAGTAAACTAACTTCATCAATGACAATGACTATGACAATGACAATGACAATGACAATGACCAACTTTATTTGTCCCATTGGGCAATTTGAATATGGGAATGTGTTCTTCTCGCAAAAGTAAAATTTATCAGTAACACACTTTCCTTCAATCGTCTTCCCTAGTTGTCTTCCCTAGTTGTCTTCCTTAGTTGTCCTCCTTGTGTAGTCTGTTTTGCAATTAATTCATCCTTCAGGAATTTATTCCAGCAACACTGATTGCTGGAGTCATTTTGTCAATCCAATCTCTGTACTATTTTTTCTTATCATCAAGTTAACTTGTTATAATAATGTCGTCAGTAACACTTGTTGTTGAAGTAATCTTTGTCAAGCAGAGACTCTTGTTCCTTGTTGTAATATTGTCCTTCGGCAACTGTCTGTTAGTAATGATCTCATCTTTTAGCAACATCGTTTGTTACAGTAAACATGTCCATCAGCAATAATGCTTCTTGTGACCATTTTGTCCTTCTGTGACCATGTTGTGTCCACCAGTAGCGCCTCTAGTCAGAAAATAAACTCTACTCGTATGCTGCCGTCAGAAGAGACTACACCGCTCACTCTTCACGATACTTTCTTCTTTCTTTCACACGCGACTCATCACTTACCCAGCATCTTCGTGGTTCATAATCTCAGGGATCTCCATGACCCCGTCAAATGGCAATGGTATCTTTTGATTTGTCTAACAATTGCACCTGACAAATAAAAGTTTATTCGTAGTCGGCCACCAAGGGAATCGGGAAAGAGTGAATCAATAAACGAATAAATGGATGAAAGAAAAGAAATGATAAAGAAATTAAAGTGAAAAACTAAATGAACAAAAACAATGGATGATTTTAAGTAAAACTTATTTGTAAGAACGGTTGGAGCGAGAAGAAAGGAAAAGAAACTCTGCATATTTCGGAAGCTTCTAATCTTTTCTAGATTTATCGCGTGACGATTCTCTTTCTTCATGTTTGGTGCAAGACGATTGCCTGCCATTCACGTGAACAGCGGACATAACACAATGTTGCGGCTGCCGCGATTATCGACCTGTCAAAGGGAGGAAAACGACGAAGACTTGCCTGACGAGCGAAGGCTTTTAAGACTAGCGAAGGACTGCAGCTCAAGTCGGATGATGAATAAAGATGATATCGCACGTGGCCCTTTGTCTCCAATCACGCCCTCGTCCACGGCGTTCGTCAAATGTGGACTGAATCTGCGTGTGCGTGTGCGTGTGTGTGTGTGTGTGTGTGTGTGTGTGTGTGTGTGTGTGTGTGTGTGTGTGTGTGTGTGTGTGTGTGTGAGCAGGCAAAAGACGTTCAGCTCTTTTCAGCTGTTTATTGGAAGCCCGGTGTACCGTGTGACATAGTATCAGGTGTTTACTGTTCTGTAATCGCACGATGTAATATTAAATGTTATAAACGCCCCCCCCCCCCCAAAGTCTTGTGGCCGAAGAGAAAGGGAATGTGAGTTGTTCATTGTGTCTAAAACACGGCAGTTCAAGAGCAGAGCCCACATCCCAAAATTTTACTTTCCCTTAACTTAGTCAGGCTTCCATCGGATTGGATGCCAGGAGGAATTTTCCAGTCGCCGACCAGTGCCAGGCTCAATTCGCTGACCTTTTGTTCTCCACATTTCACAGTTCACAGTGTGATTGTGGAGCTGTATGGAATCACAAGCCACAGAAAGCAACAGTTACTGCCGCTAAGAGACAACCAAGGTGACAGGTATTGAAAAGACCGCATAACAACAATATGGTTCACTTACACTTCGTGAGCATGGTTCACTTACACTTCGTGAGCATGGTTCAGTTTCACTTTCTGAGCATGGTTCAGTTACACTTCGTGAGCATGGTTCAGTTACACTTTCTGAGCATGGTTCAGTTACACTTCGTGAGCATGGTTCAGTTATACTTTCTGAGCATGGTTCAGTTACACTTTCTGAGCATGGTTCACGTACACTTCGTGAGCATGGTTCAGTTACAGAGCACACAGCCTGTTACAGAGTTTCTAGGTCTTTGTGAGCACGTTTCAGTTACAGAACTCTCGAGCCTTCATAACCAAGAACACGGGGTCTCTCTCTCTCTCTGTAGTGGTGACAAGCAAGTGTCTTGACTACTACACTACCGGGCGCCCCTAAACAAATCTACAGTAAGGTGGAGGCAATTGTATGCTACCATCTCTTCTTGGATATTGTCGCACAGGAGATTTTTACTGGCAAATATGAGGGATGGACTTTCGATGAGTACACAGAGTAATGATTATACACACATTCACACGCACGCACGCACGCACGCCAGTAGAAACCTACTGCAGCATGGTTCAAAAGTGCGCTCACAGCTACCAGCCACCGAGGTGGCGCTCGTCCTTTTTTCCTCGGCAAGCACCACGTGACTTCTGACCGTCCCTGACCTTTCTTCCCATCTAACGTCCCTGGGGCTCGGTAAGTGGTCGGATCCAGACAGCCTGAAATGGCCACAAATTAGCTCCCCTGACCAGATGCCGTCCAGTACTCTTGACCGGTGTAGACCAAAGGGAGGAGACCACTTGCATGTAGACGGAATGATGAACTCCTTCAAAGCAGGAAGTAGCGAGGTCCCAGTCGACTTGATGCTGTGATGGTGGGGTCCGTGGTGAGAGTATGTGACGAGGTGAAGCGATGCACGTGCGAGCATGTACCCAGGTTGTAAACCCAATGAATTATGAGACCGCTGTCTGCCTCCCTTCCAAGATTTGCGAGCTTCAAGACAGGACAAAAGCGGACTCCTTTCTCTGTGAGATGTCTTGATAAATCTCCTGCTAATCAGAGCTAGTCGCCGCTTTAGCAAGCGACTAGATCACCATGGTTACAAGAGGCCTCCTCTTCTGACGTTTGACATCGTGCGCAAGAACTTTGACCTCTGGCACGTGTCACGGTCGATGCCTCCTGGCTGAGACCTCCGTAAGCTTGACTTATTAATAATTCACACCGAGTCGTCCCTATGTGTCTTCTCCCTCGTGATGTACCACCGCTGCTAAGATGGCGGTCCAATCTCGATTTGTCCTACTTTTTAGAGACACCCTGGAGAAGTAGCTGCGACAGGATGGAAGGGGTGGTGATGCATCGAAAACTAAACGCATACGATCCTGCATGTCGGTATGTGGGGAAGGGGGGGGGAGAGGGAGGAGCGGGTGTTTTATTTGCAGGGGTTCAGCAAGAAGAGGACCACCTAGAAGACATCGGTATACGCCAGCTGCTTTCCCCGGCCATTAGGACCAAGGGGCGACAAGCCCTCGCCATACACACAGCTCTAATCAATACTGCAAGCGCCCCGCGCGAGTTGCCGTACTTGGTAATCCGGACAAACCCAAAGACCATGGGCAGGCTACTTGCAGGACGCGAACCCTCGTGGCGTTGGCCCCCTCTTGTCTTCTCTGCGGTTTGCGCGCGTGCAGGACACGAGAGACGGGAGATCAATAGCCAAGATATCGAGTTATACAAGCAAAGACATCTTTTATTACAGATCGTCCAGGGAACTTATCGCACAAGCGTTCAATGCTCAAGTTTCCGACACTCGTGCACTTTTAACCGCAGCGTAGTTTTATTTGGAAATAAAAAGATGGAGGCGCAGTTGTAAGTGAAGCTTGTTTGGAAGCTAAAAGCCCTTCTTATGGTAATCGTTTCCCACAATCCTCTTTATTCATTCACTCCCACATAAATCGGTTAAGCGAGTTTTACAGGTTTATTAAGTTTAAGAAAATCTTTGCTCATTGGTGCTTATCATGATTTCTTCCTAAGAAAGTCTTTTTCTTTTGCCAAGTTAGAGGACAACAGCGAAAATGTTGTTGGTAGCTATGCTGCGTATAGCTTTCATATATTTTATATTATACGATTTTCGATATTTAGTGGAAAACACACTCATAAACACCGACACACACACACACACACAAACACACAAACACACACACACACACACACACAGAGTAAGAAACTAGTGCACATGCACTGCCTTTAGGTAGAAATGTATCGACAATATTTTTTTAAACGTTCGTTTGACACAGTGTCAGGTTAGGTCAGGGTCTGTCCTAGTTGTTTCCCTTGTTTGTCATTTCTTGAACTTATCGCCTTGCTCTCCTCTCTCTACTTACAAATCACCTTCTAGATCAGCTGTCACTGGTCTGATACAGGCCACAGCTCTCAGGTCTCACCGCCACCTGTGACCATCAGCTACCTGACTGGAGATTCGCTCAGTTTCCTGATCTTGTTGACTGACTTTGGGATACTTGGCCATCTTCATGTTTGGAGGCTGACAACTCAGGTGCGGGGCGCCGTCGGCACTTCAAGTGCGCGTGCTGTCCTGCTTCATGCACGTGCCCTAGTGTCAAGGCACAGGATCTATGACCGGTGCAAGTGTATAATATGCTAATGTATGCAAACCGCGATGTAAATGTATGCAAAAGCCAGGCAGTTTCAAAGCGCCCGGACTCTCAGAAGCGAAATGCAGAAATAAACACCGTGCAGAATAGAATCGCTCGGGGAGAGTCCTGACAGCAGGAGGGAGGTAATCGATACCAAGCTTGCAGTTCTCTCCTCCCCTCCCCTCATTCTCCTGACATTTTGCGGGGCTGGGTCAGGGTGGCCCGCCAGAGTGGGGTACATCTCCGACGTCACACATCGAATCACATTTTTTTTATAGTGAAGAGTCGCGAAAGGGCAGAACGGCAGAGGAAGGTACAAAACCTATCAGCACTGAAGCAGGAAACAGTGCGAGAATATTTATTGCCAGTCGCCGAGCTGGCACACTTTTGTTGATGTCATCGGCTCCATCTTGGCTACCTGTTTCTCTCGTTATCTCTCGTTTCTAAGCCCCGGGAGAAGCGCAAAGTTTTCCGGCCATTGCAGCCAGAAGATAAGTCGATCCTTGTCATCTCCATCTGGCTGCGTGCGTGCGTGCGTGCGTGTGTGTGTGTGTGTGTGCGCGCGCGAGCGCGTACATAAGGGCTGTTGGGGGGGGGTGACCCTCCTGTGATGCCTGAGTGAACACAAATCTTTGTGTTGACCTCAGACAGCAGTAAGATTACACGTAAAGTACAAATATTTCTTCTCATAATACAAACAATCAACGTCAGACAATACAAATATTTATACTCAGAGCCGGAAGAACCAGCATTAAAAATTTCAAATATTTCTCATCATAACACATTACAAGAAGCTGCATAAAAGAATACAAATATTTTGTCTTCCTCTCACGTGTAAAGATAATATTTATAACAGACACTCCATTTTTCTCATCATACAAAGAAGTCTAATACTTTAATAAGAGACATTATTTTGCTCATCTAATAAATGTCGGAAGGTACTTTCCTCTGCACTAATTTATATAAATTCTGCTCAGATTATCTAGTTCCCTGTACCTGGAGGTTGTGATACATACAAAAGTTTCAAGGTTAAGGTCTATAATCGCCGCAGTGAGTGATTCATCGTGTCTACGGTACATCGGAGCGCAAGCCGCTAACATGTTTTACACAGAAAACATTCTGAATGCCATTGTGCGAGGACACGTGTAACAAATGAAAGTGTGTGGCGCTCTACGACTGATTTCTTTGAGGTGTGTAAATGGTTTGTAATATCTTGTATGACACTGAGCACTGAGCACCGACACCTCACTGACTGCTTATGAGTCTGTGCTACAGTACAAAACACTGTCAACATCGTATTATTTGAGTGTTTTTTTTTTTCGACGACAGAAGATAAATGCTACTGCTGTTCCACCAAATAGGATTTGGTGCTGTTGCATCACATAGCACTAGGGTTACGAAAATTAAAAGTCAACAGAAAATAAGGGAAATAACTACATTTTACACGCAAGGCTATACGAGTGGCTTCCCTTTAAACTCTCGATGTCCTGTCGTCAGAAAACATCGCACACGCGAACACGCTGTGTTTGTCATTTGCTGCACTAAAATATATTGTAAAAATATCTTGTCTCATTGTAAAACTTGTGAGATTTATGAAATTCGTGTTCGTACTTTTCTCTGTCTCTCTCTCACACGCACGCACACGTCTGACCTGCTTTCCTGTCCTCGTTACCTCGCTCACTGCACGTTCTGTTCCGATTCTGGAAACATGTCCCTGACCCCTACTGTGTAGGACAGCCAAAAGCACAAAGTTCTTCTTATTGTTATTTTTTTGGCCCTAGCGGAGCATAGGGCCGCAACTACACCAGCCAGTGAACCCGGTTCTGCCCCCTCCCCCCAGTTGGGTCCATGTCATTCCAGCTGCCTCCGCCTCGCCGTGGACCGATCTCCTCCACGTCTGTCTGGGTCTCCCACCCCTGCGCCTCCCCTGGTGGTTCCAGTCCAAACAGCACAAAGTACCGATCTAATAGTATTCCTCTGCCAACCTGCAAACAGCTAGACAATTTCGTTTGGTTAAGCTGTATTTGTTGTTACACCATTGAGGACAAACAACTGCATATCATGTTAGATGTCGGCTGAAGGGTTAATTTTAACCAGAGTATAAAATATGAACAGACACCTGTTACATCATCATCATCGTCGTCGTCGTGTATGCAAGTGACTGGCGGCACGAGACATGCCAACCTTAACTACCTCAGTCGTCTGTGACTGTGACCAGCAAATAGTTCATTAACTTAGGTTAAGCTGTTGGGCCGTTGGTGTCTACGTGTTACAACTGTGACCTGTCTGTGTGATCTCACTTGCTCACATGTGATCCAGAGTGATGTACACGGGATGTTATAATGTTAAAAGGACCTTACGATCTACTTATGCTCGGATGCACATGACCGATTCCTTCCTTCTTGGTATTAACACAAATTTGTTGACTCGCTTTGACTATTTAAACTTTTGAGCCTTAACCTTTGACCTCTGCTGTATAGCAACCCACCTGTTGTCGTAGGAAAAGGTATGTTACTCATATGTTACTTTCTGTTGAATAAAATGTCAGTGGAAAATTCCCAATAATAAATTGATATAATTGATTATACAGCTTGATTTCTAGCGATATGCTATAATAACTTGATGGCTTCATGTAGAGGTGATGGGGGATGAGTGTGATGAGTTCATGTTTCGCCGACTTCAGCGTTTAGTTTCCTGTGTCTTGTTTTATATTTCACTCATTTAATCACTGTCAGCTCTGTCCTGAAAACCTCAGTGGAGGAGGATGAAGGAGGGCGGAGGAGGGAAGATAGAACTGATAAACAAGCATGTCTTTAATGAATTGGATCAACATCTACACGGTGTCCTTTTCCACCTGCTTCTCTGTGGGTCGTGCTCTGTGTTTGTGTGAGTGAGAGAGAGTGAACAGGCATGCGTATGCTTCCAGTCCTTTAAATTAATAATATAACTACACATGTCTTGCTGTCTTCTCCCTAAACTCTTTTGACATGACGCTTTGCATTGATTTGAGACGGCCTTTGTCAGTGTTTCAGAGAAGTGTCAGGGGAGAGCATCGCATGCAGCAGCTTCTGTCTGAGAAGGAGTTAATCCCCTTGACTCCACTATGATGTCTTAGCAGGGGATTCCCAATATGCGACAATAGCATAAACTATCATGGCAAGTGGACGTTAATGTAGTCCAAATGTGTAATTCTCTGGGCTAGCAACCTCCGTAAGACTGATTTTATTGAGACTGTCAAGTTCGATTTTTAGGCAGCTAAGGAGCAGAATGGAGTGTCTTACAAATAAAGTACACATGCTTTACCTGTTACCGTAGAAAATTATATATTTTTTCCGCTATTCTGTTGCTGTGAATTAAGTTGAATTGTATGTTCCTGTGGGAGGAGGAGTGTGTGTGTGTGTGTATGTGTGTGTGTGTGTGTGTGTGTGTGTGTGTGTGTGTGTGTGTGTGTGTGTGTGTGTGTGTGTGTGTGTGTTGCAGTCACAAGATATTCATTAGCATTACACTGGAGATAAAGGTAATAAGTGATAGACATTGAAAATTAGAATACCGTCCTTAAATGTTCAGGGATGCTTAAATCTGCTACCTTCAACACCATCCTTTCGCAGAAACTATGATAAGAGTCGATCTCTCCCAGTCTACTTTTGAATCCTTGACTTCCTCTTGCACCGAGTCAACGATCGCCTCGCCAACATCCTGGTGCTCAGTAGTCGCACACCACAAAGTCTCTTCCTTCCTGTTCTGTCTCCACACCAACGACCGTGTCTTATCTCGCGGATCCATTCAGATGGCGAAGTTTTCCGACAACAAACCATTATTTTGAAACTCGTAACTTTGTTTCTATAAAAACTAGTCTAAATTATTATTTAAAAATCTTGTTAAAATTCAAAAGGGGTTTCTTTAAAACGACGGCACGTTGACATTTTGGAGCCAACAATAAGCAAAATATTTCAATGATACTACGTTTTCTTTATCTCAAATAGTTTCCAAAGTATGATCCTTATTATTTTGTATAATTTTTGCGTAATTTTATGCTCAAAACTGAAAATAAATAACATACCGATTTTTCAAAGGACAATGCACCAGCAATTATATACTCAACACTTAAAACTCGTCCTGTGGTAGCACTGCCTGGTGCGACTGTTTCTTCTTTCTGGCTGTGATGTGACATTGTTGCTGAGGGGGGTAAGTGACAATATGCTACATCTTACTGTTCGTGGTGTCACCTGTGGAAGGCGGCGGTACCTGGCTCTTCTCCCTTGCCGCATTCATGACCTATGACCTCTGGCTGTTCACAACTTTTCTCAGCAAGTCATTCCACAGTTTTGTAGTTGTACTGCGATATCATCAGGTAAGACTGGCGATCAAACATTCCTTGATAATTTTGTCATGCATACAGTGAGGATTAGCTGTCCTGAGTTCACACCTCGTCTCGGGCACACTGTTCTTTCTCTTCACGAGGGATTTCTTTTTAGGGCTGAGTGATTTATCGTGATATAGCCTTAGGTTCTAGTAGCTAGATGTAGATGTAGCTAGTATCTAGATCTTGTTACTAGTAGCAACAATAGTAACAAGCCACCCAAACTCTAATAATATAACATAGGCATAGGGTACAATAGGATAGCATAGCCATCTACATGGATAAAACCTAAAAAGCCCCCCCCCCCCAATAAAAAGAAATTAAAGTCGAGCAGCACATGGAATCCAATAAACCAACACAATACACCACCACGGCGGAGGTGGCAGGACTCCTAACCACTGGTAACAAGCAGCAGCAGCAGCAGGAAAAGAGGGCAGCAGGACTGTAACCACCAATGCAAACCTGGCAGGCCTCTTAGATTAACAACAGATAAAGAGGGCACAAAGACAGTACACCACGCCTGCAGACTTTAAAAACCTAAACACCAACAAAAAAGAGGGCACATGCATGCAAAAGGTAAATAAAACATCTGGCACCACAAAAACAACAATCCTTCTCCCCACACCTCCGCAATACCCCCATACCCTCACCCACCTCCCCAACACCCACACCTCCCAAAGACCCCATCCCCCATCACCGAGAGGTGGAAGCACTTTCCCTTTCAAAGTCAACAACAACAACAATAGGTTCTGGCTCAGCGTAAAACACCAAACTCCCCCTCACTCTCTCCTAGCGTCTCTTCTGTCTCTTTCCATACTTCACATCTAGCAAGAAGTCAGATAGCGATGTGCACATAGCAAGCAAGACATCCAGTATGAACAGTGCCATTGGTCACCAGCTGAATTCAGGAAGGAAGCAAATTAGCCTTGTTCACATTTAAGGAACACGAGTACTTAACAACTCAAGCATTCATGACAAGTGCGTATTCTTTCAACAGATAATAACGAAAGTTCTGAAGTCCGGAAGACGGAAAATAAGTTTCTGTTCAAAGCAATAAACATTTGTCTATTCCAAATTTCGCCTAGAGATGCGGATGAATCACACCATGCACGATTGTGTTTGTTTTCACCACGAGGAACAAATACCTGGCACGGGTACACGCACTAGGCTGCCAACCCCACACACTTCGGGAAGCACTTACTGTACCTGGCGAAGGTTAGCTCCCTGAATAGCCCTCAAAGACAATCACAGTTGAACAAGGATTATCATCCTCTGCCTCACTATGGCATTAGGTAGAGAGGATATATACTCTTCCAACTGCGAGCTATAATGTGTGTGCTACCTATTAGCACTTATCTTTATCTCATATTCCATTCATACTCCTTTTCATATTACCCTCCCGCCCTCCAAACACGGCGCTTACTCAAAACTCCGTGCGCTCTTACAATAACAGTCTTTCTATTGCACAAAGATTAACACTCTTAAACAAATATCAAAGAATTTACCCAATAAGCATAAATGGGATATTTTGCAGCCTACACAAAACAAGGCCCGCGGGGACAGATAACTAGGGTACGTCGATCGGACTCTTCGGTATCTTCCAGCTGTCGCGGGGAGAAAAAATTCTGTCTCCATTCAACCGCTCAATCAGTCGCTCACTCCCTCCCCGCCCCGCCCCCACCACCTTTGCCATGAACACCACTCACTAAGGTACCGTCTCATACTTATGCGGGTGATCTGGGATATCAGTTGCACATCCATGATCACTGAAAACAGTGAATAACACCTCATTTCTCTCATTTTGCATGTCATTGTTTTCCAAGTTAAAAGTTGAAGTCACGTGACCACACAAATTGAAATGATTTCTTTTTTGAAACTAAATGCCGTTGTGCATAGCACGCGCATTTTCCACCAAACCGATCGCTGATCATTATATGAAGACTTGGAAAGTCTATGTTTGTAGTTAATTATACCGGTGGTTAATGAATGTGGGCCACTTAGACCAACTTCCTTCTTGGCGCTGGACAGAAAGTAGTGCGCGGAAAAAATGCGAAGCATCTTGCACGATTTTCACCACCAACACTGTTGTCATCTGCTAAGAGGTTTCCTGCTGCATATTCATTAGACGAGCGACACATAATGACTGCCTTGACTTAGCTGAGATTATTAAGAGTTTAGATAAAAAGTTTCCGGTCACGTGACAAATCCGTGCTCGTATGCAGCTGAGAAGATCGAGCGTTTACTAACTGGGTAATCACTTCTTTGATCGCACTGGGATAGACATGAGTCACAATTTTCCGATAAATCAGCTTTATTAAGAAACAACAATGGCTTGGTGAGTCTGAATTTCTGAGAAGACGCAAAGTCAAGTTCTGTTGTGTTTCTGTTGCCAGCCGTAGTTGACATGATTATTTTGGAACAGACTTTCTAAACTTCAGACTTTTGCTAAATTCAAACCACTATAGGATGACAACGACTTCGACCAAGACCGGAGACTGAGCAAAACCCTGACCCACACGTTTTCGGTTCCTTCCCTTCACTAGACATGCGCAGTGATGAACTCGGGTATGTGGTGCCAGCTCTCTGTCTTGTTTTCCTGGCGGCAGTTTCGTCAAGCAAAGAAAACAGAAATAGTGAAACCAAAAACAAGGCACCAGTGGACAGATGTCAGGGGCCTGGGTCGCCAGTAGCATCATCTAAACGACCTTTAAACATTGTGGGTCTTTTCGGACTGACGGGATGGAACCCGACAGGTGCAGCCTTCCAGCACGCGGCCGAGATGGCGATTGACGACATCAACAAACGAGAGGACGTGCTGCCCGGGTACGAGCTCATCATGGAGGCTGGCGACACAAAGGCGAGTGAAAATAACTTTTTTGGGGGGCTGAGAAGGAAGTCAAATTAAGCATTTTTTTTAACACTCAGAGGCCGTAATTATGAATCAGAACCGAGTTTGCTTGACCCTCCGCATAGTAGGTACATCATCTAACCCTCGGTAGCCATAATTGTGGGATCTGTGCAAAAAAAAAATGGAAATGTGTTGATTACTGCCAACTTCTAGGTCTGGTTATAGCTAAAAGACTCCAAAACTTTTATGAGGCAGTAGTTATGAAGCGAGAGTAAGACCCTGCCCTGGGGCAACTTGGAGAATTCAAGAACAAGGGTCTTGTTTCCGACGGTGTCCAACCCCTGCAGATGCTGTTTTCCCTGGAGTTGTAAAAGTGATTATAAAGTAGTCACAAAGGTGTCATAGGGTCAAGAAGAATAAAGTCCGCGAGGTCTAGACACCGCTTTATACTTTCGGAATCAAGGTTCTTTTTTTTTTAGTTGCCCAGGGCAAGGTCTTACCCTCGTTTCATAACTACGGCCTCTGGTCTACAATCAACTCTGAGGTAATCTCATCTCTGCTGTATAACTACGACCTCCAGGTGTGTTTACACGGGGACAAAGTGGTATCATTCTGGTATCTTTTTACTGGATCAGTAGTGATCAGCTATGGGGGGCTTGGGCGTCATTTCCTGCCATTTTCTAAAACCGCTGAACCACTCTTGGACTTCGCTAACCCTTTATGCCCGCCTATTCTCCTGCCTGTTTGCATTTTTCCTTGCAGGCTTGTCTTTGACGAAGGACTAAGGTCCTAGAATACTTAAAATTCTTAAAAGATCAGATCTCAACTGATCCAGTTAGTCGAATTAATATCCTTTACCATTGACACTTAAGTGTATATCTTAGCTTATATAAAGTATTTAAAATGTATTAAAATTAAGAACAGTTTTAAATGCTGTCCTTCATTCGCTGTCGGATCAAAAAAGAAAGGCGGTGAATGTTTAAAGCAAGAACAAATTTTAATCCCGGGGTACAATAATGACATTATGTTGCTAGATAATGTGACATTAGGCAAATCGATGGCATGTTCTCTATTTCACGTTTCAGTGTGAGACAGCCCTGGCTATGAACCTGCTGTTTCGTATGTTGTACAACAGCTCCAACACGAAGGTCATGGTCATTGGAGCACTCACCTCCCATGTGTCAGAGGTCACGGCAATCGTGTCACAAGCATGGAACCTTGTACAGGTATCATCATTAAGCTGTTTTCTACTTAAATAGTCAGGAGGTCCGGTGTCACAACGATTAGCGTCTGTTATCAATAAAGTGAGGACTGGTTGCCCTGGGTTCAGATCTCGTCTCGGAGTAGCAATTTTTTTTCTCCACAAGTGGCCCCTGTGTACAGGGTAGACTGTTTTTCTGGGATACAGCCTTAGTTGCTGACTCGGGGTAAAACTCCGATTACGTCAACCCCTCAATAGTCGTCAGTGCTAGCAGCTATTCTAGACACTATCTACACTTTCAGAACTGTCAGTTCTCCCCTCTAAACCCTACAACCTTTTATCTCCTTGTAACTAGCTTTCAGTTGCAGCCGCTATTCTTACAAGTCTGTCCCAGGGACCATCTTTAGTTTGGAAGTGTAGAGAACTTTTGGCGCTTTCAAGGATTACTATAAGTTCCTGTATTTTGGGCTGGACTATTCTCACAGGAAACTTGCACAGTTAATTATTTCCAATCTACACTTTTATCACTTGCACGGGAAACAGACTCGTCCATCGCTTTGATTCTCACTCTTACACTTCTGGAGCAACCACAACGACCGGCGTCAACCAACGGAACCTTTAACCCTTTTTATATTATTTTTAGGAGTTTGGAGAAACATCATCCCCTTCGGATAATCACCCATCTCTCGAATAGAAATAAAGGATCGACTAAATCTTGAATTATAACACTTTCCCTGTTAAGTTGGTTTAATTATTATGGCAAGTGACGAGGTCTTTTCAATCAAAAGTCTAGTGAAAGATGTTGACGATTAATTCCTGCCTTGTGTCTTGTTATTTCAGATTTCCTACTCAGCCATTTCTCCGACTCTTTCGGACAAAACTACTTATCCCTGGTTTTTTCGAACATCTGTCTCGGAAAGCAAGATGGCGCCAGTCCTCGTTCAGCTCCTTCAGCACTTCAACTGGTCCATCATCTCCGTAGCACAACAGTCCTTCAATATGTACACGAAGGTAAAGCTCCAGCAATAGTTTTTCCTTCTGATCCTCCACAGTTCTTCCCATCCCTTTATTAAATAAAATCTATGGTTAACTTTCGCGATTTTTTTTTATTTTTAACGAGAGTTTCACAAACTCGAGACGGTGCAGGTGAGCAAGTGAAGCTGACATGTTGAAGGAGAGCAGCGAGCTGAAAGAGAAATGTTTGAGACATGTACTTCTTTTTATTCAGTTTTGTTAACTGAGAAGCATGCTCCTCTAGAATTAAATTCTTTCCATTGTTGATCACTGCCCTCCCTCCCTCCCTATAAGGCTGTCGGCCCCTGGTGTAGATGGGATAAAGAGGGGACAGCAACCTAATCATTTCTTCCAACTTTTTCTATCTCCTTTCTTGTATTCGCTCTCTCATTCTTCCCTTCTAGAAAAATAATATGACTCAAAACTTAAAGATGCTTTTCTTGCCATATTATATACATATGAAATTTCTTGACATGTTTTGTCCTCTGTAAACACAAATAAAGTTTTTTTTTTTAAACGATGCATGGTGAAATGACATGATCAGGCTTCCATAATCTTTTTCCTGCTGGATTCTATTTGTGTGATGCCCGATATTTTGTCAAAATAGTGCCACAGTTCATGACATGTCTAACCTTCATGTCAGTTGTGTCACTGGCCACGTGATGTATATCCGAAATGTAGCACAACTTTTCTCAGTAGCCAGTCGACACAAAGTTTGTCTTTCCCTAGACCGTTGAGGACATAACCTCTGAACTTCAGCGAAACAACATCTCCGTCAACGCCACAGAAACATTTGACAGCAACGTGGAGATGATCATCAAGAAACTTCAGGTAACTTAATCATAATCCTCGTGATCGTCATGATCTTTTTCATCTTCTTTGTCGTCATCGTCGTCGTCGTCGTCGTCGTGTAATGTATAGCGCCACTTCCTAGTCAAGCCAGGCTCACAGTGCATTGCAAAACTTACTAATTGAAAAAAATGTTCATGCACCAAACTCTTCCTTTCGTAACCGACATACATACACAACACAGACATGGAGCGAAGATGAGTTTCCGTTTTCATCGTATGACGAGATGGACGATGAGAGGTAATCAAGACTGGAAGGGTCTGTTCAACCGAGGCACAGCGTCAGATGCAACGCTGGTTGGTCGATCACAGTATCCCGGGCAACATCGATGTCCCTTGTGTTGAAGCTGTTGGTGTAGACAGGGTAGTTGACGCCATGCAAGCGAACGACGGTAACGGCAAAGGAGGAACAGATGTCAAGGATGGCGTGGAGGGAGGAGTGAACACGATGAAAGGAAGGGATCTAAGCGAACACAAGGAACAGTGGGAGAAATCCGAATGTTGGTCGTTACTGTAACATCGACATAAAAACAAGTTGCTTAGGCTGGCAGGCCAAGAACAGAGTAACTGCGAGCAAAGTGAACATACCGCCGCCACCACAGAGAGAGAGAGAGAGAGAAAACACACACACACACACAGAGAAACACACACCCAGAGAGAGAGAGACACACACACAGAAACACAGAGAGAGAGAGAGACACACACACACACACCTAATTAGTATCAACGCAGAGAGGTGCTAGGGGACATCACTTAGACAATCAGTTTTACATGACAGTTATTTCCCTTTCAACGCTTCACTCGTAGGTGTTAATATGTCGGTGATTCAAACTTTCTTTTTTTCTGTCTTTGGGAGACTGTTTTCTTGCTTTATTCTGTATTGAAACGTTTATTCCATTGCTTGTAAACTCTTACGATGGAAGAGATTTGTTCCCAGGAACGCGATGCCCGCATCATTTATTTCGCTTCTTACGAGAACATGGCGAGGAAGGCCGCCTGCACGGTGAGTACTTACTGTCGGAATATAAATTAAAATACACTAGCGGCGTTTTCTATAGTAACTAGACATCGCCAGGTTAGCAATGATGACAATTTTTAGTGTTAGTTTCATATTTTTTGTCAAATAATCTGCCAGGTCTACTAGTCTGGAAATTTTACAAACAGCAAGTCATCGGTTAGTAATATATCGTGTTTGTAGTGGTTGTCATTTTTTTCATGGGAGCGTTGTAGACACGGGCTGTTATGTGCTCATCAGCTTTCACCAATCATCATCGCTTACCATAAATTATTGTAAATTATTTTGTCGACTTTCTTACGAATGCTTCTCAAAAATATCAACTCAAAGCAACTCTAACAATGAGACGCACTGTTGTCGCCCTTTTTGCGATCGTTTGCTATGTTAAGGGAGAGAAGTATAGGTAGTTGTCTCCCTTTGTTTCCCCCCCCCCCAGCGAAAGCCCTTTCATCCGAACGACAGCTTTATATCCTCCTCCAGTCACATATATTTTCAGCTCTCCTTTTCCATCTCTTCTCTCTCCCTTCTCTCTATTCTCTCTCTTTTCCACCCCCACCCTCACCTGATACTCGTGTTTGTATTTTACTGACTCTCCCCCCCCCCATCCCAGGTTCTTTCTTTTTGGAGTTCAATGACACAATTTTTAATTTATACCCACGAATCGATAGTTTGTCTAAAAGAAACGTGATTTAAATGGTCCAATGTGTTTAGTACAGCATTTAAACTTTTCAGGCCTACGAGAAAAAGTTCTATGGACCGAAAATTGTGTGGATATTTCCTGGATATTATGATCACCGCTGGTACCAGCGAGAACATGATACCAACTGTTCTGTGGAGAACATTCTAAAAGTGAGCAGCTTTTTGCAGAAACCGCTTAAACTACTTGTTGCTGTGTTGTCCAAATGTTCTCATTTTATTCTCCCTGAGTTCCTCTTAACATGTGCCTTTACTTTAAACAGATACACACAGCTTTATAATATGTAAAATAAGATTTCAACTCTTATTAACACTATACCTATCCCCTACACTGTTTGTGGTTATAAAATATCCACAACAACCCTAAGTTGATCAGAGTACTGTAGGTGTATAAGGTTAATGAGTGATTAAGTGATTTTACGGATCATAACATTTTATGTGTAATTGAATTGAAAAATAAATTAGTCAGAGCTCAGCACTGAATATTGCTGAATAATTGCATAACTATTTCCATATTCAGCTCACACATTATCAGTGATATTCGAAGTAAGTAAACATATCAATGACAGAGCAAGACTGTCAAACAAGATCCTCTGAGTCAAATAAAAGCTCGTCGTCAACAGGTCATCGACGGCTACCTGACCATTTCTGTTGTCCACCTTAGCGATAATAACAACACAATCAGTGGCTTGCCGCCTCAGGACTTTCATCGCCGTCTTCTCCGGGCATCGTCTTGTAAGAATGGAGGGCAGCCACAGGAGGATCTTCGCGGCTCCAACAGGGCGCCGCTGGCTTACGACGCTGTGTGGGCGGCGGCTCTGGCGCTAAACGGAACTTTGTCAGAACTCAGGGCTAACGGTGGACACCTCTTACACCATCACTGTTCTTGTGTTACATTATCACTGTTATTGTGCTACACTATCACTGTTCCTATGTTACACTATCACTGTTCTTGTGTTACATTATCACTGTTCTTGTGCTACACTATCACTGTTCCTATGTTACACTATCACTGTTCTTGTGCTACACTATCACTGTTATTGTGTTAAGCTATTACTGTTCTTGTTACACTATCACTGTTCTTGTGCTACACTATCACTGTTCCTATGTTGCACTATCACTGTTCTTGTGCTACACTATCACTGTTCTTGTGTTAAGCTATTACTGTTCTTGTTACACTATTACTGCACTTGTGCTACACTATCACTGTTCTCGTGAACTGTTTTTGTGTTACACTGTTCTTATGTTACACTATCACTGTTCTTGTGTTAAGCTATCACTGTTCTTGTGCTACACTATCACTGTTCCTTTGTTACACTATCACTGTTCCTATGTTACACTATCACTGTTCTTGTGCTACACTATCACTGTTCTTGTGTTAAGCTATTACTGTTTTTGTTACACTATTACTGCTCTTGTGCTACACTATCACTGTTCTTGTGCTACACTATCACTGTTCTCGTGAACTGTTTTTGTGTTACACTGTTCCTATGTTACACTATCACTGTTCCAATGTCACACCATCACTGTTCTTGTGTTACACTATCACTGTTCCGATGTCACACCATCACTGTTCTTGTGTTACACTATCACTGTTCCAGTGTTAAGACATCACTGTTCCTATGTTACACCATCACTGTTTCTGTGTTAAGACATCACTGTTCTTGTGTTACACTATCACTGTTCCAGTGTTAAGACATCACTGTTCTTGTGTTACACTATCAATGTTCCTGTGTTGACATCACTGTTCTAGTGCTACACTATCACTGTTCCTATGTTACACCATCACTGTTTCTGTGTTTAGACATCACTGTTCTTGTGTTACACTATCACTGTTCCTGTGTTAAAACATCACTGTTCTTGTGCTACACTATCACTGTTCTTGTGTTACACTAACACTGTTCTCGTGTTAAGCTATTACTGTTTTCGCGTTAAGATTACTGTTCTTGTGTTACACTATCACTGTTATTGTGCTACACTATCACTGTTCTCGTGTTAAGCTATCACTGTTCTTGTGTTACACTATCACTGTTCCTATGTTACACTATTACTGTTCTTGTGCTACAGTTATACTATCACTGTTCTTGTGTTAAGCTATCACTGTTCTTGTGTGACATTATCACTGTTCTCGTTTTACGCTATTACTGTTCTGGTGTTAAGCTATCGCTGTTCTGGTGTTAAGCTATCGCTGTTCTCGTGTTAAGCTATCACTGTTCTTGTGTTACACTATCACTGTTCCTATGTTACACTATTACTGTTCTTGTGCTACAGTTATACTATCACTGTTCTTGTGTTAAGCTATCACTGTTCTTGTGTGACATTATCACTGTTCTCGTTTTACGCTATTACTGTTCTGGTGTTAAGCTATCGCTGTTCTCGTGTTAAGCTATCACTGTTCTCATGTTAAGCTATTACTGTTCTGGTGTTAAGCTATCCGTGTTAAGCTATCGCTGTTCTCTTGTTAAGCTATCCCTGTTCTCGTGTTAAGCTATTACTGTTTTCGTGTTAAGCTATCGCTGTTCTCGGGGTCCATGTTCGTAATCAACGTGCGCGTGCCTGCAATCACATTGTGTGCATGCTAGCTCGTGTTTGACAAGAGAATGTGGACGAGGTTGTTTGTGTGTTTGTGAGTCTGTGTGTCCGTAATGTGTGTTTATTTTTCGCTTGTTTACACTGTGTGTTGATTTAGTGAAAGTACATGATTGTAGTAACAGTTAACATGTGTCGTTAAGTGAAATCATTAAAAATGTATGTCCAGGCTCGGAAGGTCTTGAAACTTTCACCTACCAGCGAAGTGAGATTGGTAATGTGATATACCAAAACATGAAAAAAGTGACGTTTAGAGGGCTGTCTGGTAATATTTCATTCGACGATTCTGGAGACAGAACATCCAAATTTGCTGTCATTCAGTTTCAGAAAGGTATCACTTGCAGTGCAATTATATTTTAGACATATTGCAGCTGTTGAAAACTGTTCCAAGGCAAACTTTTGACTACACATTAGTTGTTAAATGTAGAGTTGTATCTGGGTGGTGTGCTCCTCTTAGACACAAAGTGTCGTGTAGAAAGTGTCGTGTGTCATGGGTTGCACGTTCTATGTCACAACAATGCTTTATAGTGCAGCCTATGTGTCGTGCGGGTCTGTGTCATTGTCATGTGGTGTACGATACAGTGTAACATTCATGTCTCACAGATTCCAATGGCAGCGAGATGGTAGAGATTGGGATATACAATGATGGCGTCATGACGTGGAAAGACAATCCTGTGAAGTGGGGAGGTAATTTACACACACACACACACACACACACACATTTTCACTCGTTTTCTCTCTGTTTCTTTCACTCGCTGTACATCATTTTTCACACACAAAAATTCTATACGAAATTTGTCTTTGTGACTAATTGTTCAGACATACATTTATATTCTGGTCACAAGTTGGACGGGTCATCAGCTTATTTGAGTGCTAACATTCAGGTGCAGGTCCTATAAGTCTTTTCAAATGTCGCATCCCTCCATCTGGAAACAACTTCGTAAAAGAGATGGAGGTATAGTGTTAACTGCTTGTTTGTTATTCTCCCAGGAAAGGGTGTTCCTACAAGTTCCCGCCCGACGAAGCACTCGCTTCAGCGGCTGCCTCTACAGTCCTACATCGCCATGTGCACCTTCGCCAGTGCGGGAATGTTACTGTCCTTCATCTTCTTGACCTTTAACCTCGTCTACCGCCGTTTAAGGTACGTGTGAGTGAATGAGAATAGTCAAGAGCATCATCCCAACGGGGACAAAAACAGTTGATTAGCACCAGGAAAGACTGACTGACGAACTCGCTCACTCATTATAGACACAGTGGATTTTGGAATGAACGAAAATGACAATATATCGGGTTGTGGATAAAGTCATGACGCATTTTTGCAATAGATGGCGCTAGTTCATTTTTGGAGGTACTAGAGTCTTTCACATCTGTGTTATTGTATGTCATTTGACAGCTGACAGTTCTAACTTTATTCTAAAAAAAAATAGTGTCTTGGCTGAGTTTTGGAGATTTTACAAGTTGAAGACGGAAAACCAAGCTGTGCATTTTCGCCATATTTTACTGTTTTACTGCCGTAAAGGGACTAACGCCCGTCAAGCTTGTGAAAAGTTGCTTAAAATTTACGGTCACAATCCTCTACAAGAACGTCAAGGCCGACGATCGGTCACGAAGTTCCGTGCTGGTGATTTCGATCTCAATGACACTCCTCGGTCATAGAGGCTCACTGAGGTTGATGCTGTTATTATAAAGGCATGGGTTGAGATGAGTCAAACCCACGTTACACGACACATGAGATGACAGAAACATCGAATATTCATCATTCAAGCGTTTACGACCACTGACTAAACGGGGATACGTATGTAGGCTCCGTATTTGGGTTCCTCTTGAACTCAAAGACTTTAATTTGACGGCGTGTATACACATCTGCAATATGCTCATTAAACGGGAAGAAAACTGTCCTTTTTTTTTTGAAGAATTGATAACTGGCGATGACAAGTGGACTGGTTACAACGATGTGGTGTTCAAACGGTCTTTGTCCCAACATGATGATTCTCCTCATACGGTGTCGAAAGCAGAAATTTCTCACAGAAAGGTTATGCTTTCAGTTTTGTAGGAATTTAAGGGTGCCGTGTTATTGTTTGTTTTATTTTATTATTATTTTTAGCTCCTACCAAAATAGAAAATACGTCATGACTTTTCCGACAATCACACACAAAGCATAGTCGGTATATACATGGTCAAAAGGATAGAGAGCAGACACACATGTAGACTTATAGACAGACACAGAGACATACAGATAGACTGAGCCAACTGTCAGCCAAAAATACGAGAATCTTGTCTGTGTCTGTCACGTGACAGGGTGATCAAGATGTCATCGCCCAACATCAACAACGTCATCCTGGCTGGCTGCGTCATTGTCTACGCTGACGTCTTTGTGGAAGACGTCACGGCTTCTGAGAGCGTCATATTTTGCTACGTACGTGCTGCGGTCACCATGGACACTGCGTCATTCCCGCAGCTCAGCGTGTCGCTCTTAGCGCGTGCGTGCGTGCGTGCGTGTGTGTGAGTGAGTGCGTATGGGTGTGTGTTTGTGCACATGAATTAAAAAGACGCGTAGACGTACAAAATTAAAAGAGAATGAGATAGAGTAGAGAGAAAGAATGAATTGCCAATTTTCTTTCCTTACTATGAAGAAGACGACCTGGGTCTTCAGGTATCCTGTAGTAGTCCTCGGGTATCCTGTCGTGGTCTTCAGTAGTCCCTAAGTATCCTCTCATAGTCTTCGGTAGTCTTCAGGTATCTTGTCTTAATCATTAGGTATTCTGTGGTAGTCGTCGCTCATGACTATATTGTCCCTGATGTTCCGATGCTGTTATTGTCATTATCTTCATCGATTTTCATAGATAATCGTGGGGATGATGAAGTTTTTTTTTTGTCATCATCACCTGTGTCTTTGTCATCGTCGACATCACATGGTGATAATACTGGTGTAGAGAGTATAGATTAGGCAGATATAGAGACAGATATAGAGCCAAATAGAAAGAGGTATAGAGACAGAACAAGACATATATAAGATATAGAGACAGATTGTCAACACTGTATCATCTACATAGAGAAAGTCTCGAGTTGTCTCAACTTACAGTCTACTCTCTGCTCTCGCTAAACCAAGCACTGTACGAAGTGAAAGCTTTCTGTGCCCACTGACTGATAATGGGTGATACCAATAAATATCACGTATGATTTCAGGTCAAATGGTATCTGATGATCATCGGTTTCTCCATGGCATTCGGGGCACTCCTGGCCAAGACATGGCGGGTGTATAAGATCATGACTGGTACCATCAAGGTTAGAGCTCGGGTACGTGTTGAGTTCCAGTTATTCTCGGGTAGATTACCATGTATTCAGTAGTGAACATGTTATCAACTAATATAAACTAATGTACACTCCACGCATTTCGTGGTTTTTAGTTAGTTAATTAAACTGCATGCGGTTTACTTATTTTCTCATTTTTGGATTTTTGTTGTGCTTTATTTTGCTTTGTTTTATGATATAGTATTGACTTTCTTTTGAAATTTACAAAACTTAATAATCGTTTTCTTCGTTTGATGTCTTTCTAGAATCTTCGTGATGAGAAACTGTTTGTCGTCGTGGGCGTGTTCGTGCTGGTTAACCTTCTGCTGATGATGCTGTGGTCAAGCATCGACCCGTTCACAGTGGTCAGAACTAACGACGGTGTAGTGGTAGGTACACAGTGTCAAAGGTCGTACTGCACTAGATACAGTAAACAAATTACACTTCACTGCATCTAAAGTCAGGAGGTTATCGGCTCTAAACCTTGGTCTTAACCAGGCAGTCAGTGACCTGCTGGATCGCCACCCATTTATGTCAGACAGTTTTGTAGTATCGCTGCTCAGTGATTTCTGTCAGACCCACCAACACAGTCTGAAGTTTCGTGACATGTTGTCTGCTGTGTGATGTCTGTCTGCCAACAGACGGTAAAGGAGGCGGAAGACGTGCGGGAGGTCAGCGTGCTGCTGGAGTGCACTTCCGGCTACAAGCACTATTTCTACGTCATTGTCATGGGCGCTCAGGTCGTCTTTGTTCTCTTTGGAGTCTTCCTCGCCTGGCAGACTCGACAGGTATTTCATGTACACGGCATATACACATCCACCTATCAATCTGTCCACCCAATCTTACAGACATATATGCTTAACTTGCTTGCTGACTTTTCTTGTCATGAATAAAAAAGCTATAAACAGATAATAGGAATATTATCGACAGACAAATGCATACAAGAACAAACAAACCAACCAACAACAAAACAACAAAATCGAAAACCAAAAAGCAAAAAAAAAAAACACAAAAATGCTAAAAAGATATTAATACAGACAAAGAGATAAAAACAAAACTAAAACATAAAAAGAAAGAAAGAAAAAAAAAGAAAGAAAGATAGACAAACAAAAAAAAACACAGAAACAAAGAACTCGACGATTTAACAAACTGAGGAAGTAACGTAGCGCCCTCTTGCAGGTGACCATCCGAGAGCTGAATGACTCTCGCTGGATCAGCCTGTGTATCTACAACTTAGTACTGCTCGGCTCTCTAGCTGCTATCCTGAAGTTTCTCACGCGCCAGTCAGTACACGTGACCTTCGTCGTGGAGTCCACCATCGTCTGCTTCGGCACCACCGTCACGCAGTGCTTGGTGTTCGTACCCAAGGTAAGCGCCACCCGTCAGCTCCTAACGCCGCACCTCCAATAGATCATCATTGGGTAAAATACTCATCATAATTTTGTGTTTTGTTTAAGATTTTCGAAGGATTCTTTTATTTTCTTGGTTGTTTATAGAGAGCTATATTTTAGCAATTAATTCGCGATTTGCTGAACACCGTTCATTATTTACAATTTGTATTCTGTTTTGCAACATTTTGTAGCTGAAAAGAAATTGGTGGAAGAAAGATTTAGCAATGGTGCTATTGTCTTCAGTGAAGCTGTGAAGATAAAAGGTCTTTGCATGTTGCTCTGTTCCCATCTTAGCTGTTAACCCTCAGGAAGAAACAGGAAGATGACAACGATAAGGTGGAGAAGGCAGGTGCCAAAGAATCAAGCTTTTCTCCCTCTACAACGTCTTCCTTCCACCGGCAACAGGAGCAGTTACCCTCTGTACCAACCATCCATGTGTCCCCGCCTCCCAACTCCTCCACTGACTCGGTCACACCTGTTGAGCCTTCTGTCACCTCTGTTCTACTTTCAGCCAAACCTGCCCTGCCCTCTGCCAAACCTGCCCTGCCCTCTGCCAAACCTGCCCTGCCCTCTGCCAAACCTGCTCTAATTCTGCCAAACCTGCTTTGCTCTCAGTTATAAAACCAGCCTGTAGAAACGGTGCACACAGTCATTCCGCCATTTTGAAGATCGGACGACGATTTGATGGAATCTTCAATAAGAGTTGAAACCCAGAAACAATTTTTTTAACTCATTAGTTGTAATGGTGTTACAATCTATCAATCAAGCTTCAGAAGATGGTTGCTTATCACAGGTAGTATTGATGAGTTTCGTGACACTATGGACGATTCTTGTTACTTTAAATTTCTTGACTAAAGCATTTTTCGAAACGTACAACAATATGTGCGGTAAAATGACTCCTGACATTTCTGGACGCCTGACATTTGTAATATTTTTGGTGTTGTACATATTTGTCAAAATATTTTGTATGATAATCATATTTTGTAAATATTGTTAGTATTATCTGTAACATTATATTTTGTTTATATTACTTGCTACCAGAAATCGGTATCTCTCTTGGTGAAATCAGAATATTGAAGTAGATGCACATAAAGTATAAATCACAACACCATAAAGATGAAGCTTTAACATTTCATTTTTTTTATGCACAACATTTTGAAAAGATGCTGGTAAATTTGGTTTCGTGACAATTTTTATTGTAGGCTGAAAAACTGTTTCCTTAAATTTTACCTTTGCACCTAAAAAGATTATTCTCACCAGGTTGATCTTACTGTGTAGACACATCTGTTATGCAAGTATTCTAGAGCTTGCAGTACATACCGCAAGATAGATGTGACCACTAGTTCCATACACAACATAGATGTGACCACTAGCTCCATACACAAGATAAATGTGACCACTAGCTCCATACACAAGATAAATGTGACCACTAGCTCCATACATAAGACATATGTGACCACTAGCTCCATACAAAAGATAGATAGGACCACTAGCTCTATACACAAGATATATGTGACCACTAGCTCTATACACAAGATATATGTGACCACTAGCTATACACACAAGATATATGTGACCACTAGCTCTATACACAAGATATATGTGACCAGTAGGTCTATGCACAAGATACATGTAACCACTAGCTCTATAATAAGATATATGTGACCACTAGCTCTATACACAAGATACATGTGACCACTAGCTCTGTACACAAGATATATGTGACCACTAGCTCTATACACAAGATGCATGTGACCACTAGCTCTATACACAAGATAGATGTGACCAGTAGCTCTATACACAAGATATATGTGACCAGTAGCTCTATACACAAGATATATGTGACCACTAGCTCTATACACAAGATATATGTGACCAATAGCTCTATACACAAGATACATGTGACCAGTAGCTCTATACACAAGATATATGTGACCACTAGCTCTATACACAAGATATATGTGATCACTAGCTCTATACACAAGATATATGTGACCACTAGCTCTATACACAAGATATATGTGACCACTAGCTCTATACACAAGATATATGTGACCACTAGCTCTATACACAAGATATATGTGACCACTAGCTCTATACACAAGATATATATGACCACTAGCTCTATACACAAGATATATATGACCACTAGCTCTATACACAAGATAGATGTACCCGCTAGCTCTACACACAAGATACGTGTAACCACTAGCTCTATACATAAGATATATGTGACCACTAGCTCTACACACAAAATATGTGACTAGCAGCTCTATACATGATATATATGTGACCACTAGCTCTATGCACAAGATGTATGTGACTAGTAGCTCTATACACAAGATATATGTGACCACTAGCTCTATACACAAGATATATGTGACCACTAGCTCTATACACAAGATATATGTGACCACTAGCTCTATACACAAGATACATGTTACCACTAGCTCTATACACAAGATATATGTGACCACTAGCTCTGTACACAAGATAGATGTACCCGCTAGCTCTATACAAAAATATGTGATCAATAGCTCTATACACAAGATATATGTGATCACTAGCTGTATACACAAGATACATGTGACCACTAGCTCTGTACACAAGATAGATGTGACCAGTAGCTCTATACACAAGATATATGTGACCACTAGCTCTATACATAAGATATATGTGACCACTAGCTCTATACACAAGATATATGTGACCACTAGCTCTATACACAAGATAGATGTGACCACTAGCTCTATACATAAGATATATGTGACCACTAGCTCTGTGCACAAGATACATGTGACCACTAGCTCTGTGCACAAGATACATGTGACCACTAGCTCTATACACAAGATAAATGTGATCACTAGCTCTATACACAAGATATATGTGACCACTAGCTCTATACACAAGATAAATGTGACCACTAGCTCTATACACAAGAAAGATGTACACGCTAGCTCTACACACATGATACGTGTGACCACTAGCTCTATACACAAGATATATGTTACCACTATCTCTATACACAAGATATATATGACCACTAGCTCTATACACAAGATAAATGTGATCACTAGCTCTATACACAAGATATATGTGACCACTAGCTCTATACACAAGATAAATGTGACCACTAGCTCTATACACAAGATAGATGTACACGCTAGCTCTACACACAAGATACGTGTGACCACTAGCTCTATGCACAAGATATATGTTACCACTATCTCTATACACAAGATATATATGACCTCTAGCTCTTTACAAAAGATATATGTGACCACTAGCTCTATACACAAGATATATGTGATCACTAGCTCTATACACAAGATATATGTGATCACTAGCTCTATACACAAGATATATGTGACTACTAGCTCTATACATAAGATATATGTGACCACTAGCTCTATACACAAGATATATATGACCACTAGCTCTATACACAAGATAGATGTACCCGCTAGCTCTACACACAAGATACGTGTAACCACTAGCTCTATACATAAGATATATGTGACCACTAGCTCTATACACAAAATATGTGACTAGCAGCTCTATACATGATATATATGTGACCACTAGCTCTATGCACAAGATGTATGTGACTAGTAGCTCTATACACAAGATATATGTGACCACTAGCTCTATACACAAGATATATGTGACCACTAGCTCTATACACAAGATATATGTGACCACTAGCTCTATACACAAGATATATGTGACCACTAGCTCTATACACAAGATACATGTTACCACTAGCTCTATACACAAGATAGATGTACCCGCTAGCTCTATACAAAAATATGTGATCAATAGCTCTATACACAAGATATATGTGATCACTAGCTGTATACACAAGATACATGTGACCACTAGCTCTGTACACAAGATAGATGTGACCAGTAGCTCTATACACAAGATATATGTGACCACTAGCTCTATACATAAGATATATGTGACCACTAGCTCTATACACAAGATATATGTGACCACTAGCTCTATACACAAGATAGATGTGACCACTAGCTCTATACACAAGATATATGTGACCACTAGCTCTATACACAAGATACATGTGACCACTAGCTCTATACACAAGATACATGTGACCACTAGCTCTATACACAAGATAAATGTGATCACTAGCTCTATACACAAGATATATGTGACCACTAGCTCTATACACAAGATAAATGTGACCACTAGCTCTATACACAAGATAGATGTACACGCTAGCTCTACACACAAGATACGTGTGACCACTAGCTCTATACACAAGATATATGTTACCACTATCTCTATACACAAGATATATATGACCACTAGCTCTTTACAAAATATATATGTGACCACTAGCTCTATACACAAGATATATGTGACTAGTAGCTCTATACATGAAATATATGTGACCACTAGCTCTATGCACAAGATATATGTGACCACTAGCTCTATACACAAGATATGTGACCACTAGCTTTATACACAAGATATATGTGACCACTAGCTCTATACACAAGATATATGTGACCACTAGCTCTATACATAAGATATATGTGATTACTAGCTCTATACACAAGATAGATGTACCCGCTAGCTCTACACACAAGATACGTGTGACCACTAGCTCTTTACAAAAGATATATGTGACCACTAGCTCTATACATAAGATATATGTGACCACTAGCTCTATACACAAGATATATGTGACTAGTAGCTCTATACATGAAATATATGTGACCACTAGCTCTATGCACAAGATATATGGGACCACTAGCTCTATACACAAGATATATGTGACCACTAGCTCTATACACAAGATACATGTGACCACTAGCTCTATACACAAGATATATGTGACCACTAGCTCTATACATAAGATATATGTGACCACTAGCTCTATACACAAGATATGTGTGACCACTAGCTTTATACACAAGATATATGTGACCACTAGCTCTATACATAAGATATATGTGACCACTAGCTCTATACATAAGATACATGTGACCACAAGCTCTATACATAAGATATATGTGACCACTAGCTCTATACACAAGATATATGTGACCACTAGCTCTATACACAAGATATATATGTGACCACTAGCTCTGTACACAAGATATATGTGACCACTAGCTCTATACACAAGATATATGTGACCACTAGCTCTATACACAAGATATATGTGACCACTAGCTCTATACACAAGATGTATGTGACCACTAGCTCTATACACAAGATATATGTGACCACTAGCTCTATACACAAGATATATGTGACCACTAGCTCCATACACAAGATATATGTGACCACTAGCTCTATACACAAGATGTATGTGACCACTAGCTCTATACACGATAGATGTGCCCGCTGTCAAACTGCACGATGACCACTTCTCATGACGATGACTCACTGATGCTGAGTGAGTTTTACATTGTGTTCTGCCAGTGGTGGGAGGTGATGTTGTAGGTTACTTGCTGGTGGAGAATCAAACAGCTGAGACTGGGAACAAGCACAATACTTTGTTACTGATTTGTCCGACAGAACTTTTGTCTGTCTTTAGCCTCTTGTCACTCTTGACTCTTTTACCAGCTACTTGTGTTAGCAAGTCGTCTGCCCCGGGGCCTGTGCTGCCTCTCAACGGCCCTGATTTCACATCTTCAGCTGGAAAAGCCATTGTGATCTTCAAGATCTTCAGAAGAAATTGTTAGACAAAAAATACCGGCAGTCGAAGGGAAAATCCCGAAAGTTGCAGAATAAAACAAAAGTCAAACAGTCCTCCACAGCTCCGGCCTACACAATGGACACCAGAAACACAACAAACTAATAAATCACTAAAAATACAAAAAGAACTGAAGGACTAAACTTTCTCAAGCCATTAATGTTGCTCGTAGACTCATCTCTCGAAGGCAGACTTAAAATGGAGTTTGAGTGAAGCAGTTTTCTTGTACGGGGATCACTCAGGGGTGTAAATATTCCAGTCATGTCTCGTTCATTGATAGAGAGCGTGTAGAGTGTCTCAGGGGGACTAAGTTCAGCTCAACCCACCATTTATACATGAAAACTGTTTATACATGTTATCATGACATTAATATTTTCGACATTAGTCCGTTAATAAATAAATATTCAAAAGACAAATATTGTACAGGACTAGATCTTTATAAAAGCGAGTGTTTGGGGATATTTGGAAGCTATAACAGAAATATATTTGTTCTTTCTCTATCTATGTATATGTATATAAATATTTGTGTGTGTGTGTGTGTGTGTGTGTGTGTGTGTGTGTGTGTGTGTGTGTGTGTGTGCGGGAGGTTGACGATCTTGCCTGAAGTGTTTCACTGCATAATCCATTGTCGTCACTTGGCTGCACCTTTAACCTTTTTGGTTGTTCTAACCATGCAGTCTTTCCCTTTTATGCACGTCAACGATGTCATCTTAATTTGTGATGATAAGTGTTTTGTTTTCTACCATCTCGTAGTCTGCTCTACAAATATTTCTAGAGCACTGTCGTGTTCACTTATCTGTGTGAGTACCTGTGAGTCTATGTGCTACATGCAATAATGAATGTCGAAAGTACGAAAGTTGAACCTTTTTCAGTCATGGCCTTTGGTTGACAGACATTGGAAGAACAACTAAGGAGCTAAACTGATTAGCATCACCTAACATGTTGCTGACGGTATCATGACAAGCAGCAAAGAAAGTGCTAGAGCACACAAACACACACACACACACACACACACACACAGATAAAGACACGTGTACAAAATGACAGAGCTATGTTTGTCAGCACTAGGTGATATCCCCGACAGCACTATATCTCCATCTAACTAGCTGTCAGCACTAGTCAGCACTAGGTGACCTCCCGACAGCACTATATCTCCATCTGTCAGCACTAGGTGATATCCCTGACAGCACTATATCTCCACCTAACTAGCTGTTAGCACTAGGTAATATCTCCCCGACAGCACTATATCTCCAGCTAACTAGCTGTCAGCACTAGTCAGCACTAGGTGACCTCCCGACAGCACTATATCTCCATCTGTCAGCACTAGGTGATATCCCTGACAGCACTATATCTCCAGCTAACTAGCTGTCAGCACTAGGTGATATCCCCGACAGCACTATATCTCCAGCTAACTAGCTAGTCAGCACTAGGTCTAGGTGATATCCCCGACAGCACTATATGTCCATCTAACTAGCTGTCAGCACTAGGTGATCTCCCCGACAGCACTATATCTCCATCTAACTAGCTGTCAGCACTAGGTGATATCCCCGACAGCACTATATCTCCAGCTAACTAGCTGTCAGCACTAGTCAGCACTAGGTGATATCCCCGATAGCACTATATCTCCAGCTAACTAGCTGTCAGCACTAGTCAGCACTAGGTGATATCCCCGACAGCACTATATCTCCAGCTAACTAGCTGTCAGCACTAAGTGATATCCCTGACAGCACTATATCTCCAGCTAACTAGCTGTCAGCACTAGGTGATATCCCTGACAGCACTATATCTCCAGCTAACTAGCTGTCAGCACTAGTCAGCACTAGGTGATATCCCCGACAGCACTATATCTCCAGCTAACTAGCTGTCAGCACTAGGTGATATCCCCGACAGCACTATATCTCCAGCTAACTAGCTGTCAGCACTAGGTGAAATCCCCGACAGCACTTTATCTCCAGCTAACTAGCTGTCAGCACTAGTCAGCACTAGGTCTAGGTGATATCCCCGACAGCACTATATGTCCATCTAACTAGCTGTCAGCACTAGGTGATATACCCGACAGCACTATATGTCCATCTAACTAGCTGTCAGCACTAGGTGATATCCCCGACAGCACTATATCTCCATCTAACTAGCTGTCAGCACTAGGTGATATCCCCGACAGCACTATATCCCCAGCTAACTAGCTGTCAGCACTAGTCAGCACTAGGTGATATCCCCGACAGCACTATATCTCCAGCTAACTAGTAGTCAGCACTAGGTGATATCCCCGACAGCACTATATCTCCAGCTAACTAGCTGTCAGCACTAGTCAGGACTAGGTCTAGGTGATATCCCCGACAGCACTATATGTCCATCTAACTAGCTGTCAGCACTAGGTGATCTCCCCGACAGCACTATATCTCCAGCTAACTAGCTGTCAGCACTAGGTGATATCCCTGACAGCACTATATCTCCAGCTAACTAGCTGTCAGCACTAGTCAGCACTAGTTGATATCCCCGACAGCACTATATCTCCAGCTAACTAGCTGTCAGCACTAGGTGATATCCCCGACAGCACTATATCTCCAGCTAACTAGCTGTCAGCACTAGGTGATATCCCCGACAGCACTATATCCCCAGCTAACTAGCTGTCAGCACTAGTCAGCACTAGGTGATATCCCCGACAGCACTATATCTCCAGCTAACTAGCTGTCAGCACTAGGTGATATCCCCGACAGCACTATATCTCCAGCTAACTAGCTGTCAGCACTAGGTGATATCCCCGACAGCACTATATCCCCAGCTAACTAGCTGTCAGCACTAGTCAGCACTAGGTGATATCCCCGACAGCACTATATCTCCAGCTTACTAGCTTTCAGCACTAGGTGATATCCCCGACAGCACTATATCTCCAGCTAACTAGCTGTCAGCACTAGGTGATATCCCCGACAGCACTATATCTCCAGCTAACTAGCTGTCAGCTCTAAACTATATAACAGAGCCTTTTCTCGGGAATGTTTTAATTTTGAAAGGGTATAGCCGTCACGTGGATATTTTGGCTAGTCCAGCTTCAGCCACAAGGAGCTGACACTATTCACTATATTCAACACATAAGTCCCCTCACACTAACCATAAAACAGAATCCCCCATCCCCCCCATCCCCCTAGTTCTCTTCCCACCACTGCTTACAAAAGAGTCAGACAAGCCTCCCCCAGGTAAAGATTTACCACCATACTTTGAATTTATTATACCGTGATGAGACATCGTTGACTATTGCTGCTTCTTCAGACAACCAGCCATCAGTCGAATGTAAATAAAGTGTAGTTCAGTTTTTTAGTTGTTTTATTGCTAAAGTGCACAGTCCCCGGGAAACTGACATTTGATAGGAGAGGTGTATTGACGGGTGTCTTACTCAGCTCTATCGTAGTCTTCCGTGTGCATGTCAGCGGTTAGCGGGTACTCGTTAGTCATTACACAATGGGGGTTAGATAAGGCTAAAGGATACGAGTTACACGGAGCCTTCATTTTATGCTGGAGCTGTGGACAGGTAAGTACTACAGGTGACCTGCGTGTTCACCTCTTTCTTTTTTGTTGTGTTTGTGCTTGTGTTCGCGTAGCTGTATCCGATCTCTCACACACACACACACACAGCCCTACATAGCAGGCAAACAGCCCAGTACTGATTTTTTTTTTTTTTTTGGTACATTCTGCTTATTAAAAATTGAGTTATTCTTCGCTTTCTCACCTTAGGTTCCAGATAAAATGTTGCTTATCTGTCGTATGTTTCCTATCACGATGATGCCTAAAATAGATTGTTTTGTCTGATTACTTGAAACTGAAATGTCGATACAATGTGACAAGATTTTAGTGACTCGCTTAGATATTATAAGTGGACGATGTTTTGACAACACTTTGTGGGCAAAGGTTTATATAGGCATCAGGTTAAAACATTCCTAAAGTTTGTCAAGGTTTCTCCACATTTGTACTGTCAGGAAAAGCCTTTTAAATGCACAGAGTATTTCAATTTTCGTTAAATAAAGGTGAGATCTTTTCATCAAGATTACCTTACTGATGAAGTTAATGACATGTTCTATTATCCCATTATAACACTAGTCTCTGGTCTGTAATGAATTCTATTATTCCATTATAACACTAGTCTCTGGTCTGTAATGAATTCTATTTCAGTATGAGCTAAATAAAAACTATTTAATCGTGGAAGATGCTAGAAGTAGTGTCGTACACAATAGGCTCATCTAAATGTGACTGAAAAGGATTGATAGCAACCCTTAGATTTTTTATTATGACGAGAAAGATAGAAATCCAAGACTTTAATCAGTTAATTCCAAAATGAAGGGACGTTTATACTCCACTAGATAAGACACAGGGGTGCACACCTCTTAACTATAAGCCCCACCTGGATGGTTTACTACTTTAAGATGACCATAACATATCGGCACTCACCTGCCTGCTACACGTCTAGTGACATCTTATTATATCATAAATCTCTGGAAACAATGATTTCTGATCACCTACTCAGACACATCGAGCAGCTTTAGGTACAAGTCCTAACCTGTAAAAGTTCATGTCCCCCCCACCCCATCTCTGCCCTACTTGGGTTTCAAATGAACCCTACAAGGTGAAGCCTATCATCGCCCTATCATCGTGGGTTTTGTAAGTGGAGGCCACATGGGCCCTACATAGGCTGTCCATCACAAGTGCACCAAAATACCACCCTCTGCACCATAAGACACTGAAAAAAATACACCAGACATGCCAACCTGACTTGTTGTTGACCTGTTTGTGGGAAGTGTGTCTCGCTTGTTCATCCTTGTAACTGTGGGTTCTGCTCAATCTCAAGCACAAAGAATGAATCATGTTCAGAAAAGTACATTACATTACATTATACTGGTTGTTACGAGCATTGATCATTTCTTATGCACTCATCAGTTTTCTCTGTTGTAGTCGTTCATTTCCGTCGTTTAGCATCAGGAGGTCGGCAACACAATTATCTTTGTCTTTTTTCTTCTTTTTTTTCATTTTGTTGTGTGTCACACACATACACACAAGCGCACGCACATTCGCGCACAAGTACATTGTGGCGAGCTCCCAGGGCTATGGACTGGTTCGCCAGGTGAATTCATTATCCTCTTTTATTTAATCAAGATAATTTAATCAAGCCTATCAGTCAAGGCCAGGGTAAGTGGATGGGGGGGGGAGAAGGTGACAGACAAGAAGTGGGGCGAGGAAGAGTCGATGGGGCCAGGTGTTTATAAGTAGCCAGGGTTGAGGAAGGGGGATAGGAAACTCACGTGGTTTTCTAAAGATTCTTGTTTGGATACTCTTGACAGTTAGTCTCCAATTTGTGTGTGTGTGTGTGTGTGTGTGTGTGTGTGTGTGTGTGTGTGTTTGTGTCAGTGTAACAACTTAAGGGAGACTTTGTATGAGTTAAAACAGAAATGTATATTTACAGTTAAACAATCAAACAACACTGTAGTTTCTTTACTGGTGTTCTTTACTTTCTATCAAACATTTCAAATTATCTCTCTTGTCCCATCACATGCTGTGGAATATGTAAGCTTCATACGCATAGAGTGTACCTGACAACCAGTAACAGCTGTGTCCTGTCTGTTTATTTTGACAGATAAATGAGGGATATCCATAAATATTCAAACGAGTTTAGAGAAAGAGCATCTGCCTCAGTGTGGGAAACCATCGTCTAGCGAGTGTAGCTGTGAGGTGAGAAGATAGTCAGGCTTAGTGGGATGTGACTAGTTCATAGGTACACGGGTGTATCAGTCCTGTGACGAGAGAGTCAAGCTTAGTGTGGTAAGACTAGTTCATAGCTACACGGGTGTAGGTGTCACGTGACGACAGTCTCTGTAGTTGACATCGTTGTCGGTCTCGTCACCAGCAAACATGGCGGACCTGAAGAAGGTGGCGCGCGAGGAAGTTGACAAGCACGCGGAGGAGCTGCAGAAGCTCAGTCAGTCGATATGGCAAACACCGGAACTGAACTTTCAAGAGCACTTCGCTCACACGGTAAGATCCACTCCATACCCAGGGCCACCTAAGGTCTTTACATGTTACTTAGCACTGCTGGCTAGTGAGTAGCAGTCAGCCACTCAGCTTCAAATGAAGATTGTTGTGTGGACCGGCTCACCTTATTAACCATGCAGCTACCACCTATAGACGTGTGGTCTCCGTGATTGATGTATTTCTATTTGTTTGTGTGCACATGTCCATTCATTTGTATGGGATAAAGCGAGGGCTTGTAGGCATTTCTACGAATGAAGAAATTAGTACCAGCGGTCCTGCATTCTTACAAAAATCCACACATCTGTTTACGTAGTACAAACCGAACTCGGCTTCGTATGGGATCTAAATTAAGCACATGACATCACCACAGCAGACATATCCTTTGGTTCTAGCTGCTGACAAAGTTTTTGGAGGAGAAGGGTTTTCAGGTGGAGCGGTCCTTTAAGCTGGACACGGCCTTCCGTGCTACGTGGGGAGGGGAGACAACTTCAGGTCCTCACGTTGTTGTGCTGTGCGAGTATGACGCACTTCCGGACATCGGACACGGCTGCGGCCACAACCTCATCGCGGAGGCTGGCGTCGCTGCCGGCCTGGGGATCAAAGCGGCCATGGAGGCAGCAGGAAAGCCTCTTGGGAAGGTTTGTACCTTTTACCTTCCCCCTCCCCTCCAGTTCGCTCTCAATCCACCGGCGTGGCGTGATGTAATTTCCTAAAATTTAAAGACTTTTTTCAGTGACCCGACTTGCTTTGTCACTGACCATAGTCGATGAACTTTGTCACTGACCTTAGTCGATGAACTTTGTCACTGACCGTAGTCGCTGACCTTTGTCTTGTCGTGACAGTTGACTGTCCTGGGAACCCCAGCGGAGGAGGGCGGAGGTGGGAAGATAGAGCTGATCAACAAGGATGTCTTTAGGGACGTGGATGTCGCCATGATGGTTCATCCTTTTCCCTTCAACATCTCACGTCTTCCTTTCCTATCTGCATCTCTGTAATTCTAGCTTTTTTGTTTATTTGTTTGTTTGTGAGAGGAAGTGTGTGTGTGTGTGTGTGTGTGTGTGTGTGTGTGTGTGTGTGAAAGAGATCGTTATCATTACAACTACTCTTAAATGTCTCTGTCAACTCGCTTTGATTGGAGGTGTGAGAAGACACCTTTGCGGTGATTTGGAGACAGCCATTTTCAATCAGTGTTTCAGTGAAGTATCGGGGGAGAGCATCGCACGCGGCCGCTTTTCCTTGGGAAGGAGTTAATGCCCTTGATGCTGCTGTGATGTGTTACCAGGGGATTTCCAATATGCGACAACAGTTTAAACCATCATGGCGAGTAAATGGTAAGCCGGACAGGTGTTCCCTTCTCTCTCTTTCTTTCTGTGTGTGTGTGTGTGTGTGTGTGTGTGTGTGTGTGTGTGTGTGTGTGTGTGTGTGTGTGTGTGTGTTCACAGAAAATTACAAAAGATCGGTAACTTCAATATTTCACGGCCTTTTACTACAAGTACAAACTCACAAACTCGAACCTTCTTATAGTCATCATCAAAAATGGTGGCGTAAAAGCCAACATTATCCCCGACTTCGCGGAGCTTGAACTGATCATCAGGGCCGAGACAGATTCCGACCTCAAGATTCTTAAAGACAAACTCGACAACAATTTCCGTGCTGCTGCCTCAGCCACGGGCTGCTCGGTGAGTTGTTCGCAGGCTGTGGGTTTTCTCCTGTACACACTACTTATTGGTTTTTAGACTACAGAGTTTAAGCCTATACAGCTCTTCCGATCTTTTTGGACTATTTGTTTAAATTGCTGATTTCTTTAAATTTATACTTTCCGAAGAATTCATGTGATGGAGCAAAAATAAAAAATCTGCCCTACACACGCACGCATACAATCGCACGCGCGCTTCCTCTTTTTGTTGTTTTTTTCTTAAATTACATCTTTCTGTCTGCTCTGACGACCAGGTGGAGATCATTCCACAGTCTTTACAGTACTCCGCCATGGTCATCAACAGCTCGCTCATAAAAGCCTACGAAGCTAATGCTGCTGAGCTCGGCATCCAGTTTGCGCCGCCTGTGGCCGACATCCCGCGAGGGTCAACAGACATGGGCAACGTGTCGCAAGTGGTCCCTAGCATCCACCCGATGTACTCTGTTGGTCGCAATGTTCTCAATCACACTCGAGAGTTCACCGAAGCGGCAGGTTCGTGCAGACCTAGCTAAACTCTACGAGAAAGCAAAACTGAGTTTTTTTCAGCATGCTGTGTTGAAATTAGTACTAGATAGTGTTCACCAATATTTGAGTGACTAACCCAACCTTTCGCGATAAAAAACCCTACAAGTATCTTCAAGGTCTATAAGGTTACCCCTCTGACCTCATAGTTTCCACGAACAAGCCTTATAAGCTTATCTGAGTGTAGAAATAGATGTACACGCGCTCTAAACACTCAGCTAGTCTTCGCCCAACATTAGCTAAACTCAACGCTAATTGGTTTAGATACAAAGGGCGACAATATGTCACGTGGTGTAGACATGGGAGAATCAAAATAAGCGATTATTACATAACATAGTCCTAGTCCTCCCATTGGCTATTTGCTGTATGTAGGTAGGCATATCCAAGGATTTTTTTTTTATTGATAGCACTGTTTTCAAATGTTCTTTTGCACGCGGTAATGTTTAGGGCCAGTATGCTTACTCAAAGCTCTGTCTTTAAGATGCTAAGTTTGTTGACTATATATATATATATACACACACCCTCATGAAGACCTTTCTCGGTAGACAATTTAAGAAATACTGTGAAATCAAAACCTTAGTGAGTGAAGGGAAATCGTTTCATAGCACAAACTGTTTCAGGCATTTATATCCCAGAGTATTAGCCGAAGATTTAGTTGTTTCTCCTCATTTTATTACAAATATTTGAAAATAACTGAATTATTACTAATAATTTGGCCTTTGGTGCACGATCATGCACTTCAAATTTTTTACATCATCTTTCTCGTAAAATTTTGACATTTTTTCGGGTCTGTCGTCGTAGTCAGGGGCGGCCTTAAGCATGTGCAAACTGTGCACCTGCACAGGGTCCCCAGATCCCAGGGGCCGCCACGCCAACGTATAAAGAATATAAAACAGAGAAAGAAAATAACGACACACCTGACGGCAATGTGGCTGAAAAACGTTGTGTTTCTTATTAATTAGTACATGTATTTACTAATGCTGCTAGAGTGGTAGCAGTAAGCCAGTATTTTAAAATTGTGCCGTAATGGCGGGCGAAGTGGCCACCGATTCTTTCTCTGCCCAGGGCGGCCACGAGCCTAGAGCTGCCCCCTGATCTTAGCTATTAACATAACAGTATATGTTTATTTATAAAGTGAAAGGAAATTGTCTGATTAGTCTGGCATTTATGGCATTTTTGAATAAGTGTGTCTGGGTAAATCAAATAACTTGAAGAATGAATACTTTTAGTCACAAATTTAACAGTTTTTTCATGTTCTAGTGTCATTATCTCTTAGGTGTTCTTTGTTATGAAATAATACATCTAGCTCAGTCACCTTTGGTAAAATTTGTTTTTGATGAAATGTTACTGTCCATCACAAGTTCGCTCTGTTACCTGTGCAGGAGACGCCGCTGCACAACCCAACACATTGAACCAAGGGAAAGCACTGGCGATGACTGCTATCGACGTGTTTACTTCCCCTGGGCTTCTAGAGGCGATCAAAGCTGATTTTAGAAACGACATGGCGTTGGCCTGACTCAACATTTTGATGGATTAGCTCGCACCTTTACCTTCATTAGCTCATTTATTATTTTTGCTTTGTGTTGTTTTATGATATTTATATAATCGAATGAAAAAGGAAAAACATAATTAGTAACTTAATTCTTGTCTGTGCTCACTAACGCCCTGTTTATTAAACTACATTACTTAGATAACAAAAATTAAGCTACAGCAGGTATCAGTGAGGGGCGCCCGGTAGTGTAGTGGTTAAAACATTCGCTTGTTACCACTGCAGTGAGCGGCTCAGGGTTCAGATCTCGTCTCGGGACACTCTCTCTATGTGACACCTGTCTGCAAGCCTGGGCGTCGGGGGGTTTTCTCCGGGTACTCCGGTTTCCTCTCTCTCCCTCTCCCCCCATAATGCAAAATCACCCCCAGGTGAAAGCATTTTCCTCCTTAATAAACCAAGCTTAAATTATGTCTAAATATTGAACATAGTAATACATAAGTAAACGCTACTTTTACATTGTTTTTTCTCTCTTCCTTTGTATTCAAGCTACTCAACAAAATACCTGATGTTTCGTCTGCTGTTTCTTCTGTAACACAGTAATGACCATAGACTATAAGACAGCAGAGGCCATTAACGAAAGAACACTTAAGATGTCAATAACACTAAAGAACAAGGTCTGAGAGCCTTTTAGTGAGTGAAGAACAATAACAGCACGTTTCTCGATTGACCAGTAGTTTTAACAGTTCTTGATGTAAAAACTCATGAAATAAATCAATTATTCCTTTTTCTTCACTCGCATCAATAGTTTTTATTGCAGTCTTCAATAGTTTTTATTACAGTCTGCATTTGCTGCTTGTGCTGTGCTGGGGCAGGGGCAGGGGCATGGAACAAGAGTATGAACAGCTACAAGGGAAGTTACTGTTGAAAGCTCCCTACATTGACATTGAAAACCTTTACTAAAATCGCTAGAAATACAATATATTGTTTACAAGTCAGCATTATGATCTTCACTAAATTTTTATATTTTAGTTAATGTAATTCCATCGGAATAAACAAAAAGCATAAATAAATGTTTAGTTCCAGTAGTAACATAAAGCAGAGGACTGTTACTATAAAAAAAATCTATATCAAGCTGAGACAAATGATTCTATAAATCATATCATAAAAAATGTAACTGTTTCTTATAAAATCTTATCAAAACTGTAGCAGATTTTTTCCCCAAAAATCTTCTATAAAGCCTGTGGCTGATCTTTCTATTTTTAAAAAAATGTAACAGAACTATAAGAGAAAACAAAATGGCGCATTATAAGAGGCCTGTGAGCATACAGTGTAACAGGGTGTCACAGCCTCTGCGTTCACTTAACGCCTGGACATTTGCGCGTTCTTTTTCTTTTAAACAAAACAACTCTGTTTTCTTTTTAAACATATATACATTTAATTAAATGATCAAAATATGGCAAAAAAAATACGTAAAAGAAATATTAAGGTATCTAAATATCAAACAGTCTATAACCAGGCACAAAGTCACTCTTCGATGATTCACAAACAAATATTCTACTCCACAAACGCTTCTCTTAATAAGGTGCGGTTTCTCGGAACGAGTCACCCAACATCATACCACAAACGCTGCCTCTCGGGGTCAGACGTTGAACTAGAAATGGCGCCGCCTCTTGGGGACGAGCGACCCAACCTTTTCTTTATTGACGCCGTCTCTCGATGCTAACTCCATGCTAACTCCATGTTAACTCCATGCTAACTCCATTCCATGCTAACTCCATGTTAACTCCATGTACTAATACTTATAGATCTATGTCTCTAAAAAAAATACAGGAAAAATTCACCTTATGCAAAATAATCCAAGTTGCTAACAAAAACACAACAACGCACCTTTCTATGAAGACGCAGCCTTCACTTCCCCACACGCAGTGTCTCGCCACTTGCCGTGTCTCTCTGAGAAGTGAAGCGCTGGCCGGCAACAGTTAACTAAATACTATTCCTCCTTTCTTTTCTCACTCTCTAAAAAAAATCACTATGACTCATGCGCCAGGTGCGATTTGGGCATCCTCGCTGTACAGGCTATTAGCCTCTATGTCACCCTTCTGTGACACAGGGGTGATCCGTTTTTTTACATGGCTGAATAAACAATGTGGCTGGACCTTCCGTTTGTCGAGGCTCCTTTATGCCCCAGCGCCAATCAGTCTGTTAGTCTTTGTTGTTCTAGGGATGAGGACAAACAACAACACACGCTGAGTTACATTAACAAGGAAGTGTATAAATTTAAAATGGATTTATTTACATTACAGATGCATACGAGTTCCACCCTATTCTACACATACCTAACTCTTACACTGCTAAGTCCTAACACCTACCTCTTCTAATGCCTTTAAGCTACTAAGTTACTGATGACTACGAGAAGAGCAGAGCAGAACACCTACACGGTGCTGTGGTACTTCTCCCGTGTTTGAAATAAGAGAGAGGGAAGCAACGACCACTCGTGCTGCGGCGAAAAGGGTGAGGGCATGCATTTTGCCTGCTATTTTGACCACGAAAATTGGGTGTTACTCCACCCGAACAGAGTCATTCAGGTGGCGCTCGCTGGCCAAGAGAAGTGAGTGGGGGGGGGGAAGAGGTGCAGGGGGAAGGTAACAAAGGGCTTTATTTTAGTCCGGTTTGTGATGTACATGGGACACATGCTTTTTATTTACTCTGTATTTATCAGCTAACAAGCAGAAAACAGCTACAGAAATAACAAGCCCCCCTCTATCACCCTTAGCTATTTCACATCTCGCTTGCCACACGACAAACAGCAATGGGACACACTACCTGGACTCAACTATAAACCAAATCACGACACAGCAACACCTACAGGGAGAGAGGAAAGAATAAAGCTGTACCTGTCATGCTCGGAAACATACAGGATTCTATTGCATGTTCAAAACATGTCATGCCGATGTTAATGAAAATGTCAGAAAACAGATACAGCCGCCATGCCTGGTCACGTGACACCACGAGCCTGTGAACCGCACAGGCGGTGATGTAGAAGAGAAGAAAGTTTGAAACGCACATGTTGAAAATTAAGTTTCTACAAACACGACCGCAGTAAAGAGGATGTCCTGAGATAACTCGAGGGGGTAGGTAACAATCTGCCCACTTAGTGTCTAGAGCGCCTTGTTGACAAGCCTGAGGCTCTTTGGCGAGGAAGTAGGGGGCGTATGTTTTGGTATGGACGCCTAAATGGACGCGTGGAACAGAAGGTGCTAAGTGATTTCGGCCGCCATGCGTGGCCGGTGGCTGGCTAAACGTCAACAAACTTCTAGGGAGGGAGAGAAAGATACCCGAAGGCGCGCACCTGTTTTGCCGCCAAACCACGTAATTAGACAGGGGGAGGGAGGCTAAGGTACAGGTAACCTTGGCCACCCGTAGGCGTGGTCAGAGAGAGATCTCCTCCTGTCGTTTGCTGACTCTAATTGTAGCTGATTGGATGATGAGTGAGTGACCAATGGCATCCCTCGATGTATGTATCTGTGAGAATGTGGAGAGATAAATAGAGAGACAAGAACACACTTCGCTTGCTTTTCGGCGAACGTCTGAGTGGGGGAGCAACGGGTCACCAGCCAAAGCGACTTCAGCTTTCTAACGCCAGCTACACTTCTGCCTCGGACCAAGTCTTAGCCACGAGGGCAAGACTCGGGAGGAAAGAAGTCGGGTTAGAGAACCTTGAGAGAAGGAGGCAAGTAATTGAAGACGTACTGTCAAGACTGCCTGCTGTCGTCGTGGAGAGGAAAGGGCTGTGGGCCCGCTCTACCGGTGTGAGAGGTAGAGGCTCAACGTTGAGGCCGCCAGAAGTCGTCGGTTCTCAAGGGCTGAGACCGTCTGTGGTGGTGTTCGTTTGGCGGCTGTACGAGGCATTACAGCCGTCGAAGAAACCACGTGTGTACCTCGAGTGGTACAAGGCTCAAATCTGGGTCACCGGGAGAAGCAGTCGTCGCTCTCTGACGTGGTGACAGTTCGAGGGAGGAAGACGTCAGACCATCAGACATCACTTCGAAGGGAAATCGTCATTGTGTCGTGGCAGTCAACTGACGTATTGGACTCTCAACAAACCACCTGTAACAGAGCTAAGTTGGTGCGCTTGCGAGTGTGTATGGTATTTGTAAAGAGAGGCAACAGCACTGTAACATCAGAAGTACGCTCTAGCACGGATAGTATTGGGACCCCCCTAGATGAGTCCATTTGATTGTTTTGCTTGAAATGTTTTGTATGAATAAATCTTTTCTTTATTGTCCTATTGAAATCACACGTCGTTGAGTATTGTGTTCGGGGAAGAGCAGGGGTGGGGGCTCGTGAGCCAAGTTGTGGAATTGAATGACCGACGTGTGATTATCGTGTGTTTTCCCCTGCAAGTTATGTTGACGAGGGCGGCTAGTGTTGAGTAACTAGTGCCCACGTGCCCATTCCCCGGGGCCAGTATCCACGTTCTGGTTGAAAGACCAGGGATACTGTCACAGAGGATATGAAAGAAATATTTTCCCAGATCAGTTCGTTAATAACAGTTTAGTCCTTGCTTCATTAGTAACAGCTGAGTCTTTCCTTCATAAGTGACATCTTAGTCCTTCCCTCATTAGCAAGCTCATACCTTCTTATGTTAATAACAACTGAGTCCTCGCTTGTCTCGTCGATGGGAGTCTTCTCAGGGTACCTGAGTTTCCTTCTCATCGATCACATTTTCTCCCGCGGTGATTAGTCACCATCACATCAAAGTGAAGGCACTTCATATCAAATAAACCAATGAGCCCATCTTCGGCCATAAGGATTTTCACAAAGTCTTTGAAATATTAGGCGATTCATACCCAATATAAATTATTTGATCATCAAGTACAGCTAATTCTTTTATATGACTCAGAAATACGGGGGCTTAGTGCTGACAAAGACATCGTCTATTTGACAGGAAAGCTTATTGTGTCTCGGCAAGAACCTCAACTGTCCTTCTTTATTGCGAGTGTGGGTGGTACCTTCTTTACAGGCATGCACACCCAATGCTGTATGCTACTGGCTAAGGTTAGGCAACACAATCCTTTATCTAAAATGTCTTTATCTTGTTAGAATGTACAACAAAATACTAACCATATGATAATAAAACTGTATAAATTGGTTTTTAGCATTTGAGAAAACTAAATGTTCAAACTTGTCAAACTGGTTTAATAATAAAGCCTTCTTGATAATTACCGACATGATTGGTATGGAAAACTGCAACTGATCGCCGCCAGAGGGCAGGAAGGAAATATATGTTGCAATAGTAGATAACAAAATGTGGGCGAAGCCAGTCAGGCGTAAGGCATCTGAGTTCATCTCTATCATCAGGGAAGATCTTCACATCCACAATTCATTCCTTTAGACGATGCTGTTCATGGCGTGCAACGCATTTTCTACAAGCGTGTGTTTGACAGTTGTGCTAGTGTATTGATGGTCTTGCACTCAGACATAACTTCACTGATAAGCCGACAGTCCTACAGAGTGTAAGTAAACTGTGTATAAACCATTTGTGTGTGTGTGTGTGTGTGTGTGTGTGTGTGTGTGTGTGTGTGTGTGTGTGTGTGTGTGTGTGTGTGTGTGTGTGAGTGTTGAAAAGAGAGTGTGTGAATACGTGTGTAATATATATATATATATATTATAGTAGATATATTATAGAGTCTGCTTGGCGAATATGGTGTTCACGGACGTGTATAGTAATATAACTCCGTGGATATGTTGTACTTTCATATTGAGCTGCCCCGAATCGCCCTCTAGAATAAATAAAGTGTTTTCTTATTTTAATAGCACTTTTTTCAATTTTAGTGTAATTTTAATATATTTTTTCAACTTCATTTGTTTGGTTATTAAAGCAATAAATGCAGAAAAGTCGATAAGCGAATACTGTGGGGACATAATGAGCTGGAACTTAACGAAGTGCATCTGTTGTCGATGTGCTCTAGGAATTGAAGTAAATGAGCGACTGAAAGCGACTAAAAGACCTTCGAGCTGTGCGACCTCCCCAAAGCTCTACGTCTACGACGATGACAATTATAATGATGATGATGACTGTTCTGATGATGAAGAAATTATATATTATGTGAATAAAAGATTTTAATATCAATTTCACTGCCCTTAACATGTATAGATCAATCTGTGTTCTGTAATTTAATCTACCCGACCAAGTTCCTACCCTCCAGAAGTCCAGTCTACTACAACCTAAATATCTCTACCACCTCTACACACTGTACCGAGTGTCCAAAGTCACAACTCCATCGACATGATTTATCAGTCGCCAGAACGGAACATCTTAGCGACTGTGACAGGATGTTAAACTGCGATAATATAGGCCCGTCATTCCTGCTTTAACTTATCTCAGGATACCATAAGATGGTGTTACCAATGACAGTAAGCACGTGCTAGCATGCAAATGATCATACTGCGTGTCACGAGTGACCAACGCGATCTTAGGAGGTCGAAAAGCCGGAGATAAGTCAGAGAAAAATCCCCCCAAACAGAAACAAAACTTGAAACAAACCCCGAATCTGTAGAGTTGTCATGTGATAACTAAGTGGGATATAAAAATCACCTACAATTAAAAGTTGTGACTGAAATTGTCGAGACGTTTACAAGCCAGATACCACTCAAGTAACTAAGATGTCCCTGGGTACTGGCTTGTAGACACCAATCCTAGATGCTAAAAGTAGTGTCGTACACAATAGGCTCATCCAAATGTGACTGAAAAGGATTGATAGCAACCCTTAGACTTTTTATTATAACGAGAAAGATAGAAATCAAAGACTTTAATCAGTTAATTCCAAAATGAAGGGACGTTTATACTCCACTAGATAAGACACAGGAGTGCACGCCTCTTAACTATAAGCCCCACCTGGATGGTTTACTACTTTAAGATGACCATAACATATCGGCACTCACCTGCCTGCTACACGTCTAGTGACATCTTATTATATCATAAATCTCTGGAAACAATGCTTTCTGATCACCTGCTCAGACACATCGAGCAGCCTTAGGTACAAGTCCTAACCTGTAAAAGTTCATGCCCCCCCCCACCCCAGCTCGGCCCAACTCTGCACTACTTGGGCTTTAAATGGACCCTACAAGGTGAAGCCTATCATCGCCCTATCATCGTGGGTTTTGTAAGTGGAGGCCACATGGGCCCTACATAGGCTGTCCATCACAAGTGCACCAAAATACCACCCTCTGCACCATAAGACACTGA